>CM065780.1:111957733-113157733 GCA_033296515.1 Macrochelys suwanniensis
AAATAAACAAAAGAAGAAAAATACAAAATCATTCCAAAGCTTTCTGAATTTAAATTATTGTGGGAAGAAGAGTATAGTTGGGCACAGGAATTATGAATATTATTGAAAAAAATAAAACTGCCAGAAATGTAGGACCGGCAGAAGATATTTTCTGCAACTTGCCATTTTCTCAGTTAGGGCATTTTAGGAAAGTGTGTGCTTTCTTTTTGCCCTTAACTATTTTCTCATATTCATTTCCAATAACAAAATATTTTCCTGCATACTGTTAAAGACAGAAGTTTCTTAGAATATGAACTATACATTTTAAAAAAATACTAAAATAACAGCAAAATGGACAATGTCAAATGAGAATTTAATTTTAATATAAGCTAATATTTGATAAAAATGCACTATACTACTTTTTAGTGATTTTTACATAAATCTTGCTTTTTGATGTACTTGATTTGCATCTAAAATTCTATAATATAATCCGTTATTGATTATACCAATTTACTGAGTAGCATATCAAAAACAATGAAATAACCAAAGCCATTGTTTGTATGTTTCACTAGGTATGCATGGTATTTTAAGATGTATACATTACCTGAACTGGATTAAGTGTAGTGCCACTTTCTAAATTTGATTTTCAGCATTATTTACTGTACATTTTCATGTCACTGAAATTTTAGTAAACAATTATTTGATCAAATATCATACATTAAAGCTATATGGAAATGACAAAGAAGAAATTTTTGCAAATGAAATGGAAAACAGAAGTGGCAAAATTTTCTCTTAATGGTATTTTAAGATCACATCATTAGCTCCCACCATGCGCATGTGTTAAATCATATAGAGAAACCTATAATTATTGTAATTGCTCTTTTTGCGTTATACTAACAAGCTTCAAATCATCCCTCAGACTAGTTGTTTTGAAATAGTTATTTGTCAAGTCATCAAATCACAAAAGGTATATGCTAATGAGTTTTTCTTGTTTATATTCTGCCTGCTATTATTTTTGTAAAGCTTTTCAACGCCATAAAGTTCTTAGATGAAGATGAATGCTCCATGGTATCATTCCTGCTAACAGTGGAGGCCAAATAGTGTAATAATTCAATGAACTAAGCTTAATCATGGCAAGTAGGAACTTGTGAGTGGAGTAACAGTAGTGTAATTCTGTATACATTTCATAAAAGTTTTTCCTTTTTAAACAGAAGGGGGGAAAACCCTCCACATCTTAATTAGAGACCTTTAGATTTCCACCACGTTTGAGTAAAAGTTGTAATAATTCAGTCTGATATTTATAGCTCATCATTTGTATACAGAAGTGAAATGTCAGTGTTTAGTTCGCTGGAAATATTTAAATGCTGATATATAGCATATTAAAATATATTAATTAGAAAGACTTAAAATGTTACTCTTAAGCATATTCTAACTATAGGGGTAGATTTAGTCGCAAACAGCATTGGATTTGCAACTGTTTAAACAGCTTCTACATTCAGGTACCTTAGAGTCAATGTTACATTTTTTTTAAAAAAGTAGGTGCTTACTATTTTCAGAACTGTGATTAAAAACTAAAATAACTTTAGAAAATGTGTCACTTTTTTCATCTTTGTGGTTTTTATAGAAGAACAATCTGTTTATGCAATAAACTAATATAATTTTGAAAGCTTCCCACTGATATCAAGAAAATGAAATGTTGCAAATAAGTAAGTAAGAATTTTAATGTGAGCTGTGTTTGAGTCTGATGGACATTCCTTTGACATTCTTAACATACATATTCCATACTTTTGAGTTTGCTGAAGTAGTTCCAGTATTTTTTATTTTTAAAGGATTTAATGCTTTACTATTTGATTAAAAAATTGCTGTCATGGGTCTGCTCGCTTCCCTTCCACTGTGCATGGAAGAAACTTAAGTGATCTAAATTCTGCATATGCTCAATTGTGTTTAAATATTTTAAAATATATAAAGACTGGGTGAAGATTAATTTTTTAATGTAACTTTATTTTGATTTGTAGCCTTTAAATATGTTTTGCATATGATGAGCATAAGTCAACTTCATCAGTTCATGTATGCCAGTTTGAACATTGTAATGGTGTTCTTTTTCTTTCAGGAAGAAATTCTAAATAGTAGTATATTTTACTTAATTTTTTATTGCTGGTAGACCTGGACAATTTTAATATGGTGTTGATATCCTAAAATGGTTTTGTAGTTCTATATTTTGTGGATTGGGCTGGGGTTTTACCAAAAGATCTAATAGCTGGTGCAGTCTTTAAATACCTTTCCAACTGATCTACAGGAAATTGTGCAGAAGAATTGTTTGTTTCCTGTTTCAGTATAAATCTGGTTTGCATTATAGTTGGTTTACTGTAAAATTGCCGTAGCACTTCAGAGATCTGGGATTTGGTTATTTTGTACTAGCAGTTTATTTTGAAAAGTGAATGCAATAGCATATATTGGCCAGTTTCATTCAGATATTATAATGTTCAGTTGTCAAGGGCGCTCTTTTTTCCTTGCCTTTTCCAGTAGCCTGCTAGCCTAAACAAGTTTGGAACATAGTAACTGCTGCAGAAATCCTGCAGTATGACTATGTAAGAGAGCATACAGCTGATCAACCTACAGATGTATCTGATGATAAAATATTGTGGGACGCTATTGTCTTTTTTGTATAGTCACAAGATACCTGCTCAAAAGCGGCCTTGCTTTTGCACATTTTTTCATTAAAATTATTGAAATTAAAACATTGATTTTTCATAGAGATAATTTGTAAAATATTTTGTCTCCCTCTTCTTCAAGCTATGTAACATTTTATAGTGCTCATAAATAGTTCTCTAGTGCATTTGTTTATCCCTCTAGTTTTCTTGTTGAGACATACTGCATAGTATGGTGCAATATGATTTCACTGTGAATGTATTTCTTAGCTGTTCTGCAAAAGTTTTATTTATTTATTTATTTATTTGTGTATTTATTTATTTTTAAAGAAAAAATTCAACTGTCTGAGGTTGGTGTAAAACCACTGAAAGTTAGTTTCATGTCTTGGCCTCAACAACATATTACCACTTATTTTAATATTTCAGCCCCAACATCCAGTCATGGGAATCATAATGTAATTCTGCTGATGGTAACCTTATATGTTGTAAAAGGTCACGTTTAACTGCTATAACCTAACGCGACTCCAAAGTATTTAGGATTTGGAGAATGTACATCTGTAAGATGTATTATTCAGTTGCTAAAAAAACCCACACTATTTCAGAACTGTAATAATTGTATTTAAAATAATGAATCATTCAGCTATCACTCAGGGTTTTTTTGTGAAAATAAATTCTCAAGCCACTTAAAAAGTTTTATATATGTCTCCTAGGACATAAGCAGGTGAGTACATTATTACATTTAAACAGGTATTCCAAAATATAAGGCACCTTTACTTCTTACACAATCAGATATCAATTATGAGTTACACACATCCGGAAGAGTAGCTTTAGAGTGAGGGGGCGGGGGATGGTTCCCGGAAACTCAGATAGTTATTGATTTATTTCAAACAACTTATTTTTTTGAAATTGTATCATTTTTTTCTATTGCAAACTGCTTGGGAAATAGTATTATATTCGTAGGGCCTGATCTAAGTCAGCAGAACTTTTAACATTGACTTCATTGGGAGCAGGATAAGACCCTCAGTCTTTTGGGATTTGCCCATTTGTGATGCTGATTGTCTAGTATTGCATGGCATAGATTCGTAACTAAATGCTGTCAGCTTTTAAAAAAGCAGGCATGTTCATGTGAAATACAACATACAGATCAGAAATCTGACGTCTAGATTTGTGACTGTTAAGAGTGTTTATATATATATATAGAAAATATATATGCATCATTTTTCTACCCAAGTTCTGATTTCTGTTTTGTAAGGGCCTTAGTGTGACCTATAAAATTAATAGTAAAAGAAAAGTTTAAATAGAGGAAATTTCATACACCTGCACCATTTTACTAGGTGTCTGAACAGAAATGGGACTGGTATAAAGAATACATATGTGCAAGATCAAATTGTTCTCTAAAAAACTGAACTGCTCTTGTAATGACTAGAGTACAGATAGAAGAAGAGTGGGTTAAAATGCTGAGATAGCAAGGAGTTGAGCTTGGAGGTGTCTCAGTTCAGATACAACTGAAAAATGTAGTCTTTGCCTGTCATTCTCAAGAGACCAAGGGCTGAGCTCTCATGGAGACCAAATTACATTCATTCTGAGAGAGGGCATGGTTGAAGTAATTGGTGGGGCAGTGTGGGGAAAGTTACATTCCAGCTGCTTCCATTGTAACTGACCTGCAAATGAAAAGAGGATGTTAACATTCTAGATTAACATTTAACTTGGCTTTTTCATCTCTCCAGACATAAGGGTGAGAATGTACTCCGGTAGTAACTCTGATCAAATGGAAATATCTATATTAAAAACAAAACTTGCTGTTTTAAAACCAGTTCTGCACTTGCTAAGTACCTTTCTGTAATTACAGTTAGAATAGTTTATCCCCCATTTAGTGAATCCTCATAATTAAATTCTGTTATTAGACTTGTACTTTGGATTCCTTCCTCCTTAAAGTCTGTTATAACACCCATCATCATTAATAAAAGCCATATAACGCAAATCCCTCCACCATCAAGGACAACCTAATAGAAAAGGTCTTTTGCTCGGTATCTATTCTATTTTAAAGAGAATAATGCCGAATTGCTCAATAGCTGTTCTAATGAATAAAACAAACCAAATTGATGTAACATGCATATTTAAACCCATCCAGTTAAGTACTGACACGATTAAAATAATCAAATGTATTACTTAAAAAATTAAAAAGGATAAGTTCTGCACCCCATTATTTTATTGACTTTTAAATATAAATTACTGAAATGTTTACATTCCTAATGGCATTATTAAGCTACACTGACAAATCAGAGGGAAAAAGTTGATTGCCCAGCATATTATTATTACTGCACCTGTTATTACAATTCAGCTAGATGAGGCTCAATATACATATGGGGATGAATGCTATTTCCTTTTTGTAAGTGGTAGAGTGAATGGAAGGACACATAAATGTATTTAAAGTGTAGTTTTACTTTGTGATGCCTACTGTTTGTATTCATGTGATTAAAAGGCTTCCATAAATTGTATGCAACCTCGAAATAAATATGCACATACAGGAACAAGTGATACTTTCCGATAGCTGCTGCATAAGATCTCTTTAAGCGAAATGCAGTCTATATGCATTGACAGATTTTGAGTACAAGTTTAACAATTCCAAATCTGTGTTGTATGATTTCAAGCTATGGAATGAATGTGCACTTCACATTATAATGTGTGGTGGAGAGGAGTTTCCATATGTTTTTTAAAAGGTCTTTGTATTATTATCACCATGAAACAAAAGGTTAGGTAAGAATTTCAGCTAGGTTAAATTAAAACAAATATAATCGAATTATTTGGAAATTCTATATTTATAAAATGTGTATAAAGATATTGGTGCGTGCATTTTCCTTCACCCCCCACTTTGGTCTTTGTTATTTTTCCGAGATGTGAGCCTGCTTATGTCTCGCTTTGACGCCATAATACATCCTATCACACTGGAGTAGATGCTTGCTTTGCTTGCTAATCCAGGATTGCCAGCAATACTAGGTGAATCCATTACCGTCAGTGGGACTTCACACAGTGAGACTGCAACTCCCAGCTCAAAGAAGTTAAATATTTTTTTCTTTTTCATTTCTATTTTTTTAGATCAGGATTGTCACCATGTCTTACAATCTTTAACTTAATGTTTGGGATTGGGGAGGTGAAGGAGGGAGTTCCATTACTGATTTATCCTTAAATGTAAATGTGGTTCCACAAGAATATCTAAAGAGTTGAGGCATGGAAGAAATGGTTAAGATTATTCACTCTTGTAAGTGGTATTTGTATGAGCTGCTTAGACAATTTCAGATTTTGTCTTACCCAATGATTTGAATTCCTGGAATTCTAATACCTGATACATATCACATATCACATGCATGTCCCCTCTGGCTACAAAGCAAAATGTTTACATACATGAATTCTCAATTTTTGTAGCAACTATTTAACTCAAGGCTTTTCAGAGTTAATACTATTTCCATAATTAAAAATACACTCCAGCTACGATAGAAGTGAATCAAAGAAACAGAACATTTATCTGTTGCCATTTTTAAACCTTTCACATGCCTCGTGTAGAAAAATAAATTCCGTGCATTCACAAATGTCATAGCATGGCTAAATGCTGAAACCTGTTATTAAATATCTATATCTGCTAGTGGCAGTCATGCTGGAAGTTTGGTTGGCAGAGAGGATAATATGTACAGATCAGTCATGTTTTCATTTTGTTACGTTTGCAACACATCCTTGCATGTTCAAATTAGTTATTTTCAAATCCTGACAGCTGTGATATTTAAAGTGATCACAGCTGTTGTGATGTAGAATTGATTTTTCTATTAACACCTGAAAAAGAGACCTGTGTAGTATTAAAAACTTAAATAAGATAACTGTAAGATGATACATTCTGATTTGGTTTTGTAATCCCGTTTCCCAGCAGTTGTATTGTATATAATGAAATAAAACAAAGCAATTGCTTGACTGGAACTGTCAACAATGCACATGGAATTCTAAAATACCTTACAACAGGAAATACCGAAATATAATAAATTAGCCATTTTGCGTTTACCTTACTAAGATACCTTTGCTAATGTGGTATTGCTCAAACTACTGTTTATGCAATTGAATTAATCCAATGTAAGCCACATTTTGCAGCTCTATGGATGCTATAGTTAATCATTGATTCCACTAAAAAAAAGTTCTATAGCGAATTATAGCTCAGCCATAAAAATTGTGTCCAGGATAAACTGTATGTGCAAGTTTTTATCGTGGAGGCAATAACTAACTAACTAGTTTGCCTTCTTTAAATAAATATTTTACACGTGTTTCACCATTTTAGTGACCCAGTTGTTTGGTTTTTTAAAAAAAATAGAAGTTCAGGAGCATAAGATACTTCTTATACTTAACTACTTCAAACAGAGTTTTGATTTAAAGTAATTGGTCTCAATTCAGCTCTGAGCTCTGCCCTGCAATTATCAAAAATTTCTCTTGACTTAACTGTCAGAGAGTCTGGCAACAGCCTTCACTATAAATACTAGTCCACCTGGGTTCTTCTGTCTTTCAAAATGTGGGTGTATCCTCTGCATATAGATATTAGATCTAAAAGATAGGGGGCATGGTTTGTCCAGACAGATTTAGTCAAATGTATAAGCCAAATGTAGAAGTTCATGTTTTACCATCTGAAATAAGTAAACCCTTGTGCCAATATAGAATGCTTGATCTCGCTCCCATTGAAATGAGTGGGAGTTTTGACATCCATTTCAATGTGGACAGAATGACGCCCCGAGAGAGTAAGTTACTGTCAACCTATTGTGTACCTCAGTGGTGAAAAGCGTCTAAGAAATACGTAACATAGAAATACGTAAGAGAAAAGTGTGTGAGAGCCTGCATAGAGTCATAATCCATAGGCAGCTATCCAGCTGCATTTTTGGCAAATCCAAACCAATGGTCCCTCTCTTGACCAAATGATGTCTGTGTGAATGAGCTTTCAGTTAACAATTATTTTTTGTGGTCTCTCCATGACATCATTGGAACACATGTAAGACCGGGATTCATTTCTGCTTCAGAAGTCTAATGAAGGCTGTCAGTTGTTCAAAAGTTTCCTTTGACCAACAAGATTTCTCATGCCGTATGGTCTTGTGAACTACAGGACAATGTTTTGCTTATGAGTACAGAACAAAAGAATATACCCCACACCTAAACCTGCAGAGACAGTCCTCGCTAATTAAAATGTATCAAAATGCAGTTGCCGTTTAATCCTACGTGCTGGTATATGTTATGTCCATTGAAGAAAGACTGCTGATTCCACCAGAGCCAAGACAGGCACCTTGCAGGGGAAAATAAAATCACATAGGTATAGATATTTTAAACAGTTATGCACGGATCATATTTGGCAGAAACCTGATTCTGAATATCCCTCCCACAGCCCGAACCACACACAAAGATCTGTAAAAATCAAAAGGCAGAATGTGGTGTATGTTCTGCTGCCCTGATTGCACACAGAGATATGCCAATGTTTTGAGGTTACACGTGCAGATCTTCAGAAGATCTGGACTAATGCCTTAATTTGGTGAGCTATTAATCCATGGTATGGTAAATGCTTTTGGTATTTTATTTATAGCACTATCTAATTTTTCATAGGAATTTTACTATAGTCTAAAAAAGGAGGAATAAATAAGACCAAAGTATGTCAATGCTAGTCAGATCTTCCTGCTGCTAAGCCAGGAACTCTATGCATGCTCCCTGAGGTGGCCATAACAGCAGCAGTTTCGTGGTGCAGGCTCCATCAGGTGGGCAGAGTAGACAGGTCCTGATAACAGCAGCGCTGCTGCTCTCGCGGCTGGCTCAGGGTGCATTAAAATAATTCCATGCCAGAAGCAAGCAGTGCATGGATCTACCAGAAGAATAAATGTACACTTTTTAAAACAGTCTGAATTCTTACTTACACAATAGATTGCAGTAGGCCTCAAGGAGCTGTTATTGTCTGTCAAGTTAAAAAGTGTTTTTCAAATGTATTGACTATTTATTTCCACAGTAGTTTGGAATGGTTCCAAATGATATGTTAGGGTCTGCGGAATCAGTAATGTGCATTTCTAAATATCCTTTACTTTGTATTTAAATAGTATGAGCGTTAATATGTGACTGTAATGTAGTACTGACTCAGGCTTATGTCCATACATGCACACATTCACACAGCACACTTCTATGAAGTCTTTCTTTCTTTCTTTCTTTCTTTCTTTCTTTGAAACTACCATTTACAAGAGAAAGGAAGGAAATTAATTTTTAAAACTACTATTCAGTAACATATAGGCTGGGATCCTGCAAATATATACACACTCATAATGGTGATAATATGCACATGCTTAAAGTTAAGCATGTACATAACTGTTTGCTGGATTGGAATCTGAGGGTATTACCCACACCGGTAAAAAGCAAGATTAAAATACAGATTTTAATGTGTGTATTTATCAGTGCAGATATGAGAACAATTTAGGGCCTGGGTTTGGAAAATTTTGACCCATAATGATACTCCAGAAAAATTGGAGGTTTTAATATTCAGACTCATGTTTGTTTATATTGCTCACTTGTCAAAATGCTCCATTCAGCCATAAGAGCCTCTCTATTTTTTATAATTATATTCCTTAAGTTAGTTTAAAAAACTATGTAGGATGCAATTACCCTCAATGCAGAGGCCCTGTACACAACATAACCCCTTAATATGAGGAGTTATGTAACTTAAGGCTTTTTGTGTGCCATCTACACTGTGGTGAATTTCTCATAGGGCTTGATCATTCATTACTGATATCGATGGGAGTTTTAACATTTGCTTCAGTGGGAGCAGGAGCAGGCCCTTCAAGCTCACTTCTTCAGTCTTTACTCACTTGGGGCCTGATCCTACAAATACTTATGCTCATACCCTATTAATGCCAATAGGACCATGGATATCACATTAGTAAGAGCTGCAGGACTAGAGCCTTAATCTGTTATTAGAGATATTCATTTTTTCCAAATCATTTTAGCTTTAGAGCACAAAGAAAGCTCCACTGCCACTGTAATGGTGGTATCAGAAAGAACTTCTTTAAGAAAGACCAGTGGAATAGGTTATATTGAATGATTTTCATTCTTTCATTTACTATAGATAAAGTATCGTATGCAGTGTTTTGGGGTTGGGTTTGGGTTTTTAATTAAAATTTAGCAATTGTAGATGCGAGTGTTCTTCATTGTGTTTACTTACTAATTAAATAGTATGCATCCTCTATATACAGATTTATTTCAATATTATGTATTTCAGAAGAGACATCTTTTAATCTGGTGATACCCATTTGCTAGTAGCAAGGGAGTAACTTGTTTTCTAAACAGCTCCTTCACAGATGTGCTGAGACACAGTTTTAAAAGTATTGTGTCAAAGTATGAAGCCGGTTCATAATAGTGTTTACTCCAAGTTACCTATTACTCCCCCTAACGACTACTTTATTAGAATAGAATACCGTTAGTTTGGCCTGTGGCTCTTTACTAACAAGCGAATCTTTCATTGCTGGTGGCAGTCGTATTCAAATGCATCTTGTAATTTTTAGTTGATATAGTCATATTTGCATAAATACTTACATTTTTAAAGCATGAGCTTGCATTCTATACCTATCTTGTTTAGCAGCTCAACCGAGTGCAGATTTTTGGTAAGACTGAACATTGTGAGCATCAGGAGCTAACAGTGTCGCAAACAGGCAGATGCTTTATCCTTGGGCTCACGATGGTGTGCACAAACCATCATTTTTTCCCCCGTAATAATTATGGTGTTAAGAGGCATTTGTGTTGTGTGCTCTCTTTCAGCTTGCACCGTGTTTGGTTCCTGTTATGCAAATACTGCTTTAAACTTAGAAATGGCAATTTGCATTAATATTTTGGTTTCATATAGCTAGCTATTGCATTGCAAAAACAAGTGCATTTTAATGAGCATTGGCAGAATGTTAAAAAAAGATATGGTATTCATTAAATTCTATTGTATGAAATGCGGTAGTTGGTTGCCAGAAATCATTAGGATAAAATGTAATGCGTGTTGAGGCCACAAGTATAGCCCTCATGAAAGAGTGCTGTGACCTTATGGAATTGTAAATCTACAGTGTTGTTCACTGCATAGTGCAAAATGCTTTACATTATATATAAATGTGTATTATATATATATATATATATAAAGTAGGAACACTGTGAACTATTAAAAAATGTTAATCCTTTTTCTCTTTCCTTCTCCTGCACACACACACATTCTTTTTTTTTTCTTTTCAATTTTGTGCTCTAAGCAGACTAAAGCTGCAGAGCATTTGGTTCCTTGAGTTTGTTAATTGATGCTGCATGCTTCATAAAAATATAAACACTACATTGCAAAACAATATTTTCTTATTCTGTGCATTTCAAAGAAGTTTTGCAATGGACTTTTCATCTGGTGTGGTGGTGATTTCCTGTTGCATACTTGTATCAGAATCATGCATGAATGATCAGCTCTGCCATGTTGAATGGCCATAATATACATATATCGGCACAATTTTCCATTAGTATTTGCTGATCATTTGGAATCTTCATGGAGATATCACATTTTATTGTGTTTGTCTTAATTATAGAGGGTTGGAATTTTGGGGTTGTTGGTTTTTTTGAGTTGCTGCAGTATTTTGTTCCATTCTTTCTCTCACTTTTCACAGAATGAGAGTTCCGAGTCTTTGACATTTTTCCTGATTTTGTATCTGTTCTGTTTTTGTCAAGAAGACTGGAAATTTAGAACTCTTCCTGGTGTAATGCCACATATGAAAGCCACTTTTTTTTTTAAAGCAACACTTTGTAATCCAATAGGGTAGTTTATTGTCATTCAGAGAGAGACAATTATACCTGCAAGGTGACTTCACCAGATGAAAAATCAAAGCAACATGGAAAAGTTAACCATCTTCTCACTTGATTTTGATGAACACTTTTGGCATGTTAATGTTGGACCTGCTTTCAACACTGATATTTGAATGGCTGCTTTCCTATAAGCTTGCTAAAGGGAGACTGGCACAGGGTTAAATGAATTCTTTTCTTCATTATTCAGAAGTGATATAGACTTTTGGGGGGGCTAATGTAGCTTAATTAGTGGTCAATTAAAACTGAACATTGTTGAATTGAGGTTCTTTGATCAAAATCCCTGGCATGGTCTTTCTTTCTTTAACTAGCCACCATCTTGAATTCATTTGGAATCAGTAGTATAAACAAGTTTAAAACTGGTTCTTTTATAAGAAGTCAGCAAGCTCGTATAGCTGCATTTTTTTTCCACTTCTGTAGGCGGCAATTCAAAGCAGTGTTAAATGAAAACAGTGCTACACCGTAAAAAGCATGCACTTTTATAAAAATGTTGCATTAATTAATCAGAATACAGTAACTGCTCTGGCCCCATTTCTAGTCAGAAACTAAAGTTCTTCTCTGGTATTAGATTTTATTTTTCTCTGGAATATTTTTCTCTTCAGCCTGCAGTTCAAAATGTTTTCAGCAGCATCATAATCAACAAGCAAACAAACATAAACTATCAGGCAGGAGCAAAAAGAGACAAGTGTCAGAACCTGAGAAGTGGATGGGTACGCCTAGTGGTTGAAGCTGCAGAAGTCAGGCCGGGACCGGAGTCAGGGATCAGGAACCAAGAGCAGGGTCAGAATAGGAATAGGAACAGGCTGAGGCTGGAGCAGGCTGTCAAAACCATTGATCCTCCCAGGGGATATTCCCAACAAGATAGCGACATTGAGCAGACTGGAATGGGTTGCTCATGTTGGGAGCCTCGATCCGTGGCCTTGGGGTCACCTTGTCAGACATTCACCTGAGGATAGGGTGAGCTCTGGTTGATTGACATGTAGCCTTCAGGTAAGAAGGGCTGAGGGATGACTCATCAGGCTCCACAGCACTTATCAGGCTCAGGCTGAGAGAGCACTCATCAGGCTCAGAGCTGACTCATTACAAAATGTGCTTAAACCGTATAGTACAATGGCATGTAACAAAAACCTGTACTCTTAATGAAAACTATTGCTGATTTTGTTTTGTAATAAGCTGATATGATATGACAGCATTTGTGACTTTGGCTTAAGTTATCATTTTAATAAGGAGTCTTTTTAAAGGGACCCTGTTAGATCAAGTTATGCCCAAAATATACAAGGTTCAAATGATCAGTGGACATAAAAAAAAATTAACAAATACAGTTTGTTGTTCTCGATTTCAACATTGCTCTGCTGGGCTTGCAACCCAGCCATCGCAGCATAATGGCTGAAGTGATATTGATTAGAAACAATAATGAAATTGCCCATTCATTTTTGAAAGTCCAACCAAACTGAAAAGGAAAATGCTAAACAGTTTTAAGAGTGAAATGTAAATTAGATTTTCAAACTACTTTCAGTTTTAATCATGTAAATTGTCATTAATGACACAGGTGAAGTAATTTTGCCTCAAAATATATTATTTTAATGTTTTCCTTTAAATCAATTTTTTTGGGTAAAATGTTCATATTTTTATAGCATCTGAGCCACTATTATAATTCTTTGAGAAAATCTTGTGGGCTGGAACCACTAACATTGTAAGAAAGTTGTGGGAGATACAGTGACTATAGCTGTGTGAATAATGGAGTGACGTTTGAGAACCCCTGGACTAGATTATTCAAAAAACCACTGGAGGAAATGCAGCCTGTGCACCCCTTACATCCAATAGCCTGGTGATTATGGTACTCATGTGAGAGAGCCAGGTGTGAAGCTCCATTCCAGCTCAGATCTCCTTCCTCCCAGGGAGGTGCCCTAACCAACAGGATCTAAGCTATTCTGTTGTTGGGCTGTCTCAAGTTGGTCTGTCTCAATTGCTCTTGTTGAAGCTTCTCCACTTTGTAAAAATAATTAAATAGTCCATCAAAGCAGGGACTTGATACCGGGTCTTCCCCCAGTCTCCCCAGGACAGTACCCTAATAGCTACTTGGGACGGGTTTGCTCTTAGGACTTGTCTACACAGTGCCACAGTGCATACTACAGGTTGTGATCTGTAGAGCACTCTAAAATGTGCTTTCACTGTCCCGCTTAGACCCTGCTGGTGAGAACTAAAAAGTAATTGGTTCACATTAAACATAAGCAGAGTCTGCATGGGGCAGTTAGAGCACAATAGTTTAGAGTACTCTACAAATCACATCCCTGTAGTCTGGACTGTGGTGCTGTGTAGACAAGTCTCTAATCTCTCCTGTTTAAACTGTTCCGCTTTGTGCAAAATACTTGAATAGTCATTGATCCAGGGATAGAATAACTCCATAGCCCAGCTGTTGGGGCATTCACCTGAGTTCCAGTCCCTGCCCCAATGACTATTTAATTACTTATATGCTGGGAAACAGCTTCAACAGGAGCGTTTCCCTCCTCAGAAGAGCCTATATCCTGGTTCTTGAGGCACTGACCCAATAGGCGAGAAGACCTAGTTTTTATGTCCCTGCACCAGAGTTGGGATTTGAATCTGGGTTTCCTGCAGTTCAGCCCTAAGCACTGGGCTACTGGAGACCATCTCCTCCTCCTTTGGTGGTTTTGTGAATGCCACATACATTCCCTTGTGAACCTAGCTCAGAAAATTCTTTTTTGGCTGAAACCATTTGACAAATTCAACTTGAATTTTCAAATGGTTTCAATCAACCCAAAACATTTTTTCCCCCTTTGGTGAGTAAACTATTGCTCTGAAAAATTTAACTCGCCTCTAATAGTCCCTTTTAATTTTTCCGGGGTATGGTCTTCTATATGTGTGCATGCAGATGCTCTTAGTGTTAACGTTGCTAGCTTTTAAAACCTAATCCTAGCCAATATTAAACCTTCTATTTAAATCAAAGTTCAAGATTCTGCTATGTTAGAACATTCTAATATTAATTCAAACTTATAAGGTCAATTTTCAAATATGTGCATGTGCTGTTTTGTGTGCCTAATTTGTGTGCACAGTTAGTGATTGCAGACCTAAATCAGGTATTTTTACATACAAATGACCACTTAGATGCATAGCTGGCATAGTTCCATGCACAAGTACTTGAATTATATGTAGTCATGATAATGGATCAAACAAAACAGTGTGTGTGCATGTTTGAAAATCAGATCGACAGAGTTTGTTTTTTAAACGCTAACAAACGAATCCTTACTACTATAGCTGTGTGGAACTCAGTATATTCTGTTCCACACTGTTGGGAGTTGCAGAAGTATTTTGTTCAATTTCGATCTGCCTTCGTTCGCATGACAGAGTTTCACTTTGAGTCAAATTCAAATGACCCAAAATCTGAAAGTGAAACCCAGTTAAAACTGCTGAGTTTCCTGTACATTTGCATTAACACTATGCAGATTCCACGTGGTTTTGGCACAGAACCATTAATCAGTCCAGATTTTCTCAAAACTTATTCCAGGCTAGCTCAAAAGATCAAAACTTTTTCCCAAAGCTAGGCTCTGATCCTGCAAGGTGCGCCACATGCCCAAATCTGTCTGCCTTTGAGAACCTTATTGCAGGATAGGGGACCTGGTCTGAGTTTCAAGTTTAATTAATCCCCAAGCCCGATGAGTTTCATGTAGTTTGAGGTTTTGTTGTATACATTGAGCACAACTTTACTCACAGTGCCCCTGCAAAGTAATTACCATACCCATTGTAAGCATTAATCCCCTTTTAGATAGGTAAACATAGACATGACTTGCCCAAGGTCATATATTCACTTAGTAACTGAGTGGGGAGTAGAATCCAAACACTCATGTTCCCATTTCTCCATTCTAACCACTAGCTCACATTCCCTAATGCATTTATCTTGTTTTTTCGGTCAAAATATTTTATAATGCAAATCTCCTGCTGGAAATAATAATAAAGAAATTTAAACAAATGACTTGCATATTTCCTAACTGCCTCTGCCCTGCTCTGGGCTTTAATTGTAGGAAGGACTAAGGAAATTTCATCGGGGTGATGACAGGAGCAGATTTTCTTTCTCTCTTTGAATGGTGGCATTTTAAACTTTTAATCCCTTTCATCAAAAACTGGGTGAAAGTCATCATTCTAAACAATAATTAAAATAAAATTTCCATCTCTTGACGGAGAGAAAAATTGTTTATAGTAAATGTGCTTTTCAGCCTTCTCTCATGCCTTCTCCCAAAAGGTCTGATTAGGATGTAATAATTGGGGATGATAGCGGGAGGAAGACGACAATTCCATTTAATTAAAGATAATTCATTTTACTTTAACTTGGTGATGTCCCACATGAATAAGAGTAGATTTAGCAGATAGATTTATTAATGGGTACTGACATCTCAGCTGACATAAAAAGCAAACATTTTCTTTCCTCGTTGTTTTTATTGTGTCTCGGCACCTGAAACTGCTGTCACCCTGTTTCCCTTTTGTTTCATGGAGATGAAGACATTTCTACGGAGTGTACAATTCACGATTCATTACTTGAGACAGGCCTGGGACGCTGAGTTTGGATCAGAATCCAGACCGCCCCAAAAATCAGGTGGAAGGGATTGAATCTGGTGCTCCAATTTGGACCCATCTGTGTTCACCTTTGGAACTTACTTTCAATCTAAGCTGGTTAACCATCGTTAGTTGCTGACATAAACTCTAGTCATCTGGTTCAAGGCTGAGGGCTGAACTGAAACTCATCTTAAAACTTACGTTTACAGAGCCATTGAAACCTCTGCAGGGAGGTATCAATGTAAATCTTCCTGCACACAAGGGGGGATTATCATAGGGGAAGGCAAAACACTGAGCCTGTGGAGATCCATTAAAGTTAGTGGGGCTCTGCATGTGTACAGAGGTCTCCCTGTGTGGATCTGATTGCAGGATGGGAGTCTTAGGCGATGGCTAGGCTACAGAGCGTACAGCCTCATAGCTGCACTGATGCAGCTGCACCACTGTAGCGCGGCTAGTGCAGATGCTCTAAAACCAACAGGCGTGAGCTCTCCCGTTGACTTAATTACTCCCGCCCCCGTGAGCGGTGGTAACTGTCAGTGGGAGAAGCGCTCCCGCCAACAAGGCGCTGTCCACCCAGCGCTGAGTGTGGTGTAACTTTACGTCGCTTAGGGGAATAGCTTATTCACTCCCCTGAGCAATATATTTATACCAACGTAAGCTGTAGTGTGTACATCGTCTTAGGGTACGTCTATACTACCTGCCTGATTCGGCGGGTAGCGATCGATGTTCTGGAATCGATTTATCGCGTCTTGTCTAGACGCGATAAATCGAGCCCGGAAGCGCTCCCCATCGACTCCGGAACTCCAGCTCCGCGCGAGGAGTAAGCGGAGTCGACGGGGGAGCCTACCTGCTGCGTCTGGACCGCAGTAAGTGCTTTTAGGTTCGAACTAAGATACTTCGACTTCAGCTACGTTATTCACGTAGCTGAAGTTGCGTATCTTAGTTCAACACCCTCCCGCCCCCTCGCCCCCCCCCCCCCAGTGTGGACCAGCCCTTAGTAACAAGTTAGGTGTCTATAGGAGCCTCACTAGTGGATGCTGCTGAGCGCTTTAGCTAAATCAGCGCATACCCTGACTTCATCCCTCTCCTAACCAGCATTGCCACTTTTCGGCCGTGCTGGTCTCCTGTAGCCATCCTCGTATCTGAGAGATTTGGGCTGCTTCATACTGCCACAGCCTCCTCCACTGGTGGACCTTCTCCTGCCTAGGAGCTTTTACACTGATGTCAGTGGAAGCCAGAGCAAATCAAGGCTGAATATCCATACATCTCATCGGTTCTTTGGGGTTCAAGCATGTCAGTTCCAATGTTTTATCATTAGTTTATATTCTCTGGGTCATTGACTTCAGTGGAGCTACGCTGATTTACAGTAGCTGAGAATCTGGCCCTCTGATGTTAAGAGGATATAAAACATGATTTGCAGGAATTTCTTGGGATTTTTTTAGGCAAATAGATAAGCTCTAATTTACGAGTTGTATATTCTTCAGGCCACTTGATCATGCTGTGCTAGGTAGATAATGACCAGTGCCACTGGAAAATTGCAGGATTAAGACTCATTTCTTTCAGAGAAATTTGGGAGGAAAATATGGTCAGATGTCTGATACATTCACTGGCTATGCATGCATTTGTAAAGAGACAGTAGAAAATAAGAAACACAAAATGGTTCTCAATAAATCAGGTGGGAAAAAAAGCTATGAAGTTGATACTGAAATGAAGTAAAATAAATGAAATGCTCATCTTCCTTTCCTCTGCTTCTGCTGGGAACTCCTTTTTTAAAAGGCTTGGGGATGTGCTAATTTAAATTAAATGTGAATTAGAATTTACATGTGACAACCACCCCTGAATCTCTGCAGACGGCACTTTCGTTCTTTTCGTCATCACTTTTATTGCTCTCTCCCATTCTTTTTCCTTTGCCTACTCATTTATTCCTTCACTTAGGGTTTGATGCTAAGTTGCTGAGCACCTACAACTGCTATTGAAATAATTGGTATTGCAGGATGCTCATCATCTCTCAGGATCAACCCCTAATTTCTCTCACTCCTTGCATCTTTCTCTCCATTCTTGCATGCACTCTCGCATTCCACTCCCTGCCTTTGTCCGTCTCTTTCCTCCTTGTTACTCTCCTCTGTGTTTTTTGGCTTCCCTTTTACTTTACTTTACTTTTTGGCTTCCCTTTCCATATCTCTGTTGCCTTCCCACGTGTGCTCTTCCTGATCCATGCTCCCTCAGGATCCTTTTCTGAAATATGCCATAGCTAGGACACTTCCTTTTCAGTAACCAAAAGTGAGGGTCACAATGTTAAAAATAAGGGTTACACCCTAAGGTCATGTGTTAATTCAGCCATTTCCTTCCCTCTTGCCACTTCCCAATATCTAAATTGGCTTTTGTGGAGGCAGTAACTCTTGCCTGTGACTGACAGAGGCCTGGTTTTGGTGGGAATCATCGTCTTTGCTTGTTTCTCTGCTGCCTCTATTTTGTTTTCTGTGTTCTGGATTTTCTCTTCTTCCCATCTCTCCTCCCCAAATGCTTTCAGTATTAGACAATAACAGCAATTTTAGTGTCTACAAGAAGCATGACCAATACCTAATGCTGGAAGTGTTGCCAGGATCTGACATCTGAGGCTAATAGCATTTCTTGGACAAAATTCCTGCTATTTTACACAGGATTAACTCTGTTGGGGTTAGTGGAGTTACTCCCAATTTACATGGGTGTAAAAATAGTAGAATTAAACCCCTGATGTCTAATGTGAGTTCTGTCTGGGATAGTGCCCTAACCTTTCCCAGGGAGGTAAAAATAACATATTAGACTCACATCTGCCATTTCTTCCTCCTTCCTTCTCTCCCAAGATCCTAGTTACTATGAAGATGGGGAACAAGCACAATTTTGGTGGGAGGCTATGCAGACACGGTCACTCTAACCAGCAGCCAAAGGCTGTTTACCATCCTATCCCTGTCTTGGCAACAGGCTTCAACAAAACCTAATACAGTCTCCAAGTACCATTTCATTTGGTTGACATGAAGTTTCTCCTCTCCACCTATATGAATTTTGCTCTTTGGTGCTGCCTGTGTGTAGGTTTCATTGCTGGTGATGGTGAGAATTCTGAGATTCCTTCTCCTTTCCCTCCCTGCCGTGCCCCCTCTCAAATGTGTTCCCTCATTGCCTTCGCACCCATTTTGATTTGTATACTATGAACATCACTTTGATATTTGTTCTCCTCCTTATTTTGCGATCCCATTTTTTCCTCTAAGCTTTGTCCTCCCATTATTCTCTCATTTCCTTTCTGCCTCATTTTCCCCTTTCCTTCATTCTCTTAACCTGGTTTGTTCTCCCTTCTTCTGTTTTTTTCTCACAGTTTCATTGCCTTGCCTTTTCTTCATCCTCTTTTTCTCACTGTTCTCTCTCATCCTTCTCCATTTTCTTCCTCTGGCATATATTAGAAGCAACTCCAAGCTGATTGGACCATTTAGGAAACTACGCCTTCTGATCATCTTATTTTCCAGGAGCACTTATTTCACATTAGGGAGAAGGGTACTGCCTGCCAACTGGGTCAGTCAAAGCTGGGGAACAGTGGAGCAATGGAGGAAACTGCAGAATCAGTTATTAAAGTGTACCTGCAATTTCCTAGCCTCCATAGTAACGGCAGAGGATGATGGTATTTGTACATATACTGCTTTGGTGGTGATTTGGGAAAGTATGACAGTATAGAAAAATGGCAGAAAGAAATGAGTCTGAATAGAAACTATCCAGTCCATTTATGTTGTTGTTTCTTTTTTAGAATGTATATGACATAATGTTGTAATTTTTTAAAAAAAATTAATTGACCCTTTTTTAACTCAGGCCATTCACAAGATGTGTAGTATTCAATAGTTCCATCTGGAAAATGTTTTAACTCCACTGGATCTGAGTATCATATAGGGTGGGATAAGAAAAAAAAGTTAGTTAATGTTTAGTGTATGTTTCAAATAAGACAGTTGTTTGTGTAGAAGTGACTGGTGGTGCAATTGGAAGAAACACTGCTCAGCAGATGGGTGGTTTGGTCCAGATCTTTATGTTTCACCTCAGAATGAGCTGTGGTTTATAAAACTGGCACTTCGCAGGGACTTTTTTGAATCTACACCAGTCTCTACAAATTTCTGCTCGATCACATTAGTGCAACAAAAAACAAAACAACAACAAAAACGACCCAACATCATGCACAGCAGCATGCTGTACTACTAATTTTGTTCAAGTCAAAGGAATTTGAGAAATTGACTGGACACTCACAATCATTATACAGGCAAGACTTCCACACCAAAACAGCAGTTGTTCGGACAATCCCAATCAGTCTGTTGGTAAAAAACAGTGACACATCTAAAAAGCTTAAGCAGAGGAGATTTCAGAGCATCATGGCGAGGGCACTGCAATAATTCTCCTTTTAATAAGTTTATGATGAGGGTTATTGTTTCTGTTATTATTGTCACCGGCAGGAGCCCAGACAATGTTTAAAACCTACAGTCTAAATATAACTTTTTTTGGTACTCAGCAAAGGGTTGCAGGACAACTCATGTTAATTAAAGAATGTGGTGCAGAATGTGAGGCAGAGACCATCCTTGATTTTGTGATCAGACTCACACCTGCATGCATTTTCTGCAGTGCTCAACAACCTTCTTCATTAACCCTGGGCAACCTTTAACCTCCTGTTAGCCCCCAGGGCTTTACTTTTGCCAGTGAGCCCTTTTCGGCTTTGTGACTTACAGGTGGTTACTGTAGCTATGTACACTTGTTTTTCATGGTGCACCATGCACTTAACGGCTCAGTGGGACCTGCAATTTCATACCTCTCATGAGGGAGGGGTGGTTTGCATGTGCTTTTCTATTTTGTGGCTCATATGGTATCAATTACTTTATTCGATGGCAATGCCAAGCCCTAGGCCTTTTGCATGTTTGTCCTGTGAGAAAGATCTGGAAGAGCCGACATCTGGTTTTGATTGCTGCAATTGCAGGTTGATAGAATAAACGCAGGGTGAGGTGGGTGGGTTTTCCTTCCGGCCCTTTCCACTCTGGGCTGGTAATGCGCTTCAGTTGTGGAGCTGGTCTTTTCATCATCTCACTCCTCCCCCACCTCCCCGCTCCCTCCAAATAACCAGCAGCAACATGTGGCCCAAATTAGGGACCTGTGATTTTAAAAAGCTTCCTTCTGCTGGAAACCTAGAATAGGTCAGTCCAGAAAATGGAGAATCTGCTCATAACATATGGAAAAGGACAAAATGATTTTAACTAAAAGTCAGGGAAAGTTGTCCCTACATTAGCAAAATAGGCAGAGCTAGGGAAAATGAATAAAGGGGCTAATGAAATGCGTGTTTGTTTCCTTTTGGAGGGACAATGCTAGAGCTGACTCATCTACCCAGTATGGGTGAATCTTAGCTTTACTGAACTAGAGACAGTAGGGGGTACCCAGAAACTATCTCCTCATTACTGCTGCTCAGCAGGAATTGTATATGTAAGTGTGCCTAGGAAAGGACTATCAGAGTGGGGAAAAGAAGGCAAAGTGATTATATAGGAAGAAATAGTGACTTTTTAATGTTGCTGATTAAAGTGTTTTGCTTTACAACATTTATGTGTTGATTGTGCTGCCAAGCCAGCTTTCCTTGTGTTACCACCCCCACAGAAGTGCAGTGCTCATCATGTGCCTTTTCATATCGCTATTTATTTTAAGTCTTCCACCAAAAATTAGGAATTCAAATAGGCTGAAAAGTTAATGAAGAGCCTTGTTTGAAAATAGTGCTGTGAGCAACCTCATTCATATGAACTGAAAACAGACAGCCCTGACCAAAAAAGTTTAACTGCATCCAAAATGCAAATCACAGGGAAGGGGAATGAGACCTCAGCGGCCAGTTACAGGAACTCATGCAGAAAGTGATGGTCAAATTCTTTATCCAATACTTATTTTGGAGGTCAGTCTGTTCCATATCCACAACCAATAGCCATCGTAAAAATTGGAGATCAGCCAAGGGGAATTTTACAAGAAGAGGGGCTCTCCTGCAGAGAGAAACTTCTGCAGTGGATGTTTATTACTTTCTCAGGTATTTGCTTAAGAGAGTTTTTCCTTCTGTGTGACGCTGACATCTGCTAATGCAGCCCAGATCATTTCGATGAGTAGGCTTATTCTTTTTGACAGTCCTGATAGCCATTACATTATGCCATTTAGTAAGGTTCTTATAGTTTAATAAATGTTCTCTTTTGAAATCTTCATTTTAAGGGAGTTTCACCATGTATTAGGATCTGTGGACTGATAGGTTTATTCTGTTCTCAAATGTTTCCTTATATCAGGTATATTTGAAGTGGATTTCGCTGTATCCAGAAATATGCAGCCTTAAATCAGTACTGTATTTTACAGCTTGCACTTCACGTTTGAGCTTGGCATGCAGAGCAATATATTTTGTTTAATTTATCATCCTATGTGAAGGCCAGACTGATGGCTTGCTGTGTTTTGCCTTGTGTTGACGCCAGAGTTATCATTGCCAGGGCATCATGGAGGGGAAGCCCTCAGCCTCAACTGGGAAACAAGGATTGCTTTTTTCTGTACAACTTCTGAGCAGAAAATGTTGAGAGGTATTTTAGTTTGAGAGGCGAATAAGAGTTCTCTGTCAATAGTACAACCAAGGCTTGAGAATGGACAAGAAGAAGTTAAATTTATATGGGAAAAATGATGGCCAAGGTTGAAGGGGTATTTGAAAACCTTATGATTTCTGCTCAGACATAGTTTCTAAACACCTGCAGCTGGCTGTGAGCAAAAAGTCTGATGAAAAGGACTTGCAGAGGGATTTGGGGGACAGCATCCAACATAGCAAAAGGTGTAGTAATTTGCACTTACATAGCATCTTTCATTTAGGGATCTCAAAGCACTTTACAAATGTGCTGGTACTGTTATGCCATTGTTTACAGATGCTGATGCCAGGGCACAGAGAGATCAAGTCACTTGCCTGTGGTCACACAGTGAGTTAATGAGAGAGTCAGGTACAGCACCCATGATGTCTGACTTCCAATCTCTGTTCAAACATTAGCCCACACTGTATACTTCCTTAAACGATAGTGTTGTAGACTATGAATTAACTGCCTTTTACTTGCTTTTGTATTTCCAAAGGCTGCCAGTTCTTTTTTAGTAAACTCTCCGGTTGTACAGTTCTTTTTTTCTACAGTACTGAAGTTTTTGTTACATAGCATCATCCTGTATGTATCATGGACTTGTCCCCACGTACCCATATGTCTTTGGAGTGGTCTGCAGTGGCAGTATTTCAACACTACATGGTCAGTCTTAGCCCCTCATCATAAGGAGGCAGTCTTTTCAAAAGACACATAAACCTTTCTGCTGATATACCAGACTCTAGAGGCTCGCCTAATTCCTACTTAGCATTTCTCACCTGATCAGTAACAGCAAAATTTGAATAAGAAACTTTCAAATGTAATAGACTTCATGTGTTAGGTCCCTCACATGAGTCAGTTTAGTGAAAAAAAGAAAACATTTTGAAACATTTAGTTTACCGTTGTAATTATTATTAATAAATTTACTAATAACTAACCTTATAGCTGCTGAAACATATTCTAGAGATGTTCATCCCATTCATTTTTGTTTCCTTCATGATAGTGGTCATGTGATCACCAGAGTTCTTCGCCTCCAAAGACCATCATTCTGTTATCATACATTGAATTCAGGTTGGCTCCCCTCCATCTTGTATTGATCCAGATCTGAAATTTCACTACATTTCACTAGTATTAATCTAGAAGTTTTGTTTTTGCTATTTCAAAAAGAATAATAGGTTATCTCCAGTTGAGGGAATGAATAGAATCATAGGACTGGAAGAGACCTCGAGAGGTCATCTAGTCCAGTCCTCTGCACTCATGGCAGGACTAAGTATTATCTAGACCATCCCTGACAGGTGTTTGTCTAATCTGCTCTTAAAAGTCTCCAATGATGGAGATTCCACAACCTCCCTAGGTAATTTATGCCAGTGCTTAACTGCCCTGACAGTTAGGAAGCTTTTCCTTATGTCCAATCTGAACCGCCCTTGCTGCAATTTAAGACCATTGCTTCTTGTCCTATCTTCAGAGATTAAGAAGAACAATTTTTTCCCTCCTCCTTGTAACAACCTTTTATGTACATGAAAACTGTTATCGTGTCCCCTTAGTCTTCTCTTCTCCAGACTAAACAAACCCAATTTTTTCAATCTTCCCTCATAGGTCATATTTTCTAGATGTTTAATCATTTTTGTTGCTCTTCTCTGGACTTTCTACAATTTGTCCACATCTTTCCTGAACTGTGGCGCCTAAACATCCAACGTCCCTTTCTAGCCTTACTACTCAGTTCTTTTCACTAACCTTAAGGCAGTGAGTTTCCCAAAAAATTAAAGGAGAAGAGAACATTTGGAATTTCCAGGCTGGCTTCCAGAATTTAACATAATATGATAATTCTTTCATTATGTCACATTACATAGTGCCTTCTTCAGAACTTTCCCATCATAATACGAAATCATTTTTGAATTCAGAATGTCACATGCTAAAATATTTGGATCTATAGTGTATTTTCTGTGAACTCAGCAAACCAATTGTACACATCTGCAGAATCATCCTGTTCTACTACAAGTTAGGCCTGTTTTACTTTCTAAATTTTGGATTGAGTTATTGAGCTGATTTTTGTTTGTCAATACTTATTCAGTGTAATTTATGTGCCTTTTTAAATAATGACATAGAAATGATTGCTATTTGAAAAATTAGCTGGCAAACTTTTATGGATAGATAAATCTGAAAAAAGATACCAAGGTTTCTGAGATTTTTAAAAATGATTTTGTGTTGGGGATATTGGAAAAATGGCAGGGTAGATGCAGGCTACTTAGAATATTCCATATTCACACAAGTTAGTCATCTCCTTCATTCACTTTCTTTCCTGTTGAAAATACTGCATCTCTGATATAATGAAAAGGAAATCTGTAGCTGTCTTCACCTTCTAGTGTCAGGGAGCATGCATCTTTGCTCTTAACTAGTATCATGCTGTCAAGTTGAAGGATGAAAAGCAAAGGCTGGAAATTAGCAGTGTTTTAAAGGCCTGACAATATAATGGGTGTTTTGTTTGAATAAATATTGCCGAATCAGGCTTCCTTTCAGTAAATACAGGATAAAGACAGCTCTCTGTAACATCTTGAACTCTGCTAGTTCAGCCAGGCACAGCAAAATCTCGGTTACTTAAAGTTTATATGAATCCAGTGGCTTTCACTTTGTAAAACTGTACAAATCTGTCTGACAATGGTCTCTCACACCCATTTTCCCAGTTTCATGACATTTTGTAAGCTAGTATTTATTTTGGATATTTTTCCATCACTTCCCTACATAAACATCTTTCTGCCCTCCTCTCCTCCTTTCAGTATTTTTGTGTCTTTCACCCTTTAACTGGCAAAACCAGACTTTCACATGCAGAAGTTGCCAGCTTGGCATTTACTAAAGTTTTACTCGTTTTTGCACAAACCCTGTGAAAAGTGAAAAATCACCAGTTTCCCATGCTAAGAAAAATGTTTTGACCCAGCCTATTTCTGATCATTGCCCTGGTGAGTTTCCTGTATTAAAGACTAGTTAATGTTGGGATGTCAGATCTGGAAGACAAAACATGTCTGTTTCTATTATACCTGTTGGATGAGCGATTTTTCCAAGCAAGTACATATATAGGATACATGAAAGCCTGAATGTAACGGTGAAGATGTGTGGAGAAACACTGGCATATGGTTTTCTCAAAATCTACATAGAGTGCTAATGTCATGAATTTTGGTTATTTTCAGAATGTTTCCCCGATTGTATCATTCAGAAGGAATCTCCTACACAAAAGGATTCCTTGGACACATACACTGTAATGTTGTCTAAGGTCCAGTGATGTGAGATCTAAGGTGGAGATGTTCCAATGCACAAATGGCAGGGGCCTAACACACATTGACTTTCAATGGGAGTTGAGCACATACCTACGGTTTGTGCCTTTGAAAAACATCCTACTTGTAACTAGGAAATCTTTGGTCCTCTGACAGTATATTCTGGATCCCCTTTTTTTTTTTTTTTTTTTTTTTTGGTATGGCTCTTCACACTTGCTATGTAAATTATCTGTTTGTCACCAAACAGCATAATGGGTTCCCATGGTAGAGTAGTAGGTAGAGTATTCGTTGTGTGCAGTCAGGCTGAAATTCAGTTTCATGTAAGCCTACTGTCGAAGGGGAGCTTAGTGCAGGCTTGAAGGGGAAGCAGACTCCTTGCCATAGATCTGTATTTATATAGGTCCAACTGCCATGCTACACAGGAATTGTGTCCCCTGCAAAAAGTGGCCATGGAAGGGCTGTAAAGCTCACCCGACACCATGTCTGTGGTTTGGGGTAATGAATTTAGTCCCTCAATTCACTCTTTACTTGGGTTTTGTTTGTGGGTTCAAAAAAGAGATAAAATTCAGCCTCCATCTGTTACATGCTTATAGGTACCATCCTTAATCCTGGTTATGGAGCCAACTCCCAAATGGACTTGCAGTAAGACATATGGAACCAGAAAAAAGGAAAGTTTCACCTGGTCCAAATTTGAAAGAATTATATGTTGGCACATATTCAGATATGGCCAAGTTGATCAGGTTGCTGGCAAAGGGCATTTCTGTGATGCACCATCTCAAAAGTAATAGCAGATGTACAGAGTCTGCTAACTTAGAGCCAAGACCAAGCGAAATACAGGTGTTCAAATAAAATAGTGGTTGAAGCTGGAGGCCAGGAAGCATAGTAAAGATCAGCTTTAGAAGTAACTTTAATGCTACTAACAGCGCCACAGTGGGTCAGGTTAAATTTACTATCCATTTTAATCACAATGATTTTCGAAAATGCATAAAAAGTCCAGTGGAGCATGACTTATAGTCTACACAGTAATATCTAAACCTGCTTCTTTAACTGAACTGAATTTATTTTTGAATTAAAGAAATTTGAGAATTGTTCTGTGGTTCAGATAAAGGAGGATGGGTTCATATGAATTTGTATATGCTGCATATATAAATTATATTGTGTACGTACATGTCTGTGTATATATGTATATATTTAATCTATACATGTGTATCTATAGTATACTTACATATTCAGAGATAATATACTAATTGTTTTGTTCAGCTACTTATATGCTGGTATCATGGTTTTGGACAGAGTATAGTTGGTAAAATTTTCGAAAACAGCTAAGGGCTTATCTACCCCATGGGGTAATGTATACTATGAGGTTGCAATTTCTAAAGGACACTAACGTGTAGCTCATTAATTGGTCCATGAAGATCCTGCTGATGCTCACTGAAGGTTCCCTAGTGTGCGTAAATGTAATGCTCAGGAACCTTCAGTGAGCACCAGCAGGATCTACATGGACCAATTAATGAGCTACACGTTAGTGCCCTTTAGAAATCACATTTTCATAGTGTGCATTACCCCACCATGTAGACAAGCCCTAGGTGAAAATTCTACCCAGAAGTTTCACCTGCAAAATCTGGAGTTGTGGGCAAAAGGAACCCGTCAGCATAAGCAGTTGGTCAACTTGTTTGCACAAATAGGATTTTGCAGCCGGGTTTTGTGGTTGCAATTTATGCACCCACATTTAAAAATTTTACATTGTAATTTTTGTGATTTGTCTTGTTAGGAAATGATGAAGTGAAGCACAGACACAAATGAGTGAATAGGTCAAAAATAGTGAATAGGTGTATATAAAACATATATATAAACAGATATAAACTTCCCTCAGGAGTGTTTGATAACATTTACAATGCAGTACTTTTCACATTTATTAAAGAGGACTATTGTGAATCCAAGCCTACACTGAGAGGTGGGTTATTTTTGTTTTTCTTTAATAATCTGTTGCTTCTGCTTTAACTTTTTTAAAATAAAGCTACATCTTTGAAATAATTATCAGCATCTACAGAGGAGCAGATGAGCCAAGACAAGGAGATATGAGAGGGGAAAAGCTGGAATACACTGTCTATACACGTGGAGCATTTTGTTTTAACATATCTGTTCTATTTTTAAATACACTAAAAAAGAGATATGTCATTTTTATAAAATCCATTTTGTAAACTTTCATATTGGACCAAATTCAGAGGTGATGTGTAAAGTGGTGTATGGTACACGTGGAGAAGTAAGTCCAAGGAAGTCAAGTGAATCCACTTTGAACTTCGGCAGGTGTAAATTACAGTGGAAACAGGAGGATGTGTTAGTTGCGTTTTCTACCACACTGCTCTTGTGCAGTGCTACTCATTTACACCACTTTACACACTGCCTCTGAATTTGGTGCAGTAACCTTTTTTGCCATTTCATGGCTTTGAGTTCCATGGTATATTTCAAAACTTTCATTAACAGGAAATCTTCAGGTCTTCTATTGCTTAATGTTCACACAAAACACATCAGATTTACAAGCCATGTGTGTTGGAGGAACTTTCTAAATTTCAGGTTCTTGTGCTAGTTCCCTCAACCCCCAGTTCTATGGTGTTTTGCTTTCCTACTCGATTCCATTTGATGCACTGGCAGCCTTACAGGTCAGATCAGGATTTAGCAAGTTTTACTTTGTTGCTGCCTGCACACAGAGAAGAACACAAGGGAACCAGTGGAGGTAGGTCAGCAGAGGGGGGCGGGGGGGGGGGTGATGAGAGGTGCTAGAAAGGGAGGGGAACATAAGAAGAGGAACAGTGAGGTGGGGAAGCTGGGAAGCCAGAACAAGTAAAATAGGGGAAGAAGAGATGTTAAAATATCTAATTGGTGAAGAGGCTTCCACTTTAGATTATGTCTCCAGTTAATTTTTCAGGATGCTTCTCCCTGCAAGTTAAGGTACAATATGTGATATATACAGAATGTTCTAAAATAGAAATGAAATTGCATTTGATTTTACTATAAAAAGTATAAAATACTTCATCTTGATTTGTTTCTTCCCTGAAAACTGTGCTAACCTCTGGCATAGAGATCTTTGGCTTTTAAATGCGGGGCTATTTTCCTATTAGAGTCTAGTCCACCCATTAGGGGGAAAATGGGACCTTTTAATTGCAGCAGATCAATCTTTTATCTCTTACTAGCAGAGATAAAAATAGTCCACTCTTTGTAGATTGGTCTGTTGTTTACTTAAATACAAAGGGTTCCATGTCTACTGCTTCTGCAGAGCTGCATTGATATCAATGTCCTTTCCTGAATAGTAACATCAAATCACAGCTACATTCAGTGGGAAGGTCAAGGAGTAACACAAAGAGGACAAGGCAGGGAAGAGAGTTACAGGGAGAAAGCTCCTCCTTTTCAAAGGTCAACCTTTTTTCAAAGGCCAGCTTGGGCCAGAGTAGCTAGCTGATAGCTGTTTAGTGGGCTGTGTGAAAGCAGTTAGTGGTCATATTCCAGTTCCTAACTGGCCTACTTGTTCGCAGATTCAGCAGAAAAGCCACAGACTGAATAAGCGTGAAACTGAACGGCGAGACTGGTGCTTCCAGGTCAGCATTGAAGCATGTTTGCAAGGCAGTGCGAGGAAGCGAGCAGTGTCCCTCCCATGTTCAGTGGCTAGGGGCGTTCAGACTCCAGAACTGTTCATCTGGCACCTTTCATGAGCACAACATTCACCAAAAGAAAGATTTTTAAAAAGCCAGTGGCACCCCACCCCATTTTTAAATCAGTAAAGTCAAAGATGTAGGAAAAAGTTGTAGAGCAATGTAACTGGATGGGTGGTGGGAGATAGGCATTGAAGTCGCTATTTCAAACTGTAAAGAACCTTTCTATAATATTACTTATATCTTCATCTATTTCCCATTTAAGAAACCATCCCACTGTTAACCACACCTGCTTTAAAAAAAGCAACAGAACAATGTTAACGTACTGTAAAATGAACACCATTTAAAAACTGAGCATTCATTACCCACAGTAGTTAAATATATCATAGTATTTGTGGGATAATGAAAATTATAGTAAAGATAAATACCACAATGCAGTATACCTCAATTTTAATATTAATTATTCTGTGATTCGGTGCTTGCTTTTTAAAAATGCAGCTATATAAGCTTTCTCCAATATATGTGTTTTTCAGTCAGTATACCCTGTTTGAAGGTTACATTGTTTGAAGGGGTGAGACGTTTCTGAAGTGTGTATAAATTAAATGATCAGTAAACTCCCTTCTATGTTATTTCTTCTTTCTAACATTTATATTGTGCTACCATATAGTAGGTATATTGTAGTATAGCATCTGTTATTCCTCCTTCAGATCTGTCTTTAACTTGAAGACAGTTGTTTTAGCATTAAATCTGACATCAAGGACTTCTAAAAATTCGTGTCATCTCTTTATTATCAGGCTCTAATAGCATCAACAAGATACGTTAAGCAGTTCCAAAGGAAATGGGTGTTGGCTATTGCTGACAGGCCTTTGGTCTAGATTTGCTTGTGCTCTTCTGTTTGGAGTCTTAGTCTTTCCTTTTGCCTTTACTGGAAGTCTTCAAACAAATATTACTGTGTTCTCAGTCTGTGACTGGCACTTTGCTTACAGTAAGCTGAATGAAACTACATCAGTAGCATCTGGATATTAAATGCCTTTCTGTTTTTCATGATTCTGCTAGGCGCTGAGTGCCCTGAATTGATGTCAGGAGGAGCTGAGGGTCCCCAATACCTTGAAGGATCAGGCTCTAAATTAGGGGTAGGGGGGAAGGACTGACATGTATATAGAGTTTATCTTTTAATTTTATTATATAGTGCACTATATACCTTACATAAAGACCCTACAGGATAGTTTGAAAATGTGTGTAAAAATTTTCAAAAAATCTTTGTATTTTCACAACGTGTTTGCATGCATCTTATTTAAATACATACGTACGGGAAAACTTCTTGCAGAAGTGCTTAGAGCCTGATTCTGTCAACCTTACTCAGGTAGAGTAGTTCCTTACACATCAGGTAGCCTTGTTGAAATCACCAGGACAACTTTCAGAATAAGTTACTCAGCATAAGGGTGGGTCTTAGTTTTCTGTTTATTTTGTTGAGAGAAATCATTTGATTTCTCTTGTAATGTTTGTGAGATGCAGGATGAGCATAGATGGGATTTTTTTCTAATGTTGCTTGCAGTTGTATTTTATTGGTGGATTTCTCTTTCCCTTCGCTGTGACCTGTGAATGTCAGAGTAGGCTGTCTGCCAATTTTGTGATCTGCTGCCTGCTTCAAAATGGAGGCAGGAAGGTATCCATTTTCATCAAGAAGATGACAGTGCTTCAGTCTTCCTGACCATCTGGAGAGAGGAACTTTTTAATCAGAAACAAAAAATTGAGGATTTAATATACATATATAAATTTAGCAAAAGAAAACTCAAAGTTAAACTATACCTTATGAGTCCAGACTTTTTTTCTTTTATGTTGTTCTGGTTAACATAACAAGAAAATACAAGAACTATTTTTGTAAAAAGCTAGTTACAGAACTCTCTGGTGTATTAGTAAACAAATGTAAGTAAATTAGTTTTTTGGCACACTTACTAAGTTTATTGCACACACAGATATAAGTACTGTACTAAAAAAGAAGGTTTTTCCCCCCTGATGCACACACATTCTGTGTTGGTGGTCTTGTGTAGATCCAGGTTTTTAATAGTGCTTTCAAGCTGCTCTGCAAAGACCTAGTAACATGGGAATTTAATATCCCAAGATATGTTTATAATTTTCAGTGCCCTTGATAGTGCTGTTTTCTAAATTTCATTTTTGCGTTTAGGGAACAAAGAGTTTGACTTCTCCACACTGCTTTCATTTTTGTCCTTAAATGTGTGAAAGCTGTGTACTTTCATATAATAAATCAGTATTGTTTCATGTTCTCCATTCTTTCAAGCTCCATAAGATCCCAGGTCCAACATATGTTAGTTGTATAGTATATTTACAGCTAGAAATGGTTTGACAAACACCTCACAAATATTCTTGTCTAAGGCTGGAAAATGTCATACCTACATTTCTTTTGAAGCTTAAAATTGATTTTCTTTTCACACAAATACTGAGATTTTTGTATTCCAAAAGAAGTATTGTGTAATGTTAGGAACTGATTTAAACTGAACAAGGTAAATACTCAGTATTTCATTCCTGCTTCTTTTTTAAAGCAACATGCCTTGAAATATTTCAGTCATTGCTGAAGGCATACTAAATTAATCCTTTTTCCTTAGGTTTATGCCCCATCAGCAAGCACTGCTGACTACAATAGGGATTCACCAGGTTATCCATCCTCAAAACCAGCAGCCAGCACTTTTCCTAGCTCCTTCTTCATGCAAGGTAAGATGCTACTTTCAAAGAGAAATATATTGTGCATACATTTCATGTATATATGTATTGACATATGTGTATTAGAGACATCATGGAATATCATCCTATGTGCTGTTATGTTACCATTAAAATGAAGACCTGTAAAGCATAGACCATTATGGCTATGAGCATCTTTTTTTGGTCCTGTAATGAAATATAATAATGAAATAACTTAGATTCTTATCCTTTGAATTACTTTAGGCTTTCTTTTCAAAGAGTTTGTGTACATGCACATATATAATACATGTTTTAAATGCTCATAATATGCATGGGTACTTTGTGTATAAATCTGTGTCTGTATATGAGGGAGAGAATTTATAAGGTATCATATTTACAGTACACAGCATAAAGTGTGTGTATATAATATATACTCTGTATTATAGCAACATCTAAATCTGTTTTTAAATTAACTACATAGTGTCTCTCATTTTAAAATGTTAGTTTTTACACATTCACTGTTGTATACACTGATAGTGTATTTCTTGCAGTTACTCATAGTTATAACTCATTGAAATAAAGTTTCAGGTAACTTATTAGTTAAAAGTCCTGGAATGAGTCAATGAAACAATCGAGTTAGAAGTGTAGGACCCACATTTTGCCCTACTTAGGCAAAGATCAAAGAGCCCGAGAACCACATTCAGGCCATGATCCTGTAAACAAATATGCATCTGCGTAACTTGATGCACATCTTGATTCTTCTCAGATATTATTTGCTAAGCATGTGCAGAAGTGTTTGCGGAAATTAGACTCTAATTTCCTGGGGTCCCTCTTCCGCATTCCAAAAAAAAAAAATCTGATTCTATCTCGCATCACTTTTAATGTGGCACATGTAGAGTACAGCTCTATACTTCACTTCCATTGAGTGACTAGACTAAGCCACTGTGATCAAAAAGGAGTATTTCATGCTGGGACCTATAGTTGGTTCATATTACAGATAAGGAACATAAGTACGGATGTTCATATCTGGGATTTTGGTTTTGTCCTATCACCAGGGGTTCTGGAACAATTTGTATAGTGGGGGTGCTGAGAGCCATTGCACCAAACTGTAAATCCTGTATATAATGAAAACCTCTTCAAGCTAGGGGGTGAGACAGCACTCCTCGTTCCAGCACCTATGCCTATCACGACGTTTTACATTTAGTTTTGGGGTCAGGGAGAGAGGTAGAAGCCTAGCAAAGTAGCTGCGCAGCAAGCACAGCAGGAAATTGGAGTAGGTGTAGGCCCCTGACAGGCTGAGCTGTTGCCTTAAGAATAGGAAAAGAGTGTTCATACCATCAGGCTTGGATCTCAGCTATTTATGGAGTCAAAGGTTTGTAGGCTGCTCCACCACATCTGACTGTCACCATATCAGATGCTGCTCTTTCTACTTCTCAAACTCACTTGTTTCTGTCTTATACCTGTCTGCTCCCAGCAGGGGATTTAAGGCAGCCCCCTCAATCAGTGGTAGTACAGTGGTTCTGTATTACCCCGAGAGAGAGAGAGAGAGAGAGAGGCCATTACAAAGGGAGACAAGGAAAGGAGAACATTATCATAGAGTCCCATTCTGTCAGTTCCCTGGGAGATGATTGGTTAATGCTGCGAAGACCTGTGCCCTCTCCCTGTGTTGAACCAGGAAATGAGAGCACAGGCTGTGAACAATGAACCTGTGATCTCAAATTTAAATTGTGAAAATTCACAGAACAACCAGTTATGGAAAGTCATATAGTATTTAATAAAGGTGAAACCAAAAAAGTTCTATACAAATTAAACATTTGTAGAAACGAATGGAGAATGCTAACCTTTCTCTGAAGTTTTTTTAACTATCCTGTTAGAGATTTATATTAGTGATATAAATCTCTGCTAAATTGGGATTCAGAACACCTATGGAAAGGTTATTATGCTTTATTAAATGTTATGGGACTGTTCCATTAAGGAACAAAAAACCTTGATCATTATAGATTTACTCCCAAGGATCTAGTTAAATGTGAAAACTGTGGTTAAGTAGGCTAGGCATCCCTTTAAGTGCTTGACTTGATTTAGGGGATAACTTTTAAAAGTCAGAGATGCAGCCTGTATCTCATTGAATCACAATGGAGTCACCCAGAAGGCATAGGCATTTTCGGTGCAGAAATACAGAATGGCTTATGTATTTGCAGAGGAAGTAATATCTCTCTAGGAACCAAAACCTCTTAATGACACATCAAATCACCTGTGTGCAGGAAGTGTCATCGTTCAAAGGTTGTTAGACCACTCTAAATTCAGATTTAAACACTCATAGAGTATTTTATTTTGAAGCTCATATTTTGTCCCAGCTGAAATTTGTAGTAACTTGGGGTATGAGTGTTTAAGCTTGTGATAAAATGGCAGGAATAAAACTTTAGAGAAACTTTTAGCATCGGTTATGTGACTGACTTGAAATGATTCAAGATGATATTGTTACTCGCTGTTGCTCAGTTCAGCTTAATTTTTTATTAAGAGCATGCTTTTATGTTAAATTTGTGTTGCCCTTAGGAGACAGAAAGACAATATACAGCTTTCCTTTTATGGCTGCTGTCTTTTAATGTAAGCAATTAACCAACACAATGATACATTGCATATGCATCAAACCCCATTAGGACAGTTATTTTAAAGTTTACAGGAAAACAAAACAAAACAATTATATAACCAAGATTTATGGCCTTCAGAGAAACCACATTTTCTTTCTTTTCTACAGATGGTCATCACAGCAGTGACCCATGGAGCTCCTCCAGTGGGATGAATCAGCCTGGTTATGGAGGAATGTTGGGCAATTCTTCTCATATTCCACAGTCTAGCAGCTACTGCAGCCTGCATCCACATGACCGTTTGGTAAGTTAACTTTCTAATGCACGTGTACGTGTATGGAGAGAGAGAGAATACGTAAAGGCATGGTGTGGGACAAAGGTTTTATTGATACTCATTCGGGATGACCTGCATAAGTCACTCAGAGCTTTGCCATCTGAGAAGAAAGTGCCCATACCAAGATCATGTCACTAAAATGTTTTTATTGAACCACAGTGTAATCTCATGCCACATATTTTACAAAATAAGTATCTCAGAAGTGGTGGATTATACATTCCTCCATCTGCAAAGCTTGATACCTTAGTTATCATTGTCCAAACCTCTAAAATTATCAAAATAGTTTTTCTGTGGAAAATGTTTCAATTATAATGTCTTATGTATCTATCAGCTCTGGAAGCCTATAACTTCTATCATTGGAAAATTGGCAGCCAATCTTCCTATCAGGTAGTATAAAACTCCTGGTTCTATCCCTGAAGAATCATAAGATATCAGAACAATAGTCCAGAACTTTACACTGTCCATTTTACACGATATACCAACACTAGGAGGGTGGTGAAGCACTGGAATGGGTTACCTAGGGAGGTGGTGGAATCTCCTTCCTTAGAGGTTTTTAAGGTCAGGCTTGACAAAGCCCTGGCTGGGATGATTTAGTTGGGGTTGGTCCTGCTTTGAGCACGGTGTTGGACTGGATGACCTCCTGAGGTCCCTTCCAACCCTGATATTCTATGATTCTATAATTCTGGAGAGGAAGTTGGGGTGGAGGATTAGGAAGAAGGAAGTCGTTTCTCATAAATTGTTCTTTTAGATTAAGTCTCCGTGGAAATTAATTAGCTAGTGAAATGAGCGTAGATTTATATTCATCACATGGACATCACTACACATGAGATTTGGACACATGTATGCACATTATTATATATACTACATTTTCCTCAACCTCCTCTGTATTTCTGAGTTTTTAGATAACTCTGTCTATTCCTTATTTTGCAAAAATATTTTTAAATATTTTAATAAATATTAGTGGAACACCATGCTATTCCTTCATTGCCTTGTCAACACAGAAGCAGTTTGGTAGGACTAATTCAGTCTGTGATATTTGATTAGACCAAAAAGAAACTGCATAGACATTGTGCACAGCTTTCACAGTATTCCCCTAACATCTTGGCTGAGCTGATGCTGTGCACAAACAACAGAATCTTGTCAACTCTCACTGCATTAGAAACACAAGGGAAAGTATACTGGGCAAAGCGAAATGATGAGACTGGTGAAGAGAGATGCTTCCCCCCTCCCCCCCCCAAACTTGTAAATTATTTCAGCTATAGATAGAGAAACTTTTTTTCTAATTTATTTCCATCTGACCATCATAGGTTCAACTGAGACACATTATTGGGTTTAGATTCAGATTTTACTTATCAGAGGCTATGAAAAAGGAGCCAAGGGTACAGGAGAAAAGATAGATATTGGTTTTAGGTGAACTAGGCTACATTTTGGAGGAGTTTAGCTGTCCATAAAACTTACCATAGACTTCTTTTTAACTAAAAAATGGTATACTTCTTATTGTAACTGAATTATCTGTAGGGGGAAAAACACATAGGTTTAAAATACAGGTTTGTAAATTTAGTTTTGTGAACTGAAAAAAATAATTTCACAAAACGTCAAACTTCACAAGGTTAATAAATCCCTAGTTGCAACCAATATAAAATAGCAGCTCAACCATGTCTATTTAATGTGCATAATGTGGGCACCCAAACAACCCTAACTCTTCCCTGTAGTGAAACAGTGAGAAAAAATATATATATAAAAAATTGAATGTGTCTTTCAGAAAAATAAGTTTAATCTGATCTGGGACCATGCACTAATATTCGTTAATCATAAATGTATGGTTCTTGCTTGGTGTCATTACACAGCAGAGTTAAGGTTGTTTGAGTGCCCTTGTTTCTTTAAACTTTAACCCTAACTTTAAATCCTTGATTGATAAGGCTTGGTTTTGGGATAGCTACAACATCTTTGTAATGGTCTGTACAGTAAATCAATGCTAGGTACACTCAACCTTAACGCCTTCTAAATGTAGTTTTTATCTGGGAATTACTATTTGGCCTAATTGTCAGAAGTGGTGAGCACCCAGGGCTAGATTCACTATGGAAATTAGGAGTGGTGATACACAGTCTTGCCAAGCATACTTTTTAGGTGCCTAGAAAATCACTGTGATTCAGAAAGTATGAATTAGGTTCTCAGGCTCCTTCTATGATAAATCAGGCATCGGCAACCTTCGGTACGTGGCTCGCCAGGGTAAGCCCCCTGGCAGGCCGAGCTGGTTTGTTTACTTGCTGTGTCCGCCAGTTCAGCCGATCACGGCTCCCACTGGCCGCGGTTCGCCATCCCAGTCCAATGGGGGCTGCGGGAAGCGGCAGCCAGCACATCCCCCGGCCCGCGCCGCTTCCCGCAGCCCCCGTTGGCCTGGGATGGCGAACCGCGGCCAGTGGGAGCCGCGATCGGCCGAACCGGCGGATGTGGCAAGTAAACAAACCGGCCCGGCCCACCAGGGGGTTTACCCTGGTGAGCCACGTGCTGAAGGTTGCCGATTCCTGCGATAAATGGAAGGAGATAAGCACCTCAAAATGGAAGTCACAAAAGCCAGCAGCTTAGGTGACACTCCACCTAAGCTAGCCAATGGGAGATACCAAGGAAAGGGTTTCTGTCCCAAGTTCCGCCCTTCTTAGGGAGATCAGTGCCTAAATCAAGGCTTCAGGGAGGTGACTCCCTCTGCTTGGGATTCTCATCAGCAAACCCTCCATTGACACACAGGACTCAAGTCATTTTTGCAAGAAGGAGGCGGGGAAGGAGAACAGTGACTTTTAGCCCAGTAGTTAGAACACTCACCAGGGATGTGGAAGGCCCTCAGTTCAAGTTCCCTCTTTGCCTGAGGTGGGAGAAGGCATTTGAACAGGACTCTACTACCTCTCAGGATATTCCCTCTGTTTGTCCTGTTGAAGCTGTTCCACTCTGGATAAGTTGGGGCAGCCCCAGTAACCAGTCCCCCTGCTCCAGTAACTTTTAAAATAATTAATTCACAGTTCTTGTGTGGGGCCTGAACCGGTAGATGAGCTCTGAACATGCTTAATAGATTGAGCCTTGTGGGTGAGTTACGCAGAGGAGAGCCTATTTTCTCATCGCTCCGGGGCTGAGGTGTCCAGATGTCTGGAGTGAAGCAGCAGTATGTGTGTGTGCTCAGAGGCAGAAACATAAAACACCTAGGGAAAATTTACTGCAAAAAGTTTGGTGCTGAGCTAGGTTAGGCACCTACAGCGTTCGGCGGCAGCTGAGCAGGGGCTTTGTGGATCCCAGTGGAGCATAATTCTGGGATTTAGGCCCCTAAGGAGCCTAAGTCCTTTTGTGAATCTCGCCCCCGGAGCTCCCATTGACATCAATGTGTGTTGCAGGTGCCCACCACTTCTGAGCCTTGGGCCCATATTATTTATTGTCCCACTTCTGTATATTAGCAAGGGCTTCTGTGCCTAAAGTAGCACAGGGGGGAGGCATTGGTATTTTAATTGCTGCCCTATATGATTTCTACTGGGACAAAAGTGGGAGGTCAGCACCTTTAGTATATGCAGAGACTGTTGGGGGAAGCCAGAATGACTTCAGTTCAAGCTGTACATATATGTAAAATCTCTTGAATGGTTAGTTAACTGGTGATACTCTGCAGTGCCAATACAGACAGCAGAAAAAGAATAGTTGCTGTTTATTATTTCTGTTTTCTCATGGATTATACTTTTTGTTTGTTTTGTTTTAATAGTTGCTTAGAATGCAGAGTACAATTTCTTCATCAAATTACATACCTTTTAAGGCAGATCCCATGTTTGTGCTAAAATATTTGGTAGTATCCCTTTGATGTTTTCTCCCTGAGAAATTATAAAATCTTACTTGCTGATCATGAAGCACCATTTTTGTGTGGGTGTTATGGAACAGAACTCAGCAAGGGTCATGGCATTACTCAGATTTAGACTGTTACCCAAAACAATCACTGTTTAGTGATTTGTGAGCAACGTGACAAACTCTCTTAACCCAGGTTAACTTCAGCCAGTTGGACTATGAGTTGCCATCCTAGGGTGGTTTAATGTGAGTCAAAGCCTGAAATCTTTGTTCAGACTTTACTCAGACAAAACCCCTGTTAGACTCAATTGAAGTTCTGACTGCGTAAGGAATGCAGGTTTTGGCTATATAACTGCATGATGTGCTTATGTCCTTATAACTTCGAGGAAGACAGAATCCAAGTATTTGGTACTTAAGTATCAAAAGTACCGTAAAAGTAATAGAATAATAAAAAATAAGAGAGAGACAATTTTGTGGCCCAGATTCTATTTTTGGCCATCCTGTTCTTGGTGTAGGACCCCATATAGGGGTAGAGCACAAAGATGGCTTTATGCTACTTTTGTATTCCCCTGATCCAGGGGTTGTTTTAATTTACTCCCAGCTGCCCAAGGAGCCACTGCAGCAGCCAGGGATTACCAAGGCATCGTGACACCCTCTTTTTCTTAGGGCTAAAAGATGACAGTGTTCTAGGGCTTGTCTGCAAACAGACCACAAATAGGCCTGCCATCAATGCATCACCCAGGGAGTCTTGGATACTTTGGGTAGGTCTACACTTATCCGCTGCATCGGAGGCGTCCAGTCGATCTTCTGGGTTCGATTTATCGCATCTTGTCTAGACGCGATAAATCGAACCAGGAAGTGCTCCCCCGTCGACGCCGGTAATCCTGCTCCACGAACGGAGCAGGCGGAGTCGACGGGGGAGCCTGCGCGCCTCCGTGTGGACCAGCGGTAAGTACTTTTAAGTTCGAAATAAGATACTTCAACTTCAGCTACGTTATTCATGTAGCTGAAGTCGCGTATCTTAGTTCGAACTTGTGGGGTAGTGTGGACCAGCCCTTAGATTCACTAGCTTTATAGTGCAGCTCCAAGCAGCAAGTGTAGAGAATTTGGCCCATTAGATCAACTAGTCTATCCCAGTGATGGCTTGTTTCCATACAGAATATATTCTAGTGCTTTGTCAGGTCTAGTTTTAAATATCACCAGGTAATGCGGATTCTATAACTTCCTTTGGGAGACTATTTCTCCAACTAATAGATATCACTTTCACCAAGTTTTTCCTAATATGCAACATACATTTTCTTTCTTAATTTCATCCTATAGTATCAGAGTTTGTGAACCTTCCTGCGTAGATATCTGAGTAGAAAAAATTACTCATTCCTTTATACACATGACAACAAGAGCTGCTCCTTTAGGTGAAATACTGTAACAATCCTGAATGAAGTGATCCAGACAGCCCATCTTTCATGTGTTATTATTTAAAATGTTCCACTTTTGATACTTTCTGCTACAGAGCTATTCATCACACTCCTCAGCAGACATCAATTCCAGTCTTCCTCCGATGTCCACTTTCCACCGTAGTGGTACAAATCATTACAATGCTTCTTCCTGCACGCCACCTGCTAATGGAACAGACAATATAATGGGTGAGTTGCAGAGAGATCTCCCTATGAATGAATATGAATACAGTATTGCGCTCTTTCATTTATCTCTCCTGGCATCTCATCTGCTTTGGTGCAGTATATCGCTACTGAACCTTTCTGTTTTAAGAGTTTTTAAATGTATTTCCTAATATATTCGATACTTTAGAAGAAAACTTTCTTCCAATATGTGTCCAGAAAGATTATAAATATAATAGAAATGTAATTTTAAATAAATATATTGTACCTGATCTATTCCCTTCCTTACTCATAATTTTTTAATATTTTCTCTCTTGGTTATTTAAGTGTCTAAATATAGCATTTAATTCTGTAAAGCACTTTGGTTTAAAGTTTGTACTGAAGACACTACACAAACTAGGCGCCTGATGCTGTTGGCTTTGAAGTCGATGGGAAGTCAAATTTTATTGAATTAAGCTCCCCCCTTTAATTGCATACAGTTCCTTGTGAACTGATACTTCACTCAATATATTTTAATGTTCATCCCCTTCAATTTTTTATTTGATTTCCACACAGTGTGGTAGAAATCAGTGATGGCAGCATGTTTGTGTAATAAGAAGAGAGCCTTCTTTTCTGATGTTACTGATATTTTTGTAACAACCTCTGTAAATTAATAGCATACATCTGTATACTTTCTTAAATATTTGGCATATTCTGGTTCAGACTTAAATGCAGGAAATAAAGAAATATTGGCTTGCCTGTATCACAAAGAACAAATAAAGCTAATTAAATACTTGGTAACTAGGGAACACATAGTTTGACACATGTTTCAGATTACACACATGATTCTGTATAAAATGACTTTAAGCAGGACTAATGCAGTAAGAATGGAGGGTGAGTTCAAGTATTAACACATGGGCGTCATATTTTTCAAGGTCTCTAAACAAAGGAAAAATTTAATAGTCTCTTCTTCATTTTTCACTGTCTGAGATAATTGTATCCCTTTACAGTATAGGATTTCTTTGCTTAATCTTCCCATTCCATTGAGAAGTCTTCTTTTACAGTGTGTTCCTTGCTTTTTTGTGAGTGTGACATGCAAAAATCATTATCTCACAAAGAGTCTGATAGCACCAGTTTTAATGTATCGAATGTCTGTGCCTGGTTTTGTTTATAGCCTTAAAGATAACAATATAGGGGCTCAGAACATTTGGGGAATGGAATATGAATATATTTCATTTTGAATCCAGTCTTCAGGCCCTAAGCAGACGGATTCTGAATTGGCCACCCATACTCACATTGACTAGTAATCTACTACTGGAGCAGCTCGAAATTTTCTAAATTTAAAAATTTCAACTAGCATTTTTGATGAAAATTAAATTTTTGACTAACGCCCCCAAAATTTGCAACAAAATATTTTCAGGCTTTTTAACCAGCTGTACTTACTATGTGGATAGTCCCATTGGGCTACCTAGCAAAATCGGGTCCTAAGGGATTTTTGTTGTGTTTAATGTTCAGCAAGTGCTTGAGTATCCCTAAAACGTATTCTTGACAGCATTTATTGCTAGTAAATTCCATATATCTAGAAGAGACAATTTTGTAATTAATATTACTTGTGCGGTTAAGATCAGCTGTGTTCTGAAGAAGACCTGTGATCTTTTTGAACAGCATTGGGTAAAAGAAATGTTCTGAATAGAATACATGACAACATTGACTAGAAGTGATGTTTAATCCTATGCATTGTATTGCCAATGTGTTTTTCAAAGATCCGAAGCTATTTTTAAGCAACCAGTTATTAAGATAGATTTAATATAGTATATGCTAAAGATTACTTCAGAATACCTGTCTGATTCATGTATTAATCCTCCTTGCTACTTTGACTTCTAATGACATGTTTTTCTTACATGGTGCATTGCAATATACAGCTTTTCTAGTAGAAACTTTGTGTGTGTTTCCCCTCAAGACCTCGGTTACACAGTAATTTTGCTATTAGAGCAATCACATAATAGTGCGTTTTATTTTTTTACAAGATTGTAAAGCTTCCAGATACAGTGGAATGATGAACAGTCACATAGCTCAAGAGGAATATGAATTTTTACCAATAATGTCAATACTTCATAGTTTGGGAAGTCCATCAACTATAAATATTGAGTTGAGCTAAGTTTTCCTTCTACACAAAATCATAACTTCCATTCTACCTTCATATTAAGTGCTGTCCGGTCAAAAAGAGCATGGTTTTATAAGTTTGGATTCTAGTGTAAGATGTCTGGATTTTTTAATTGAATGCTTTATTATAGATGTGCATCCCGTGTCCTGTCAGTTACATTGACTAGGTGTTCTAGATCTGATTATAGCTATTGAGATACAGGTGCCTGGGAATTTATTTGAAGAATCCAAGATTTTCAATCTGAATCACAGAAGTTAGAAATGGAAAAGAGCTACTTCATCATCTTGTACTCCCACTGCCCGTGCAGGATTGTTCCTACAGGAGCTTGCTGAGAGGTTTCTAAGGAGTTAAGTATAACATTGGATATATATATTCTTCAGAATAGTTAGGAACCTACGCCATGAATCCGTCCATCACTGGGGTAGAAAAAGCCTTTCATATTCTTTTTATTATATTAGCAGAGGTATGTTAAGTAGAAGTATAGCTCAAAATTAGAGCAATAACATTTGCTACTCATTTTCAAATCCAGTTGTAAAATAGAGGAATCTAAGCTTCCAAGCAGGCATTTTCTCCCTCATCCTGCCTAAACTTGGTCACAGTATCAAAGGAGCTCTACCTCCCTCAGAGAGTCAAAAGCCATGGACTATAGCATTTCCATCGATCTCTTCATTCTAGCCAGCCTCTCAGACTGCAATAGCACCAGCTTCCTACCAATCTAAGCAATGGCCCTTATTGCTGGCAGGGCAGGGAAACACCAGTGAAGTTGTGCTGTCACTTAGCAGTCTAACACATGCATGTTAGAGCTGCATCCTGAGATTGATATTTGTATTTAAATCAATCTAATTTGGGGAAAATAAGAACTGGCTCAAATTTTTGTCCATCATGCTAACTGAATCTAACCCTTTATTCAGGTTCAGAGGCATTTGACTGTTTCAGCCAGTGAAGCGCAGACAACAAATATTTCAAACAAACCATCCTCCTCTAAATTTCAGCGAGAGCCTCGTACCATCCCTGGGTTTCAGGTGTCCAGAATGCCTTCATCCTCTGGGCTTATTAATGATTACAGAGACCTAGCAACAATAGTAACACTAAACACTAAAATTGAAAGCTTTGAGAAGGTATTCATGCCATTCACTCACCTTCCATCACACGTCATTCCTCCTCCTTGTCATTCTGCTACCTTTACAGCCATGTTTCTACCCCTGTATTGACAATCCCAATCTGATTGCATACATCTGCACTACAAACTAGGGGGGGGATTCCCCTGCTGGTGTACCCATACTTGTGCTAACTCATAGCTATGCTGCTATTTATACTCATGCGAGCTTGATGAGAGATAGTGTATATATATGTGAACAGGGGAATCATGGTCTGGCTATACCGAAAGAAGAACAGGAGACATTTGCCATGGGTTTAATCAGGCCGCAACATTATTATTAGATCTCTGGGACTACCCGGCAGATAAAAGTGTGCAGTGCAGGTAACCCCATGTTTATTCCGTAATCACCAAGGGGGCTTTTACAAGTTCCCCCTCTTTTTCCCTCCAGGTCCCTCCAACAAATCCATTGCTGGGACCTTACCATCCCCTTTCCTCCTCCCCCACATAGGAGGGTTAAGCTGGGCTATTAGAATGGGGTGTTGGCTCCTTGCCATACCAATCATAGAAGTCCCCAATGGGCCCCTGTCCATTCCTTTAATGAACACCTCTTTTTTAAGTCCTTATGCTTCAGTCTTGGTCCATGTAAAAAGGAAGGCTTTAGATGCCGAGCTGCCCCTTTTAAACCCTGCATTCCCAGGAGATGAGTCAGCAACCATGCTGACTCCTTTTTGCAGCAGTTTTCACCTCCCCCAGCCATAAAGCACTGTTTCCTTCACTCGGCCAGCCAGCCAGCCAAACACACACACACACACACACACACACACCACCACTTAAAGGTGCAGGGAGGTCACACCCCTAGTTCATAGTGTGGATGTAGCCTGAATATACATGAGAGAGTGTTTTGGGCACTCTCAGGTATACACTGGAACTACCAATAAATGCCAGCATTAATTTAAGTTCCAGTGAATATAAGAAAAATGTATCCACTCTAAATGTATCCACTCGTACACTCATCAAGATGGACTTGGAGGTGTCAGGATGAAAACATAAGCATAAGGATAAGCATTCCCTGTCTTCTTCCCCTGCTTTCCCATTTAGAGCAGGAGCTTGTCTCATTTGTATGAGGTGCTTTGTTTTGTTTTGTATTGTTTTGTTTTCTAACAGAAACCATTCTTGACTGGGTGTGGTTTTATTCAGCTATATAAGGACAGTACTTTTAGTTTTGAATCCACATATAAATTAATCAGCCCCAATGTTTGTTTCCCAAAATGTCTGGGAAAAAACATTCTTAGGGGAATTTTTCTTGTGACCCTACCCCAAAGCATAGCCTAGTGCACCTCCTTATTTTTCATATAGCATTCTTCTATGTAGGGCACCACTTAAGATACCAGTGATTCTTCTTTACAGAAGTTGGAGTTACATTCCAGTTTTTTAAGCATCCCAATTTCATTGCATAACAAAACAATCAAATAAACCTACCTCATGTATATCTTCAATGTGCAATTAATTATATATAATGTATTAAATTGTTAATAATTACTTTATTAATAATTACTTTATTACTATATTTACTTTTAATGAATGAAAAAGGAGTAAGCTTGTTAGGGAAAGAACAATAATGCAGGTCACCTGCTTATCTGGGACGCCTTGAGTTAACTGCTCCTTTCCTCTTGTACAGTTTGGTGTCTGTCCTACATCTAGGGATGGTCAAGACAATCTCTGTGGGCTTGGTCCTTTTACCCCTGAAATCCATGGGTCTCAGTGTGCTAAGCAGACCCCCAGCTGCTGTCAGACCACAGACCATACTGAACCTCTTATTAGGACCTTATGTACCTCTAAACGAATTAGCCATATCTGTTTTCACTTACTCCCTTGAGGGTAGAGATTTTCTTGTGACCCACAATTTTCAGTCAGCACTTACATCATCATAACAGCTAAACAAAAGATTAGTTTACATTTAAACAAAATACCAATTTATTTGAGAAACAGAAAGAAATACACAATAGCCCCATTTATTTAGAGTAATCTCAAGCCTGGTCTACATCTAACACTTAGGTCAACTTAGTTACGTTGTAAGGGGTGTGAAAATGTAGTTAAACCAACATAAACCTGAGCAATGTAGTTAAACCAACATAAACCGTATATTAGACACCACTAGGGTGACGGGGGAGTTTTTCTGTCGACCTAAGTACCGGCTGTCAAAGATTTACTAGTGGTGGAAAAAACCCTTCCATCACTGTAGCTAGTGTATATACTACAGCACTACAGCAGTGTAGCTACCATGGTACAGTTGTTCCACTGTAATGGTGTACACTTGTAGTGTACACACATCCCATTTACTCTCAGACTATGAAATCTTCTCTTTCAGGAACAGATCCAAGTTCAAAGTCTGGATGTGTCCAGTTTGATCTCTAGGGCAGAGTTATCTGTCAGTTCCCTTAGCTTGTTCACTTTCTCTATTGTCTCTCATAGCTGTTAGTCTTCAAAGCTTTTCATGCAGTATATAGTGGGAATTCCTTTATTCTTAGCAGTAAGTAGTGTAATATTGGGCACTTTGACAGAGTTTTGTATCTGTATATGCAACCTTAATCCTAATCACTGGGTTAAATTCTCCTAAAAGATCTGAATCGTACATTGTGACTCTGACAAACTGCTCTCCTTATATGCAAACGGTTCTTTGCTATTGACAAATGGGATTTCCACACATGCAGAGATAGCAAACTATTGGAGTTCATATTCTCTATGAAGATCTGCAACAAGAGTTTTCTCATTGCCTTTTTTGAATTAGAGAATCACTTTCTTTTAAAAAAAAATCCAGAAAGAAAGTACAGAGTATTTAGATTTTGATTTGGTTTATAGTTCACTTTCTGAAATATGTGACTCAATGTCTAGATGTCAGTCTGAAATTATTCAGGTTACAAACTTTTAGGTTCCATTACTTAAACACTTATCGCTAATTGACACCAGCTCTTCTATTTCTTTGACTTTACATTTTTTGTTATTATCTGTGAGTGTAAAAACGTCCTACTTTATCTGTGAGTGTAAAAACGTCCTACTTTGCACTGTGATTCAGAGGAATAAATCATAAAACGCTGTATTTCCTGCAGACCTAATTTCAAACTAAGCTGAGATCACAAATAAACTACTATTGGCCTATACGCTTATTTTTTTAGTGTACAATAATGAGTAAAAATAGTACCAAAAAATAAAGCAAGCGAGGATGTATGTGCAAGCAACACTATAGAAACATTTCTAAATTAATTTAATCTAAATCTCCTTCAGCTAAAGACATTAGCCCTTGAAAAGGGCTTTAATATTGGGGGAAACATTCAGATATATCTGAGTTAAAGATAAAACTGGTGACGTTTAATGTGTATTTCTTACATTTTTTAGAACACTTGCTAATTACCAGAGTTGTATTTTTTGGAACTGCAATGACACAGGCAGAGGTGTCACTATGCTCGTATACATTGAGATACAGAGCAGTTCTTTCCAACTTGATAGTCTCTTCCCTATTCAAGATAAAATATACAAGCGATGATATTTCCACTTTAATTATACCTTGCATGTTGTAAAAGATTTTCCTTCTCAAAATACTGTTCTCACCAAGTACTCTCTTTTTCCTGGAAATGATTTCAGTACAGAAAGAGGCTCAACCTCTTGGTGGCAGAAGCAGCTCCTCTGATGATAGAGGGAACCATATAGAGTGCTTTCAAGTTTTGGGTAGTGGAGTCAGGTAACATAACAAGGAAGTAAGTATCAACATTTTTCATTTGGAGCGCTTGTGCCTCCAGTTGGATAGAGGAGATCTTTTTCTGGTGGAGGAGCTACGCTTCATAAGGGAGATTAGGCATCACAAATTGGGGATGATGCTCGTTTTGGATGCAGGAAGACTTCCCTTCTCTGATCTTGCTGCTTGTGGGAGGGTGAAAAGAGCCACCCTCTGTTTCCCCACAAAATCCAGGCTACAGCAGATTGCTGATGGTACACAATATCCAATGCATATCTAGTTTAAAATGAAGGTTTACTCCCCCTAGCGCCCTTCTGTACCTCTTATTTACTCCTTCAGGGAAGTCATGATTATGGCATATCTACTCTTGATGCAGTCATCATGATCACTTTTTGTCATGCCACAGTTGTTTCCCTAGCTGTGGGCTTTGATGTCATAAATACAGGTTGATGACTTCACGGTATGAGCAAAGGGAGTGAGTGTGAGGCAAAGATCCAAACATTTGCAATACTATTTCTGTTTTAAGTATTCCCTTTCTCTCACGTTTTCTCTATTATGAAACTTTATCTTTAACAATCAGATGTATGTCTGGTGCATGAGTTTAAAATTGCTCTTTTGTGTTTTTAAAAGGATTTCTTACTTTGCTGCTTTACTGATAGTTGCTCACCTTTCATAGTAGAGCAGTGTATATGCAAACACATTTCAACTATTGCAAATACTTAGATAAAATGAGTTGAATGAGAGGGGACACCAAAACCAGGGAGCCTATCTGCAGTATATTTATACTAACTGCCATGAACAAAAGTTCCCTTCTCCACCTGTTTCGAGTGTCCAGTAGATTTGTGCTGTTCAGTGCTTTTATTACAGGGAAGGTAGTAACACCATAGATTATTAAGGTTGTCTGACAGTTCTTACAAGACCCTATTTTCAGTTGCTTATAACATTGCCAAGCTTTAGCCATTCTGGCTGAAATTTCCCAAACCACGTACCTGCCTCAGGCTGAATTTTTCTTGAAAATTTCAGCCCAAATGCTTCAGCTGTTTCTGAGAACCAAGCGAGAGAAGAAACAGTGTTTTGCCCTTGTGAAAAAATTCTGGCAACCTTTTACTTGAAAAGGTGTAGTGCCCCATATTTTGGAGCACAGACTTGGAATTTGGAAAGTGGCCTTTTTGTCGGGAATGTACCTTTGGCTTTCCCTCTGAAAATCTACCCAGATTTGACCAAGTTATATGTCTTTTAAGAAATCACACTTTGCATGTGCTCAGTAGAGACTTCTTAAATGTTAGCAGCTAAATTCCCTGAAGATTCCATCCACACCGGGCATGCTCCAGCTGGTTGCTGAGCGGGATTTTCCCTGCAATTTGAACTCTGGATTTTGTGGGCTATGTTGGGTCCAGGACTGGGCAGCTGAAGTGAGAGCAGGGAGCCTCTCCCTGCTGGGCCTAGGAAGCATGGAGTAGGAAGCTGCCCGATTCAAATTCAGAGGGGACAAGAGATAGATCTTCGGGGGTGGAGAGAGCAAATTGAGACCAGGAGCCAGGGAGAAAAAATAGGGAATGGAGGCTGGTAGGGGTGAGGGAAGAGAGGACCTAGGACAGGAAGTTGTGGGTGGGGGAAAGGAGACTGGTATTTAGAACCACCAGGGCGAAGGGAAGCAGATGAAGGGAAGAATAGGCAGGTCTGATGAGGATTGGGGGTGAGAGGTGGAGAACTGGCTGCACAAACACACTGGAGCAAGGTGGGGAGCTACTGAGATTGGATGAAAAGTGAGATTGGGACTGGGAACCTGTGGGGATTGGGTGTGTGGATGGGGGAGAAGATATTGGAGGCCACCGTGGGGAGGGAGACAGGTTGGGTGAGGAGCCAGGGGAGTGAGAGATTGGGACAGGGAGTTCCAAGACATTGAGACTAGAACTTGCTGGGCAAGGAAACTGGAATTTGGATGAGAAGCCTGAGGGATGGAAACTGAGGCTGGCTAGGTGAGGAGAATGGGATTGGGTCGAGGAGCCAGAGGTGGGGAAGAGACAGGATTAGAACAGGGTAGATTGGATGGGATGGGGCAGAAGGGGTGATGCTTTGGGGGAAATGGGTAGAACAGTCTGTGATGACTAGTACACACTCCTCTGCAGAGCCTGACTCATGATTCCTGCAACTCATCATTCCTCTAGTGTCAGCAAATATCTGTGAAACCCACTGGCAAATTGTCCACATAATAGAGGATGACAACTTACTACTGCTATTTTTTACTTTGTTAGCTTAAGTGGAAGGTATCTGTTTGATGGATCTAAAGGTTCCAACTCTCCTGATCAACCATGTGGGTGTCAATATGATGCCCTATGATGGAATTTATTTATTTATTTTGCTCTTTTAAAACCCTAGGAAATTACACAGAAATGCTATATTTAAAGAACCTTATTAAGGTTGCAAAGTCAAGCACCCAAAAGTTAGGAAATACCAGAATTAAGATTGCCTGTCCAACCTAAATTTGGTCCCCTTGTGTGTATTCATGATGATACAGTCTTTAATTACATGATCACATACTAATTTTTTTTCAGGATCCCTGCTTCATTCTGTGCACAGGCTGGGCATGCTATGTGGGTGGAGCGGGGTTATGAGGCAGTGAATGAGGCTGTTGTCTGCAGAAATGCTGCTTAATTTGTTGCAGAAGTTGGAAGATATGTAGTGAATGAGGGAGAGAAGAAAATGTCTGGTGTCACAGTTAAGGCAGTTGAATGCTGCCCTGAAGAATTGGATTCTATCCTTGCCTGTGCCACAGAGTTCCTGTGTGATGCTAGTCCACTCACTTAAATCAGATTTTCCACAGTGGTCATTAATTGTGTGTCCCTTATTTTCTGGGTCTGATTTTTAGAAGTGCTGAGTACTTACAGCTGTTGTTAAAGTACACTGACCTTCAGAGTTTTGTTTTGAATATATGTGCCATATAATGCTAAGTACACTGAAAACTCGGGTTCTGGGTGTCTCAAATTGGACACCCAAAATTGTTGGATACTTCTGACTTTTATCTCTCTGTTCCTCAGTTCCCTTTCTTTAAAATGGGGATAATACTCCCTCATCTCACAGGAGCATTGTAAAAATAAGTTTATTAATATGTGTGAAGCATTCTGATATTGCAGCGATGAATGCCATAGAAAATCCCACGAGGAAATTAATAATTCTTTCTTCAGAGCAAGATCTAATAGCCTGCAGTAAACAAGGCAAAGGGCTACACATTGAATGAAGAGAAAACAGAATCAGTAGCTGCTCGTTTAGTGAGCAATGTCCAGCCTGTACCACTGAATGAGGCAGAAATACTGTGGAAAAAATTAGTACGTGATCATGTAATTAAGACTGTTATCATAATACATATGCATTAAGGGGCCAAATTACAGTTACACAGGCAACCTTAATTCAGGAATTTCCTAACTTCTGAGTGCTTGATTTTGCAACCTTAATGTTTTTACTCCAATTTTTTTGCATGTGATATGTATATACAACATTTATACTTTTAAGAAGTGCTTTGGGATTCTTGAAGAAGAAAGGTGCTATGAAGTGCCATCAGGTATTAATTTGGAATGATTTGGAATGTAAAAATGGTAAACTTTCATTGGTAGAAAATATGATTCTATATTGATATGATAAATGTCTATCAGGGATGGTCTAGATAGTATTTGGTCCTGCCATGAGGGCAGGGGGCTGGACTCGATGACCTCTCGAGGTCCCTTCCAGCCATAGAATCTGTGAATATATGAATTAGAGGGTAAAGAAAAGCAGCCATTTTTGAGCACAAGGCTACATATTACATAGACTTATCTGGTTATGAACTTCATATCTTTGACTTTTCTTTACCATTAACTGCCATTCATTGAGAAAACATAAAGCCATATGGTCAAGTAATATTAAATATGCCATTTATGTTAAAACCCCCAAAGATGTCAAGTTTATATTTTGTCACCAAAATCATAATATGAATATGTTTGGTATCTACCTTAGCAAACAAATTAATGGCAATTAAAGATTAATGTGAAGTAATTAGTATTATAATGCAATTAAATTATGAGTAAGTGGACCAGGAATAGAAAACTCAGATGTCTCACAGCCTGTTTTTACACTCAATCTTTTGTTTTTCAGCAAACAGAGGAAGTGGGGCAGCAGGCAGCTCACAGACTGGTGATGCACTGGGGAAAGCACTTGCCTCTGTAAGGAAATATTTACTTTGGTTTACACGTTTACCATTTTTGAAGTGTGAACTTTAATCAGCAATGGATGCCTGGATTTTAAGAAGATGAACAGCAAACAGGAGAGATTTGATCTCAGAGGTCATCAGCTTTGAGTTACTATCAATTGAAATATTTAATGATCAATGTGAAATTATGTTTTAAAAAAGTTAGAGTTAATTTATAACAGAAAAGAAATTAAATGACTGGAAATCTTATATCGTTCACGGGCACTTAATGACTAGGAGCCATGGCCTTCAATCTTTCACACACTTCACTTATCAATAACAATGGGAGGGAGGTTGTCTAAAAAATCAGTGGTAGGTTTAGTTCTGTGTTTTCAAATGATCTGTAAACAAAATTCATCTAGATTTTCTTTTGCTTTCAGATTTTATATTTTCCACCCTAGTTTCCATCTATTCCATTACAGTGGTCACCATTAAAAAGCCAGCATTAACCAGCAGTTGCCTCACAGTGGTCCCTGAGGTATATGGCACATTTCCTATTCTAAGTAAAAGGAAATACTGATGCACTTCAGATATCACTGTGCAGTTACTGTTGTATGTGTTGACTTTCTAATAAGGACCAATGTAAATTATTTTCTGGGCAGAGTGGGTTCCACTGAGTTCTCATGAGAGTTAATTTTATTGCATATTCTGCAGATGTTTCATTAAAAAGATGAAAAAATAAGACAATAGGTTGCCCGGAATGACAGATATAGTACAGAGTCCACTTTTAAATGGTTCCTGATATATGGCATACATGATTAACAGAGGCAGGTCCCATGGTGCAAATTCAGTGTACTGCATATCACTGACGCTAAGCAGCAGTTAAATGGCACGCCCCACCCATTCAAGTGGCACACCTGGTCTTGTCTTATCATAGTTATTGACAAGTGGTCTTTGGTGTTTGCTGTTATAAATTATCCACTGTGCAACTATGCTGTCCTTTGTTCCCTTTGCTCTATTTGGGCTGCTAAAGGATTTAATTTTACCATAGTATAATTTTCAGAAATGTTGTAAGGCTTTGTACAATGCTCATTCTTAAAGCAATCTGTGAAATAAAAATGTACACACTCACCATCATGTACCCTAAAGAGCCTGTGGCAATCAGAACCATCTCTTAATTGGCAAGTGTCTGTTTCCATCAAGCTATCTCAGTTAAGAGAATTCTAGTGTTTGGCTCCTACATCTAATACAGTTTTGTCTTTATTTTAAAAAAGTTAAGATGAAAGTAATAGGCTTTATAACCTGTCCTGCTTTCATTTAAATGGACTGAATGCATAAGAATTCCATATTTCTTTCTGCATCAGTTTGTGATGGCTTTAGATTAATTCTTTATCATCTTTTAAAGATCTATTCTCCAGATCACACCAACAACAGCTTTTCATCAAATCCTTCAACTCCTGTTGGTTCTCCCCCTTCTCTCTCAGGTATTGTTATTACAATTCTATTTTACTGAACATTTCAACATATTTTTGGTAGGAGGTATTTAAATAAACTCCTGCTGGAACTGGATGTGTGATTTACATCCAGACAATAGCATCAGACTATTTTCTTATAAATACAACGCCCATACAGGCCAACTATTGTACTCACTGAGATGAATGGAAATACTTTATAAAAGACATATTTTGGTCAACATGAAGAGAAGGTCATAATGACTTTTAAATAGATGCCTTTACCTGCTGCAAAAAAACAGTGTTAATAGACACCCATATTCTGGCCCCAGGCAACCCCCATAAACCCTTGTGCAGATTGTTCCTAATGTTCCGTGAGAGGGTAGACATGTGAAAGGATTTAGACCACACCTCCTAGCCACAGGCCAGGCCACTTTGTGAAAGGAGTTGCCAAGACTTTACACAGTAGCCATTCTGTAGCTTTTGGGGGAAACCACATTCCCTCAGTCATTCTGACTATTTGCCATGAGTTTTCTATCAGGGTATGTCTGCCCAACCTGTGGCTGGCCTATGCCAGCTGACTCGAGCTTGCGGGGCACGGTCTGCAGTGCTGTTGTATTATTGTGTAGACTTCCAGGCTCAGGCTGGAGCTCGGGTTCTAGAACCCTTTGTGTTGAGAGGGTCCCAGAGCTCAGGCTCCAGCCCGAGTCCAGAAGTCTAGACGGATATGAAACAGCCCCACAAGCCCGAGTCAGCTGGCACAGGCCAGCTGCAGGTTTTTCTTTGTTGTGTAGACAAAGACCTCAGGGTCCTAAGCAAAGTGCCTGCCAGAACTTGGCCCATAAAATGTGGCTGTGTGCAAAGAACCATAGTAAGCTTAACTCATGTATAGTACACTGTGATATTGAGGATGTCCTTATTCAAAAGATACAGATATTTTTATGGTATAGTTTTATTTCTAAATAACCCTAGTAGCTGAATTTTCAGTGTGGGAGGCGTATACTAGCACTAGTGAAAGGGATAAGCTGAAAAGGTTCAGAGGCAGTTAGATTCTAATGAGCATCAGAAATTGTAGACACCTATCTGAAGCTAATTCAGATTATATGAACCTTTGAGACTTTCCCACACCATATAACTATATCGGAGAGGCTCTTGATCTAACCTACCTATGTTAGCTTCTTGCGGGAGTCAACACTGGATCTGTTTCAGGGCTGACCAGGCATTCTGCTCCCCCCACTGGTCCTGTGAGACCGAGGAATTCATATGGGGGTCCTGTCAATCTCACTTTGACATTTTTGAAGACACCATAGTTTATACTCCTGAGTGTAGCACGGTATTGTTAAATCCTGGAGTAAGAATGATCTGTCCCTCAAGGAGATTAGCAGTTCTGGAGAGAGGGATAGATCTTATATGCTCTGAGGTTTCACAGAGCTTCAACAATCTTGGAGGCACAAACCCCAAAGTACTTTTTGAAGAGACAAGATTTCAGTGAAAGGGTTAATGGGAGTGAGGAATGGGCTGGCCAGCCAATACCTGAAGACAAGCTATGTTTGAAGAAAGATAGCAGGTCCCCAAACTTCTCCTTGAGGAGAAAAGTTCCACTGGAGAGGGGTAGGAAGCCCTCCCTCAAGAACACCTGCCGTTGAGAGTGAGGTATGGTGGTTGTGGTGTTATTAATCAAACATGTCCCCCCAAAATGCACTGGTGGAGGGAGACTGCTGCCTTTCTCCAACATCAGGCTTCTTTGGGGTTTGGCTAGCTCCTTGACCAGCTGAGTAAGTACTCCCCATCCTGGAGTAAGACCCAGTGAAGGGTTTAAGAGGACAACAGACAATCCTTATTTGAATGAACTAGTCCCTGTCCCTAGACAGCACTCTATGTGCTACATTTCTTTTAGGGGGCTTTGCCATCATTTCCGTCTTGTACTATAAAGAAAGGATTTGAGTTGAAGTTGAGGAAAGCAGTGGTATGTTAAGTAATATAGATTGAATTTCTTTCCACAAAGTTTACTTGATAAATAGAGAGATCCAAGGGTCAAAGTCAATGCAAATAAGTGACATATATTCAAAGGAGAACTGAACTGTTTATGCTTCAGAATATAGTTGGCCAGTCAGAAACAATATGAAAGTCCTGATTGTCTTTCATTGTCCTATTCAATGATGTGGCAAAATCACAAGTTAAAAACAGCGAAAATCTATGGAGACCAGAATTTGGTAGTGAATGTGCCAGATATAATCAAAATTAACACCATTTTGTCAATATGGCATACTGAGAGGCTAGAAAAGACCACGAGATCAATCCTGGCCTGCCCTTCTAAACCCAGAAAATGCCACTTAACTTCAGTTTTAAGATTAAAACCCTAATAGCTCCACCTTGAATTCCCAGTCTTGTTTCATAAGAGCGTTCAAAAGATTATACGTTTCAGACAAAAAAAACCTAACAATACAAATGATCTGATCATAGTGCCATAAACACAACCTTCTGGGGAAAGTATTTGAACCAATATTTCTGTCCTCAAGTCTAGTGTGCCCATTTAATAGTAACACATCTTTGTTTAAAAGAAATGATATTGCAAAAGTTGAAACCTTATATATTTCACGCTTAAACCTTCAGCAGAAACAGATTTGGTTCAATAGATGTAAACTAATGTAAACCAAGAGTTTTGCTGTTAGCTCCTTTTAAGTTCTGTAAGTGCAAAACAACATCATCTACCTTAAGAAAGTGCAAATCTTAGCAGTTAAATGAGAGCATCTGTAGAATGACAAGTTGTAACTGAATTTTGAGTAAGATATTCATACAGTACTATTGTTTTTTAATTCTGTTTCTTTAAAAAACCCAAATCCATTAGTTTGGTGTTTGAATGATTTGTTCAGTGGCATCAAATATGTCTTGAACCACAGCTAGGATAATGGACTAGTATGTGCTGGATTTACATAGAAGTCTAGCAATCCCCTCTTAGCACTTCTGAAAATGCTACTTCTCCTTTTACCAGTGAGACATTTCCTTCTGCTGGAGCCTTTCTTAGGTACAGCTGCCGAATCAATGAAAACCTCTATGTTAGGAAGCAGCCTGGGGCAACTTTGTGGCCTGCGTCTACGTGCTTCACTACAAAAATACCTTTTTTTTTTTCATCCATGTATATTTTGGAAGTTGTCCATATGTCTGCCCTATAGTCTATCTGGAAAACAGCATTTACATGTCTACAAAACCGTCCAGAAAGTTTGAAAGACATTTTTGTTTGTATAGTTCTAATGGTAATTCCCATTTTACTATTAGCAGGCACAGCTGTTTGGTCTAGAAATGGAGGGCAAGCATCATCATCTCCCAATTATGAAGGTCCCTTACACTCTTTGGTATGTTTTGATTAGAGACCTCCTCTGCCTCAGTATTTTCCATGCTGTTTTTTCCATTTCTCATCCACACTTCTCACACAGGTTTGCATTTTGTTAGTGATTACTGTGCCCTTGGATGTTTACACTATTTGACCGTTGCTAAGTTAGTAACATGGGGGCCCAATCCTTTGATCTGTAATATTTTGATATCAACTGTTACTGACTAGGATGTCATGTTTGACCATATAACAGATAATGTATTGTTGAAACATTCCAGAATGAAGAAAGTTAATTACAAAAGGAGGGATTTGTTTACAGCCAGGAGGGATTGCTTGAAGGGATATCAGGGAGAAAAGTAAGTGGTTGCTATGAAGTAGGACAGGTGTGAGTGTTATGAATCAGGTTACTTTTATTTATGGTGGGAAAGTGCAGTAGAGGGCTAAATAATACTTTTAATTATATGTGGTGTGTTTCAAAGTATTGTAGACTTACTATGATGGATGAATTGGTAAGAATTGGGGTGGTAATTATGGCTAGCACTAGAGAGAGGATAATAAATAAATAGGATGTTTTATATGGAGAGATTAGGTAAGAGTTGGGGGCCGGATGGAAACATATTAGGGACAAATGGGCAAGGTTTTTAAAAAGTCTAAATTATTTATCCCATTCTTTTCTGTTTGTTGTCTGTCTAGATAGTAAGGAAGGAGTTGTCTCATTATATTTCTGTAAAACACCTAGCACCTTTTGGTTGCTATATAAATAATGGTAAAGATCAAAAATGTCTGAGTATAAAAAAGCAGAGCGTTCTGAAGACAAAATAAATAATGATCTAATACTGAATCATGGAAAAGTCCATCTGACTTCAATGGGAATTTTCCCTTAGTCAGGAATTAGCAAAGACTGCAGTATCTGGCCCAATACAAATATGTGTATCATGATTCATTGCCAGATACTTTCTAGCTTATCGCATCTTGCTGTGGTGTGTAGTTGTGTGTATAGAATATCAGTGTTTTTGTAGTCTGTATGCTCCAGAGATCTGAAATGAGTGAAGAATTATTTTTTGTAGCAATAAAGTTACCCGATGGTTTGGGGCTGGCCCTTTCACCTTCCCTTCCCATATTTTGTTGAAGAACACGAAATTTTAGGCATCCCCTTATCAGATATGACATGTGCCTGTGGAGACAGTGTGACCTAGTAGTAATGTGAAGAGGGGATTTGAGTTCTATCCGTAACTCTGTCACTGATGCTCTGTGAATTTGGGCAAATAGTTCACCATGTGTGCCTCAGTTTCCTCATCTGTAAAATGAGGATAATAATCCTTATCTTTGTAAAATTGTATGGACTCTATGCATGAAGGACACTATACAGCATAAATACAATGTATTATTTCTGAGTCCATTGCTTCTCCTCTTCCTATACTTGCCAACAACACAGCACTATTTTTCTAAAAAAAAAGATGATATTGGAAGGAAGTAATCCAGTAAAACAGCAATCAGATTACTTTAATGTCAACATTGATGCTGTTTATGGTTCAGCTTTAGGGAGAATTCTAGTGGTAGCATGGGCTGCTCCCTCTGCTCCTGGAGGGAGGTTGAGTATAAGTTTTTGTTTTAAAGAGGGATGAGTTACACTAGAACAAATGAGGAAAATTATAAGAAATGCTGCCACCACTAACAGTTCAGTACATCTGTTTTGTAATCTTTTTCACATCTCATACAGGCTGCAGAGCTCCAAACTTGTAAGGACATGTATTTATTACTGCTCTTACCAACAATACTTTGAAAGTAGTTTTAGGATACACAGTTATAGTGAACATTTCAGTAATTGTGGGGACAGGACTATATGGCCTTAATAGGTTCTTTCTAACTTTTTGTTTGTAATTCTTTGATTACATAGGAAGAATAGGCCCTGTCAGAGAGTGATATAAGTTAGATGTATATTCTTATTTTTTCTTAAGGTAACACTAAAACTTTTCAAAAACCACAGAGGGCAACATATGTACAGTAATGATTATGTTCATGAGGAATCATTGAACCTGTTTTGCCCATGAAAATGAAAGCTGTGCTTGTGTTAAGTTCTCTCTAATTCCCTAGAATGCTAGTTTAATTATTTCCCTAAGAAAAAAATCACTTTTGTTAAAAAGGGAAAGAAATAAAAGGAACTGTTTTCAGTTACACATCCTCCCCCCCCACACACACACACGCACGCATACGCCAACTAGCAGTACAGTACGTGGCATACCTAATCTGTGTGTGTTTTGTCTCAAATGTTAAATGGCCCTTCACATTTGCTGATGGTTCTCTTGATTTGTTTTTCATAAACAAACAGCAAAGCCGGATTGAAGACCGTTTGGAAAGACTGGACGATGCTATTCATGTACTCCGGAACCACGCAGTGGGGCCTTCAACAGCCATGCCTGGTAGTCATAGCGACATGCATGGATTAATAGGGCCTTCTCACAATGGAGCAATGGGAGGTCTTGGGTCAGGATATGGGACAGGCCTTCTTTCAGCCAATAGACATTCACTAATGGTAAGCTATGGAGATTAAATGACAGTGCAGGTTTAAAAACAGTAAAGTAATTAGAATTTCTGAATTGGTTTGCAGGCTTTTAAATGTTATTGAGCCTTTCTACTCATGCTAATGCAGCAGATATGTTCATGTTTATGACAAAAGTATCAAATTAATTTGTGCGTGGTTTTGTAGTACTAAGATATATTTTTAAACATACACTGTATATGTTTGAGGCACATACTATGTTTATTTTGTTCATTTTGCTCATGACAGTAAAAACTGTATTCTTTGATGTGTTTTAAGACTGACTGATGTGAGGCTGCCATTGACAAAAAGCTGCTGTACTCTGGCATCCAGCCTCATTAAAAGTCCTTTCTAAAATCATTTGGATTATCTGAGAGATTTAGTTGGCTGACAAGTGTATGAATAGTATACCATCTTTCTCCTATCCATATGCCAATAAATATATCGAAGAGTAATCTTCAAGGTTTTTTCCTTTACTACTCTTTGCCTTTCCATTTCAATTTGCTTTTTTTAGCCTGAAACTTCTGCTCAAGACCCATCCTCTTAGGAATCTGGCTGCAGTTATAGGCCCCAATTCAGAAATGCATCCTGTAGCCTTATCTATAGTTATGGGTTACTTAACTAATTACCCATCCCAATAGGAGGGTTTGCACCTACTTTAAATTGTGAGGGTTCAGTCCAAAATCCACAATATCAGAAAGGTTATAAATAGAAAGGGGACCCCATAGTGCACAAAAGGGACATCACAGTGCTCTTTTTGTAATACTTACTTTTATTAGCCAACCAAACACCAATACACACATTGCAGTCTGGTGAAAGAGAGAGAGAACACAATGGAACATCTAGTATTTGTATTACTCACACTATCCCTTGAGGAGAAACCCAAAGTATCAGTCATAATCGTCCTCATCCTCTTCGTCACCAGTGGATGCCTTCCTGCCATCTCCGCGGGGCAAGTAGGCCAGGATACAGTTTTTATAGTGTGTTATGCTGACCCTCACTATGCTTAATGCATATTCAGTATGGGTGTCAGCCCCTTTTCCTTATCTGTATTTCCTCACCCAACTATTGTTGGCATGCCCTTCTTCCATTGGTTACTAGGCCTTTTACATCAAGCTTATTAATGCATATGTCAATTACATTTCATGGCATTCTTGTTGTCTGCTGATGTTCCTAATTTAAAATATCTAAAGCTGGTATAAACTGGCATCTTTTGGTTACCTGTGAGCGGTTTAGCAACGCTGACTTATAACATCTTTTGTGACCTTTTGTGATATAGGGTCGTTTCTGAGTTACTTATGTCCCATCTTTAGGTCTTAATTAGTTTGGTTAAGCTGTTGTTTTTACAGGCTTAAGACCTGTAGGCTTTGCCATTACTGCCATAATCCATACCTGTGCCCTATTTAGCATATGCCCATATATCTACAGCAACATAGATGGCTACAATTCATATATAAGATAACACTTAAGCAATGGGAATTAAGTACATGCTTAAGTATGTGCTAACGTGCTTTTTGTGAATAGGGATCATATATGATCACTTGTAGTTTTCACGTTGGATTAAATATCCCACATCAGAGTATCAGGCCTTCTCTATACTTGAATAATACCATTGTCCAGCTTACTAAGGGCCTCATTCTATGAGTTTTTGTCATGTTGAGTAGTACTTTCTCACATGAGCGATCTCACAGTATAGTTACATGCATGAGTAAATAGTACTTAGCATTATCATTGCAGAATTAGTCCAAATTTTCCTGTTATAGTTTCTGATTTTTCTCTGTTGAGGGCAATGTCTTCTTATGCTATATATTTTTTTGATGATGGGCATCTGGCACCTTGCAAAGGAAAATATCTTGTAGTTCCTGTGCCTCTGTAAAGAAAAATCATGCCTCTCTGATCTATTTGATTTCTCTGAAAATGTCAACAAAATAGTAGATAAAGGAGAACAAGCTGATATGCATATTTGGACATGCAAAAAAAAAATTCTTCACGAGAAGGTATTAAAGGAATTTAATAGTCATAGAGTGAACTCATAGATTAGAAACAGCAAATGAGGAGTAGGATTAAATGGTCAATTTTCAACATGATTAAAGGATAACACGGTACCCCAACATTCTATTCTAGGAGTAATGTTCTGTATCACTAATCTGGAAAAGGGGCAGATGTAGTTTGCAGATGATTCAAATTATTTAGGTTAGTCAAGACTAGGGAAGAGTGTGAGGAACTTCAAGGGGACCTGACCAAGCTGGGTTAATGAACAACATGATGACACATGACATTCAGAGTTGGCAAGTGTAAAGTATTGCATATTAGAAGGAATAATTTGAAATACTCATATGCATTACTATTTCTCAGTTAACTGTAATCACTCAGGAAAGAGGTTTGGCCATCACTGTTGACAGTTCAATGGAAATCCCAGCTCAGTGTACAGCAGTGGTAAAAAAAAAAGCAAACAATATGTTAAGATGGCAAAAGGAATGTGATAGAAAATAATATTGAAAATATTATAATGCCATTATATAAGTCATGGGTATGCTTTCGTTTGAAGTTTTGTGTTCACTTGTGGTTACACTGTCTCAAAAAGGATATAGTAGAATTAGAGGAGATTCAAAGGCAGGCTACAAAAATACTTGGGAGCATGGAAAGATTTCCATATGATGAGACATTGAACAGTTCGTGGTGGTTTTGTTTAGAAAGGACATATATAAGAGGAGGAAGGCTAGAGGTATACAAAATAATGTATAGGAAACAAGGTAAATCTAGTAGTCCAATTCATCCTTTCTTATAATTAAAGAAAGGGATATTCAATAAAATGGAAAGTAAGGTAATTGACAATTAACCTGTGACATTCATTGCTGCAAGATGTAATGGAAGCCAACAGCTTGGTAGAATAGGAATGGACATTGTCTGGATAATTGGAATATCCAGCATTGCTTTAGATAAGATTAAATACAATATTTAGAAAAAATATGAACTCTCATGCCAAAGGGCATAAGCCAATCACTGACACAGGATAGGGAAAAATTTCCTCTATAGAAACTCCATGGTTGTCCATTCCAAAGTCTCTTGCACCTTCCTCTAAACCATCTGGTAATAGCCACTGTCAGAGACAGAACACTGGACTAGCTGGACCACTGTGCTCTAAGGCAATTCTACTGTTCCTGTGCAATCAACATAGAAGTTCTCACTGTAAAGGGTAGTAACTTTGCTGGTATTTCTGTAGCAAATGACCCCATCAACCACTGTAACAAATCACTAGGCCATCCCCTCTATCAGATTCTAAACACCCAGGATATCCTGGCAGACTCAACTCTTGCTTTGATCCCTTGAAGGCAGTTACTTATTTAGTCTTATGCATTTTATGTGTGAGACCTTAAAAACTGAGCCTGTCATCCATGTGGACCTTAAAGATCCTATGTCTTTTTTGTATGAGAAGGGGTTTTCTCCTTATGTCCTTGACCAAACAAATGCAGGGTCAGTGGGGTTGTTCAGGGGGACTACAATGCAGTATGTTGAGTAAAATGTAATAAGTACAAATCAGTGCTGCTGTTTCCAAGTAGTTTGTAAACCACTTGGGATGAAATGCTCGATGTGAATGTAATTTACTGCGATTTACTAGCACTTGTTAATGTTTCTCTTTTGGTTCATTTTTAAAATATGTTTCTCCCGGCAGTGGTCAGTCTAATGGTTGGCTCTGCCCCGTCCTAAAACTAAAGTTAAAAGTAGCTGTCATGGGTGAAGCATTGTTAAAAGCCACAATTGGGCCAGTGCCATTTATAGATTTTAAAAAATGCTGACTTAAAATAGTCTGCCAGAGGGGCTCCTGAAGGTAGAAAGATGCCTTTTCAGCATCCCAGCTAAATCCATCTCTTCCCCCTCCCCTGTAAAAATAGCATGAACCCAGACATTGTTTTGCTCTCTGTGGCAGTTGCTGGGAATTCACAAAAGGAAATTCTAGGTTGTAATTTAGCTTGGCCTCAGGTAATGTGTTAAATACACTTGGGATACATATAATCTAAGATTTTTAGTTTGTACAACACTATTTCCCCCCAAATGTTTAAACAATACTGCTTTTAATGAAAAAATCTGGCTTTATTAAAAGCCAGATCTGTGACTTACAACTGTTTCTGCATATCTGCTCTCAATCAAGAGAAAAGAGCTAAATTTTTGTAGCTTTGTTCACTTTGCATATGTTAAACTGATGCAACATGCACCCAGGGCATCACTTCAGAGACGGTTTGTTCCATAAATATGTAGTCGTCTCTTAAATACCAGATGTAGGTGAAGTTAGGTTTGGAACAAAAAGAATGGCAAACAGTTAAACTTTTCATATAGCTTTTAGGAAATATCTGACCCTTGAATTTTTTCTCTTATGTATCTGTTTTAGGAAAGGGCAGTTACTCTTCCAAAATTTGAACTGATTTGATTATGAAATGCTGCATGGTACATTGTAATTTCTGCTATTGAAGACAAGCTTCTGCTTGCTTCTTTTCTGACATTTAGAAAACAATGAGTAATCTCATAAACAAAATACATTAAACAGGGCAACTCAAATGAAAGATGTGCCACTTTGACAACATGGCTAGTTCTAAAAACAAGGACAAATTTCTGTCTCTTGCTCTCCACATTTAACTTTCTGAAAAAAAACAGTCTGCTAGTGCACAAAGTGTATTAGTCACTGTCTGAAACTGTAACTTGTGTGAAAGAATCAAGCCTGGTAATTTCTTTTGGAAAACTGGTATGAGTTTTGAAGTAAAAACATAAGAACAAAGGAAATAGTTTTTGAATAGAGTCAGTCTTAAGTTAGCCTTTGACCATTTGATACATTCCACTCTGAAAAGGAAGTTGAAGGGGGAAAAAAATTTAAAAAAAATTTGAGGAGGATACTGGTAATGTTTTCCACATTTGAATTTTAATACATGAAACAGGCTATAAAACTTTGGCCAGCTGCAGTAAATAAAGTAGCAGTGGGAGGTATGGACCGGAAACTTGTACAGAATGTGCTGGTGGAAGTTTCTTTGCCCACTGTACACCTTCATTTGTTGGTTTCAAACTTGGAGTATGCTAGGGTAACTTGAGATTTAGCCCAGAGTCTGTGTTAGTTTCCAGCAGGTCTTCCTTATCAGATATCCTCCACAATTATGTGCTATACTGGACAAGTATGAATTTGTTCCCCAGACAAAAAGAATATGAGACTGGGTCAGATTCTGCTCTCAACTCCACTGTTGTAAATATGAATTACCTACTTTCATTTCTGTGGAATTGCTCCAGATTTACAGCAGTGGAGCTGAGAGCAAAATTTGTCCCACTGCGATTACTTGTTTTCTTAAGAGAGATGGATGACACTTCGTATGGAAGGTTCATCTATTTCACTCTGTCACTACAGTATTTCCTTAAAGCCCCAATCCAACAAAGCCTTAAGCACATGCACAACTTTAAGCACATGAATAGTCCCTTTGGATTTCTACAGTTGGTGGTGTCCTTGTTTCTAATTTCTCCTCTCATATTAGGCAACTGGGGTACATTAAAAATCACTCCGTGCTCAAACTTGGCATTTATTGTCTCAGGGCAGCAACAAATTAGTAAATTAATTAAGGTATGGTAGCTCCATACTCCCAAATTCCTAATCTTACTTACACTGGGAGTCAGGAGAACTGCTTACTTCCATTGCTGCTGATTTGCTGAGTGATTTTGGATAAGTTTCTTAGAGACCAATTCTGCCACTCTTGTATTGAATAGTACCATAGTGCCATACTCAAAGTAAGGCACCACTCAGCTTGAATAAGAGTGGCAGAATCAAGCCTTAACTTTCTTGTACCTTGGGTACAATGGAAAATGGGTAGAATTTTACATCCTGACTTCTCAAGGGAGTTCTGATTTCATATTTCTTTGAATTGCACTTTGACAACTTTGACTAACAAAAGCTACTATAAAAGTGAATTAACTATAGTAATTTTTATCATAATTACAAAGTACAAATATTAAATTTGTCAAGATTGAAGTGCAGGAAATACAGAATACCACGACAAGAAGTGAAAATGTTACCTTTATAAAAAAAAACAACAATACACTACTTTTGATCTAAAAAAGGATATTAAACTGAATTAGTTTTATGTATCTATCTATATAAATAAAATACACCCAGCACAAATTTAGACATACAAATTGAAGCTTTTAGGAGGTACAATATATACATATCAGAATAGGTAGAATAGACATAAGAACAGAGTGAAATTTTTCAAATGAAACTGTTTTTTCACCAAACTATGCAGATTTGGGTCAACAGAAACATCTTGCAAATTTGCATTGAGTTTGCTAAATTATTTTGGTCAGAAACAAAATTCCAAGAAAAATCAAAACAGTACATTTTGACATTTTTGAAGTGAAATGTTTAGATATTCAATTTGAAACTGACTTTTGTTTCAAATTTCACTTCAGTTTTATTTTTAAAAAGCTTTAAAAAACTCAAACAAAACTCTTTTTTTCCTTTTTTTTTCTTTCGTTCAGACACTGAACCAAAAATTCAGTTATTCGCCCAGCTCAAATAGATATGCCATAAACCAATGTAACAGATAAATATCCCTTCTAAAGTGACTTAATGTGTGTTTACGTGAACCTAAATATACAGTAAGAATACTTGAACCTAAATATCTCTTTAACTTGACACACCAGCAACGAACTATTTTTCAGTCTTGACTAAGTTACTATTGACAACCTGCCATACTTAATAAAGGTTTAGATTTCAATCCTGCAAACAGAAATGTACTTAACTTTACTATCATGAGTAGTCTCATTAGGACTATTTGTGGTAGGAAAGTTAAGCACATGATTAACCATAATATTTAAAATGAAGGCATACACAAAACACCTCTATGCACTAAAAAGAGTTTAGTTTGTTCTCAGAAGTCAGACATGCAATATTGCTAAGAAATATCATTTCATTGGAAATGTATTTGTATGTAATGATATGCAAATGATGAGAGTAAGCATCTCATTCCCATAGCTGGTCATAATATTTGTGTCACAGTAATGGCAGTTATGAAAATAACAGAAGATAGGAAATTCCAAGTCAAGACGGAAACTTCAAGGTTAGTTTGTTTGTATTGTATCTGCTCCTACTCCCACCACAAGTACATGAGCTAAGCCTACGCTGTTGCCTCTAATTTCCTGGCTTTGGTCAGTTCCATCATCATTGTAGAGATGATGTAGATTGTAGAGGTTTTTTTTAACATCTGAAATACAATTTTGTAAAATGGCATTTATATGCTAGCTTTTCTCTCAGAAATCATAAAAGAGGCACATTTCTTTTGTAGCAGTGTATTATACTGATTATAAACATTATATAACAAAAACTGGTATACATTTTTTTTAAGACACTCCTTAGAAGTCCATCAGTTTGCTTCCGTGCTTCACACAAGGGTCCACAGGAAGAGGATATGTTCATTTATATTTTTTTTAACATCCAAATTAAATTAACGTATGGAATTTTCCACCGCTAGAAATTAAAATAGCAACTCATGAAGTAATTCAGTTATGTCATTCATACAAAAACAAAGAGAGTCAAGCAACTTGGCATTATTTAAAAGGCGAGATTTGGCTTTTTTTATTTGTTTGTTAAAAATCTATTACTGTTCTGTTTTAATTTTTATCATAGTTGCAATTAAAAAAACAAAACAAAAAACAAAGATATCCTAATAATTGAGAAAACTGAACAAAACAGTCTTATTGGACTAAAAGCTTGTAAAACAAGCAGCAGTATAATCCTTTTATATGACATTCATGTTCTTTCTAATTGGTTGACATTCCTAATTTCATGTAAATTATAGCCTCCATCATATTCTTAATACCATTTTTGAAGTATAGTGCTGGTTTTAATCAGAAAAAAATCCATTAATTATTATTTAAAATGACACCCTTTTTCAAAAACATTGTCCTGACACAATGACTTCATTCATTTTAAACGAGTTAATTAGGTGTATTGTTAAAATCGTAGTATTTGGTTTCCAAGTTTTAATTTAGCATTAGCTAGCTCCTTGGTTTCCACACATGGACGGATCTATTGTGAAGCCGAGTGTGTGTGAAAGTTATTGGAGAATGGTAGTCTCTGGGTAACGTTCCTCTAAGCTGCCCTGATTTTTGTTTCCCCTGTAGTTTAGATGAAAAACAGCTGGCTTTTGTTTAAAAAAGCTGTTTTGTGAAATGTCTGAAACTTGAGGTGTAGCGCTGAGGTCACCATTAAAGCAGGTGCTTGGGAACAAGTGGGAAAGAAAGCAGCAGAGACCGATTTGGCCACATAATCTTTTGGAGGATATTTCCTATTAGGCTGGAATATGGTATCAAAAGGAAATAAAACTTCTCTAAATTTGCTGATTTGTTTACTGTGTTTTTCACTCACAGATAAATGAAGGAGAGTTAATATTCCTAATCCTGTAGTTTTAGAACCTTTTATATCTCTGGATTTAGCCAATACTTAAATGAATAATCATCCCTGTAGGAAAGAAATCATAAGGATTATTTCACTGACTTCACTTCAGTGGCCATGGCAACCCACTTCTCTCCATAGTGGGTTGCAACTGGTTGATTTCTTTTAAAATACTTCAATTGTCTCACCTAGTATGAAAGAAATGCTGTTTCAGTGTGGAGGACCAGAACATTGAATTAATGCTCGCTAGGTACTTATAGTGGAGCATGAATAGAGACTGAGCAAATTGTACCAATAAGATCAGCACCTAAATTAGTCTTTAGAAAGCAAAAGCTAAAATATGTAGAATCATTGTGTACTCAAAGTATCTATAGGCAGAAAGAATTAAGAAGACGCATCTCCTCTCACAGATTAACAACAGCTGTTTGGGAATGGAGATTAACACTGTAATTTTTGCAGCACTAGAAGAAAATTTGTTTGGGAAGTTGGCTCTTCACTTCCAGTCAATGTGTAATGCCAAATAAAACTTCCTTTTGCAGAGCTCATGTGTTAGAGTTGAGCAATGTTGTGATTCCCTCGGAAACGCTGGATTACCCAAGCCTACCTCCACTAAATAGAACAGAAAGAGTATAGAGAAATGCATGGAGCGCTGCCATGCAGCATTCTATCATACAGCACATAACATGAAAGCCACTGTTTCGTTCAGACTGCCTCGCTGCCTCTACTTAAGACGTGGCACTCTTTATATATATAAATACTGAACTTCAGCTTTGCCACTTTTGTCTACGTTTAAATGGATTTTGCATATGACTTGCTCGCAAAATGCTTTTTCATAAGATATTTGGAAAGCTGCTTAGTATTCTTTGGTACTCTTTTCTGTATTAAAAAAATGTTGAACTTTGCTATTTTTCCTGATTTAATGCCACCCTTAATGTCTTTTTTTAAAAAAAATCCTTCCTTTTTCTTTTGATCTTATTTATTGCTGAGCCACTGGTCATATGGAAATTATTATTGTATAGCATGGAGATGAAAGACTTTAGTACCATAAAATAAGAGTGAATAATTTGGACCAATAATGCGCACATAGAGTGAGAGACCATTTGTGTCAAAGTGGCCTGTGTTGTTCCCTTTGTAATATAGCAGTTGAGGTTTATAAGGGCTTTACGCAAATCTGCTTTCTGTCAAACTTATAAATTTTGACAATATTAAACACATGTTAACATGCATAACTTTACAACTTGCTTGCCACATGTTTTTATTTATCTAATTGGATAACACACGGTCATCGTATTTGTAAAGTACCAAGGTAGTTGCTCGTTAAATTCATTCATGACTTTAGCTGGTTGAACTAATCTCTTCCTAATTGCGATATGTAGCTGTGATCCTGAGATGGGAAATCATTCAGTTGAACTTCCTGGATTTGTAAGCATTAGAAAATACCTGTTAGTATTCCCTTTGCATCTTTTAATTCTTTCTGAGTTATACGTTAATATGAATTGTGTGAAGTGCTGTGTCTCCGTATGGGAAGAGTTAACTGTAAACAAAGGGGTACTTTTTCAGCTTTTGTCTGCTACCTGCAATTCATGAACTGCAAATGCCCATCTGTGAGCAATCAAAGTAATGTTTGTATGACTGTTTCTCACTTTTATAGATGCACTTTAGGTTTAAATAGTGTTCCTTCATTTTAGAGAAAATAAGTTTCCTTTCTTTTGATATGATGGAGATATTGACAAGATAATTAAAACTGGAATCTAGCACTCTTGAACCGTCAGGTGTAATTGATATTTCATGGGGAGATTACAATTCAAAGATACCAAAACAGTTTTCTTTGTCAGTGGGTATCTAATTACAGTGAGAACATGTCAACTTTTCTCTTTGTGTTTGCTGAAAAACAAATATCTATCTAATCTACCTATATGTCCACACACGTTTGTGTGTGACCTCTGTTTAGGTTTTATTTCCAAGTTTAAGGTTCTGATCATACAACTGTAGTTTAAAGATCAGTATTTTGAAAATCAAAGACATATATGTATTCAAATTCAACAGGCAGCTAAGGTGAAACTATCCTTTTGCAAACAATTCACTTATTAATAACACTTTCATGAAGGCGAGGTTAGGTAATTACATGTGAGTTCCATTAACTAGCTGTTCCTGGACTGACAAAGCTCTAACCGTGCTGTACACTTCCAGAATGATAGTGGAGGAGTAGCTTAGGTCTAAAGCCTGTTTTGGAGACACTTATCTCAGGAGATAGTATTAACAAGGATTGGATAACTGCCAAATGAAATTTAATACATTTTCACATCCATGAAATAGGCCTCTTAAACACAAAAGCATAATTACTTTCAAAAATGCTTCCTGGAAACAAAGAGAGTGAAACCAGTAAATGTCTTTTTGTTGTTGTTTGTTGATAGCTACAGGATACATACAATGGACCATATTTGCCACCAGTTTTTAAGCAGCACCTCCATTCAAGCCAGCGGTGGTTCTGCATAAAAATCATAGCATGACATGGTCCAATGATATTTACAAGTCTGCATTAAACACCCCACATATAACAAAATACAAAGAAAGACAGACACTTGCCAAAGGCCACCTAACTTCAAGTGCCAGTGTTTGAAATCTGCGAATCATGGGCAAGTTGGAACAACTGTTGAATTAGGTGAACTTGTTACACACCCTGGCCTTTACCTGTGGGTCAATGAACTATAATTATATTTTTCAACTATTGAGAAAATTGAGAATACATGGGTTTAATTGTTTCTCTTGGCAGACTTTGGAGGAGGATAGTGGGTTGTTTGGGTTTTTTTTAAATCAAAGGTTGAAACATTATGAATGTACCCGAAGACAAAGTGACCTTTTTCCTTTAGTCAAGTTCTAGTTTTAGAAAGTTAATAAAGTCTCAACTTTTCAGACAGTTTCATGTTAGATTTATCAGAAAACAAAATGCGAATCTTTAAAAAAAAAACCATCAAATGCCACCACACATACACCTCTTTTGGGATGGTTGAATCTATATTCGAGTTCTGCTAAACCAAAATTCTAATAGAAAAGACGCTTCTGTTCTAAATACCTCTATGTGCTTTCACATAATACGTTCTTTTGAGATATTTTGTTATTCTATAAAAGTATTTTCCCTTTTTCAATCTACTTTTGAAAACCATAGCTTCTGCTATTATGGTAGGGCTTCACGTAACACCCATAAAAATCTAAATAAAGTCAAAAGGCATAAACGGAAAATCTTTGTATTCCTTCTTGAATATCTCAGTACTTTACATAAAAGGTCAAAGGAAATACTGTGAGAACCAGATCTACCATTATTTCAGCTCATAAGATGTAAAAAAAAATCCATGAAAGACAAACAAAAATATCAGTGCAAGTATCTGTTTTTCCATCTGGGTTTTCTCTACACCCATCATCCTAATATTGGAACTCATGTCAAAGAGCTGAACACTAAAAAGTCCAGTAGCCTAATTTTGATCCCTACTTATTACCGGGTGTTTGGGGCTATGCTTCTCCATATTTATTTATTTATTTATTTATATTGATATGTTTGTTGTTCATGAGTTTCTTGGCTGAAAAATCTCGAGAATAGAATTTTTTGTTATTATGACTCTGTAAAGGAAATAAACACAAAGAGTTACACGTAAATACTAGAGCCCATACTGACTTTGTTTGTTTTTCATCTGCTGAATGTTCAAGTAGGGCTCTGTTTAAAGACAGGTCAATAAATGAAGTATTAATAGAACTTCAAACTGAGCTTGATTCTCTAAAGATAGTATTATTTATAGATCTTCACTTCTGGGCCAGGGGAATGAGTCATATCTTCACTCTACCTTGGGGCAAAATTGTTGTTTATATCACAGGCAAAATGCTCATTGGTTGGGGATAGCAGATGGATTGGTGTCTGATGTTATTATTGAAGGCATTGTCCACCATTTGCAAATGAGGTTCACAATTTAAGGATATTCCTGGAAGGAACCTTGTTTGGTCCTTGAGTCCCAGGTGGCTAAGGAGTATATTATTCTATCAGCACAAGGTAGGGTGATCATGATTTTCTTTCTTCCTTTCATTACTGTAGTAATCAAAATCTTTATCATTATTGCAGTCCTGTCTAAATAGGGCAATCTTTGAAGGTCCTTCTATCTGTAGTTGCAGCTAGTACCTAATATGGTAGCTGCTCTGCTTTGTAGCTCTGGTCATGTCTGTACACTGAAGACTTTTTTCTTTCTGCATTCAATTGAACTTTAACTCCGCTCTTGAACTTTAAGGGCTACTTTAATAAGCCACTGCCTCTTTTCCTGTGTTCTCTCACAACTATAGAGATCAGCTGATGTGCTTTAGCATACAGGTGATAGATATTAATGTCTGATATCTGATGGCAAAATGTTCTCAGTAGAGTACAGTTGACTGAAATTCACTTCCTCCATTGGTTTGACAGACTCGGTTTGTCGACAGAGATGATAAGAGTGGTTTTGGTCTTACAATGTGTGTGTATATGCATGTTCACCTAGATACAATAGCAATTGGCACACTTTTATACATCAGTAAAATATATTGTCTTTGGGTAAAAATTTATTACAGCATCTAAATGACTTTGAAGCCTACATTGCATTGAAAGTCAATGAAAGTGCCTAAATTGCTTCTGAAAAGGAGACTTAGGCTCTAAGGCATTTGACCTTTTATATTTAACGGGGGGTTATACAGTTCCCATCTACATACTGGCACTTCCCCTCAAAACTGCCCACCAAGAAAGAAAAGTGTTCAGTTCCAGAACATCAGCTAGTAGACCAAAATGACATCTCTTTTCTCATATAAGCAATTATGACTGGCACATTGCAACAAAGGAAAGACTGTGAAGAGAGTTTTATTCATAGCATTTTCTGATCAGTTCCACCCTTCTGTATTTCCATTTCCAATATAAGGGATTCATTGTGGCTCTCGGGACATCGAATGCAAAGAACATGTTACATAAAAGTAAAATTCAGTGTGTGGTGTCTCTGGATCAGTCTTTGCCCCCTCAAATCAAGGTGACTGGTTATGTGCTTAGGACTGAAGGATAAAAGTGCTTGTGCATTTTATGTCAGGAGGTATCTCAAAAGACAGTAAAGCCTCATTACTTCTGGTAAAGTGTTCTGATTGGATTAATGCTGACATCAAAGTATTCAGCCACTGCTGCAATTAATTTATGCTATTTATTTATCATTTACCTAGCAACAACTATGGGATGCTAGGCTTAGCAAAGTCACCAAAGATAGATCCTGCCCACAGGTGCTTACAGTCAAAATAGATGTAGATGAGAGAAAGAGAGGGGTAATGTCAAAAGGCAGTGATAAAGCAGTGGGTTAAGTATAAGTTGATGTAATTCATGGTTCTTTTTAACTGTTTTTGAGGAGATGACTATGGTTTATAGAACTTATGTAAGGAAGCATGTTTTGAGGAGGGATTTGACGAAGATGAGGCATTGTAGGCAAGGGAGAAGTCCGAGACATAAGGGGAAGTAGGGGAGTGTGAGAGTGACACAAAGTGGGCAGTTATATACGTTGTTTGGTTAGATTGAAATAACTGAATGTGGGAACAGAGAGATAAAATGATAAATGATTAATCCCCAAGTTATTCTAAAAGATGCGTCCAAAATAGATTGAAGAACCTTCATAGTATATCTCTTGGTCCCTCTAGGAATGCCAGGTGCAGTACAGTGTCCTAGCATTGAACAGTCCTAAACGAGCTACAGATTTCCATACATGAAATATCCAAAAAGATAGAACATGCAGATGATCACATAATTATATTTTATAGCAATGAACAGAGCGGAATAGAGTCAATATTCTTGGGTCAAACTCAGCCCTACCAAAACTCTATTGCAGTTGATGGACCTAGCCAGGAAGATATAAGTTTTTTGTGTTTTGAAGGCCCCAAAGTCTGAAGCTTTACAATGCCCAGATGGACCTTTCTGACTGCCACTCATATCACAGAGAGCGTGTGAAGCTGAAGAAGAGGAGAAGTCTGCAGCTTTTCTTAGTAGTTTTTATTAGAACTGGTTAAAAAATGTCATTTTCACTGAAATATTTGTCAACAATTTAATCCCTTTTTCTCTAAATTCAAGATTTCAATAAAATCTTCACACTTGTAAATTTTGGATTTTTTCAACCAGCTCTCCTTGTTTTATGTTAAAACCATAGACTATACCATTAAGGAATTCAGTCAAAATGAACACTCAGAATCATGTGCCCTGGATTTAGCCATCCTACTTACAGTCTTAATGTCAACTACAATTTGGCCAAAAAGAGGTATACATGGGATGACATGTCTACAAGAGGTAGACATCTCTGAATGGGATGACATGTCTGCCAAAGTATATCAACTCCTTCAAGTAGCTCAAAAGAAGTCTGGTGGTTGTTTTCCAAGTGAAAGCGTCATCTTTTAGAGTGAAACCATACAGATTCCAACACTTGTCCCCCCAGATTTACCACAGAAAATCCTCTACAGTTTACAGAACCTAAACTGGATCCATCTCCAGAAAAAGTATGTTTAGCTACCATATTTTCCTTTCACTAATAAGAAGCTGCTCTTAAGGGACCCTTTTTATCAGAGTGCTCCTGAATTTCTCTCCTGAATCTTTGAGATTCTTGAAATCTCTTGTATCTTATGTGCAACACTATTCCTGTGGTGGTGGCATTTTAGATCTCTAGACTCATAAGCTACACCACCTTCTTTTTTCTTGTAACCAGATATATGAGTAAATGTATTAATTTTCCAAAGTATCCTCTTGAGATATCATGTTTTAAAAATTAAAGTGTTTCAAAAAGGGGAGCGTTTTTATCTCTCTTTATATTACACTGGCTTTTTGGTTATCTGAATTTAGTCTGAAAAAAGTTTTTCTTGAGTCCCCTTTGGAAATGTTCCCTTTTATGTTTCTTACTGTGGTCTTGCCTTGCTGGTAACAATCAGACTATTTTATCTTGTAAGTCTGATTAGAAACACTCCTAAGTCTTTTTAGTACTCCAGGAGTACTGAACCATGGATTATACTTTTTGAGAATGAAGAGTCACTTAGAGTTCTCTGCAGAATCTGTGGAGACACATTTCATCCAATGGTAGGATCAGCACCTGAGAACGTCCAGAATGAAACTGTTACATGTAGAAATGTTGGTTTATACCATTCAAGGTGTTGTTTGGCTTTAAGGTACTGTATGTCTTAACGTAAGAAATGTAAGAGATTGATTGCTTCCTGCAATTCCAGTGGTGTACTATAGAGGTTCTTTGAAATTAGAGTGCCTATCCGCAGCTTCTGAGAATTCTGCTCTCGAAGTAAATAACTGTCCTTCCTTACCGTCCATTGTATTTAATTCTATGACAGTTTTAGCTTATAGAGTGCATCAATGAGCAGTGTACATGGAAAATAATGGATGTATTTCCATTGTGCCTGCACTGTCAGCTAAGATGATGGCATTACTGGTGTGTTTAATAAAACCTTTATTGGTATATTACCCGGAGTCATGGTGTTGGCAGGAATGGTGCCCCTTTGGATTTGGAACTCTATGGTTAATGAAATACAGTGAACATTAATTTGGAATGGGCTTCTAGCTTTGGAAAGCCAGGTAGTGTTTTGTTATATCTGTGCCGAATAGGGGCTGTGTCAGATACTGCTGTAGCTTCCGCTGTCAGAGGCTTAGCTGGCATTATGGAAAAAAAAATGGCAGGCTTGAGAATCTTATCCCCTGAAATGAAAGTTGAATGCCAAATTTAAATTCCTGCAGGATTTCCGATAGCAATGGGGGAATTGAGAAGCCCACAATTAAGCATATGGGCATTAAGATAATTGTCAGATCTGTTGGCGGACATGATAGAAGACAGATGGGTACGAATCAGTGCGCTCCACTGCAGCACCCTGGGAGACAATTTGACGTTTTACCTGCCTGAGCTACTCTGCCATATTTGTCACTAAATGTGCTGCACAGCATCTTCTTGAGTGTTAAGTGGTTTTGCATATTATGTAGATATACAGTACATCGGCGCCCTCTAGTGAAAAAGCTACAGGGAACATTATTTTTAAATGTCTGCCGTTCTCTTTAGTCTCTCTTCACTGTCTCAGGAACTTGTTACATCCGTATTCACCTTCATATCACATTAAACTCGGTGACTCTTCTCTTTACAGGTTGGCGCTCATCGTGAAGATGGTGTCGGTCTGCGTGGCAGCCATTCGCTTGTGCCAAATCAGGTTCCAGTTCCACAGCTGCCAGTTCAGTCTGCTACTTCCCCTGATTTAAATCCACCCCAAGATCCATACAGGGGTAAGTACACCCAAATTGTCAGGACACTGCCATGTGGCAACCTTAAATGCTTGTATATTTATATTAAAATTTTCTCTTAGAAACTTTAATTATACATGCTACAGTGATTGCAATTGAGTCTACTTGGAACTTGGATTCATAGTAGTGATCACTCAAATACACAATGAGACCATAGTGCAACTTGAGTGGGAGGAGAGAGTCAGGAGTAACATGATATAGAGTTCTGATTAATCCAGCCATCCTATCTGGTATGCTCTAGTAATCACAATTACAAGCATCCAAACAATTTAGCCCGGGACAGCAAGTTTTAGTACTAACATAACTGAAGCAGTAGAGAAATGTAGAAAATGGTTTAGGATGCAAAATCAAAAAGAGTAAACTTAAGACCCTGCGGTTTCATTGCACACAGAATTCCCATTGACTTCGGTTAGATGCAAAGAAAAATACCAAAGTGATTTTAATTGTATTACAGTATTTGCTGTGCTTTGTGCATCCTTAAGATTTATATGTATAGATGCAATATTGTTTCAAAATACATGTGAAACTAACTGAACCTAGAGTACATCTAGGGTCTATCTTTATTCCTAGAGGCTGCTAATTTTACAATTAAAGTATGGAAGAAACAACTCAAAATTTCTTTCATGATGGCTTACAAGCTCTTACTCATTCTTCATGGCTAAGGTATTTTGATTATTTTATGGAAATGGCATATTAAGAATTTTTTTAAGAAGAAGAAACATTGTCTAGTGTTTAAACAAAGAACTGGGAGTTAGGAATTCCAGGTCTTATTACACAGCCAATCCACTGGCTTAAAGTGTGAGGCTGGTGAAGATCACGAACTCTCTGTGTGTCAGTTTCCCTTCTGTAAAATGGGAATGATACAGGTAATGAATCTGTAAAGCACCTTCAGATCCTTGAATGGAAGGTGCTATAGAGGGGCAATCTTTTATTACTATTTCTTGTTAAATCGTTGCTCAAGGAAAAAGCTTAGTTAATAGCTCATAGACACTTGGGTTCTTAATCAGAACATGAGGTGTGTGATTTCCATGATTATGATTTTAATTGCAATTTAGTTGATGTTTGGTAGACAGTGAAATTATCATCTATTCCAGAAAGATTGCGAAGTGGAATTGAGCCTCAAAGCCAGTGCTGAAAAATGGTTTCAGCAGCTGCATTCTTGAAACTCCCTTCTGCACCAGTCAGTCCAAATGAGTGGCTGTAAGAACAGACGGGAACACAGATCCAACAATAGGTGGCATTAATAAGGAACATACATGCAAATGCATTCAAACCTTTGCTTAAACATTGGTAACAGAAAATCACTGTGTTTTCCCATAGGTATGCCAACTGGACTGCAAGGGCAGAGTGTATCTTCAGGCAGCTCGGAAATCAAATCTGATGACGAGGGAGACGAAAACCTCCAGGACACAAAATCTTCTGAGGACAAGAAACTAGACGATGACAAGAAGGATATCAAATCAATTACTAGGTCAAGATCTAGGTAACAGTATATAATAGTGTCGCTTCATTTAATTCCTTTACTGGATTTTGATGAAGTGAACAGAACAGGAAGAAACTTATCAGTTTTTTCCTGGCAGGTAAAACCACAGCCTAAGAGGAAACTGAAGGCTTGTTCGGGTAGTACTAACAGTATCATTTCAGATACTTGTACTCCAGGACTTCCTAAAATTCCTTTCAAATCATGAAATTGGACACTAAGCAAATTATCCCCAATATGACATTTTTATAAGATTAAAATATGCTTAGCAGATTTCTTTCCATCCACACCTCTGCTTAAAAATTGGAATAAAATATTTATTTTTACTTTTTAATGTATGGTTCTCAGAACAGACCACATTTGCATGACAGTTTACCAGTGTCCAACATATTGTACACTTGTCTCTTACATTTTTAAATAAATCCATTAGGCCAGACCCTGTTTTAATGTAAATCAACATAGCTTCATAGGACTCACTGGCGCTATGCCTGTTTACGCCAGCCCTTTATCTAGCTTTTATTAGAAGCTGGGTGTTCATATCACATCCTGCTCCAAAGAATGGCTTGGTATCTTTATATAGACAAACATTTCTCCCCTGCAGGCATCAATGGCCATGAAATGCATGAATATACTTAGATTGCCACTGGGGCTAAATATGTTCTGCATGCTATATAAAATATTACAAAGTATTACTGAAGACATATCCTTGGATTTTATCATCTTGGACCTTATGTCCTTGGTGAATGTTACTCACATGAACAGAAGCCCTAAGCACTAACCACCAGGATAAAGGAGAAGTTTCCTACTACAGTAATATCTAGTGGCCTGTCAAGGCTGAGTTCTATGTTGGGACCTGGTGTATGGAGTCAAACATTTGATTTTCACCTAAGCTAAGAATACCAGTAAAATTGAAATTCAGGTCCTCTCCTGGTTTGGTTTGGTTTTTTAAAAAAAAAGATAAATCTGAGTTTGAGGCTGTCACGTCTCCTTCAAAACAACACTGTCTTTGATACTGTCTGAAAATGGGAAGCCTGTGAATAAGATCAATCATCTTTATTCCAAAAACACTAGTTCGGTAGCACAGAGCAAGCATTTTGCTCTTAAAAAAAAAAAAAGACCAAACAAACTGAGAATTCAGGACTTCATTATTCTCAGCCAGGAACTCATTGATTTCTAAAAATATTAATTACATACACATCTATTATGATCAGAGTAAAAAGTATGACACTTGAGGTTTTCTCGTAATAAATGATGTGTTGGAAAAATCATATTTCAAGAGGTGCTTTCATGTCCATGTATGATATGGCAAGACGAAAGCACCTTTATGTTGCTGCAGGGTGATCTTCTCAGTTCTTGTTAATTTACAAGTAGGCTGTCACTTATGCATATTAATGTATGCTTTGAAGCTTTTGTAAACTGTTACTTTTGTTTTTAAGAACCTTGCAACTTTAAAAGGTTACTCTTGCTATTTAGTTATACTTCTAAATACATGTTGTGTTAGGGCTGTTAAACTTACCAATATATTTGCATAACCAATTTAAAATATGTATTAGCCACTGAGTCACTGGAAAATATGTGTTCAGTTTAAAATCATTGTCATTATGTTTAGGATAGACACAGGTTTTATTGCACAAAATGATGCAGAAATTAAACGTAGAGCTCTATCCAGTTGTAAATTACACAGAAATTTCATGGGCCTTCCTGACTATGTTGCTTCTACATCCTGTTTGCCACTTGATAGTGCTTGTATGCTTCCTAATCCGGCCTTATGTGGCTTTCCAAGTCTGTGTTAACACAGGTGGCATCAGACTTTGCCAAGCCAAGTACAGTATGCCCCTCCACCTCACCCTCCCCCCCCCCCCCCCCCACCACCACCACCATCTAAATGACGGGGGCTGGTCCTTCCAGAATTGCCCAACAGACAGCTAAAGTGAAAAAAGTCTAAGGTGTCCCCCTTCTGGCTGAGGTTTGTTATTTCTGAGTTGCCCAGGCCTGAGAGCCCCAGTTTATACCACATTATCAGATAGCAGCAAATAAAGTAGCCCACCCATCAGTTATAGAAGAGTAGGGGGCCTCTGTCTGACCCATGAACCCACTCACAATGGCATTGATAGGGAATGGGATAGGTAGCCATCAGCACCATGCCCAGAACTGTAGAGTAAAAGAGGCATAATCTGCATGCACGTCACTAATCACAGTCACATGATCCTGCTCTGCTCCTACCTTTTAGTCTTGTAAGACATTAATCTAGTACCTTACATTAACTCCTCAGCTCCTTGGTAAGGGCACTCTATTACTTTCCTTTTAGTCCTGCACAGAGGGTCTCTTTTCCCTTACATGACCCAAAGGGCTATATATAATTTCAGATGCATGGATCCTGTAACGATTTCTATATTCCTTGCTTAAGAAAACCAAATATAAAAAAATGACTGGAACTTGATTTGCTTTAAGACTGGTGTGTTCACTGTGAGTTCAAAGTGCAATGTGAAATGTAAAGGAGTTGTAGTAAAATATAAATTACATAGCGTCCCAGGATTTGTCATGCATGCAAACGTAACAATACTGGCTGTGGTGCTGCTTTGTAAAATATGTTATTGAAAAGTACTGTTTTCTCTTGTTGTTACTAGCAGAGGCCATTGTATTCTGTTTTGTTTAGCTGGTAAAGGCTTCAGTACAAACCCAGGAGCTCTACTCAGAGCAAACTTTATGGCGAGATTTAAATATGATTATCAGCAAAATAATATATTGTACATGGAGCTAAGGCTTATTAGCAAGTTAGAATTAGCCAGAAAATTGCTGCCTATGCATTGGAGCAGTGGTTTAGGATAAAATCTGTTTTAAAAGTCTGCATTACTTTTTCCCCACACCATTAGAAAATACCGTGTTCTTTTTGTCTCTCAGCAATAATGACGATGAAGACCTTACACCAGAGCAGAAGGCAGAGCGAGAGAAAGAAAGGAGAATGGCCAACAATGCTCGTGAGCGCCTACGTGTGCGTGACATTAATGAGGCTTTCAAGGAGTTGGGCCGGATGGTACAACTCCATCTGAAGAGTGACAAGCCCCAAACGAAACTCCTGATTCTACACCAGGCGGTGGCTGTCATCCTCAGCTTAGAACAGCAAGTCAGAGGTCAGTTTGCCAGTGCTCTCCTGCAACAGGTTATATATCCAGCAGCATTTAGCTCCATTAGTTCTCAAGAATCATTGTAAGCTGTTGTAGGTACTGATGAAAACAGACTTTTATGTGCAAATGCATGTATAATAGCACAAGAATAATTCTTTAGTTTAGTCATTATCTCCATTTTAGAAAAACTCTCCTTTTGCTTTCCATTAGATTTAGAACTCTTGGTTTTGGAATACATGAAGTGTAATGTCGGTAGCCTGCTTTTCATCCATCTCCTTTTTTGGCTGATCAGAGTTGCAAAGCTGTGTGAGAGTACATGAAATGAAACAACAGTAAATTAACCCTTTGGCACTGTCTAAGCCAAAGCTGTTGCAGCTAAACAGTAATAATTCACAGCAGGAGAATCTGATTCCCAGAACCAGGAGGCAAAAATAATTGAGAAATTATCAATTTTTTTTAACATTGAAAAATACTTCCAAAACAAAATGTACAGTATAACACCCTTACATGCCATGTGGAAAAATCTGATTTAAAAATGTTTCTTGTTACCTAAAAGAAGACAAGGCAGTCAATCTGCAAATTGCCAACTGCCAGAAAATGTTACCACATCTTCTTCAATTCCTCTAGCTCTTCAGTCATGTTAAAACAATCCCTTTTGAGGTTAGCCAGGCCTGTCTAACATACAGTACCAGTCTGTAATACTTGGTGATACAGAGATTATTCTAAAAATGCACTCAAGCCCACAACACTCACATCCGGCATCCAATCCAGGTGTTTCAAGTTCCTGGGTTTCAAGGTTCCAGTTCAGCATATTATGGAGACAGGATCTATCTGCATGATTCAGGTCAAAGTCTGAGCTCACTAATTCAGTGTTTGGGAATGCCTGGATCTGAGGTTCCAATTCAACATTGTGGTTCTAGACTTATTTTCCATTTTGGAAATTATCTTTTGGAAGTCTGACCTTAATGAGAAAATGAGGAAGGCGGTTTAGTCTTTAACATACATCCCTGATATTCCCCCAATATTCAAATTTGGAGTTACTTAGAAAGATCCAAGATGTAATATTGAGCTTGGCTAACCCCTTGGCCATTGCATAAACATGAAGGTATTTGCAAAGCTTACGTACTGAGCTGCAAGCTGACCGTGTCTCTATCACAAATGCCACCCTTTAAATTTCTGTACCTTGAAATGAATATTCTAATGACAAAGACTTCATGTTATAAAGAAAATTGGACGTTCGCTTGTAAAACACGCTCTAAAGCTTTTAAAGTATACTGTAAATCTGTAAGAAGTAACTAATAAAGTAATTGTGTCAGATGCAAATTCAGTGAACAAATCATTTTGGTATAAAACTTAACATATTTGAAATGGCCCTTTGCTTCAATTCAACAGAAAGGAATCTGAACCCTAAAGCAGCATGTCTGAAAAGAAGGGAAGAAGAGAAAGTGTCTTCAGATCCCCCTCCACTTTCCTTGGCAGGACCCCATCCTGGGATGGGAGATGCATCCAATCATATGGGACAGATGTAAAAAGGCAAGTTCATTTTCAGCAGTGACCAAAGCACAATGAATACACAAGTAATTCTGCAAAAGACACCGAATACAGAGTAATTCTGTAGACTCTGGACCAGATTGGGAGTGGGGGTGAGGGTCCAAAAAAGTAGATACATTCATGGAGGATAGGTCCATCAATGGCAATTAGCCAGGATGGGCAGGGATGGTGTCCCTAGCCTCTGTTTGCCAGAAGCTGGGAATGGGCGATAGGGGATGGATCACCTGATGATTACCTGTTCTGTTCATTCCCTCTGGGACACCTGGCATTGGCCACTGTTGAAAGACAGGATACTGGTCTAGATGGACCTTTGGTCTGACCCAATATGGCCATTCTTATGTTCTTATGGTTGCATATGTGCAACTAGGAATAAAATTAGTCCCCTCCTTATAAAATGTACTTAAATTTAATCATCTTGCACCTGCACTTAGATTTCCAAGAAAATGTTCAAATCATTTATTCAAAGAAGATAAAGTTGTGTCTCTTCAACAATACTTGACTGATTTATTTTTTCACTTCTTTCATAGGTCCAAGTTGCCACATTTCTTCATTTAAACAAGAGACCACTTCCTTAACAGCTGTATTATCTTAATCCCACATAAACACTTCTCCTTAACCCCTTTTTGTAATATAAGACAAGTCTGAGTAGTTAAGAATCACAGACGCAAGAGTTTTCAGCATTCCCGATTATTAAACAAAAGCAAAAAGTGCAACTTGAGGGACGACTCTCTTTAACATATCATTCAGAATGTTTAAAGCAGTATGTTACGAGCTGTAAATGCACAGCCTAGAGACTGAATGGCAATCTTCTCCACACTGTGGGACAATGCATTTGTGCCTAAACTTCTTTTGGAAAAAAAATATAATTAATTTGTAAGTCTGAAAAAAAATATTTAATTTAAAATTGTAAACTTGCAATAATGAAAAAGTGTACTTCTGAAGAAAAAAATGAACGTTTTTGTTGGTGTGCTAGACAACTAGTGTTTATACTTACTGGATATTAAAAGGGAAGCTTTGCTGCCCAGATATTTACAAAACCAGCAAACGTCCTAATGAAAACTGAAGTGATGACATTAGCCATTCCTTAGGGTAGGAGGAACAGATGGATCTTATAGACCTATGACAAATATATATATATAAATATATATATAAATATATATTAAAAATTTAGTGAATATGGTAAGCTTTTGTTCATTTGTTTCAGACTTTTTTGCTCCTGTAAAAAAATAGTACTGATTAACTTTTTTAAAAAGAAGATTTTACTGTAAATAAGGATTTTTTGGTCTTATTTCTGTCCCGCTCCCCTGTTTTTGTTATTGTAACCTGTAGTGCCAACTCTGTCTCTGGAGGGGTAGTGCAGGCTGAAATGCTGACCCTGATGTTGCTTCTCATTCATAAGTAGGTAGAGAGTTGTTTCTCCAGTCTTTTAGGAACACAGGACTTTAAAGTCACATCATGTGTAGATATTACTGGCTGCATTACTGAGACGTGGCAAAATGAGTTTGTCTGAATCGTAATGTTGCTCTTGTTGACCCTATTCTGGGATTTTCAGAGGTACAAGGTTAGAATGCTACAATGTTACCACTGTGCCTTCCAATGTTTATATCATCAGAAACATTACATAATCAAAGTGGCTGTGATTTAACAAACCAATTAAAGTGTTACCTATGTGTGTAGCCTAAATAGTGTGCAGTGAGGCGTTTCTGAATACACGGTCAGATTTTTTGGGTGGGGGGGAGGGAACCATCAATTGGGAAAATTGCAAGCAGTGTGACAGATTTGATTGACTTTCTTTTTTCATTCTTTTCTTGTTTTCAAGTGGATTACTTAAATGTAGACCACTTGCTGCCTCCTCCTTCATTTGCAACATGCCAATATTCAGTCATCATGCAACATTATAACAAGCCTTATGAGTCCTAAAGCATTAAGTTGCACTTTCTTGAGGAGGGGGTGGGTGGGTAGTACAGTATTTCTCTGGCCAGTATGAATGAAGTTTTTACTTAACATATTTAATAGTAACATAGATCAAACTATGGCACAGCAACTCATCAGACAACTAGCTTTGAAGTCTGGGCACAACTGAACCAACTTCCATAGTGAATCTTATAATGATTGACTCTGGTGTACAGTACAATTAACAGATAGTGCTCCTAGTTAAGTATTTGTCAGCATCCTTTTGTCTCTAATTCTAGTTTCTATTTTTACAGCCACACAAACCTGGCATGTATTTTAAATAAAATCTCCCTGTTCAAGTAGATTTTTCACCTATCAGCACTGAGTAAATGCCATAAATCCATCAAAACGGTCTAAATGTTCCATCTGTTCTCCTGTTTTGCCAGTTATATAGTAATGAAAAATACATTTGTAAATTTTATGCAACAAATGGCAAACGTATCATTATTTTGAAATTGTGTATGTAAAAGTTATATTTTTACATGTAGACTCTTGTTATTATGTGTTTTAATACATTGTATCAGTTTTTTGTTTAAAAACAATCTGTGTGGTTGAAAAAAGTCTCATTTAAATGAAATAGTGAGATACAAGAATCTGAATTTTATGTTTGTTTCTGAAAACGTAAAGAACAAATATGATAGTTAACATGTGATCACCTTCTACATACCCATAAACATTTTGATTAGCTGCGTGCGTGTTGAAACCTGTAAATATGTTCAGTAGTGGGAAAATTTAAAATGCTTTGATTTGTTGATAAGTTTCTCAAATGTGGAGGTGGATTACACCATTTGGTATACACAGTAGAGCAGCAGGCACACAAGGCTTAATTCAGAATTACAAGTGAATATTATTTTTAAAATGCTGGACTTTTAACAGGCCTGGTTTATATGAAAATGGGTGTGATAAAGATTAATCTCACTCATTCTAAATGATAACTATGCTTTTGAGTGCTGGTATCCTTAAGGTTTCTTTTTATCAGTATCATATGCATTGATACTGTCCATGATATGAAGAGTAATACAACAATGAAGAAACCATATTTTTTGCAGGAAAATTATAACCCAGCAGATCATATTCGCTTTTATCTGTACATGTACACATCAGGTTTAGGGAATGAAAATAGCCCTTTGAATATTGGAGTATTTTAAGAGCTTTGCTTCTGATAACTATTATCAGAAAATGCATTATAAAACCAAATTAATGTTTACTCTTAAAAAATCTGAACAAAAATAAATGTTTGCCTTTATTGACATTTTTAACAAAAATTGGAGTGGGAGTTTTCTTTGTATTTTTTGTCTTTACAATTGTCTCTCACTCAAATTGAGTAGAAGTTTCAGTTTTACCCACCAGTTTTGGTGAACTAGATCACTCAATAAGGTGATGATTTTATATCAGACTTCCCTTTTAGGAATAAAATAGCCTTTGAAAGGTAAACCTTTATCCACACTAGGTTTAACTGTGCAGATGCCTCGATACCACTCAGATTCTGGATAGTCTGAGATTTAAAAAAAAATGAACAAGCAAGTGTGTAGTGTTTGATTTTTTCCTTTCTTTTCATTATTTCACATCCCAAGGGAGGAATTAGTGTCCCACGCTGGATTTGTCACAGGTATTTAGCTGATGACACTAAGATTGTAGAAGGTTGTGTATTGTATGGTAATAAACCTGGCTTAGAAACTCTTTAAGAAACACTGACTAAAATAGCAGCTTTTTAATAAATGATCCACCTCCACATTCAAGTAATTTATGACTATGCTGAATAGGGAATCTGTTCATCTAGAACATTTTAACCATTTGTCTTCTGTGTAGCTGCAAGGAACACTAACGTTTATACAACTGTCAGTCCTACCAGTGATGCAACTTGTACTGATTTAGTCTTCCGATTTTTGGGGAGGGTGGAGGGTGGGAGAGGATGGGGAGTCAGGGAGAGGAAAGTTTCATCTTTGTATCCACCAGGCAGAATCTGATCTGTGTCAAGAAGTGAACTATACAGTATATTGCCAGGAATGAAGAGATTTTGGCGGAAACAAGCACAAAAAATAAAAATTAGTCCACTGGTTGACTGGGGTGGGGTGGGGGGAGGTGGAATATGATTAATTCCAACACATGGGGCACCATGGCCTTTTGGGGCCTATCTTTTTGTTTTGTTTATGTTTTGTTTGTTTTGTAAAGACATGTTCTTTATCATGGGACTTGAAGTTGATTCATATTTGTGCAGTGCTGGTTTGACCATACTCATTTCAAGTATTATAGACTTATGTAATGGTGAAAATATATGAACTGTGGCCTTTTTCATTCTTGTTACTTGTGATGCAATTAAGTGAAGATAAGAAAAAAAAACAGCAGAGATTTACCATGTATCAGTGCCTGGCTTTTTGTTATAAAGCTTCGTTTGTCTAGTGCTCTTTTTGCTATAAAATAGACTGTAGTACACCCTAGTAGGAAAAAAAACCCCTAAATTTAAAAATAAAAAATATATTTGGCTTATTTTTCACAGGAGCAATCCTTTTATACCATGAATATTATGGAAAAAAATTGTCAGATTCTGAATATTTCTTCTTTGTAGATTTTTGGAATCATTCTGAGTAAAAGTTTGTTACTTTATTTTACTATTTAAAAGATGTTATTTTACCATGTGTTACTGAGATGAAACTGTATGGTAGCTTTTTTTTTTTTAGTTGTAGGTCGCAACGGGAAATTTTGCGACTGTTCACATAGCTACAGCAGTAAAAACAAAACAACAAAAAAAATGGGAAAAAATGAAAAAAAGGGAAAAAGATTTTTAAAAAAAGATAAACAGTTACACCTTGTTTTCAATGTGTGGCTGAGTGCCTCGATTTTTTCATGTTTTTGGTGTATTTCTGATTTGTAGAAGTGTCCAAACAGGTTGTGTGCTGGAGTTCCTTCAAGAACATAAAAAAACAAAACAAAAAACAAACAAAAAAAAATAAATACACAGCTTGGTGTAGGCCATTACCTGTTTCTCATCTGTAGTTATTCGATGCCGTCATGTACATGACCGTTCTGTAGCAATAAATGTGCCATTTTTATAAACTGTTTCCGACACTTTTGTTTCATTTCATTTTGCATTATCCATACCCATAGGTGCTGCAGGAAGTGGTATTGGTGATCACTAGATAGCTTTATTCCCTCTCAGTAAATCAATGGCATTATGCTGCCATTGTGGTGTTGGAGGTATTATGTTTCAGATGAGACGTAAAACTGAGGTCTGGACCACCTGATTATTAAAGCTCTCATAGAATTTTGTTTTGGTAAAAGTAAAAGGTGTTCACTTTCACTCAGGTGTCTTTGCCAAATTCCATCTTGGATAATTTCAATTTGCTTACTTAGAGTTCCCTGTTATTTTAATAGAAAACAGTGTTCTTTGTGACCTAAATTGTTGTGTTGTGTTGCTACACTGTAACTTAATTTCCGTATTTCAACCCATAGATGGCTGCACTTCAGTGTAATTTTAAATCTGTTGGTAATATTTGTAAAACACTTCCAGGTCCTCTTGGATGAAAGTGCTATATAAATGTAAGATCATTTTCACTCTCATCATCATATAGCTCTGATTCTATTCTGTAAGTAAAACATCTGTATTTCACCTTAAAACTATTTCAGCCATTGAAAGAATATTACACCAAGGAAGAAGTGTCATAAAAATTGTACTGGGACACATGGAAACCAAAACCAAAGCAAAATTCCTAAAGCAGTGACCCATTGGAAAAATACATTGAATCTGTAAAATCCGAAGCTATGCATTTGAAGAAATATAAACTGTATTAGTACTTTGATATGCTGCAGATTGCCATGTCCAGTCAGTTTTCACCTTACAAGATCAGTATTTCAGCTGTTTGGCAAAACTTTCTCTGCTACATTTTTGCACTTAGAGCTGAGTTAAGACCTGAGATGAATGATCATTAGAAGTTGAATATTGTAAACCACAATCACTATTTCATTGTATTAACATTTTTACAAAAATAACTTCTGGTTGGCCCTGTTGGATCTTATCAATCCAGATGTGTACCACGATTTTCCATTTTGTACATACTACTTGCATCACATATTATAAAAGGAAAAGTTGTACAGATTAAAATGATTGTTGCATAAAGCACTGTAAGTGATATTTTTGTAGAATGGATATTGACCGTCTTTTGAAGCAGCTAGAGCTTCTGGTTGTACACAACATTTGTATAACATGCAAGATATACATGAAATTCCATTGCAGTTTGGCATGTAGGATTTATTTATCCTATTCAGTCGGTAAATTTGGGATCTTTTTCATCTATCATTCTCTGTATTATTGCTAGTGTGATGTAACAATTGCAAAATTTTCATCCCAAAGAAAATGTTACAAAATCATTTCATTAATGGCCCTCTATAACAAAACGTGGGGACTTTGGTTTGAGTGTTCATATTTTAAAATGTCATGGAAATTCCAAAGGTTTGGATGATAGCACCTTTAATCTTACATACATTTTGGAGTGACGTGTTATTGTATGTTTAAAAAACAACATAATTGAACCACAACTATTTAGTCTTTTTTAATTTCACAACACTAAACAAGCCAAAGTAAGTGCTTGGGTATTTGTCATTAATTTCAGTATATCCATTGTAGTAGGTTTTCATAATTGTGTTAATTAAATTTACACACTAGCCTTTTAAGTAGAAAGCTTTCTCCTTGACAGACCTTAAAATGATTAAAAGTACCTTCTAGAGGTCAATCTAGACCTTATAACTCCATCAGGTCTTTTGAGATCAGAGATAGAGGGAAGGAGAGAGCAGAACCACCCCTGCAATACTGCACCTACCTCTCATAAACATACCGCCTGATTTGCAAAGGTGCTGCTCCCAGCTGACTTTCAGTTAAACTTGTGAGTGCTCAGCACTTCTGAGGATCAGAAGCAGCCTCACTCTTTTTCTTCACTCTTCAGGTGCTCTAAAGAAGAGCTCTGTGTAACTCGAAAACTTGACTCTTTCACCAACGGAAGTTGGTCCAGCAAAAGCTATTACCGCAAACATCTGGTCACTCTAAAGATAAATGTGTTTGATGTGAGGATGTTGTTGTGTGTGAGAAGGTTATTCTGGGAAAGCTAAGTCAGGGAGATGGAGTCTGCATTGCATTTCTGAATGTGTCAAGTGTGGTGGACAATCTTATTTCATCTAGTGATGAGTTTCAGGCTTGGTCTGTCTCGGGTGGATACAAATCTTCTCCGGATGGGCAATAATTTCATTTGCCATGGGGAGTGTTAGATCATCATTGCAGAAAGAGGTGCTCTCATAGTTACCTAGGGGTTATGCAATGCAGATATTTCAAAATTAGTAGTTACCTTGAACTGGACTGTGTTCAGTGAGGAGGCTGTATGGTGAGTGGCAAGTGGGGGGTCACATATTCTCTGTAACCTGTGTGGTTGAACAGACAATCTGCTTTCTGGGACAGATGTATTGGGGCATTGGGATTCATTCCTAGGTATAAGGAATCACAGGAGATCACTTTTATTCACTAGCAATACCTGGTTCAAATGTAACACTTTTACCCATAGAAATCAAACCGCACCACCAGGATATAAATATCTTCATCCTCATTTTATATATTAGGAAACAGAAACACAGAGAGTGAACTGATTTACCAAACCCAAGTCTGCTGATTCCCAACCAGGTGCTAGCCTCACTAGGCCACACTGCCTCCCTCTATTTAGATGCCTTAGTACATTTGTAGGAGCTTTACTAGGTTTTCTAAGGCATCCAGATTTAAACATTCGGCAGTAACTAAATCCCTTTTTGCAAAGAGGGCTCTCAGTAGTAGACCTTTTATATTATGCCTTGTCATGACTTTAATGAAAACTAGAGACTTAAAGTTCCTTTTAAACAGAAGGAAAGAGTTAAAGGGATGAAGAGTATTTTTGGATCCCCTTTCTATGTATAAACATTGTATGAACTAAGTAATCCCCAGCATTCTGTAGGATGACAATTCTAGGGAGGTTGGCATGATATCGTGCTTAAAGAAGATTGAAGAAGCACTTATATTGTGTGGTAATTCTAGATAGCCAATAGATACATGCAGTAACTCAAGTATCTTTAAGACGGTAAATTTATAAAGAGAGAATGAGCAGTGTAAAGGAAACTTAATGCACCTTCAAGGGCTGAAAATCAGATGAGGAAGCTAATGCTACTTAGATGAATTAGACCAGTGGTTCTCAAACTTTTTTTTCATGGACCACTTGAAAATTGCTGAGGGTCTTGGGGGACCACTTAATCATCTTTTGAAATGTTTGTACCGTTAGCTAACTATGGTAAAGCGCTTTGGATAAAAGCGCTATATAAAAAAAACCCCTTAATAATAATTAACTTTTTTTTGTTCTACAAATAAAAGCATACACCTCATATTTTAATATCAGTAGTCTTACCTTTCTAATGCGATGGATATGCCCTCTCTCCCCGACCGCTGCAGCCCCTGAGCTGAGGCTGGGAAGGAAGGCCGTCTCTCATCGGCAGCCACAGTCCTGGAGCTGGGGAAAGTCCCGACTTTCTCTGGCCACCACAGCCCTGCTCATCCCAAACTCCCTCCACCCCCTCTTGTCACCCCACAGCGCCCCCCCCCCCGACCCCACTACTCCCTGTTCCCCCCAAGGCCACCATCTCACCTCATATGTGCATCTTCTCCAGGGTCCAGGCACCTAATTAGTGGGCCATGCCTGCGTGGCTCCACTAATAAAGTGGGTGGCCGTTCATTCTGTTGTGTGCAGCCGCCCAGGTGCACACCTTAGAGGGAATTATCCACGGACCACCTGAATGGAGCTCAGACCACAGTTTGAGAACCTCTGAATTAGACCATATGGAAGAGACCTTCACATGCAGCAGGTGGCCATTAGGTGACCCCACAGTCAATCCTCAACGGAGCTCTTCTTTGTGAACTTCTTTCAATGATCTTTCCAGAAACTAGAGTGATGAACTGCACACACACCAAATAAAGGGGGGGGGGGGCATAAAATAACCAAGTTTGCTATATACTTTTTTTTTTATTCTGATAAGAATTGGGGACCAAAAACCCTATCTGACAGAAATACAGAGTAAGCTACTGCAGGCCTGAGTCTCTGTTGCGCCACATCTTTGCAAAGTTGGTGTAAAATGCAACCATTCTGATTTGGTAGCATTTTTACATCCATTTTGCATTAATGAGATGATTACACCAGGCATGAGGCAATAGAGAATTGGTCCTTAGATATACTGCTGGTGCAACTGGAAAGGCTGTGGCTTTAATGAAGAGCCAAAATCTGTTTACATAGGTCAGAAAAACTATAAAATTTTAGACTAAGGCTTGTGTACAGGGTATACCCAGAAAAGTTAATCCGAATTAACAAAACGTGAATTCAAAGTGGACTGGTTAAACTGCATTAAATCCATGTGTGAATGCTGTTATTCAGAATTAAAGTGGCTTTAGTTTGGTTTAGTTTAATTCACATTGGAAGTGAAAAAAGATAAACCAAATTAAGGCCACTTTACTTTTGAATGATGGAATCATACCGGGTTTAATGCAGTTTAACTAATCCTCTTCTAAATCACACTTTAGTTAATTCAGATTAATTTTCCTGGATGTCCCAGTGTAGACAAGCCCTTAGTTCCTTATAACAAGGGCCTTTATTTATTTAATAATTACATTTTATATTAAGATATGGAATGTAGTTGGCCTGATCATTAGATACTCTTGCTGTCAGTGCATTAAAAGAACCATTGATTAAATAGCATGAAGTCTCCTTGAATTGGAAGCATAAATCTCCAAGGTACAGAGCTGGAATCCCTAGCACAGCATGAATGTATTTAAAACCAGCCTCCCTACATTTTAGGTTGCTCAAATTGGTTAATGTTCAATACCTGTTTCCAAAAGACTAGGGTTCTACTTCTCCATTGCCATTCATCTGTGCAAAAGGATTCAGAGGTGGTGGCGTTTTACATCCACTTTGTACTCAGTGTGCATACATGCAAATAAGTCCATGTTGCACAGGTCGGTGAAGTACCAGGGCCCTCAGAGACAGCAGTCCTGGAACAGAGAGAGGAAGGCATCTTTTTGTAATGTTTCAGCAGATTAATTCCACTCAGTGAGACATTTATTTGTCCATCACTGAGTGCATTTTGTTGAGAAGAAAGACACTGCACTATTCACTTCCAGCTCAGTGAGAGAGAGAGGGGGAAAAAAATAAGGACCTCTGATAACTGCTGTGTCCTATGTTTGATTTAGGCAGTTCAAAAACTACCAGTGAAAACTGACTTTCATTATTTCCCCCTCGGGACAAGAGTATTCTGTTTCAGATACTCCAGTCTCCGAAAAAGTGACTATAACCTCCTTCAGCTTAGGATAGACACACAGACAATCCCTCCCAGCCTCCAATACAGATGGCTATTCTGTAGTTGAACAAAGTTCAGAGGTTTTATGGACATTATTGCGGCCTACGTCAGGAATATAAAGATGAGTTGAGTCATTGATTAAGTATTGGGATGCTCCATCCTCGATGAGAAGACAATAAGCCTCCTGCACCGTTGGGCAATTGCTCTGGAAGACAACCATCCTGGAACCTAGTTAACAGGTGTAAGTGTAATAGCAGCCACAGACGTTTTCTTTTATGACTCCAAGATCTAGCTCATGCTGCTAATATATACTATGAAGACTCCCCTCTCAAGGTAGGGAATTATTTATAAAAAAGAATTCAAGACTGCAGACTCTGCTTCCTAATACAGACATTTCTCTGTCAATTTCTGGGAGCTAAGAAACATTCAAAGTCTTCCTGAATTGTTAGCATGTTCCCACTGGTCAGTGAATGCTGGTTAGACTATAAAGTTGAGTGACAGCTTGTTACTCCAAAAACCAAGTCACCCAAGGACTTAGCTCCCTCTGCCAAGCAAGGTATGAGACATGGTCATTTTACATTATTTAGTATAACATAGACCTTACTGAATCACAGATCCTTCAAGGGATGTGAATGTTACTTCCATCTTCAGTAGCTAAGCTGCTTGGCAAGCTAATCACAGAACCTAGTACTAAGCAGAAACTAGTGGGCAACAGAGTGCAAGCATGGGAAATTCTGTCCCTCAACTTTTTTGCCTTAACCTGGACTGTGAAAGTCATTAGATCCCAGTGGAGTAGTTTAAGTCCAAAATTTAGAGAACAAGGAAGGGAGGAACAAAGGGTGTGGCTCCTTCATGTTCCCACCTTGAGGCCACACAGATGATCTCACTCCTCTTGTAACCTCACCCGTAAGTCTACCCTTCACTCTGCAGCAGAAAGATAAATAAGATTCTGCAAAGGCACACTAAGTGTTGGCTGGTCACCCATAAATGCTTCTGAAGTCTGTGGAAGTGAGAGCATGAAAAGCCTAGTAGTTCAGGCCCAGTGTTTTATGCCTATAAACATAGTTTTTGAAGCTAAATTATAGACAGCATGCACAGCATTACCTAGGTTGCTTAAGTGATAAGGCTCACTTTCTGTTGTTTTATCAGTGTTTTCCTTTTTCAGCTATAATTTAGAAAACATGCTCGCAGGTAGTGGAGGGTTTTTTTTAAGTTTTATTTAGAAAACGGCTCAATACTTTTCAAGCATGCAAAGAGTGGGAAAAACACAATATTTCTGCTAAGAAAAAAAAGTGACTTTAAAAACAAACGCTCTAGCATCTCAGAGGAAAGTGTTTGAAATTTGGCAGGGACATTGCACCGAGACCCAGTATAGTTCTTTCAGGGGTCTAGTGAAAAATTAAATTTGATTTGTTCATGTTAGAAGGGATAAAAATTAGCTGTATTCAAATTCACTGGATTATATTAATTGATAAAATTAACAATAGCCAATTGAGAGAATTCATGAGTATGCATGTAAGGAAGTAGGGCTCTCAAAGAGGGTAACCTCTTTCCATGTAATTAGCGAGGATACTTTCAGAAAGAGGTTGGCCTTTGAGGATTTGGCCCTACACTTCCATATGATAAAGAAAGATGTATATGAGATGAGAGCAATAACTCTGTCTCTTGGCTGCACATATTATAAATACAGCTTGGTCAGCTGTTGTCTAGGAAATAACTGAACATACAAGAATTTTTTTTTTGTTCATTTGGCTTTTTACAAGTAGAAAATTTCCATTAAAAACACTTGCATTAATAGAATGTTAAGGTTGCAAAGCTGAAGCACTCAAAGATCAGGAAATAACAAAAGTTAAGGTTGAAAACGTCTTGTCTACAGAAATGAACATGGAATTGGAAGCCATGAAATCCTGTTTTCCAACTCTGCTCCTGAAAGGAAATTGCTGTTTGGATGAAGGTGCGTCACTTAACCTTTTAGTTTGTCAGTTTAACTATCTATATAACAAAGATAATCTTTCCTCTACAAGGATGTGGTGAGAATTAATTAATTAAAATTTTGGGGGAAATAAACTAGTTTAAGTGTTAGCGGTATGATGCTATAATACTGTCTAGCATTGTTAGGAATTTGTGTGTGCAAATTTAGAATGCGCAAACACAAGGCATGTACACACAAATGTTGCTGGCACAATGTGCTCCTAATCTGGCTTACAATAATTTGCATTCAGTGTTACATCTGAGTACTTGGCTGTATCTCTGTTTAGATTACATGGTGCCCAGCTACCATAGCAACATATGGGATGACTACTGGGTACACTAGTAAAAATCAGAGACAACATTTTAAAAAAATGTGGTATCTTTGGAACAAACCTAAGATGAGATAGTGGAATCATAGAAACTAGAGCTAGTAAAATCCATTCCGGTAATTTAGTTAATCTTATGACTATTGCATTATTTATCTGTTATTGGCATAGCACCAGCATGGTGCTAAGTACAAGGTTGTCTCTCATGTTATAGTGTCAAGGGCTTTCTCCAGTCCAGTTAAGTGAGTCAAACAATGAGGCTTCTTCTTCTTCCTTTGGGAATTTTTGCACAGTCTAACAGATCTCATACTTAGATATTGTTTCCTGATATTCACTTGGTAATTTCTATTGCTTAATTTCATCCAGTTACCACTGGCTACACCCTCTGAGAGTAACCCAAAAAGTTCCTCTCCCTCCTTGCTGTTTCCAACCATCAATGACTGGAGCAAAGTGGGGATGTCATTCTTCAGCTATATTACTGGAAATTGCTAAATTCAAAATATTTCTTGAGGCAAGAAATTCCAAGAGGTTGTAATCATTAGATTGTTGCCCTACTTGCTCTGTGATCACTGATTCATTTGAACAGTCCTGTTTATATGATCAGATGGATCTCTGCAACATGAGCTGTTTTTAAGCTTTTTAAAAAACGCTATGTAGTAATCTGGTGTTAATCAGATTGTAGTCAGATGTCCCTCCTATAAACCAATATGTATGTAAGACTAGGAAGTCTTATTACAACATCGGAGGATGGGTGAAAAATTCTGTTGTATTTTTATATTGCAAATTATTCGGCATAGAAATTGTCATTTGAAGAAATATCTTGCCTCTGTATGGATCTGATCTATTAAAGGCTCAAATCCTTCTCCTACTAAAGCCAATGGAAGGTTTGCTATAGACTTCATCTGGAATAGATTTGGACCTTAACCTATTGAACAGTGGGAGACCCATAAACCTAGCATCAAAGAGTTTCCCTGGCTATATTAGTGAGAAAACAAAGCACAGATTTCTGGCTGATGTCTTGTTTTGTTTATCACAGAGATCTGGTATCTCTGCAGAAATGCAAATACTCCAAACCTATATCTACACTTATTAACAGTTACCTTTTCTAGCTAGTAAAGTGGGTTTCCTCTGCCAAAGGACAGCCAGTTGCAGAGTGGGCTGACTTCACAGGAACCAGGATCCAATTTTTCATGGCAACACCTTCCTCCTTTGCATGTCTCTTCAGTGAAAGGATTCAAAGGACTCTCCCTCCTGTGTTATACTGAATCAGTCATAGACTGGGCAAACCTCTCACTTGTTGAAAAGTTCATTTTTTAACTTCCATTGCAGTTGCCGTTGATGGTTTTCATTTGAAAGCCTAAGTATTGAGCAAGGCTAAACAACTGAGCCTCGCATTACAGCACCAACTCAAATGGGTGAGGTGACAACTCCTTCCTGATGGGACGGGCCATCTCTTCTGGTGACTAATATTTATTCTGACCCCATAAAGCATACTTTCAATATAAATGCATTATTCCTTAAATATTACCCATAAATACATTTCTAACAAGTAGTGAGATTTTTGTAGATACGTTACTCATTATGGATAAATATTTTGGAAGATGTGTTTGGTGTAATGAGTTTGTCAGGTTGGAGGTTGCAAAGAATGGGGGACCCTTTGCCAAAGGGTCTCTATGTCACAGTATTGCCATGCTTTCTTTATCACAGAAACCCTACTCCCTTCCGTTACACCTGTCCTCTGTTCATCATCTGAATTGTACTGTGTTTTTTAGTTAGCTTATAAGGTCTTCAGGGCAAGAGGTTGTATCTTCCTCTGTGTTCTGTAGAGACCTGATCAAACGTATACTGGTAAAAAATAACCATTCTGGTTTGATCATAACTTTTGCCCTGCCTAAGGTCCATCCCTTATGCGTGCACAATGCCTGCTAGGCAGCAGGACCAGTACAGTCCACCTCTATGGTAGGACGAGAGCAGAATGTAGGAAAATAACTGTGTGTGTGCGGGGGGGGGGGGGGGGGGGGGCTCTGCACATATTGGAGATAAGCCTTGTGAGGCTCCATCCATTATAGTGTGGAGGGATGTTTGCAGGGCATGATGTGGATGGCCCATGGAAGGGGCCAGCACAGTGGATCCATGACTTATGTGGGTTCATCTGCAACTCCCTCCTCCCCAACACATACCCCTTTTAGAATAGGGTAGGGTAAGGTGCAGAAGACTTGAGGCTACCATTATGGAGACTTTGAGGACATGGAGGGAAAAGATTCTGTATTCTTAGTGTCTGTGAAAATCTCCTGTGAGCCACCCAGGTAGGACCTGAGCCAAAGCCCATTGAAGTCAATGGCAATCATTCCATTGGCTTCAGTGGGTATGATCAGGCCCCTACTCGGAGTGTGTGCAGTAGCCCACATGGGATGGCAGAAGTTTTGGCTTATTGACACAGTCCATCCTAAAAGGTTATACTGCATAATGTGCCTTTGACAGAATAGAATAGAGAGCTAAAGGAGACTGGCTTTCGAAAAAGTGACTTACAAAAGAATTCCTGGATTAAGAACATCTTGGGTTTGGCTGCTTCAGCTAGTTTCCAGCAACCATTTGGAATACACTGTACAGTGCATAAAATGTCCCTCTATATGACAATGTACATGGTTAGTTGATGACTCTATGATTCCATTAAGTCCCCTCCCCTCCTCCTCCCCCCCAACTCTTCAAAATTGCATATCACTGCTTTACTGAGAGGGTGTGTAGTCCAGGGGAAGGAGACCTGGGTGGCCATTCCCAGCTCTGCTGCTGACATATGGTGTAACTGTGGGAAAGGCACTTTTTGCCTCTTTGTGTCGCATTTTCCTCATCTGCAAAATGGGGGAAATACTCACCCTCTTTTGCAAAAAACTTTGTGATTGATGCATGGAAAGTTGTATGGACTATGATTACTATTACTCTACACTGGCTTTCGTGTGTACTGTATGTATAAGCTTATTGCAAAGTGGTATATCTACTATAGTTTACAGTTAATTTGAAGAATGACATTACAAATAATTTGAAGAATGATATTAATGTATTCAGTGGTCACCAATTCTTCTCTCTTTGCATCCTTTACAGTGACAGTAGCTGCCATGTCCATATTTGTTCTTTCAGTAAAAAGAAGTAAACAGGTATTATAAAGTATTATATGCATGGAAGAAACCCACTGTTAAATCTTCCTTGTCACTAACAGGAAATGTAGTACTCGAAAAATGGAAATCACCAATTAAATTTGGTCCTACTTGTTACAAGAAACCTGGCCAAAATGTCCCCGTGACTCAAAGATAAGCACAGCATGAACACTATCATAAACCAACTTTGCTACAGATGTGTTCGGAAGCGCTCAGATACTTATGGAAATGTGCTAAATAACTGTAAGCCTGAGATGCAAAGAAGTCTAAAGAGGATTAAACCATCTGATATAGGCCAGAACTACTTTGCTGTTGTTGTTTTAACTTTGTCAAAACAGTGAGTCATTAGAAGGATTCCTGCCCTCCTTATATATGAAGAGAAAGATGATACTAAACAGTAAGCAGACAGCTTGTGCTACCTTTAACTAGTGATGCATTTTCTAAAGAGAATCGACCAAATTGCTAGTGGGTTAGGCTGAGCATTTGCTATCTAGGGCAAGCTAAACGCAGAGAAAAGCTTAATAGACTGACTAATCCATAGAATTTTTACAAATACGCTTTTTCCCCCCCTTCTGCATTCCAGCCTGCAAGCTGTTGGTCCTAAACGGCATAATACCACCTTGTCTGTTGTTTCATGTGGTGAAGCCGAGAAACACAAAGTCGAACGTGGCTGCCTTCCTGCTGTGCCAGGTTTTCGCTGCTCTTTGAAATGTTGAGCCTATAGGAACATGGTACAAATGCTAGAATGTAAAGAATGTCAGGTGTTTAGTAGTAAGCAGGGCTGATGAACAATTGCAATAGGGTCCATTCCACTAGGACAGTGGTTCTCAAACTTCATTGCACTGTGGCCCCCTTCTGACAACAAAAATTACTACATGACCCCGGGGGGGAGGGGGGAGCCTGAGCCCCGCCACCCTGAGTGGTGGGGGGGCAAAGCCAACGCCTGAGCTGCACCGTCCTGGTGGGGGGACCTGTAACCTGAGCCCTGCCACCCAGGGCTGAAGCCCCAGTACTTCAACTTAGGCCCTGGGCCGTGGGGCTTGGGCTTCAGCTTCGGCCCCGGGCCGCAGCAAGTCTAACGCCAGCCTTGGCGGCCCCACTAAAATGGGGTTGCGACCTACTTTGGGGTCCCGACCCACAGTTTGAGAACTGCTGCATTGGAACATGCAACCTGAATATGTTCAGGGGCAGTTTCCACCTTAGAGAGATGAAACATTTCAGTCACATTTCTTGATTATTTAGACTGTTTGCGCTGCCCTTTTATAAACGGTGGGTAGCATTGCTTTTTTACAAAATGTACACTGAATGAATTAAACGGTGAAGCACTGGTTATGGCAATACCAACCAATCCATTCAGATGAGACTGAGGTAGCAGCAAAACCCTGAAACTCAAAGTTAAAATCTATGGGTGACTGGGCCAAAAGGCTCCAACCCTGCTGCAAAGTGCTGATCTCTCTCCACTCCCATTCAAGGCAAGAGACTGAGCCCACAGGAACACGATCTAACAAGCCTTAGCATATCTGCAGAGTGTACCCGGGCCTCATGCTATTTTCATGTCATGATTATTGAGTGTAAATGCTTGAGGATAGAACTGAACCCCGGGGGACCTCGGCGCACTCGCTCTTTGCCCGCCTCTTGAACTGGGCCCTTAATTGGCTCTGCTGCTTTATTTCTTCAGAATATCAAAAGCTATTAACGAGATTATGGCCATGCACTTGCGAAATGTCATTGTTTTAAATTACCGCCGAAGAGTGCAAAAGACCCATGAAATTAGAGATCTCTAAGGTTTGGGGGCAACCAAAGAAACCTTACACTGATTTCCTTTAGCCAACATGGTAGAAAATGAATATAATTTTTTTTTAAATCAACCTTTTCCTTAAACAGAGACCTCTGACGGTAGGTTTCCTCTGAAGCCATCCTTTTTCTGGCCTAGTTATATACCCGCCACCCACCCCGTCTCCCACAAAACAGAGTTCGTAATTAGAGTGCTTGACACAACCTTAACTCTAGCAGTGAAATTGGCAAAGGCAAAATCAGTGACATCCAGAAGGAAGAAAGCCTGACCACGAGCTGTTGTGTGACTATTGTATGCTGTAAGCCAACAGGGGAGCCAGAAAAGTGGGCAGCTATTATGCTCCCCACCAACACACACACACACACACACTCTCTCTCTCTGCTGTTGCTGGAGAAAGGCATGCCAAAGCTTGGCATCTGGGTTCTGCAGCTGTCAAGCATGCCCCACGAGTGACCACAGCAGTTGGATTCAAACTGGAAGCAGATAAAGGAGAAACAGCAGGAGGAGGATGGAGAGGATCACATGCAACACCATAATCAACAGGAATGGTGTCGTGCCAAATGAGAATTTAAATGACTTCATGTTCCACTCTGGGTTGAATTGGGCTGCTATTTTAAAGTGGTTCTATAAAACAAACAAACCCAAAAGCTGTACCAGGCACTCTCCATTTTGCACCCGTCAGGTGGTTTCCCTTGCTTTCGACTCACTTCTGCCCTTCTTGGTTCTTCCTCCAGCCCCCAAAAATGATTAGGGGGCTGGAGCACAAACAATCCCAGTTCCCTCAGCCTCTCCTCATAAGTCATGTGCTCCAGCCCCCTAATCATTTTTGTTGCCCTCCGCTGGACTCTTTCCAATTTATCCACATCCTTCTTGTAGTGTGGGGCCCAAAACTGGACACAGTACGCCAAATGAGGCCTCACCAGTGCCGAATAGAGGGGAATAATCACTTCCCTCGATCTGCTGGAAATGCCCCTACTTATACAACCCAAAATGCCATTAGCCTTCTTGGCAACAAGGGCACATTGTTGACTCATATTCAGCTTTTCGTCCACCGTAACCCCTAGGTCCTTTTCTGCAGAACTGCTGCCCAGCCATTCGGTCCCTAGTCTGTAGCAGTGCATGGGATTCTTCCGTCCTAAGTGCAGGACTCTGCACTTGTCCTTGTTGAACCTCATCAGATTTCTTTTGGCCCAATCCTCTAATTTGTCTAGGTCCCTCTGTATCCTATCCCTACCCTCCAGCGTATCAACCACTCCTCCCAGTTTAGTGTCATCTGCAAACTTGCTAAGGGTGCAGTCCACACCATCCTCCAGATCGTTAATGAAGATATTGAACAAAACCAGCCCCAGCACAGACCATCTCCCCTAAATTCACTGTACATCTTGGAAGCCTCAGATTGACTGGGATTTGAATTGCTCTGGGGTATCTATGACTCAGCATGCAGTCTTGGGATGAGTAACTCAGGATGTCCCAAAGTGATGGGTAATTGAAGAAAGGGACCCAATAAAGAAGATGTCCGAGCTCCTGTGCCCTCCTTCTAGCTGTCCAGGTATGTTGTAGGGGGATCATAAGGGCTTTTTGGTGGAGGAAGAAAAGAAAGGCATGGGAGAAGGCTAGAAATGGGGTATATTTGGTGGGGGTGGGGACAGCGAGGCATAGAATTAATTGACCAATATGAACCTGAAATTATATATTCAAGATTACGTGGGCAAAGACTTTTGCTGTGTGTTATTTTTGCCCAAACTAATTAGCTTATCCCGTGAACTCTGACAATATTCAATTATTTTTGTGAACAGGGATTTTAAGAGATGTGGAGGAGAGGGAAGGGGGTTGTCATTATTGTTCTGATTGTGTTTTGATGTAGAAACCAAAGGTTCCTCCCTGAGCCAGAATAGTTGTACAGAGTCAGAACCCCAGGCTTGCTCAGTAACATAAAGCACCTTCGCTATGTGAACTCAGAACAAGTGAGGAACATTCATATTATCTGGCAGCCTGGTCTGGCCATAGATAATCAAATTATTTGCTGCCTGCTGGACACTCTGCTGACTTACACTTACAAATACTGATGGACAGACATGTTTGAGAAGAGACTGAAAGTAAAAATGGGTCTCCTGCTTCAGCTTCCTTATAAACAGCACTGCACAGCAGATGATTTACCTGCCTAGACCACTAGCAGGGCCAGTGCAAGGAAGTTTCGTGCCCTAGGTGAAACTTCCTTGCACCAGCCCCGCACCCCCCACACACCCTGGGCAGCCAGTTCCCCCCCACCCACCTGTGGCAGTTCCCCCCGCGGGCCGGCAGCTCAGCCCCCCGCCCGCGGCGTCCCCTCAGCTCCCAGCTCAGCCGCAGAGCCAGGAGGGCGGCAGGCAGCCGCGGCCAGCTGCTCCCCCCGCTCCCGGCACCCTAGGCGACCTCCTAGGGTCACCTAGTGGGCACGCCGGCCCTGACCACTACTGTCCTCCTTTGTATCAATCTTAGGCATTTATATAGTCCACATTACCATAATATCGGAAAACCTCGCTATCTTTAGTGTAATTTTCCTTACTTCCTCCCTGGGCGTAGGGAAGTGCTATTACCCCCATGTTACGGCTGGAGGACCTTGGCACAGAGAAGTTAAGTGACTTGAAAAAACAGGGATGGGAGTGAAGGATATAAGCAAAAGCTCTACAGTGAAACTTAAGAGAGAGGTTTTAGAGTAGTAGCTGTGTTAGTCTGAATCCGCAAAAAGAACAAGGAGTCCTTGTGGCACCTTAGAGACTAACACATTTATTTGGGCATAAGCTTTCGCGGGCTGGAACCCACTTCATTTTAGAGATAATGGCCTAGATCCACACAGGTATTTAGGTACCTATCTCCATATGATTTCTGTGGCAGTTAGGCACCTAAATAGCTTTGAGGATCAGGGCCAATACTGTTTCCCTAATTCTCATAAAGCTTCTTGTTCGGTGTTTGAAGAACATGACTATGATTCTTTAGCACTGTCACAACTAATGTGGCTCTGTCAGAGAAGAGCTAATGGAAACTTTGGTCTACACTCTCTGAGCCTCTCATTTGTATGTTGCCCAGCTGATTCTATATTCTTAATCAAAAAGAGGTGTGATCACACCTGTCAATCAGATTTAAAAGAGCCATTTGTGACTAAAACCAATCATGATGGAATTCCATTTTCCTCAGTGGGAAAACAGCATTAATGTCATTCATTCATTTAGGGCAGCGGTCATCTTTCTCTGGAACAGCACTGACAGCTGGCCAGTTTCTATTTGAAATAAACTGTATCTAGACAACACAGGTTGCTGATGGGCTGGATAACACCATAGCTCTGGCTGGCCGTGCTTGTAAGTCTTTGATGTTTTTTCTAAGGCATTTTTGGACAATGAGAATCTGGGATATGAGACTCCGCCAATTCTTTCCACATGTACAACTTTAATTGTTTCTAGTAATTACAGGATAATAGAAAAAGCATTAGAAATATCTGCAAACTGTGTCATGTAAGTCTGTGAATGTGTCGATGGCTGGGTTTGCCTCACCTCCTGGGAAATGGTTATGAAGGGGATACTTAGGTCAATGGATGTTCCTGCTCTATACACTGTGAGTAATTTGAATCTGCTGGGACTTCTCTGGAGCAGATGCCCTTCCAAGTAAGTCATTAGGGCTAAATTGGAGGGGAGAAAATATGGTGCTTCAGGAAAGATGACCATGTTACAGGGTGCATTTTCAGAAGGGCAACCTCCCTTTTGTGGACACAGGTCACACCAACAAAATGTGCATGCAGACGTCTGCACCCACCTTCCCAATGCAGGACAAAGTCTGAGTTGTTGAGCCTCTAATTACTTGATTTTGCCCTGATCCTAAGCTCATCATTGACTTCAGCTGAGCTGGTGATTCTCACCAGCTGAGGAGCTATCCTTCCTGTGAGTGTAAATCAGGGAGGTGAAAGCACAAATACTCAGACTTCTTCCCTCTATCACGTATTCAGGCTCACATTTTGCTGCCACCTACAGATAGAGTATGAAGATAGGCAGCATGGTCAGTGGACTGGGAGTCAGGAGATCTGGGTTTTACTCCTAGCTCTTCCAGTGACCTGCTTTGTGACCTTGGGTAAGTCACTTCACCTCTCTGTGCTTCTCTTGCACCTTCCACCAGTTTGTCTGTCTTATTTACTTATGTTATAAGCTCTGCAGGGCAGGGACACTTTCATACTACATATTTGCACAGGGACTAGCAAAACAGGGCTCTGATCTTAGTTGGATGCTGCTGAAAAACAAATAAACACCAAGCCTCAGTCCAGATGAAAATATACCTCTACAATTTTATAGTAACAGGAATATTAAAATCCTTTTTTTCAAGCTTAAATAAATATGTAGGGGGCCAAATCCTGCCCTAATTAACCATACACCTTGTACAATTCCAGTGCAGCTATATGCAGTGAATGTCAGGTGGAATTTAGCCCACAGTTTCTAAGATTATTACAAATTCACAATATACATCAATATCAATACAGGGAGGGGTTTTTTTTAAATAAACCCCATGAAACAAACAAACAAAACCCCTCAGTGAAATGTGGATGAAAGCCAACAGAAGACAAAATTCCATGGTGGATTAAAGATGCCATAGCCACACTTAGATACAAAGATTATGTGAAATTCCTGAATAATATGGAATAAAAGGGACTGAAAGATCATTAAAATTAATCAGAGATTAGCATAAACAAAATGCAAGACTGAGCCAGTGTTATCTGCTATCAATTGAACTTATTTTAGCAGAGAAATAAGACTAACAGATTTTCAGCATAAAAATAAGGATAAATAAGATCTCTTAAACCTTTAAAGAGACACTGTCAAGTCTTGTAAGCCCTCTTGTGACGTTCCCCAAAGATGAAATACTCAGTATTATGTGCTGAATGTCCCAAATAGCAAGGGTGAAATGGCTGAGTACTCAGAAAACAGACAATTTTACATTAACTTCCCTCCCCCTCTTCATGTCAGCTCCCACTCAGCCCTGCCAGCCAATTCCTGCTCCTCTGGTACACTCCAGCACTTGCCGCCTTTCTTGTGGTGTTTTGTCACTTTCCTTTCCAGAAAAGGCCAGAGCCTGTAAATAGAGACATGCCAAAAAAAAGTCAAAACATATGTGAGTGGGGGGAAAACCAACCAAACTTTTTAGAATCTCTAGCTCAGGATCAAATAGGGGAAGGGATGGTGCCTACTGTATCTAAACCAACCCCTATATCCAATCATTTTAATTGATTAAATGGTGGTGATGGGTTATAATATTAATAATGAAAGCATTCTGCAATATACCTGCAAAGAGCTGCCGTAAGCTATTGAAAGTTGTTGTGTTTGGGGCTGTTCTTGTGCAATGCTGACAGGTAGGTAGGGACAGGATTTAGGGGCCTGAAAATGGGGTCCCACTGAGCACAGTTGCTTGAGCACTGTCTGCATGGTACAAGGTAGTGATTCTGCTGAAGCAGTGTATTCATCACTAGGCCTTGGGCAGGAAATGGTTTTCCCAGCCTGTGAAAATTTTTGGAATATAAAACATTTCCCCATTCTGCACTGGGATGAAACTGAGACCTTTGGAAGTTGTTGAAAGAGAGAGGGCTACACCCCTCCCCCCCCCCCCCCCCCCGCCCCAAACACCCTGTAGTCTAGCTGGGTGGTCAGGGCACTCACCTGGGATGTGGGATGCTGAGGTGCAAGCCCCTGGACTGAATCATGCAGAGCAGTGACTGCTGAAGTGTGGGTCTCCTATATCCCAGGTGAGTGCCCTAGCCTCTGGGACATTGGCTAATCTGGGGGTGTCTCTCTCTCTCTCTCTCTCTCATTTTGAAACAGCCGCACAACTGCTCCATCACAGCCAAAAGGAAAGGACTCCCTTCCTGCCATGAGTCCCACATTGAACTCCGAACTGCACTGCCTGGTTATCCACCGTAGACTGAGTATTGCGAACATGGTTTTCCCTTATGTCCAAAATAAGCCCATTGATACATGCAGGCAGCCACAAGAAAAGCCCATTGATACATGCAGGCCATCCACAAGAAAAGAAATCATTATGTTCTCCACTATGGAAATGAAAATGTTGAGATGGTCAAATGGTTGGACACTCCATGATAGGAAATGAAATGAGGTTGTGAAAGGCCTAATGCAGGTTGCCCCAGTTGAAAACGGGTTTAGGAAGGATAGGCTATGTTGCTATGGACACGTCCAGCAGAAACCCGAGAGTCATGTTGGTAGAATAGCCCTTGCAATGATCATGGATGGAAGACAACCAAGGGAAGGCCAAAGACTCAGCACATGGACTGGATATCAGCAGACCTTAGGGAGAGCAATTTGCACGGCAATCAGCTGTACAATCATGAGTTTTGGAAGAAGGCCACAAAAGTCACTAACTTCCAATAGGGAAATGGCAAGAAAGAAGATGATATTTTGGAAGGGATATTAAACCCTATGCACCAAGATTTCAACTGTTCTCTATTAGAGACAAGGATGAGACCTAATATGGGCTAGTTACCACACATCTGCTTACATCTTCTGAAGCATCGAGCTCTGAATCACAAATAGGCACCTGGGCTGAGTCACAATCCCACTCTACTTCCTTCACTTCTTCTGGGGGTACTTTCCAGAGTTCAGGGTTCCCTCTTGGAGCAGAGGGTTTTTCATTGACTTCATGGATTGTCTGTTTCCGGATTTCCAACCAGGCTAAACCACTCCTCTTCAGGGTATTGTCATTGTTTTCTGTACTTGGATGGGTCAGTTCCAGCTCCAGTTCTGGCAGACTAAGGGGTCTTTCCAGTCCCCTCACACTGTCTCTCTGGAGTCACAGGTTCTCCATTTTGAAAAGCACCAGTCAAATGCAAGCAAGTTCACTAGATCTCCATAACAGGCCAATGTCAATGACCTGACAACTTCATTTTCCCTTGTCCAGGTTTCCTTATGCAGTCATCTGGCTCTCTCCCATGCTCCTTAAGTGGGGCGACCAACCATATCTCCATCCCAGTCTTTCTGTTAAGAGCAATCGAAGCTGTCTATGCCCTAGCAACCTTTCCCAGCATTTACTGCTAAACTAGCCTAGACTTTCTAGCTGTTCCTTGGACTAAAACCCCAGTATGCCCCAATGCTGAGCTGAAACCAGGACCATTATACTTCTTCACTCAAAGATCTAGTGTATCCTGATATAATCAGGATTGTCTGCAGTCTGTCACAGTTCAATGTAATGTTTTTCAAGACCAATCTTTCCTAAATAAATAATTTCATTGGTTTTCTCCTGTGAGCTATAGTTTCTGCCCCAGTACTAGTATAACTTCATATGTGATCTGAAGAAACTCTTCCAAGTGTTTAGATGGGATATTAAAGAGCACCCATGTCTGAGTAAATGAGCAAATTACACTTCTCTGACTCACATCTGCGTCTTTTATGGGAACATTCTCTTCCAATTCACACAGTTGATCTCTTATCTGCACCGTAGGGTTGAGAGCAGAATTTCATTCTGAGCACTCCACGATTTTCTTCTGCATGAAGAATGCTTTACTTAACCTTTTTATAAACCTTGAAATGTGTTCATAAAGGGGACTCCTCTATGTCCCAGAGGATACACATCATAGTGCCAACCCTTGTCCTACTGGAATATTGCATTGATTTCAGAGGTACTGGGATCAGGCTCTATATATCCTTTTAGCATCAAATTTGTTTTATTTTAGAATGAGTGGGTTTGGGTTTTTTTGTTGTTGCATGAGTGCATTTTGCTAATGTGGCCCACTGATAGAAATTATGAACCTTCAAGCTTCATGGATATTCAGTATTCTAATAGTTCTACTGCTGCCCCTCAGTGTGGTAGCAAACTAGTTCAACAGCTCATGAACAATTGGATTATCCTATGGGGGAAGTTACCAATCCTTAGTACCTGGAAAATAACTGGCTGTGCTTTTGTATAGTGTCCTGCAAATGAAGGTGTTGGGTACATCCATTGCTTACTTAAAGTATTCTTTTAAGGCAATCAGATATTGATGTGAGTTGACTCTCTCATCCATCCTTCTTTTAGCATCTGTATACATGCTGGTGCCTGGGGGGAGGGATAGCTCAGTGGTTTGAGCATTGGCCTGCTAAACCCAGAGTTGTGAGTTCAATCCTTGAGGGGGCCATTTAGGGATCTGGGGCAAAAATCTGTCAGGGGACAGTACTTGGCCCTGCTAGTCACGGCAGAGAGCTGGACGCGATGACCTTTCAACAAGGTCCTTCCAGTTCTATGAGATAGGCATATCTCCATATTATAAGCAGTTTTCTGAGGGAAAAGGTGCTAAATGTGAAATCTATGCATCAATCAACCTCCTGAAAGTCTGGTACCAGGAAATGAAAAATGGGGAAGACATCAACCTTGATTGCCACTTACTCAAAAATTTGCACCACTAGAACCAAGATCTGAACTAAATAGGTTGCCAGTAAATACAGTCCGAAGGTTGATGACAGTCTTCTGGAGATTGATGGAGATTCAGTCTGGATCATCTACAGAAGAGCATTTGATAGTTTCCCTGCAAACTGAAAGGAGGTGTAACAAGGATTGTTCTTCATAGAGTTAGTTCAAACTTGGATGCTATGAACTATCTTAAAATTATTCATAAATTTCATATTCATAAATGGGGGGAGGAGGAGGTTCAGGGATGTATCTCCAGGTCCGTTCCAATCCCTGTCCCTCTCTTTCATTATGAAGGCTGCAGGACAGCCAAACTGGCTGCCAGTACACATTCAAGCAGCCATGACCAATGATGACTTCAAAAGAGTCACTCCATTACTCACTCCACAGCACATGGTGTTCCAGGCCCAGCCCTACCCTAGAACACCTCCTGCAACAGTGACAGCCTTCACTGACTGAGGATTCCCTCCCTCAGCTGCCTCCTTAAGCTTTCTTTCAGTCTCCATGTGTCACTGCCTTTATTATGTGTACATGTTCGTATAAAAATCATAGTGCATTTATTTTCTCTGCATCAGCCATCATACTCGTTGCTCTCCGCTATGGACTTCTGTTAAAAATTGTCACATTTTTAATTCAGCTGCCAGGTTAAAATGTGTTTTTGTTTTATTATTGCACTCATAAGCTGTGTTAAAATGAGTGCTATGTTTCAAAGCACTCCTTGTGCAAGCAAATGCTAGCTATCGTTGATTCTCCGTGCAGTGAAATTCTCCGGAGCCGTTGTAAGAAAATCCCCTAAGGCAGCTTTCCTGCCTCACAACACAGAGATCTGTATTGTATCAATCAAGACTGAAAAATCCCCTCTAGTTACATCCCTCCATTTCTGAGTTTTTTCAAAGTAGATTATTAAGAAGTCATACTTTATTTTAGGACCGAATGAAGCTATTACATGGAGAGGGTGACATTCTGATATGACACCAGTTCAACTCCACAGGAATTCCACTGACTTGGAAGAGTTACACCAATATACAACTGGAATAACTGAGACCAGAATCAGGATCAGAATACAAAATAAATACCATGATATAATCAAAGCTGTACGCTGACCTTAGTTCATACATTAGTAATATCAATCTAACTAATTCACAGTCCAGAGAGTACATTTTACTAGCCCCAGGAGTCAGTCTGTCCAAAAATATACATAAAAATAGTCTTTCTTTCACAGATCCAATATATTTAATTTTCTCAAAGTCTATTTAAAAAATTCTGACAAACTTTAGCAGCTAAATAGGTGGGTTGATTAAGAGCAGAGAAGGGCCTCAGCTGTGAAGTTTGATTTGGAACCAGATCAGAACTTCCCAAAGCATTTGTCTCTGGTATTCCAGTTGAGGCTCATTTCTAATTAGAAGTGATGGGTGAAGGTTAGGAGGTTTGATTCAGAGAAGAAACCCAAAGTCTGATGGCCTCTTTAAAGTTTTTCTGAACCTCTGGGGGTGGGAAATCTCAGGAGTCTTGTACTTGCTACTTCCTGTCTGGCCAGAAATACTGTGTGAAATGCTGTTTTTAATGGTATTTCAGCACTTCGGCTTTTTGTCCTCCCTGGAATCCTGAAATGCAGAGGAATCAACAATTAAAACTAATAGGAAACAAATGATCTTTCCAAAATACCTATTGAGTTCAGTGGCAGTATTAGGTTTAACAAGAGGGGCAAGATTGGACCCAAAGTTAACAATCTCACCAAAGAGTTTGTCTTGCATTTGATTTGAAATTTGGATGAATATCCCAGTCAGTTTTTCTCTTTCTGTTCTCTGTCCCTAGTGACTAGGCAAATCTCAGAGCTCTGACTTAAGGCTTGATCCTCATCTCATTTACAACAGTATAAATAACTTCATTGAATTAGTGCATCATGGGAGAAAGCAGAATCATGTTTAGCATGAGATTATAATGTCCTTTATATAATAAGGGACATGAAAACTCTTTAGAGAGGTGAACATTAGGAGCTCATGGGCTCCAGATCTTCTGGTTTGGTATAGTTACTCTGCACTAGATTGCTGGTGTGCTGTGGATGTGAACCATGTCTAACCAGTCCAAGCAGGATCGCCCCAGTGCAATGATGATCTTGCAGTTGTCTCGAACTGATATAGGGGTTCATACACAATGCAACCTCCTTGCTGTCAGGGTAGTGAGGAAAAGACAGCATGGTTCGAGAAAAGAGAACGGGGCTGGAATGCCACTCTGCTGTACCAATCCTGGGCTATGTATTTGGTCATCTGTTGCTATTATGGGCTGGTCTATGTTACAGTAGCCCTCAGGCAGTTATATACCCAGTGTAGAGAGGAAGGCATGCTCAGAGCAGGTCCAGGATCAGGGCCATGCAAAGGAGAACGTGAAGTCAGCCTTGTTCAGCCCCCTTCAACTTAAACTCTGTTCATTTTGCCACACTTAGGGATCAATATTTAGCTATTGATAGTACTTTTAATGCCCAATTTTTCAATGAGCTTTAAACACATCAGTCTCCCTCACTCTCTGCCCCGCCCTCTGCAGACTCTGAACTAGAAATTCTTCCGTGAGCAGGGATTCTGTTCCATTGAGATCCTTTCATCAGAGTACATGCCAATTAAATTGTAGACAGTTGCTGTTTTCAGGCAGGAGTGAGCAGTGTACACTTCCTGAAGCTAAAGAGAACACTGTAAATCAAAACGAGATCTCTTTACATTAGCTACCTCCCTTTCAGAGGCTGCTCAAGACAATCTATTGCCCTAAGCACTGTCCCCCTCCTGCTCCTTAGAACAGAGGTTCTCAGTTGGGGGTGTGGGTATATGTGGGGGGAAGAAATGCATCAGATTTTCTGGGACCATGTGGCCAGCCTTCTGATGGTTCAGTGATAATGATGGAGGTCGGAGAGAGGGAGGCCAGTGCCAAGTTGCAGCACCACTCACTCGGGTTTGGCCTGGCTACCCTTCATGAAGGGGGGTGAGGGGAGGATGTATGGCTGGACCCAGTCTCAGTGAGTGGCATTGTGACCTGGAGTATGGGGTCACAGCACCACTCAAGCTTGGTCTGCCACTGTAGGCAGCTGCCTGCTTTGCCTACAAGTAGAGCAGGCCCTGATCCTTTTGCCTTTAGAAGGAGTCATTTAGAGCATATATCTCACAGAACATGGAGAGAAAGCAGAAGACTGAGCAACAAGAAGTCTGATTTCTATTCCTGACTGTATCAGATATTTCTCTGTAACCCAGGACAAGCCACTCAGCCCTTCAGTTAGCAGTTTTAGCCTCTGAAATAGTGTGATAACATTTACCTGCATTAAGTGGGAGTTTGAGGCTTAATTCATATGTATTTGCAAAGCTTTGTGATACCTTCAGTTGGAGGGTGCTATGAATAGAGGGTAGCTATTAGTACTCCAGGTAACAAATGTAATCTTGTCTGTCTTGTCCTCTCTCTTCCTGACTCAAATGAGGGATTTGAATCCACATCTACTTCCCACTGAGTGCCTTAATCACCAGATTATAAAATCATTCTCTCTCTCTCTCTCTCTCTCTCTCTCTCTCTCTCTCTCTCTCTCTGGCCCAATGAATATTTACATATTTATACAAAGGAGAGATTGAAAACAACCCACCACAGAATAGTCTATAGCCTGGTGATGCAGATGCTTAGCTGGTAGGTGGGAGAGCTGAGTTTGAGTCCTGCTTCAGAATAGGGATTAAACCTGAGTGACCCAAATTCTAGTCAAATGCCACTGGGCCAAAGGTCATAAAGGGGGTATGTGCATGTTTTTCAGAGGTTGGGCCCCTGAACAACATTTTTTCCAGCCAAAACTAATCAGAGGAAATTTGTGTATCATTTTCTAGTGACCAGAACAGCATTTTTCCGCAAATAAACTATTTGAAAAATGTTGCCCAGCTCTACTCACAACATACTTGACATTCTTCTAGCCAGTTTAGCTGCCCTTTGATTGGATTCTTTTATTTCTGAAAGGGGTCACCATTCAAAATCATGAACATTTCCTCTTTATTTTCTACCCTCCCTCAAAGGCCCTGATGTTGGTGATATCTGCTCCAGCGGCAGTGCGGCCCTAGTTGCCTAGGGACTCTGGCAGCACTGTTAGTGGTGTTAGCTTGTAGGTCACTGGACAGCTACCTGTCTGGCTGGTGAGTCTTGCCCACATGCTCGGGGTTCAGCTGATCGCCATATTTGGGGTCAGGAAGGAATTTTCCTCCAGGGTAGATTGGCAGAGGCCCTGGAGGTTTTTTGCCTTCCTCTGCAGCATGGGGCACGGGTCACTTACCGGAGGATTCTCTGCATCTTGAAGTCTTTAAACCATGATTTGAGGACTTCAGTAGCTGAGACATAGGTGAGAGGATTATTCCAGGAGTGGGTGGGTGAGATTCTGTGGCCTGCATTGTGCAGGAGGTCAGACTAGATGATCATAATGGTCCCTTCTGACCTTAAAGTCTATGAGTCTATGAGTCTAAGGCACTCCAGATTTGCAGACCCATTTCACAGGTTTGGGTAGTGTGGAAGACTGTGGAGTGAGTATCCATCTTGAGCAGCAGAATTCTCTTGAGGTTTGCAAATCCTTCCAGTGGGAAAGTTTCTGGTGTTATGAACAAAAGCAGAAAATTTCCTTTTTACTTTTTTACTTAATTATTCCCTTAGTATTTAAGACTATGCATACTCACATATTAGAAAGAGCTCCATAGAATTTCAAGTTGGTTTTCATCAGGATTTAGACGCCAACTAATTTCAGTTTGTGGGCAGTTGTTGATAATCTTGAAAAGTTGGAGTTGTAATTTATGACCCTCAGTCTCTAAACCATATGTATATATATATATACAAAGCCAAATTCATTGGCTTCAGTGGAATGGTACACCAGCACTGTGTAACTTTCAGCCATATTTTAACTTTTCATTTATCTAATTTCATCAGTGGTTCTGTTCCAATTCTATGTACTTGAAGGCTATTATGTAGTGGGCGAATGGTTAAATGCTGAATTTTAGGGACACAACTTACTGTGATGGCACTCATTTTATGCCTGTCTGCAAAACCAAAATGTGCACTATATCTGCTAGCTTTCCATTTTTAAGTACCATCTGTATCCCTGTCTTCTTGATTCATAGCACTTTCACAATGTCCTTGATTTTTGGTTTGTGGGGTTTACCTACTACAGTACAGACGGTGCAGTTACTACTTTGCTCTGTACTATACCACATTAAAGATGAGGCAGAAGTTTATAGAGTTCTTAGAGTCAGCTGGCACTGTGCTGATGGGGCTGCTGAGTTCAGCAGTACATAGACATATTTTTATAATTTGTTTACACAAAGGGCCTTTGTCCGGCAGAGAGAATGATGTAAGCACTTTTTGGGATCCTGTTATTTGCTAAAATGCATGTTGTTCACAGTTACTGTACTGTGTGTACGTAGCATCTTTTTCAGGGATATTTTTAGATATAATGTTCATGACAATTCCTAATGAACATTCTTAGTAGCCACTAGTTAAGTTAATAACAATCCCTCTTTGGATAAATGCTCTTCTCTTGGTTGTTGGTTAATGGTACTTTACAAAGGGTTAATCACCCACATATCCTTTTCTAATAAGAAATCTTAATTGGAAAATCTGAGTATTTTTTTAAGCAATTTACCAAACATTTCTACATTCATCTTTGATATCCCCAGCACTAAATTAACTTTCTCATGGGCAAACATACAGAGTATGAATGAGTATATTTCCACTAATTGTACTCCAAAAATTGCTTCATAGATGAAACACATAACAGTCTATATATATTTATTTATAGTAGGGAAAAACACTCTTTGGATATGAATAGCATTATACAATATAATGTAATTAAAAGCAATATGACTAATACATTCCCATGCAGATGTATCACAGTACTAGCCATCAAGTGAAACATATGGAAATAAAAAGATCTGGTTAAAGAAACCACAAATTCCATTGTGGTGGAATGAAGCACTTTGCAAGGTCTCTTTCTCTCAATCTCTTTTTTTTTCTTTTTTCTTTCTTCTTCCTCTTCTTTTTTTAAAAAAAGTCTTGGAACACATGAAAAATATTAGGTAGATTTGCCTATGGAAGACTTTTCCATGGCTAATTCACAGATCAGAGTTGTAGGAAAACTAATCAAAGTTTCAAGGTAAAGCAAAATCCTTTGTTTTAGTTCTAGTGAAGTAAAAGATGGTAAAATAAAATGAGTGTGTAAAGAAAACAGAAGATGAGGTACCATGTTGTAAATATTAGGAGAGTAGGATGTAGTGTAGAATTCTGGTTCCATTGAAATCAATGGAAGTCTTGCCATTGAAATCCATGGTGCCCGTATTTCACCATTAGGGCTTAATCCAAAGCTCAAGTCTTCCTATTGCCTTCAATAAGCTTCAGATCAGGCTCTTAAAGTAAAGCAAAAGTAACCTTTAAAGGAAATGAAGAGCAAGTGAAAACAAATATTTCTTTGCATGGTGTAGCAGGGCAGTTACCCTGCTCTGATGATCTTGGCTGATTGGGGAAGCAGCCACAGCTGGGGCCATGCCCCAATCAGGCCACACCTGGCCCTGTTATAAGGGCTCAGGGAGGAGCTGGGTTACAGTCTCTCTCTAGCTTTGGAGAGAGATGGACCTAGCTGCCTGAAGGAGCAAAGGGTACTGTGGACAGAGCAGTGCTGGGGAAGGGGCAGGCTGAGCTGGTGAGCTCAGGCCTGACGACCTCCCAGGCTGCAGCCTGACAGGAAGGCCTAGATTGGTCCTGGGCTGCAGGGAAAGGGAGCAGGTCCAAACCCCCTTGCCAATGATGAGTGGCCTTTATACTGCAGTCTGCCCCAGTGAACAGGGGTTAGATGATGACTGGCAGTAACCACTGAGGTGAGGTGGGGATAGAGGGTTGGGGGTTCCTCTGGAAGGGGAGACGCAGAGAGTAGGGGTACCACCAGCCAGCAGAGGGCGCTCCAAGCTGGAATTGAGCTAATTCCCAGGGCAACCAGCAGGAGGTGCCGCACTGGCGATTTTCACTTCGCTACATATAGCATAGAGTCACTCCCCATTAGGGTTATGACTGGACTACCTTATTTTTGCTTGATTTGTAAATCTACGTAACATTGTGGTCATAAAAGCACAACTCAAATATTACTTGGTTCATTGCCTGTTCAGGAGAGACTGGGAGGAGCAAGAGAGAAGAATATGGGGAAAAACAGAGTGAAAAACAGATACATAAATTATGTGCATAATGGGAACATGATGAAGCTGAAAGGGGAGAGAGAAAATGTTAATGGACAACTAAATATGGGGCACATCTATGAATACACATAAAATGTAGCAGTGTGAGGTTTGAGTGGATGATTTTTTTCATATTAAGAAAATGTGCATTTTCTTTTTTTATTTGCAACACAATCTTGGTCCTGATTTTGTTATATTAGAAAAAAGAATTTGAGAAATTCACTCCCTGTCTCCCATACAGCCACAGAAAATTGATTTATATGGGGCTTTCCACAGCATTGTATGGGTTTCCATAGTGCTTTATTTTGTATTATTAAATCTCGCCATCAAAATGTTCCTTTCACTTAGTGTGAAGTCTGTTTCATTTGATAATTCCTTATAGGTATGGAGGGGGAGGCCTTGCTGGAGCCTGAGAGATTTAAAAAAAAAATTACCAGTTGAAGTGTGGCTTTGCCACAAGCTCCAAATACGGAGCAGCAATATTTGCACTGCCACAAGTGCAGATCAGGGACCAGACTATGAGGCAGAGAGTCACATTTTTGTCCCTGGCTCACCTCTTCCTCTGAGGGGAAGTCATCTGTGCCAGCCCTATATCTGGAATAGATTACTTTTCCCTTGCCTTAACTCTGCCCACCTGCATGGGAGTGAACCTACTAGATGTTGCCCTTTTGCCTGTGTTTGACCCATAGTTAAGGGTAAGTAGCACAGGGAAGGAATAGGGCAAGTTACAACCTGACTCCTCCGGAAGCGGAGGGCAACATAGGGCCCTGTTTGTTGGCACTTTTGCTGACAAAATACCTCCACCCGCTATGAGTGGGGTTCGCATTGTTGACAGGAGAGAGCTCCTGCCGACAACAAGCCATTTACCCTGCCACTTGCCATGGCAAAACTTCTGTCATTTGGGGGGTGGGAGTGGGGTTTAAGCACCTGTGAACAACAAAAGTTTTGTCGTTCAATTGGCAGTGTAGACAAAGCCTTAGATCATGGATGGGCAAATCAGCAGTGAGAAGAGTTTATGGCTTTTAGCCTGTCTCTCTACTCTCCATGAGCCTACATTGTGCGTATGCTTGTAATAACATATGCCAGCAAATGGAGATAGTACCTCTGCTTTGTCTCCATGGCAGCAACTCTGAAAAGCATTGGTAGCAAACAGCTGAAAGGGGCTTAACTATTGTTGCAACCCTTTGAAGATTCTGAGTAGATAATAAAATGATGAATCACTATTGCTGTTGATTTGAGGGGAAAGTATCATTAGCCTTCACATATCCTGGAGTGGGAGGTGTTGGTCCAAGCACCAGCATACACTATACAGATGTAATTGAAGGCCGAGGAAGAGATAGAGGCGGGACGATGTTGCCAGGAACTGCTGGTTTGCCTTATGCATTGAACTACTGTCTGTCAGTAGAACCAAACAGTTCCAGAGAACCTGAAAATAGGCTGTTTGTAGTTTCCAGTTAAATTACAATAGTCAACACTACAGGAGTGGGGCACGTTCGGAAAGCTGGTTCTCCAGATTCATTCTCTGATCGAGCAGCTGCAAACTGTCCATGTGTGTATGCACAATACAAAAGGCGCACACACGCTTTCCTAGGGCTGGAATGTGCCCTAGGTGCCATGAGCTACACTAGCCTGGCTTTGGAGAGGCTGCTCAGCCGCTGGACTCCACAAGAGGAATTTTAGCTGAGTCAGCCGAGATTCCTCCTGGGAGCTGCCAGGCAGCCCACCCTGGTGTACCTATAGCATAACCCCACAGCCCAGCCATCCCGACTCCTTTCAAGAATCTAGTATCCGTGGTGATGGGAGAAGGGACTAGAACAGCACCAGGTAGTCGGCAGATGATCAGGATAGAGGGATGGCAATAGCTGGTCATAAACAACAGAATGGGACAATAGGAGGGCAACATCAGGTGTTCAGCCCGTGGCCAGCATATCAGGAGATTATAGCACTTGACACTGATTACTGCACATTGGTGGGTTATAGTTCTCCTTGCCACCAAATTTAAATAAATTCAACAAGATGAATTGTTAATTTCTGTGTGGCGATTATGCAAAACTCTTTGAGAATTGTATATAGCCACAAGCACTGTTGTGTCTGCTTCATTTTTATTTTTCTCACAAAAAAGGGGCAGTGGGAGAGGCACAGGAATGGGAGAAAGTGGCCTGGCCAGGGTTAAATGGGTAGCAGAAGGCCTGAACCGTGCCCCCACTCATTTAATCCTAGGTGATAAGGCAGCATGCTGGGAGCTGCCATGGGGCAGCAATCTAATGGCACTCTCCTTGCCTGCCTCACATAAACCAGCACTGGGAATGTGGGGGAGGCAGGGGCAATAGGATACACACAACTTCCACAAAGGGCCTGGAGCCACTTTTCCAGGCTGTTGCATGAAGTAGAGACTACAGGGAAGTGCACTACAATCCTAAACGTATAGCTGTTGACTACAGAAGAACAAGGGGGACATCATCTGGAATCTGAGGGGTCTGCTTCTGAATTCTGGGTCGGATTCTTGCAGCCTTGCATGTTGTTTAGCCACTTACACCAATGTGCAAAGTGGCTGCAAAATGCTACCAAATCAGATTGCTTATGCTTTACACTCACTTTGCACAGCCGGGAGTAACCACACAACGTGGAAGGCGGTGGACAATCAGCCTCGCTATCTTTTGCTGCTACTGCGTCTAAAAGATGGAGGAAGGGGGACAATTGCATTGACTTTACATACATTCACAGGCATAGTTGTGTTTGCCATTTGCTTGCTGCAGGTGTTTGGATCGCTGCTCAGCCTGCTAAGCTTGGCCTGGTAATTTGCTAATCTATTTTTACCAGTGTGTTTTGGGTTTTTTGTTGTTTTTTTTCCCCACAGGGCCATCTTGCTGGGAGACAGATTGTGATTGGAGTGGCTTTGGTTTATTTCCACTTTGGGATATTTTGAACTATCATTGCATCATACCCCACCATCCCTCCACCCTGAAAGTAAAACAAAAACAAACAAAAAAACCCCACCACTTGGGACATGGAAGCCCAGGCCGATCGCTTTTGAAATCAAGGTCTCCTGGACTAAGGGAGGCAGCTGCAGCTAGTAAATTATAGGCAGTGACTGCCCGCCCCCCCCCCCCCCCCCCACACACACACATAAGCGATTAACTCTTCAGTGACCACCTGCTACAGTAGATGAAACAAATCAGAAATTGTCTCTAACATCTATACCCTCTTCTGTGATTATCTATGGGAGAGAAACTACAGTGAAAAATAGATGATTTTGTCCCTAGATCTGTAGGCTAGAAAGTCCCTTTGAAGTATTCCAGGACAACCTAAGCCTATGACCTGTGAATAATACATTCCATGGGCTTAAGAGTGAAATGGGATCAGTTAAGCTTGTCTCCTCTGCAGTGATTCAGGGGAACACGTTGGTCCCAATCCAGCACAGCACTTAAAACCGGTGATTATCTTTAAGCCTGTGAGTAGTCCCACTGAACTCAATAATGCATTGATTTACACCAGCTGAGGATCTGGGCCAGGCTCTATCTTAAATACATACAACATTATCGGTATGCTTCATGGCTGAGAACTGGTATGTTTCCAGATGTCTCTCGTTCAGTACAACAGAGATAGCAGAAGTCTGACTCTTTGAAAGAGGGTTTTGCCCAAATTGGTGCCTAAATGACTGCTTTAGCCTTCAAAAGGGTTCTTTAGAAGGCATTCCGGCTAGTTTCTTTGATTACAAAGATGCAAGAAAATAATCCCAGAAGAAAAATCTTCTATTCAACAGGACAAGACAGGAAAAGCAGCAGATTCCGTCAGTGAAAACACATGAAAAGTCACCTTTTTGCCTGAATTTTGTAGCTTTTGATTGGTTACTATTTGGTATGTGTATTGACTGCATGTTTTTTAATCGTATAGTAGCAGGAGATAAGTGATTGATTGTATTTCTCTAGCTTTTAAAAATCTGTTACACCACTATCTTCTGGATGAACATTTTCCCTCTTTGTCATTTTGTAATGTAATATGGACTCCCAAGCTGGTTTGTAATGTGTCACTTCTCAGGGTTTTACCTTATGAGGCGCTGTGAATGTGGTTTATTATGGGCTAGCAAATATTAATTAAATGAAATTGTAAAACGAATAGACAATATGAAGATTAAACCATGGCAGCATGAGCAACTGTCTACACTGTAATAACACTTTCTGAAAGAGGAAAAAGGAGTAAGCTGATTTAAATTGACCCTATTTCCTTGACTTCAATTGAGTTATAACAAATAGGATCAGCTTCTCTGCTGGTACAACTTTTATAAGAAACATGAGACTGAGCAAAAGTATCCTTGCTGATAGTACCTACCGTGCTACTATGTAGTGCTTTTCCTCTTCAAAATGTCTTGCTAACAGTAATTAATTAATCCCCACCTGTGATGTAAGTATTATTATCCTCATGGTACAAATGAGTCTGAAGCACAGAGGTTTAGGGATAAGTCCTGCCCCAGCGGCATGGACCTACAAAGACCGGAAAGGTCAGAAGTATATTGGTGAGAGGGCGAATGCTATTAGGAAGCTGTTTGTTCTCTATGTGCCAATGAAGAATGGTGGCTTCAAAGCAGTCTGGAGGGAGTGCTTGGAAGGCAGGCCTAGAGAGGAGTGAGTCTGACTTTTAGGTCCTCAAAACGCACAGATCAGTGGTGGAAAACCCCAGAGTAGAATTAGCTCTGCATCATCTCCATGGCTGAGCACCAGATTGGAAAGAGGTACCAATCCTGTGTAGGTGCCTCCTGCCTCATAAAATCTATTGACTGCCTTGTTTCAGGGGATGAAAATGTAACCCTAAGTGACCTTCTCAAGCTCATGGAAGGAACTGATGTCAAAGCCAGGTTTAAAGGTCAGTACTGAGACCACATCTCATTCTTCATCAAGTCATGTTACAACAAGTCTAAATACATTTACTGGGTCCTCATTTTAGGATCTTTCAGTGGTAGCAGATATAAAATGCAGGAGCTCAATGCCTACCTGTCCTTTGAAGAGAGCTGTTGAACATGGCTAAATGGGAGAAAGTAAAACAGAGAGCACAATGCAGCTACTGCTGCCTCCCCATTTAAGTTCAACAGTGTGATTAAGGAAATGAACGCTCTCACCTTGTACAGTAGCAAAAAGTTCCAACAGGAGTCATTAATCTTCCAATGGATGGATGAAAGGATGTAACAAAAGGTCAGCAAATGGACAGGGCAGGTACAGGACATTTTCAGGGAGTAATTTCTGCACTACTTCAGGATGCAGGAAACTGAAGGTCAGTGCATCAGTTTAGTAAATGTGTCATAAAGCCCATCAGCATTGATTTGTTTGGTTGCTTCACTTTCTGAGGTGAATGGTGCCGGATTGCTTAGTCTCAGAGAGTTGTTAATAAAATTAAACATTACCATCTTAAACATCACAAAATGATCATCAACAAGAGCAAACGGTGATGACTAGGATGGCAAATGACATTTATGCCAAATAATAACCAAATATCTGACTCTTCTACAGCACCTTTCACCCAAGCACCACAAAGTTCTTCATAAACATTAATGAATGACTGCTGGGATTTTTGCCAAAGGCAAAAATGAATCAAAACAATGGTTTCTCCATCCCCCCAGCCTGCATCTCTGTCTACCTTGATATTCCAGGCTAAATTCTCCACAGGTTGTAAAGGACTGCAACACCATTAGCCTCATGGTGAGGGTGGGCAGGGGAGAAGGAGTTGTGTGGAAATTGCGGAGTTCATCTTCAACAAGAAGTTTATGTGCCTGTAAAGCATTTCACAGGAAGCCCAGCCAGATTTGTTTTTTAGCCCAGTCCCAGCCCAGGTTCTTGTGGCACTGGGTTTAGTAATGAATATTTTGGTTAGCTTTGCCTTGGATATAGACAAATATATTAATTATAGGGATTGATGAGATTATCCTTTTGTATCATGACTGATAATTACTGGAGGGTGCATATGTGGCAGTGTGTTTATGTATTTTCATTGAAAAGCTCTGGCAGTACTGGTCTTGGGTCCCTGTGGCAGCTGGTGTAAGGGAGCATGTTGGTTTATGGTGTGCCAAATTCAATCCACATGCAACTCCATTGAACTGATATACCCTTCCTGCTCGGTTGCTTTTCCTAATTATATATAATATTACAAAAACAGTTTATTAAGGAAAAGTGACAACAAAACATACTATATCGTACATTACTTATTATATATTCAGGATCAGTTTAATATTCAAACTAAAGGTTCTGGCTTGCTGTCTAGGGAGCCCTCTTCCTCTGAGTATGCTAAATAGGGTGACCAGATTTTTAAATACCCATCCTCTCTTTTAGTGCATTTCTTGTGTATGTACTTGGTGCAAAAGCTTTTCCATTACATGGACACACTATATTTTACTATATCACAATTCCACGGCAAGACAAGTTGCATTTTTCAAATGTGCAATACAAAGTCTTGCTGCTAACAACAACAAAAAAAGAAGTTGTTGTTCTGTTTAAAACGTAGATCCTTTACCGGAGCATTGAGTAAATACATCAGGGGATATCAGGGAAGCTGGCATTTTGTTATAAATGACTCTTTAATATTTTTCTCCCCAAACTATCTAATTCTTGGACGCAAAGACTACAAGTGTACGTGATGTTCCCCTTTCCCTGCAACCCCTCCAATAGAGCACCATATTCTCTCCTTACTCCTCACGTTTCTTTCTTTATCCAGCTCTTGGATTTCTGCCTTGTTTCATGCTTCTCATATGCCTGGAACAAGCCCGGTATCATTATTCTTCCAGGCACACTCTTTCTCTCTGCTTCTTCAGAGCAAACCCATTTCTGCAATTGTGCCCATCTACTTTCTTATCTTCACTAGTCCCCATCTCTTGTATTGTTCTATTGTGTCTTATTTAGACTGTGAACTTTTTAAGGTTGGGAAAGTGCCTTTTTCTATGTGTCTAACAATGTAACACTAGGGCACTATGCTAATTAATTATTATTTCCAGGGATGAATCTAGCCTCTTATCTATATACAGGAAGATATTCCAGCTCCGTAATGTCTCCATTGTCCGGTTGGTTCCCCTACAAGTCAACAGAACATACAGCCAAGTCTAAAGGGCTCATCATGGTCATGTTCTTTCTGAGTTGTTCGAATTAATGCCAATTGCCAACTAGTTTTGCAAATGTCATTATTTAGTTTAGTTCTTTTAAATGTTCCTTCATTTCTGAGTAGTCCTAAAGTGCTAGATAATGCCTGCATTTGCAATAGCAGCCCTGGCCTGATTAAGGTTTTGAGCTTGAATTTTGCAGGCAGTAAGCAAATCCCTAGTACCAGGTCAAAAAAGGCCAGTTTTTAAAAAATGCTGGACTAATGTACATCATACAGTTTTGAAGGCTCTGAGCTCTTAGGTGCATTTCCAGGCCCTAATCTGATAGGCAACTGAGAATAGCTTCATAAATCCTTTAAGTATCCATGCTGCACGTGCTTCCTTCTCTTCTAACACTCCTATCTTGCATTGCTGAAGCTTGTGACAGTGTGCGATTTGTCTAATCCCATTTCTAACAACCTGCTGCCCTTCATTGTGTATTAGCAGCATGAAAAGGAATAGACGAGGCCACTTGCAAAAGGTCTGACACAGGGCACTCTGAGAGACTTTTGCATCCAAATCAGAAACTTGGATAAGTTACAGGAATGTCTAGACATATCTGGCATAAATACTCTTTTCTTCCTAAAATGAGATAGCTAAAGATGCTGAAACACCAAGGTGTTTCATTAGTTTTACTTGACTGCCTTCAGTTACACACTCTAGTCTCTGTTCTTCAGACCTTGGTCCAGACTCACGTGGGATCTGCAGGTGGTCTAATGTACACCCCCTCTTATGCTCATCTACTTGTATCCATTCTTCCTACGCTGAAGGGAGTCTAACAGCTTGTGTTCATTTGGGATGCCTGCACCCATGTAGCTACACCAGCACAAACGGTCAATGAAGATAACTTGCACCAGTGTAAATTGGGGCTTACACCAGTGCAATATGCATAGCTTAAAACTAGGTGGGTGACGGTTACACTGGTGCACACTCCAATTTTTACCAGTCTCTCTACACTGCAGAGTGTGTGCTGGTGTAGCTATGTTGGTACAAAAAACCTTAATGTAGACAGGCCTATGGTTAGTGTAATTTACATGCTGAGAAGTAAAAAAGTGTAAATTAAAGGGCCCCCTATTCCGTTCTAACTGTCACGGTCTGCATACATGTTGAAATGCCTGTTTAAATCATTTTAGACTTCCCCCAGGGCCTACTTACATTTAACTGTGCTTATATCAACCATACACCACCTTCGGTACCACATCTGAACTCAGTATTGTGTGGGTAGGTGGCCAGACCGAGCGCACACACGGCTGCTGCTGCAGGAGGGATAGAGCAGGCCAACAGCCTGAACTCTGGGCTGTGAGCCTGCTCCAGGAGGTATTTGAGGGTCAGCCAGAGCCCAAAGGGAAGGAGATGCCTTGATCAGTGGCTGAGGACTGATGCTAGGGACTGTTTGTTTGCTGATAAAGGCGATTGTTTGTTACTGATCGTAGTGTTGGAGTGATTTCTGGGTGAATTCCTGCTTCCCCAGATGCTGTCGGAGGGGTTTCTCTCCAAAGGCAAGGGGAGGGAGTTTGGAACTAACTACCGGAGAGGGGAGCCCCCCACCTCACTTAGATGGCTGGATTGATGGTAAAGGCAAATTAAGTGAAAGGGTCCACTGTGCAGCTAGGGGAAAAGGGAAAAACAGAGGTCTGTGGTGGATGAAAAGCTGCAGCTGCAGAATGAAAATGAGCTTGATTACATGGGAGAGGCAGCATGGCCTTGTGGCTTGAGCGCAGGTTGGACTTGTACTCAAGAGACCTGAGTTCTACCACTAACCTGCTATGTGACCTTGAGCACTTCATGTCTGGTTTTCCTCTGCTACCCTGCGTCAGTCTTAGACTGCAAGTTCTTTAGCACAGGGTCTGTCTCCTACTATTTGTCTCCTACTATCTCAGTCGGGGTCCTATGCTACCATAATGCAAACTAATAAATAATTTCAATAATAGGTGTGGGATCTCCATGTCATTGGGTTTGGAGTAGTAGTGGAGTGGCAGAGACTCGTTCGAATCCTACAACCCAGAAGCAAGATTGTCTCCAAAGGAGAAGGGCCCATGCCCATGCTGCCTCTGAAGCTGAGCAGGGTTGGCATATAGGGAGCAAACACTGCACCATTTTCCGAGGCCGCGCCCTTCCCCCTCTCTGTGCTCTCACAGATCCATTGCCAGAGTCAAGCATGTTGCCTTTTAAAACTCTGGCTGGGGTAGTCTCCCTCTAGCAGTCTGTGGTTGAAGAACCACAATTTCACCGTAGATGTGAATACACCATGGATTATAAACTCTTGCACTCCTTTAAATGTAAGCAGTGTTGTTTAAGCAAGATGCCCAAATCACTTGTGTGTGTGTTGGGGGAGGGCAGTCAAAGGAATATGGTGAAATAAAGGAGGGAATGACCTCTAGTCCTATTAAAATGCACTGACCTAATTTAACTGATGGATCTCTGGATTTACATGGGCTGCCTACAGAATAGACTGGCACTGACCAGATTAACTGCAATTATTTGGGATTTACAGAGACTGTTTGCAGAATAAACTGGCACTGAGCAGATTAACTAACTAAAATAATTTGGGATTCAGGCTGACTTCCCACAGCAAACAGACTGACACAAACAAAATTAAGAGAGGAGTAGGGAAAATACAATTGTTTGCTTATTCACCTCCGTTAAAATATCTATATTTTGTTCTTCCACGGGTACTGAAACTATCCACTATTTTACTCCCAAACAAATAAAAGGGACTAAGGGATTGATTGATCCTCACAGTTTTTTCCCTAATCAAATATAAGATGAAAGTAATTACAGATGGGTAGTTTACTTCAGTGTACTTGAAATCTTTTGATTTTTATTATTTGTTGTTGTTGTCCTTGGAAACATTAAGCACACCCCGCTCCCTTGCCTGCACTCATGAAATGATGCTACTTTTGCTTAGAGAACACATTATTATCATCCTGATTTATGACCTGTGACCAATTAGGAGCCTGTTGCTAGAGCCTGCGGTTGAGATCAAAAGAGCCATGTGGAAAACCAAAGGCAAAGGTAGATGGTGCAGATTCAGCATCACCGCTGGGTAGTTTTGTAAGTACCGCTGCTGTCGTTCTGTAGCTTATAATAATGCTTATCAATTGTATAGCACAGTCCACCTGAAAATCTCTAAGTGCTTTACCAATAACAATGAATTGAGCTGCACAAGAGCCCCCCCTATGAGAGAGGTACAGACACATAAAGAGAAATTAAAACTAACATTTTCATAAGTGGCCTCTAATCACTGGTGCTTCAGTTTTCAAGTGCCCACTCTCCGATACCTAGGACCTGAATTTCAGAGATGCTGTGCCCCAGCAGCTCCCACTGACTTTGACTGGAGATGTAGATGATCAGTGCTTCCATAAATCAGATCTTTAAAGTTAGGGACCCTAAAGATGGGGCTCACAAAATCCGTGGCTATTTTTGGCCCAAGTAATTTGCCAGGGTCACACACAGGAATTAGGCCTAGATCCTCAAAGGTACCTAACTCCTTGACCACTGAGCCTTAGTGACAGAGTTAGGAACAGAACCCCAATCCCTCCCCAAGCACAAGAACTGTGCCTTAACCATGTGGTTCCTCACGAGGAGATCTGGATTCAACCCTCTGCTCATAGACTTCCTTTGTGACCTTGGGCCAATCACTTCGTCTGCCCTGTACCCCAGTTTCCCCATCTGCAAAATGGGGATAATAATACTTCCCTTTCCCCATCCTTTGGCAGTCTTATCAATTTAGGTTGTAAGCTCTTTAGGGCAGAGGCTGCGTGTTCCTGATAGCACGTTGTAAATGTTGCTGAAACACACACAAATAACCTCAAAACATACAGTGGAGCAAAGGTCTGAATAAGCACCTAAAATCTGAATGCTTATACCCAGTAGGTCTACAAAGCCAATCTGGAAATCACAGAAGAATTAGTTGTCTTATAAGAATGTTGACAGGGCTGAGAATACCATAGACCAAGGAGCTATGTCCATTTACACCAGCTGAGTATCTGGCCCCATGAGGACAGGCTTTCTTGAAGTAGGTTGGTTCTTTAGAACTGAACCAAGAAACACAGACAAGCAAAAATTCGGCCATGGGGGGGATTTACTTTTTAGGAGCCTTAAATAAAAGACCCATGCTGGTTCATTAAAAGTTTGAGGTGGTTTTTATTTTATTTTCATAGGTTTTCATAACCTATTCATATCCATGGCATCTGAAGACCTAGTGCAGTGAATTGGTTGATTCATATTTGACAATAGCTGTTACATCCCTTCTTATTTTCTCACTGAATCTTTTTAGAGGGGAAGGAAGGGATGTTTCTCTGAAATGCAAAATCTCTAAAATTCCTCTGTTTGAATCGAGTTATGGAAGGGGGGGGGGAAAGAATGTTTGAAACAATGTCACAGACAAATCCTGCAGTTGACACTCAGGCAAAACTTCCATTACTTCAATGCTTTATAAAGCCACAGCTAGATTAATAACATTGCCTTAAAAAACATCTCCTAGCTAGATCTAAACCACCCACAGCACTTCAGGGAGACCACAAGAAACACTACAATAGATATACATCACTGCCATACCATATATTGAGAGATATTGTGGAAGTAGAAAATAACAGATGTGTGTCAAAAAGTGAACCTACTTAGATACCCTTCCTATGTTGCTATTCTACAGAAGACATCTATTTAATGCTTCACATATTGGCAGGATACCATGCTGCCATCTAGTGTATGCAGAAAATGCTGATCCTGTTTGATGTGAACGAACAATAGCAATAGAAAGTGTGTCTTTGCAAACGAGACATTTGTATCTTTTTCAAAATATTGGTGATAATATTAAGCAGTTTAGGCAAATGCATTTTTGGGGCTAGATTAATTAATTGATGAATTAATTCATCTATTCCAAGGCCAGAAGGGACCATTGTGATTATTTAGTCTCACCTCCTGTATAACACAGGCCATAGGCCCAAAATAATAATTCGAGCAGGTCTTTTAGAGAAACATCCAATCTTGATTTTAAAAAATGTCAGTGATGGAGAATCAGGTTAGGCTTACAACTGAAAACTTAATTTACACATGCAGTTATTATGATTTTGTGCATATATTTGGTAATTATGCACAGGCGAATGTCCAAAGCTAGAGATTTGCATAAAGCCCCTTTTATGCATGTATAGTCACAGCAACGTGCCCAAAGTGGTTGGTCCTAATCATAGGTAGGTAGGTGTATGTGTAACTTGTTTGAAAATCTGGGACCCTATCTGTAATTTACTAGCTCTAGTTGTTAACAGTGTATATTTTGTTTAACTCTATCACTTAAATTAATTTATTGCATTTTTGTTTGAGCGGAAACATCATCCTAAAGTAAGTTTTGTGCTGTATTAACTTTACCTCTTTTTTTACTTCTAAATGTTTTTGCTTATTTTTAGATGCAAATCTACAGTAGGAACTAGAAGTAGTAATGGGAGCAGATAGATGGTGCTGTTCTACTACACCAGGGCAAAATATGTAATTCTTTGCTTTTGCTAATGATGGAAAGGTGCAAGTTTTTTCAAAACCAGCTTCCTCAGGTTTCAAAATGTTCGTCTGCATCTTCAAAGTCCATGGAAGTTCTGCACCTCCGATCCCACAAACACTTTGATCATTTTCCCTTTGTGTCTGGACTACTGTGTGAAAACACATCCTTGAGAAGGCATGTCATGGGTGAAACTACAGTATGGTAATCTGCAGAAAGACTTCAGAGGGTGAGTAATTTAGTAACCTCTTTCTGAGTATAAGAGCCTATTTTAAAGTTCTAAATGGCATCATAAATGTAGTCAGGCATATATTTCCATACTGATACTGGATAATAAACACAGTAGGAGTCTAAAGTACCTTGAGGGACATCCTACTGTGCTTATTATCCTGTACTTCTCCACTAATTACTAGAGTCTAAACTTTAATACTCATGTATTTGTTTACCTACCACTTTATCAGCTGCCGTATCTCTCTATTTCGTAGCTTTTCTGTGACTGCACCTATGTTGCCATGTTTTCCTTTCAGAATGGTCTCCAATATTTTGGTTACCCTCTATCCTTCCTCTCATGTATCATACAGTATGGATTGCTGTGCATTCAGAGAGACCTGCCCCATTGTCCCTGCCAAACCTTGGCTGACTTTGTGAGTTCAGTGCGTTGCTGTGTGACTCATTTCCTCATGTTCATAGGCAGGGTATATGTCAATAAGGAAGAGATTAGGTGAAGGTGGTAAAGAGAACTGCATGTTGTTATTGGCTGGATATTCAAAGGAACTTAAGCACTCAATTCCCATTTAATTTTCCACCTGTTATTTCTGATGCTTTTGCTCATTTACTCAGTATATTTTCATTAATGATAACTGAACTACTTAAAAAACAACAATAAAAACCATTAGCCCAGCCCTGTCCCCCAAATGGTACCAAACCCAAACTTTTTAGATTCAGACAAGTGCTTCCATTCACTGAATTTCCCTGGCCCCCTGTACACCAACTCCCTCTCTGACCTCCAATAGACCATGACTTCCAGTTCTCTCCAGCAGACCCTTAAATATCAACTCCTTCTTGTCTTCAAACAAATTCCCTGGCATACAATTCCTGTTCCCCTGGCCTTTAAGGGTATGTCTACACAGCAATTAGACACCCGTGGCTGGCCCATGCTAGCCGACTCGGCCTTGCAGAGCTCTGGCTACTGGGCTGTTTCATTACTGTGTAGACTTCTGGGCTTGGGCTGGAGCCCGGGCTCTAGGACCCTGTGGGGTAGGAGGGTGCCAGAGCTCAGGCTCCAGCCCAAGCAATGAAGCAACCCGAGAGCCATGAGCCCCAATCAGCTGGCATGGGCCAGCCATGGGTTTGTCTTTGCTGTGTAAACATACCCTAAGCGATACCCCTAGCCTCATGTCTAATAGGGCTATAGTATTCCTGCTGGGCTCTAGCAGGTGTTTTAAAATCTGGTGTGCTCCAGGACTTTCCCATGGCAGAGGTACCTCTTTGTGCTCCCCGTATTATGGGCTGTGCCATAGCATATCGGGTCCCTGGGGCAAGTTAGTGGAGCCCTGAGGCTCTTCCAAACTTCTGCTCTGTTTCCTTGACCACTCCTAGGCTGTGGGGACCAGAGTAAAACTGGTTGACATCAGCACTCCATCCATGACCCCCTACCTCCATGGCCTCTACACCCAAATGCTCCCTCCAACAACTGCTGTTGTTGTGTAGCTCTTCAGACCTGAGGGGAGGTTCCGGTGCTGGGGAGTGGAGATATTCCCTAGCGACTGTTTCTGATTTCTTTATGCTGCCACAGCAACATACAGGGGCTGAGCAGCAATGGAAAATCAGCCACAGGGGTTCCACTCAGAGGCAAATTACTATCCATGAACCATATTCCATTGGCCTGACTCCACAAACAGCCCCGCTGCGATTAGCGGGACTACGCGCAGAGTACGGTACTCACTGAGTGTAAGGGGAACAGAATCTGGCCGTGAATGAGATGAACATACCAAATGTTAACAAGAGACAGATGGGAGGATGGCAGGGAGAGGGGAGGACACATGAGCTGACCTCACTTTTACAGTGCTTCCTGAAACATGGTGAATTTTGCAGTGCAGATGGGCCACAATTGGTGTGTCCTTCATCACTGGAGCCTTCCTAGGCATCTCTTATGAATTGCAAGCCATTCTGCCAGAAGACCGAGGTTGATTTTCTTCAGGCAAACTTCCTTAGGCAGGTATGCAAGGCCTGTTTTATGAGCCTGACTTATATATTAGTACAGTGCCAAACACACACATCCCGCTGGTGCTCAAATAGCAAACATGTATACCTCTATAGGTATACATACATATAGAGAACACATATGCAGAGGGCCTTATCGTCTGAAGGCTGAGCACCCTCGTCTCTAGTAAAGCCAATAAGAACTGTAGGGGGGCTCAGCACCACTGAAGAAACAGGTGCCTATTGGGTTGAATTCCCCACTGCAGGAGCAGGTGCAGCTACATTGGCTTCAGTGGTGTTGCATCCCCTTCATTTGCTCCATTGGCTGCCTGTGATGGAAATAGCTGTAAATCATTGCCAAAGGACAAAAATAGCTCCTGACATTGTGATATGTTGCCTGCAGCCAAAGACACAATTGAAGGAAGTAACTTTCTTTTTGGATAGTCTGTTCTATTGCTGTTGCTCTGGAAGACAGTATATGTTTGCACTGTTTATAGGTAAGGGACTTCTCTACCTGGTGTAGCTGGTGAGAGCAAGTTCCATGGTCTCCTTAATCCTTGTAGGAGCAGTCTTTGGAAGACTGGACAGGTTCTGAATCAACTTTTCGGGGGAGGGCAGTGGAGGTTGTGTAGCTGGAATCATTTTTGTTTTGTTTTAGTGATTGGACAGACCCTAGGCCCTTTGATTTCTCTCTCTATGAGTAGTTGTGGGCTGATGACTGAGTCTACATTTATGTAGTTATATTCAGAGAGGGCAGTTGTCTTGGGGGTGGGAGGGTGTGTGAAAGAGAGTTGGAATCCATACTTAGGGGAGAGATTCCACAGGAAGGGGACACTGGAGCCAGCCAGTTTGTCTCTCCACTGAGAGCTTTCAGGAGGGCTTTCCTCTTTGCAGAGAGTTCTTGCGGCCAGATATTTCCTTTGAGACATTGGGCCAAATCTGGTGATGCAGCAGAGTTGTGGTACAGTAATCAGAGTTGTAGTTAGGGTGACCAGACGTCCCGATAAAATCGGGACCGTCTTGATTTTTGACCATTTGTCCCGTCAGTCTTCTTCCGTTTTTGCTCAACAGTTTCCAGCAGCAGAGGCTCTTCCGTTTGTTTGTTTTTTGGTGGGAAGTCCCGATTTTCGGGTCTTCCCATCTGGTCACCCTAGTTGTAGTAACAAAGATTTCTGTCTACCAGCATTTTCTTTTGCTACTAGCACAGATGTCTTTGCAGGTTAGAGGGAAACATGCATTTATGATGTACATAAATGCCTCTCACCTGTGCTGTTGTCTCACTTGCGGGAGCAATGGCATACTAACCCCACATTGTGGAACACTGCTAAATACTTGCTGCATTTCACAGACTTTGGCTGCATTTCAATAGTGGATAAAAGCCATTCCTGCATGTAGTTCCTAAAGTGCTTAAGGACCATTTGGGACACCAGGTGGTATATAAATATACACTGATATCAGTAACAACAGTAGGAAAGTACTGTAACTTTATAAAATAACAATATGGAACAATGTGCTGAGGACCAGCTCTTTGGTGGCTTTTAGTTGGTACTTGTTGTTTGTTGTCCTTCATTTGGCAGACGGCATACTGCTGCATGGCACCTAGAAGTGCTAATTTAGCTGACAAAATTCAAAGCATTCAAGTCCAATAAATTGGATTATCACCCTTTTGTTGGATTAAGATGAATGACTTTCCAAATTTTTGGCCTGTTAACTTTGGCTGTGCTTGAATCCTGTGAACTCTGCTTCTGATAACCATGTTAAAAAGAGGGATACATGGAAAAAGATTGAAATGGAAATACATAATCAACAAATTACTTTCTAGTTGGTTTTGTTTTGTCTCAGAACTCTGAATCCCTCTGTAATTGCCTTCATTACTCTTGACCTGAGAACCGAATTCAAAAGGCAATTTAAAAAGAGATTAATAAAAGGATTTATGAGGAAGAGAAAGTATTACAAATAATTTTCATGTCTGTCCTGCATAAATTCAATAAAGTTTTCCATGAGGTAGACAGGATTACTGAATAGCTATAACTCTGGCTTTGGCTAAATGATAATGCATACTTGCTGAATCTCTTTACTTAGCAGAGAGAGGGTCTGGGCTTTTCATTTGCAATTTCATCTGTACTTTCCAAACAAATCCTCTGTATTTGGAATCTGTTCATTGCTTTTAGTTTGTAGTGCTGTAAATATAATTTCAAATGCCAAACTTAAACCACTGAAAAGTGTTACAAAGCCATAAAAACACCGTTTTAAATCCGCAAACCGCATGGCCAGAAAAATATATCCAGGGTCTTAATTTATAACAATGTATTGTTAAACCGTGATGGTATTCTGCCAGAGGCAGACAAAGCTGAGCCCCTGGAGTTAAAGTCCCAGTCCTTCTAATTGGTGGGCCTGAACCAAAGCCCTTTGAAGTCAATGTCAGTCCTTCCATTAATTTCAGTGGAGATTGGATCAGGCCCGATATGGTAGAGGGCCCCAGGCCAACAACTATTGATGTTATGCCCAGTTACAGGGCATAAACCCGTTGCCATTTGTGTAGTCTTTACTCATAAGAGTAGTTCCGCTGATTTCATGTGGACTTGCAATGTAAATTAGGACCATTTGAGTCCTAAGACCATACCTACTGCCGATCTTTTAGCACCCAACTAGGCGACTCCCCCAAATTGACATAATGCAGTCTTTGTTTGCAGTCCTTTCTGATGGTTTCCTGTACATGGTGTTTCATATCCAATTAGACTATTTTTCAAATATGATTTCATCTGCCACTGCTTCGAATGCTTTGATAAGGCCTGGATGTATTCTGTTTCCTCTGTTCACCTCACGTAAGACTGTGACTGGTAATCATGACTGTATTTGACATGGTTACACCTAGGAGTGTAAGGGGGCATTGAGGTATATCTTGCTTTCCTGTCCACCATCGCCACATCACTGACCTGTGTGTGGGGAGGAAAGCAGGCTGGTACGAAGGAGCAAATTTACTCTTGGTATGCACCAGATTACTTCCCCATGGAGCAAGGAGGGAACCAGAAAAGCAGTTATGACTCTGAGAGCTCCGGAATGACCCTTATTCAGAGAACAACACAAAGTTTCAATCTTGTCCTAAATTTACAGTCAGTCAAATCAGAGGAAGTGACCAGTTTTTCCATTGTCTTTATAAAATCCCTGGCCAGCATTTTCAAAACTCAGTGCTTAAAATGAGATAACAGTTCCCTTGGAAGCCCATGAATGTCATAGGTCATAAGCACATTTGAAAACCAGGTCACTTATTAAGGGAACTATATATGGATATAAATGCCTTGCTTGGAAAATGTTGGCCTAGGCTAGTACTAGCTTATAGATTCTTTATTAGCCAGATTGTCAGCCCTGATGGAGAGTCCCTCATTAAGGCTGTCTTCATCAGGAACCTAAAACTAGCATAAAGATGCCACAAACTCTCACCACTCATTGTAGGAAGCATATCACATCAGGGATAGTGTGAAGAGGGGGCTGGCCAGAAGTGGGCAAGATGGAGCAGAATACACAGCACTGCCTAGACTACTAAATTATCCTGCGGGCTATTCTGCCCCTGGTCTAGCTGAGAATCAGAGGAGGTGTGAAATGCAGCCTAAAGTCGGTGCTGCCTCCACCTCAAATCTGTGCTGCATGGAGCATCATCTTGGAACAGTTCAGGACCGAGTCCTAAATGTCTATGGATTATTTTTCTCTTAATATTCTTTCCATTATCTTACTAGGCATGGAACTTTGTCTGATCAGTTTTCAAAGTTAGGCGTGTGCAAAGCAAAGGGATGACACAGAATTCTTAAAAACCTGAAAGCCTTATAAGCATTGTAAATTGCAGGACTGAGCCCAAAACTACTATTGGTGCTCCTTCTTCCCTCACCCAGCCCATGTTTTTCCCCCAAAGGAAATATTCCTATAATGGAACCAAATTCCATTTTCCATCTGACCTGAGTATGAGTTGTATGTTTACCACAGGGTAGAATTTGGCTCATGATATGTAGACGGCTTTCAATAACCCATCCATGAGCATAGGTATCTGTCATGACATTTTGATCAAACACGCTATTGAACCAGTTGAAATCTTAATTTCTTCTGAGCAGAATAAAATCACCCCCATTAACATCCTTGCTTATCAGCAAAAGCTACATTTAAAAGAGAGGTCCTGTCCTCCTGTAATCCAGTCTTTATGTGCTATTTTAGTTCCTGAGGTGCCTAAAGGAGTAAGCTTTTCCTTAGGATATGCTACAGAAGCAAATGTCAGAGTTGTTATTAGTACTTATGTAATGCCAACCCATGTGGGGGCGCCAGCAGCAGGGATCAAACCTGGGAACTCTGGAGGTAAATGCATGAGCCTCTACTGCATGAGCTAAAAGACACTGCTCTGTTAGCCAAGGCTGTAGCAGGCTCAACAATCTCCATGAGGCTAGCAACCACTAGAGGGGGAACAGAGTGCCACTCTGAGCAAGCAGGAGTTATACCAATATTGAAAGAGTCATTCGGCTTTCCGCTGCTTTTGCTTGCTCAGTATAATTTGGAATGTGTCTCTGAGAGCTCATCCTGCAAGTCTCAGATCTCTGGTATTATTATTTCATCTCAGTCCTCCCCACCTCTGGCCTCCGTTCCTGACATGCACATGTCCTAGATAGCTCAAACCATGGGCCTGGTTCTCCTTTACACATCAACAGCAAACAGGCATAGTCTACTAATGACCATTGTGCCTGCCAGAGTGATCCCGGTTGATGGTGTCGTACCATCACCAAGACCCCGTTATGCTACTCAGGCAGTGTAAATGTCCTTAAAGTGGCTATAAACTGCATTTGTACCAAGTGTAAGACAGTAAATGAGACTCTGGCCCTATCACTTTATATAATCATGATTTTTTAAAAGAATGGTATATTTTGCTCCTCTCCCATTGTTTGTGTTGCTGTGGGAGCTCAGAGTCTAGCTGGGCTTTCATTTCTCATCTTCTCCATTCAGGACTTTTCACTATTTCTCCTTTTCCTGCTTGTCATTGCTGCTGGTATGGGAGAGAAGAGAAAATTTACCTGCTCTCTCTTCCTATGCTGGTGGCACCACATGAGTGGGAAACCTGATGGACCAGTATCAGAATCAAGTGGAGGCCTCAGGAAAAGCCTATCTCTTCAGCACGCAGCTTCTAGCACAAGCATTAACTTGATACCCCTCCCCATCCCCAAATGAGCTCTGTGCATTTGCTAGAACTAGGAAACATAAAAACATTGAAATTACCATTGATGATGAAACCGAATTCTCACAGGAAGGTGCTAGAAACTTATAAGGTTAAGGGGTGACTTGATCACTGTCTATAAGTACCTACATGGGGAACAAATATTTAATAATGGGCTCTTCAGTCAACTGGAGAAAGGTATAACATCACCAATGGCTGGAAGCTGAAGCTAGACAAATTCATACTGGAAATAAGGCATACTCTCACTGTTAAAAAAGTAATTATGGACTGGAACAATTTACCAAGGGTCATGGTGGATTCTCCATCACTGACAGTTTTTAAATCAAGACTGGATGTTTTTCTAAAAGACGTGCTCTAGGAATCATTTTGGAAAAGTTCTATGGCCATTGGTCTCTTCTGGCCTTGGGTCAATGAATCTATGTATATATGCATTATGATATGGTCATTAATTACACAATACCTCATTCAGTGCACACCGTGGATCTGCTATGGGGGGTGGACCAGAGCTGTGTAGTGAAGGAATCTGTTGTCTTTAGGATCCTTGCATCGTTTATTGAAGAAGTTGGAAGGTGTGGAGTGAATGAGGCAGGGAACTACAGAACGAGAAAGGACAGTTTCATGGTTAAGACAGTTGAGTGCTGCCATGGAGAATTGGATTCTATCCCAGCCTCTGCCAATCAGTTCCTATGTGATGCTGAGCAAGTCATTTATATTACACTTTCCACATGTGCTCACCAGTTGTGTGCATGCCTGACTTGAGACTGTTTTGCAGAAGAGCTGAGCACTCTCAGTGGCAGTTGAGATCAATGGGAACTTTTCTTTGAAGATATATAATACGTTCTCAAATTGAGCACCAAAAATTAGTGGATGCTTTTGACCTTCATCTCTCTGTGCTTCAGCTCCTGATCTGTAAAATGGGAGATAATAGTCCCTCATCTCTCTGGTGTTAAGATTAATTAATGTTTGGGCAGCACTTAGATGCTATAGTGATGAGTGCTTCAGAAAAGCCCATGATGAAATTAATAATTCTGTATTCAGAGCAGGTTTTGAATAATGTTAAGTAAATAAGTGATGGGGGCCACACACTGAACAATAAGGAAAAAACAAAACATTGAATAGGTGCTCATTGAGTGAGCACCTTTCCATTCCAGGCACTGAATAGAGCTGGGTGGATTTATTTTTTTTGCCACAACGTTTTTTAGATGAAAAATGCAGATTCAAATTAACAGAAAAATATTGTAAAATTCATGTCAATTTCAGCAAATTGTTTCAGTTGAAATGAAAGAATGAAATATTTCAGAAATGTCAAAATGTTTGTTTGGACAATGTCAGAATGATCTGTTTTTATTTATTTTATTTTTTTTTATTTTATTTTTTTTTACGGGCTAGTTTGGCAAGGGAGTTAGGCATTAATCACAAAACTGTCACTAGCCCAGTGGTTCAGGCACTTACTTGGGAGGTAGGAGACCCAGGTTTGAATTCCTACTCTGGAGCGGGAACTTGAACTTGAGACTCATGTGAGTGCTTTTAACCATTAGGCCCACCGGTTCTCAAACTTTAGGAACCAAAAGACCCCCATTTTGATTTTAAAATTTTGCCGCAGACCCCCAAACCTCCCGCTCAGCCCCATCCCCCACTCCCACTCCCACTCCACCCCTTCCCCCAAGTCCCCACCCCTGCCCTACATCTTCCTGCCCCCCATCCCTGCCCCTCCTCTTCCCTGCCTCTTTCTGCCCCCCTCCCTTTGAGCGCCTCCTGCATTCCATGGTTTGCAGGAGGTACTGGGAGGGAGGGGGAGGAGTTGAGTTTATCCTTGGGGCTTGTGGACCCCCTGGAGTACCCTCATGGACCCTGGTTTGAGAAACGCTGCATTAGGCTATTCTAGAGTGGGTCTTGGTGGTTTCTGAACTTCTGACTTGAATAATCACTCAGCCAGAGAGAAAATATGAGAATAACTCTATAGACTGGTGGTTGGGGAACTCTGAAAAGGAGACACCTGGCTCCTTTTCCAATGACTATGCAAAGTGGAATGATTTTAACAGGAGAGATTGGGAGCAAAAGCCGATAAATGGGAATGTGGCTGTGGCTTGTTCCAGTGGAGGCTGAGGACAGTGTTATTTTTCTGTATGCACAGATGACCAATATCTAAAAGTCAAGCTGTGCTTTTCGTTATGTTTGGCCAGATAAGTCATACGATATTGTTTCTCTTTTTCTCACTGGGTAAGTGTGCAAACACTTCTGGCACAAATTACTGCGTGTGCATATTTAAAATTCAGTCTCAGTGAACTGTTGTCTGTGTGAGCAGCTTTGACATTGGCTTTCTGTAAACACTTGTGCCAGTTAAACATGGCCACTTGAATGTCCATGAAGACTAAATGCAAAAGCACAGTGAGCTTGTCCAAAACAAATTAATTAAAAATTCAAACAAATATTCAGTTAGGTCTGCAACCAGATAAAGAGAACAGGATGTTTTGTTATTTCTTGGGTATCAAACCAAGAGTTGTGAAAAGAATAAAGGGTTTCAAGAGGCATTTCCATTTATTGTAGTCTGTGTGTGTTGGGGGGAGAGATGATATGATGGTCTATAGAGACAAAGACTTCAAAAGCCAAGGAACAGAAGTGACAGCACAGCTGACCTAAGTGAACTCCACAGACATTCTTCTGGTGCTAATACAAATGAAGAAAGGTATAGACTGATACTTGAGCTCAGCTAATGGTCCTGCAGATCGTGTGGAGAGGAGTGTTGTTGGATTCACTGAGTGCTTTTTGTGATGAGAGGCAACGGTTTGGAATATACACAATCTCCACTTAAGCAGATGGGTTGCCACCTTCTGGGTTCAAAACTGGCAGGTTTCTTAGGAAAGCTTTTAGGTTCGAAGGGAACAGAAAAGTTTTTGGATAGTTCAGAAAAATCTGCCGTGTACCTTTTTAGAAAAGAGAAATGTACAGCAACAGAAATACTAAGACTGAAAGATATTATTTGTGTACCTAAGCATCTAACTACAAATGAAAGGGATATTGGCAATCCTCATCATGGACACATATGCCATTATTGATATGGGATTTATATGCAGAGTTCCATTCTATACACATTATATTTGGATCCCTGAATATCACCTGTTCCCCCTGCAAAAGATTGGATTTTTTTTTCTTCCCTTGCAAAAGACCCAGTCCCTCTTACCTCTGTGTCTTTAGGGGTGGGTGTCTTGGTGGCATTTACTGTCCCTTCTGCAAACCATTGACTCGGCAAATTCAGCAGTGCAAAATACATAAAAATAGTAGAAAATGTCTAAAATATTAGGACAAGCTACTTTTAAAAGCAGGTAGTAGAGAGAGGAATAACTACTAAATAGAACATGAAGCTCAAATTCTTTGGGAACCTGCGAAGGGTGAATATTTTATTCTAAGTCCTTCTAGTTCTAGTTTCCTCCCTCAAAAAGGTTTAAAGCAAAAACTTTTACAAAAATACAAAAACTGAATTAAGTGCTCAGGCAAATGACCACAGACTACTTTCATTATTTGCTACATCCTCTTCTCATAGGGATTGTAACAGGGTGGCTTGCCCCTTAAGGGCTAGAGGCCTGGTGCCAGCGTACCCTAGTTACTGTACTTAGGAAACAAACCTGAGCAGGGAAATCAGGTGCCTCCAGAGTAACTAGGGTTGGCTGGCCCCAGGCCTTTACCCTTTCAGGGGCAAGCCACCCAGTTGCAGAAACCATCCGTGGTGTCTAGTAACGAGGGGCCAATGGGGCTAAACCCTGCCTTCCTTTGAAAAGCAAAACCCTTTGTAGCAGGTGTCTCTCTTCTCACTTTTCTGCAGCAGTACAATGGAAAGGAATACTAGAGATGAAATCATGGCTTCATTTAAGTTAATGGGAGTTTTGTCATTGACTTCAATGGGGCCAGAATTTCACCCTGAGTCCCACTTCAGTCCTAGTCTAGACTGACTTTCAATCTAGCCCTTAGTAGGAAAGTACCTTTTATTATTGTGTTGTCATTTACATCTCTAGTGCTGCTAATGTCAAGAGACAAAATGACTAATTATATAAAAAGAAAAACGTTTTGAAAAAATAGCGTTCATTAGATTCTCTAGTTTGCTGGCTGTGATAATTTCACACGCACATTGGACACACACGTGTCACACACACACACATCACACACAACACGAGCTACAGCTAGAAATTGCCTACAGTTTCAGTTTTCACTCTGGGTCATTCCTGTACTGACACACAGTGAGGCCCAAGCTCTAATGTTCTGATCCAGATGTGCACTTCCCCCAAATTTAGATTCAGGTTTTGATTTAGTCCCATTTCTGGAGAGGAGGCTATATTAGGCATGTGCAATTTTGAGCAAATACCACATGTGCATGTTTTGCTCTAAACAGGAAGGTGCACATCCATGCCCAATTAGGTATAGAACACACATAGCCATGCATGTGTGTGCACACCTGATTTCTGGGTACTCATGGGATATATGTTCAAATAAGCTAGACGTGCAAATTCATATATGCAATTGCACACAGCCACCTTTGAAAGTCTGGCCAAGATTGTCCATTGTGAAATGTCGTTACAATCCAGTAGTGAACCTACTTTTGGGCTCTGGCCATCTGATCACCCTGCTTCTGATAGGAAAGGAATTAATTACATAGTTAAAATGTATTTAATGGACTCGGCAGCCACCATCTCTGAACCCAGACTAATGGATTTATCATGAGAACCTATTTCTAAAGGACATACAGTCCCAGCCCAACAGGACTGTGGAGAGCTAATTAAGAAAGTTGTTTCTGATTACTTTGAGGCTTTCTGACATCCAGTTCTGAATATGTAGAAGGAAAATTTTATTATTATTTTTTAAAAGAGGAATTAACTTGCTAGGAGAAACACTATACCCAGTTGCCTATTTTATTTTATTTTTAAAAGTGACCATGAAACTTACAAAAAATGTGCTAACTTTCATCTTGATCACTTTAGTTGTATGTTGTGTCCCCTCCCACTTTTCCTTTGTTTTTTAACACGGTAAGATCATCAGGGCTGAGAACATGTTGTTTTGTGTATTTGTATAGTACCTAGTGCAGTGATACTCAGACTGCGGCTCACAAGCCTCAAGTGGCTCTTTAATGTGCCTCCTGTGGCTCTTTGCAGCACATGATATTAAAAAACTGGATGCTTTTACTTCTGTTATTAATCATTTAAATTATCAACTTGCACTAAGTTATTAACTTATTTGCTGGGAGAATAATATACACTAAATATTTCCCTTGTCATACTGTTTAAATATGAATAGTATTATAGTAAATGAAACAATGAATTCACACTACTATGGTTCTTTTTGGTAATGTTGATGGCTAATTTGGCTCCTGAACCACTGAGGTCTGAGTATCACTGATCTGGTGCAATGTAATGTAATTAGTGGCCATAGGCTTTATTAGAATGCAAAGTAAATAATAATAATAATAATTAATAATAATACACCAGAAACTAACAAAGCCTATATTAGGTAAAAGAAAAAACATCTTTTGGGGCCTGAGTCGACTCCCACTGAAGTCAATAGGAGTCTATCCGGTGGCTTCAGTAGGAACTGGGTCAGACTCTTGGTGTACACCCTGGAGCTACCCTGTGTCTGCTCTTAAGTGCTTCTTTTTATCAGCCACATATTGTGACTCTGTTTGCAATCTCACGTGATAGAATTTATCAAAAACATTACTGAATGGTCCACTTTTCCCAGCAGTGAGAGGCGGGTTCACAAGCAGCAAATCTCACTTAGGAAAGAAAAAGGGCTCTCTGCTGACTAGGTGTTGATAATAAAACAAACAAACAAACGCTTATGAAACCACTGAGGAAGGAAACAGGGAAGAACAGAGAAATGCATAAGAAGTTGTAAATGATCAAAATCCAAAGGGCACCCTTGAAACAATGGAAAAACTTCCTTCCTCTTATTCTCTAGGGCTGTGTGTCATTAACACAATCACACCTGTCCAAAGACATCTGAGCCCATTCCAGGTGCCTTACCAAATGGGAAGACCTATAGCTCATGAACTTGTATTTACAGTGTGAATTTCAGATGTCTGCCAGCCCTTTGAATAAATGACCCAGGGCTTGGTTTCCTGTAAGTTAATGTAAACAAAAGAAAATGAAAATGTCCAAAGTCTGGGGTAAACATGTACAGGGGTCAATCAATTGACACATTTATGCAATCAGTGATACTATGGAGCATTGTATGCATCTGTCTCAAGGGACAAGGAACATACCTAGTAAATGTGTTTGTCTTAGTTAAACTTTAATTTTATCATCAAAAATATAGCCAAGCTCTTATTAGTTTATCAGGGACTTTATTAAAAATAAAGAGCAGGACTGAGCCTGTCAAAAATGGCTAGTAATTTTTGGGTGCCTCACTTACTGAGTGCCCAACTTGACACCTTAAAGGGACCTTAGCATGTTCTGATAACTGGGCCCCTTTAAGGAGTCTCAAACTGGGCACCCACAAATTGAGGCTCTAAAAATCGCTAGTTATTTGTGACAAGTTGGTTTTACCTTAGCACAGTTTGAGTGGCAGCATATACCTCTGCTGCTCCTGGAGTAGCTCCAGAAAAGAATTGTGCCTCCCTTGCTCAGGGGGCTGGGTAGGGTGACCAGATGTCCCAATTTTATAGGGACAGTCCCAATTTTTGGGTCTTTCTCTTATATAAGCTCCTATTACACTCCAACCCCTGTCCCGATTTTTCACATTTGCTGTCTGGTTATCTTAGGGCTGGGGCTAGAAGGAAAGAGAAGTGGCATAGGAGAGAAGAAGTGAGAGAACACCTATTCATAGAGAGCAGCATACACCTTCCTCCTCATGCCTAGAGAGCTCTGCTAGCTGACACACAGGGAATGGAGGCTGTTGTGATATAACTGGGCCTACAAATTTACCCTAATTGTGAGTTAAACTGTAAAAAGTGAGTGTAAGTTCATAAGATGTCACTGTGACGTTACACCCCATATTCTTCATAGAAATACCGTTATGATATGAATATGGCATAACTAAGATACACTTCATGCACAATAGCTCATGTAAGATATCAGTGGAAAGGTTATGATTTACTGAATGTGATTATCCAATTTGTAGGCATGTATCATTTCTGTATCTAAAGTTAGGAATATTGACTATGTAACAATTACAACTGTGTGTACTTGGGGGGAACACCCACCAAACAGCAGGCAATCATCCTGAATGACCCATTTAAGAAGGACAATAGAACTCTGAAAATATTAATTTTCCTCCTTCGTGAGAGGTGTCCTGGGATGTAGCTGTGACACTACCAGGTCAGGTGGTCCTGTCACCTGATACAAAATACCACCTTGGACACTGCTGGTACTTTTCCTCTGTAGTGGGATGGGGATCAAACAAAGATTTCCCACCTTAGGTAAATCCTTTTTAAGGCTGGGGAGGGGATTAATGGGGACTCTGCTCCATTGCCTACCCAAGAAGAAAGACTGCTGAAAAAAGGCAGGGGTGAGTCCAGACTGAGACAGGGGTCCAGTCTGTAAGAAGAAATAACTGGAACTCTAAACTACAGAGCATATCTCTCTTCACAGTGAGGGAGAGGACGAATTTTTATGAGCTTGTGCTCGGCAGATCTTTCTATACAGCGCAAGACTGTATTATTTTGGCTTTATTCCCCAAAGGGGATGTGCACGTGAGTGCTGGGAGAATCTTCTCACACACAGCTGACTTCAGTCTGTGGCTGGAGCTGCGTGTGGCCCTACCTGTGCTAGGGTGACCAGACAGCAAGTGTGAAAAATTGGGACAGGGGTGGGGGGTAATAGGAGCCTGTATAAGAAAAAGACCCAAAAATCGGGACTGTCCCAATAAAATCGGGACATCTAGTCACCCTAACCTGTGCGTGTGTGCTGCAAGAGGCTGGAGAGCCTAATTCAGCAAACCAGGGAGAGGGAATCCAGGCTGGTAGAGCAAGAGGGGCTCAGTGAAATCCCAGTGGCATCCCAGAATGGGGGGTGTCTAACCCGTCACAGTCACAATAACCTATAATGACAAATGTTGATGGGGAAAAGGTACAAAAGGGAGACAGACTGAATTAGTCCAACAAAGAGACCGACTGATACAGGGGTGAAAGTAAAATGGAGATTTTACCAGTATGGGACCACTCTGGCCCCCCCAGAAGGGGCGGGGCCTTGAGCAGATTGGGCAGGGCTGGGGGTTAGCGTCCCCCAGCCAATCCATTTGAGCTCCCTGGCCCGCGCTGCCCGGGGCTCCAGCGGTGATTTAAAGGGCCCGGGGCTCTGGCTGGCACCGCCACAGTAGCAGCAGCCAGAGCCCCGGGCCCTTTTAAATCATGGTCCCAGGACAGCCACTTCTTTCTGCCCTCCCACCCCCCTGTCGGCGGCCAGGGGGGGAAAAAGGGGCAGCTACATCAAAGCACTGCTGTGGCAGCACTTTAACGTCACTGACCCTTTGGCAGCCCTGCCAGGTTGCCGCTGCCCCTTTTGGTGTCCCTCCCTGCTGGTAGGGACACAGCAGGGCCGCCGATGGGGGGCGCAAAAGGGAGAGCAACGTTAAAGTCAGCAGTACGGGCAGGTACTGGCGACTACCTTTTACCGGTACGCCCATATCGCCTTACTTTCACCCCTGGATACAACTCAGACTGTGTAAAGATCATGCTTGGTAAACCAGAAAAGTGTGGAATCAGAAATCAGTGAGCCAAATTGGTGTGTCAGAAATTAGGCCTAATTGGTGGACAAAATAACGAGGGGTTGGGCTGTTCCACCCACCATTCCCTGTGTGGGTCCTTGTAGAAAGACACGTTTTGGGGGGAAATTTGGGTCCTGGAGCAAGTTTCACCATCACCTGGGACCCCAGGCCTTAAAAATCCTGATCCTGAGAGATGTTTTGACCAGACTGGGCTGGAGAGAGGGATCCAGATGACACAGATGCCTCTACAGCTCCAGCTGAATCCCAAACCCCTGGAATGAAAGGGGATCACATTTTAACAGCAGCAACAACAGCAATAACTTCTCCTTTCCCCCAAAGGGCAGGATTACAGTCTCTGATACCATATAAAAAACCATCAAACAAGGGGTGGGAGGGTTTGCTTCTAAAATCTCTCTCCCGGGAAAGGGCACAAGGGATGCTGTTAAAATGAAAGTTTTATTTAATACATTACATGTCAAATGCTTTAACTGTTTTTCCTCCTTTTCTTTATCTTTAATAAAAAAGTTAAAAGGATTTTGTAATGGTGTGTTTGCCATGGTACTAAGCAGGCTGAGGCCCTGAATCTTGTTTAACACTGCTTAATGTTCGACGGTGACTGGGTTATGTCCAGCCCATATATTCCATCTACATTGAATACAACAGGGAGCAGACCCCTGACTCCACCCCTACTTATTCACCCACTGAGGGAGTATCACGCATGCAAAGCCACAATCTGAAGCAGTCTAATGCAGAGGACGGGATCTGAGGCCTTCTCTTCAGCACAGCCAGGTTAGACTGAGCCCCAATCCAACCTAAAGAGATGACTGGTGTTTACTCCTTAACACTTGCAACTTTATATAGTTAGATGCAGGAACAACGATTGCTATTCTGGAGAAAGGAAAGAGTTTGCAGGAATAACATATTCTGGTGAGAGTGCTACAGGTATTTTGTCTTCACCAGTTTTACATTTTTTACTCTTGGGAGAGTTAATTACAAACAATTTAATTAAAATCTCTCTCATTAATGTTCTAGTAGCTCAGCAAGTTTGGGTTAGCTCAGCAGGTTGCAAAGGTTTTATTCTTTCAGTTATCCTCCCATTAAGTCATTGCAGCATCAGTACTGTGCTTGTTTATCCTTCCCTGCCCCGGGTATCTAGACAATTTGAAATATCATTAAAGGAAAGATTCAAGGATCTCTCTATTTTTGGGTTGCCACCTATCCTGCTGCGTGCAGGACTCTCCTTCTCTATACTGTGCTTCATACCTGGTCACAAGCTTTACAATGTGCCACCTTTAATCTTTACAATATCATGAGGGTACAAGGGAGAGTTGTAATGGCAATGGTCAAATATTGCATTGTGGGTAATGTAGTTCTTCAGGGATGGGCTTTACAGTATTTCCCATAGCATGCTGTAACAGCAACTTCTTAAGGGTGACCGAGAAAGGGGGGGAAAGGATTGGGAAAAAGAAAAGAAAAAAATCTGTTTGTTTTTACATCAGAAATTCAGGCCTTATTTACATAGGAAAAAATCTTTGGTGCCTGAAGAACTAGTGAAATGATGTCAAAATAATAGGCAAGCAACTGAAAAATGAGAAATGGTATTGTTAGTAGACAGTTCAAAACTCTTTGCTTTTGGATTGTGATTTAACACTCACTTAAATTCAGTAAGCAACCCTTGTGCAATGTATTGTGGTTTCCATCTTGCACTCTGGAGATGGTTGCACTTCAGTTTAGAAATAACCCCAACAACAGCAAAACATCAATTGCTTCTAAACGGAGCAAATTTGATTCTGAGACCATTAATATGAAATCTCACATTCCTCTTAATGGGGCAGTATCTCTGAAAACCATCCTCTCTGACTTGTATCATCCCTGTATGTTGATTAGCTGCAATTGGAATGGTCTTTTCAGCTATCTCTATGCCTCTGGTTTTGAAAGCACTTGTCCCACTGAATACCTAGGCAGCACAGGGATATACCACTTTCCCACGTGTCTTTTATGATCAGAAATTTCAGGATTGCCCCTAGGAATTGCTCATTGTGTTCCAATCTTGGAAAAGAACAAAATGTCAACCACAATCTGAAATTATTGCCTTTGCTTGTTAGATTGTAATCTCAACTGAATTCAAGAGTATCAGGCAACTGTAACTAGCATTGGCTTCATTGTATTTTGAGTTTGCCTCTCTCAGATTATTTAGATTATGGTCATGACTACCCTGGAAAATTTCAGGAAATGTCTCTCAGATGCAGCTCAATCAGTGGCAGCAATGGTGGGAGACCTAGTGTAGACAGGGCTCAGACATTTTTACTACAAAGTCATGCCTAGAGCTCTGACATGGTGATAAAAAATGTCAATGGCTGGTTCTTAACCCATCATTGCGACCACTGATGGAGCTGCATTAGGTGCAATGATGGAAGTCTGCTCCAAAATTGCAGGTGTAGATGCAGCCACAGAGGACATGGTACATGGCCTCTCCAGTTTGGCTAATAAACAAAGAAGTATCATGGATAATGTATTCACACTAGCAGCGGTGATTCAAAAAGAACCTCTCAAATGGCTGCCACTTCCAAAGCTGTCTAGGTGACATGAATATCAAAGACTAAGATATCCAATTGTCTAAACTACAGCAAAAGCCAATATTCTCTCTCAATTTAAAATGGTTCTCAAACGCATGTGATTCTCAGAGTGAAGGGGAAATAATCTAATATATAGAAGAACTTTGTTTATCTTGCTGTAGTGTTTGGCAATGTTATGTATATTGATTTGCTTTTTGTTTTTGCAGCATCTGAGTGAATGACATACATCTGTATCTATCAAAACAGTAATGCCTGCTTTCACAGCTGCTTGTCAAGCGAAAATTTCTACATAAACCATTAAAACCAGTCTCAAAGGAGAGCTGGGCAATGATATTTTATTGGGATCTAATGAAAAACTAAAAAACTGTAACATGTGGCACAATTTTCATTTCATAACAGTTGGTTATAGAGTGTATATTTAGTAATGTACTGCACTCAGTTGTATGGTATTTGTTTGTGTAGCTGTTCCACAGTCAAATAAGCTGGACAAGTGTATAAATTGTAATTGTCTGTCTGTGGTAATATTTGTCCCTGGTTTATAAATCTGTTCTCAAAAGCCTTTAATCAGGAGTTTTTGCTCTTTTGTGGCTAGAGCCACCATCTGATGTCTAATGCAGAGGTGTGAGGGTTGCTCACACAGCTATAATTAGACCCTGACACAATTCAGCCAAAGGGAGGAATAGCTTTTGGTCCCTAATACTTGCAACTTTAAATAGCTAGAAGTAGGAACAATGATTTCTTTTTGGATAAAGGAAACCGGGTTCAGGAATAACATGTTCTGGTGAAAGAGCAGATGCAACAATGGATTTGGACTGCGCAAGGTTCCAAAGTGCATTTGTAGACTCTTACAAAACCTCATAGTCAGTACTTATGGGCTAAGTCACTGTTCATGTGTATTTCACTGTGAATAACTATATAATACCTCTTCAGCGATTCCCTGACAAGAACAAAAAAGTCTTGGGTATAAAAGACCAATTTTACACTGACCATAGAGCTGAACAAAATTCGGAATTCCCATCCCAGGGAATGATACATTTTTCATGGAATGGAAATTTTGAAAAAACACGTGAGTATCCATGTGAGCGAATGTTCTCTGCTCCTCCCTGTTAGCTGGCTTAGATTTATATGACTCAAGTATTCCCTGAAAGTTTTTTGTGTGTAGCAGTTCAATTAAAAATAAGTTTATAACAAAGATTGTTGGCTATCATATTAATTCACAACTTCATGAAATATTACTTCTTTTGTTTTAAGTTGAATCATTTATTTAATACGAAATTTTTCTTTTGTGTTGGGTCAAAATCAGCTTAACCTGTGATGTTTCTTGAGTGCTCAGAAACAATAATACAAAGATTTCTTTTGATTGCATGCCAAAGTCATATTTGAATGGAAGGAAACATTTTTAATAGCATATTTTCTACTGTATTTTCTGCCAGGTAGAAGCAGACTCATAGTCAACCTTTCTTTGACTATTAGCATCCTCAGCTTCTGAGTAAGACAAATGTTAACTCTGTGTGTGTTTATGTGTATGTCCGAAAGAGAGCTCTGAGAAGAGCTAAAAGAAAAAGAGAAAAACAGAAGAAAATTAATGAGTATGACTAAGTCACATCTATTGTTTTGAGTTCAAATGGTCTCAAAAACAACTGATGAATAACATTAATTCATGGAAAAAATTATAAGTAATATTAGGGTAAGACAGGTCAGCCTCCTGTAGCTTCAGGAACTATGACATATAAGTCATCAAAGAAGTGCCATGTGAACATTTTTAAAGGGAAAGCACAACTTTCTCCTACGTAGGTGCCAGACTTTAAAATATTTGTTTGTTACCTCACAGCCTAATCAGACATGCATGCAAAACTCCTTTTGCAGTCGGGGGAGTTGTACATGCACACTCACAGGGGTGATCTGTCCCACAACCTTACTTGTTACCCCCAGGATGGATGTTAAAAATGCTGTACAGACTTTCAGATAATATATAAAATGAAAGTCTGGGCCACTTATGGCCATCAAAGCTTCCATGGCACTTTTCAAAAGAGCAGAGAGGTATTAATCTTGGTGTCTTGGCTAAATATCATTGTAAGTAATTATTATCTTCTGCCACTGTAAATTACTCCTTCAGTTTCAATTGGATATATTATTTTTTATTTCCTGCCTTTAAATCCTCTGTAGTTTTGCCCTACAATGTTAACCAACTGACATACTCCACCTCAGCAGGGGCTGCATGTCAGTGATGAATGAAGTTACTAGTGTGTATATATGGACTCTGATTCTCCAATATTGCTAAAGAGTCTGAACCCTGAGACTGGAAATTGGGTTAGTGTGCAGCATAAATAAGTAGGCTGAAGACATCTCTAATTTAAACCAGCTGCCGTTGTTTCCCTGGGGCTATTAGAGCAGCTAGGGATCAGCCAGGCATAAAAGAACCCTGGCCCTGCCTCCTATTCTCCTACCATGCCCCTCACATTGGGAGCCAGCGAGGGATTGGTTTAGGAGTTTGTTTGGAAGATCCACCCAAGAATCTTCATACCATAAAGGACATGCTTCATTGCACAGATTTGCCAGATGTAGGGCTGATTTGCACCAGTGAGTGGCAGAAAGCAGCCTCTGTATCTGAAAAATCAGGACCCTGTTGTAAAGTCCATTGCGATCACTAAGAATGAAGGGTACTATAACATTCTTATTTCTATCACTGTTTCTTGGGTACCATCGGATTTTCTACCCATGTCCCTCCTACAGCTGGTTGAATAATATTTGCTGAATAACTTATTAATTTGGCAGAATTTTTTAAATACTTTAAAGATGTTTTTCAGCTCATAGAGCAACATGAATAATTCACCAATTTATTGGTATAATAATTTACCTGATGAATTTCAAGAAAAATTTCACATGAGAAAGCCGATGAATCTTTTTTTCATTATCCTCCCTGCTGTAGTCAGGATATGTTTTTAACTGAAGCAAAAGTGCTACCATAGTGTTCAGAGAAAACTCTACACAGCATCTGCTTCAAGATCTTTAGCTCTTGACCATAGCTTTAGATCTTTCAATAGTTATTTACAGGATTCAAGGGAGGTGGGCGGGGGTCTTTGGATACAATCTAGCTCCTACTGAAGTTAGCATCCAAACTCCCATTGGTCTGGTTAATAGCAGAATTGGGCCTTTGAAGATGTTTAGGGGCAGTAAGATTCTATACCCAGTAGTAGTAAAAATCACGACAGTAGCTCTCTTGAGGGTGGCTCCCCCCACCGCCCCAAGCTCTTGCGGTGGCCTTGATTCAGTTAGTATATCCCAGCCACATTAAGGATGTTTTCTTTTGGTGAATTTCCCCCCAGTGATGCTGTATGTTCAGTAGCAGCAGCACAGGAAGTATTTCTAAGAACATTTTGCTTTGTTTGTGGCAGGACAAATATCCTCCTCATACAGACACACCCACCAGTCACAATCAGCCCCAACCTGCTGCACCTGTGAAGTTTGCCAGGCCTGGGGGAGGGCCCTTAAAAGGGAAGAACTCAGGCCAGTTGGGGTGCCCCTTTGTACCCAGGGTAGCGGGTTATGTACTGAGGAGTGTATCAAGAGCACTACCAGGCTGTGTCTACTGAGGACAGGAGATAGGCCAGTTTGTTTCTTTTGTGCCAACTCCCAGGACTAAGGTTTGGCCTTTAGCTATGCAGGGGCAGAGACTTTCTGTGAAATCTGAAAGACTGTTCCCCCTCCACTGTGTGAGAGGGCCTGGCCCCTTGTGAGCTGTGGAACTATTTTCACTTGTTGTTTGAACTGTTTTGTTACCCCCTGGAAGGGGGTGGATTTGCAAAGAGGTGCAGTTGGAAAGCTATATACCAGGACTGGACCACAGGACTACTGTGGCCCAGGGAATGATGTACAATGTAAGTGAATGTGCCTGCCTTCTCCCCAAGGAAGTGAACTCAAGACATATCCTTTGAAGAGCTCTAGCATCTATGATTACTATTTGCTTCTGGTAGAACCCAGGATAGTGCTAAATGCTGTGTAAACACACAAAGTATGGTCCCTCCCTTGGAGAGCTTACTGTCTAAACTGGTTGGACCATCAGTGAGTAGAGGGAAAGGCTATAACGTGCAAGAAAATTGTGTCAGGCCTTCTGGGGGGATTTGTTTGCTCAGGGAAGTGTCCTAGAGGGACTAAGGCTCTATTTTTACATCCATTGCACTCTGGGAGTTTTGCCACTGACTTAAGTGGAAGCAAGATTGGGCAGTAAGATTCTATACCCAGTAGTAGTAAAAATCACGACAGTAGCTCTCTTGAGGGTGGCTCCCCCCGCCGCCCCAAGCTCTTGCGGTGGCCTTGATTCAGCTTACAAAATGTCTGATTGGGTAGATACAGATTTCACTGAGGGATTATTCTGTTCTGCAGGGATGCAAACCCATTTCAGACTGAAATGAATTCAAGTCAGCATACACGTAATGATGTCAGTGTTGCTATATCATATAAAAGAAGAGCATTATGCTGTGAAAGGGTGGTTTGGGACTTACTGAATACAAAAAGGAAAAAAATAGATGTTTAGAGAGTCACCTGAAGCCCTGATTGAAAAATCAGTTACATTAAATTTTTTCTTAATTTAATTATCCTGATCATAACATTACTTAGATGGAGTTCAATATCTGAGCAAATTAGTTGTGCCGTTGTTGTTAAAACCTACTTAGAAATCTCAGTGAGAACTACCACTTTGAGGCTTAATGCATAATATGAACATGACTGGGGATTTTTGTGGGAGGATGTGGGGGTAAATGACTTTATGATATAGATGTATGTAGCATGTGTGAATCAAACATAATGTTGTTTTAGAAACTATTTTTCAGTTTAGCTATGCTTAGCAGAGCTGGGCCTGTCAAATGTAATACAGTTGGTCATGGTCTTAAGGTAGATTGCACTTATTATTTATATGTTGATGATATTTACACCCATTTTACGGATTATAATGCTAGAGTGATGTAAAGGGGCCTTATGGTATGTGAGAAATGGGCTCAATTTAGTGTAGCAGGTCTTTGTATGTGTTTGTACAGTGCCTAGCATAAGTGAATGTGGGGGAAGCTATTGTAATAATTGGGCCTACAAATTTACTCTGATTGTTAGTTCAATTGTGAAAAGCAAGTAAAAAGTTCATAAAGTGTCACAATAGCCCATAACAATAAATGCTGATGGGGAATAGGTGCAAAGGGGAGACATTTTGAATTAATCTGAACAAAAAGACCTACTCATATAACTCAAAGACGATGCTAAGATCATGCCTGGTAAACAAGAAAAGTGTAGGAGTAGAAATTAGTGAATCAAATTGGTGTGTTGGAAATTAGGCCTAACCGATGGACGAAATAATGAGGATGGGCTGTTCTACCCACCATGCCCAGGGATCTTTTGATGCCAACTGGCAGAGGGTACAGGTGGTATCTAGGATTTTACCAGGATCCCCTGGATCAGGTATGTACATATTAGTTCAACAAATGGTGGCATGTAAAGATCCTATCAAGAGCCACTAGCCCCCTGGTCATCATAAATCATTGCAAAATGGATGTAAGAATAATATTGGAGAAGTTATGTATCTATACTGAAAAATATCTGTACTGGAAAATATGTTCTTAAAGCCTTGAAGGTAAGGCAGGTCACCAGGAGGTGATATGCCAAAGACAGGGGTAACAAATACTTATCTCCTTGTCTGGTCATTTGGATATTGTGTACTATATGTTTCACCGTGTATGCCTATTTACATACTGAGCCAAAGGCTAATCAATAGATTGCAAAATCTACACAAAAAGAAGTATACAGGAAAAACAAACAGCAGGAGGGAAGCCTGTTTATGAGTAAAGACAATGGATTTATGGGGTAAATCTAGGAGAGCAGAGGTACCCCTTGAATCTTCCTGACAATGTGATTTGTCTCATGGACAGAAGATCACAGCCAAACCTGGCTGTAAAACGCTGGAAGGACTTGGGTGAGCATTGCTCTATAAAACAGGAAAGTATCTAGTTAAGTAAGTCTAGGCTCTTGAATGTGTGCTATGATTATTTTATATTTAACAATTTGTTTCCAATACTTATGCTCGCTATTACTTGAATCTCTATACTTTGTTAAATAAGCATCTACTTCTTTCACTATAGACACATCCAAGTGCTGTGTGTTAAGGGGAAAGGAGATCTGAGGTGGAACTGGTAAGGTAGTGTGTACTGTTTCTCTAGAAGCAGCAAATCTGTGAATACTGTCAGTGAAACAAGGGCTAGACACTCCAGGGAGGCACTTGGAGCATTTGGGGGCCTATCGCTAACCTGTAGAGAGATAGTGGGGCCTGTGTAGGCCTAAAGGGAGTGTTGCCCATGGCTGGTGGAGTTGGAGAGCTGACCCATGGAAGGCACAGACAAGGTTGCCTCATGCTAAGCGCATGTGGTAGCAAGGTGCTTCATAACCCTGGGTACTCCTGGGAAGCGTCACAGTCCTTAAAGAAAAGACTTTTGGGAGGAAAAATATGTAGAAGCAGCTGTCTGCCAACAACCACTGCAGTGAGATTTGCCAACAGGCCTTGAATCTACTGTATTGGGCCTTCACTGTCCTGATCCTGTGAGATTCCTGACTTGGCTGGGACAATGGAGGGATCCCGATGACATTACCAACGCCACTGGCTCTGGTTGAATCCCAAACCCCACCTGGGATGTGAAACAATTGTTTCTCTCTCCCTGCATATCCTTTTCTTCCCCACTTTATTTTCTTCTCTTTCCTATCCCCATCCCCTTTTCCTTCAGTCTAATAAGAGACTGGCTTAGGTGGCCAAAACAGTATATTTTGCAACATTGCTGTAAGCCTGTGACCAAAGAGTTAGCTTAAAGCAATGCCCTGATCAGCCTAATGCTGGTACAAATTTGCCAAGTCTTGGAGTAGCTGATAAAACCATGTGCTGTGCCTGTGTTTTTCTAGCAGTGAGATTACAAGCGAGAGTCAACACCAAAGACAGAAGCTGCATTCTCCATCCATACTGTTCTTTCCTTTCCTCTTTTGTGTTTATCTTATTTTTTCTTCTAGGAAACAGGATAGGTATGCAACAATAACAGCTCCAGGCCAGCTCAACTAACTTTTTCCTCTTTTTTCTCCCCAAAAGGACAGTTATTACCATCTAAAAGACTATCAAATAGGGTTTTCTTTCCTCAAACTCCCTCCAGCTAAAGAGAAAGGGAAGAAGGGATGTTATTAAAATGAAAGCTTTACTTAATACTTTACATTTCAAACGCTGTAACTGTTTTTTCTCCTTTATATTTAATACAAGATTAAAAGGATTTTTTATAATGTGTTTGCCTTGGTACTAAGCACGCTGAGGTATTTGTACACCAAACCCTGAACCTTGTTTTATACCGGGGTGGGTAAACTTTTTGTTCTGAGGGCCACATCTGGGAATAGAAATTGTATGGCGGGCCATTAGTGCTCACAAAATTGGGGTTGGGGTGTTGGAGGGGGTGAGGGCTCTAGTTCGGGGTGCGGGCTCTGGGATGGGGCTGGGGATGAGGAGTTTGGGGTGTAGGAGGGTGCTCTGGGCTGGGACCGAAGGATTCGGAGGGGGATCAGGGCTGGGGCAGGGGTGCGGGAAGGGTTGCAGGTTCTGGCTGGGGGTGCGGGCTCTGAGGTGGGGCTTGGGATGAGAGGTTTCGGGTGCAGGAGGGTGCTCCGTGCTGGGATCGAGGGGTTTGGAGAGCGGGAGGGGGATCAGGGCTGGGGCAGGGGGTTGGGGTGCGGGGGGAGGCTCAGGGGTGCAGGCTCTGAGCGACGCTTACCTCAAGCGGCTCCTGGAAACAGTGGCATGTCGCTTCTCTGGCTCCTAGGCGTGGATCAGCCGACAACCCTTGGAGCAGGGCCATGCCACGGCTTCCAGGAGCTGCACGAAGTGGCCCCGGACCCGGCGCCCTGGCTGGAGCGGGGCCGAGACACGCGGCGCGCCCCGGTTGGAGCTCTGGAGCAGGGCTGAGATGCGCCTTGCGGCCACCCTTGTTTTATACTGTTTAATGTTGGACAGGGTCATGTTAATACCTTTAACTTTTTGGGTCCCTGTATTCCATCTAAATTAATACAACAAGCCCTGATACTGATTGGGGTCTGGGTGCTACCACAATTGTAAGTTGTTGTTTTTTTTCAATTATATGGTCCTGTCCCAGGTAGGTATGTGGGATGCAGGGTCCCATCCTTATGCAAAACCTGTTGCAATGCCTTCTCGCTTATCAATTCTCCATTTGAACTTGTGTGGAGTTACTCCCCGAAGCTTCTCATTTTTAAACAAGCAATTTTAGTTGTCATGAGTTCTACTCATGGGGATTAGAGGCCTGAGTTCTCTTGTTACAGGTCTGCCATATCTTCAGTTTTATTATTCCTGGCTAAGGCCAGGTCTACACTACAAAGTTTTGTTAGCATAAAAAACCCCATTCCCTAGCTAAGATAACTTCCAGTGCAGATGCAACTGTGCTGAAATAAGAGTGCTTCTGTTGGCATAGTTAATGTTGTTTGGAGAGGTGGTGCTATTATCCCAACAGAAAAACTCCTTCTGTTGGCATATGCTGCATCTGCGCTAGGGAGTTCTGTTGGTATAGCTAAACCAGTCTAATTATACTGGCAAAGCATTTGTAACGTCAAAGGCCTAAGTATTGACTCAGCAGGATTTGATTTAGGTTATATTTATGCTGGCTTCTCCTGGTGCAAACGCTCATGTAAAGGACCTGGAGGAGAAGGAAGGCTGCGTGGAGCCGTCACAATGGGAGGCCTAGCTGCAAAGTCATCATGAGCAAGGTAAGTTGTGATTCAGATTCAGTGTATGTCTCTCAGCAGTCTCCAACTGTAGGGCTCTGATGACGTCCTGGGGAAAAAATGAAAGCAGCCCCACCTGTCCTTGCAGCAAAAATCTGAGGGAAATCAACAGTGAATGCCCCCTTGTCTTCCCTGAGATGCAAGGAACCCAGCTGCTGCAGGGAAGGATAACTAGCATCTCCCTGCCCCAGCACTGGTGAGCACAGACCAGTGTCTCCAAATAACTCCACAATAAGGCCAGTGTTCAATTTCCCTTTGCTCAGTTTGTTTTGTAAAGCTGCTAACCCATAACACAAGGTATAATAAAATGCACAATTAACTCATCACTCTGAATTTATTTCCAGTTTGTCATTAAAGCAATAGTCAACTACCTGCCATTTGAGCCTAAGGCCAATGGCTATTATCCTAATGCTTTACCAGCAGAGCAGCTAGCTCTTAAGACTGGTTCATGATTCTCCTTAATCAGTAGTTTTGCTAATGCTATATAACTTGACTATATACATAGCCATCAAAATATCCTGGGAAAGGAGACTCTGAGGCTGAGAAATTAAAGATATAACTAAATTTCCAGATGTTTGTGTTTCCCGTATCATTATACCTTTGCCTTCACATCCATAATGCATATAGGACCTGATCCAAACCCCTATCCAGTCAGTGGGAGTCCCGCTATTGATTTCAGTGAGCTTGGGTAACTACTTGAAATTAATTTTTGCTGAATTTTTTCACCATGGTGAAAATGGGCTGAAGCTTGTGGATTTCCAGTTCTACAGGATTTTGGGTGAGCACCAAAAAAATATTTCTGAACATAAATTTGTTACCACATATTGTTCACTCTTGTGTGTTATATGCCTTCCGTCCACCCAGTGCCTGTCTTATCTATTTAGATTATACTCTTTAGGGTGAGACTATCTGCAACTGAGTGTCTGTACAGTGCCTAACACATCTGAGGCTCTATTATTGGTTGGTCCTTAGGCACGACCTTAATAAACATGATTATTAATAAGTTTTGCGGGAAAAGCCTGGTAATTCACTTGGATGGTAGTCTGATCCCTTTTTATACTTGCTCTCTGTTCACATCCATAAAAATGAAATGTTTGTTTGGCTTAAATTTGTTCCCAATAATTTTTGTGGAAAGAGAACATGTTATGAATGTTGATCTGAATGTGTATTCACACCAGGATTTGCATGAGTAATTCTAGAAATACTTACCTTTATAAAAGTTTCACTAATCCGACCAGGAAGCAGAAAAAAATACTATATAAGCAATTACGCAAATAGCAAATGACAGACCATGAATACTTAATAATCAATATGTTTATGGATAATTCATGAACAGAGACAGGGGTTGATGTATCTAATAAAATGGTCATTGTAACTATATTGCCCAGCAGTAGTGTAAGCTTAATTATATGCTTTAATGTATTTTCTATCAAAGCAATATTAAGAGTATGTTAAAGTTACATTGGCAAGCACTCAGTATTCAGAAAATACCAAAGTACTAGGGTTGTCGATTAATCACAGTTAACTCATGCAATTAACTCATGCGATTAACTAAAAAAAATTAATCACGATTAAAAAAAGTAATCAGTTTTAATTGCGCTGATAAACAACAGATTACCAATTAAAATTTATTAAATATTTTGGTGTTTTTCTACATTTTCATATATATTGTATTCAGTGTTGTAATTCAGTTAAGAAAGGGTGAAACAAGGAGACATGGTTTCACCAAAACTCTTTACAGCCTGCCTCGAAATGGTAACGAGGCAAATGAATTGGAAGGGTGCAATCAACATCAACGGAAAGCAGTTAAACCATTTCAGATTCGTGGATGATATTGTGTTGATCGCTGAAAATACTATCAAACTACAGAAAATGTTGCAAGATCTCAACACAAAAAGCAGCCAAGTCAGACTGAAAATTAAACGCTCCAGAAAAAATGTATGTGGTCTGATACCTTGCCAAAAGCCCAAATAACAATAAAGGGAGAACAAATAGACATATTGCTCAACTTCTTCTATTTGCTCCACGATCAGGAAGGTGAACTCTGGCAAAGAAAGAAAGCAGGTTGGTGCACATTCAATTCTGTCAAGGATGTCCTCCAAGGAAAAATCCACAAGGCAACACGTGCCAGCCTCTTCAACTCAACAGTACTGCCAGCAATGTTGTACGGCAGCGAAACATGGGCGCTGACGAAGACGAAGGAGCAGCAACTGTTTGTCACGGAGAGGGCAATGGAAAGAAGAATTCTGGGAATTTCAGTCTGCGATCAAGTTCCCAATGAAGTGATCAGACATAAGAATGGAGTGCAGGATGTCATTGTTGAGAGCAGGCATAGTAAAATGCAATGGGCCGGTCATATAGTGAGGCTCACTGACATTCGATGGACTGCAGCTGTCGCTGAATGGTACTCAAAGGAACTGAAATGATCACTTGGCTGACCTCCAAAGAGACGGAAAGATTTTATAATGAAAAGACATGGCCAAACATGGAGAAGGAAGGCCAGGATACGAGAAGAATGGACGATTTTTTGTGATTGGCGCAATCTATATATGAGGGCTGAAGGACAGATTAATCAAGGTGATCCAGGTGTAGTAATTGAAATCAGTGTATATTATTTTTGATTATAAATATTTGCACTGTAAAAATGGTAAAAGAAATAGTATTTTTCAATTCACCTCATACAAGTACTGTAGTGCAACCTCTTTATCATGAAAGTGCAATTTACAAATGTCGATATTTTTTTTGTTACATAACTGCACTCAAAAACAAAACAATGCTGAACTTCAGAGCCTACAAGTCCACTCAGTCCTACTTCTTGTTCACCAATCACTAAGACAAACAAGTTTGTTTGCATTTACAGGAGATAATGCTGCCCTCTTCTTATTTACAATGTCACCAGAAAGTAAGAACAGGCATTTGCATGGCACTTTTGTAGCTGGCATTGCAAGGTATTTACGTACCAGATACACTAAATATTTGTATGCCCCTTCATGCTTCGGCCACCATTCCAGAGGACATGCTTCCATGCTGATGACGTTTGTTAAAAAAATAGTGCATTAATTAAATTTGTGACTGAACTCCTTGGGGGAGAATTGTATGTCCCCTGCTCTGTTTTACCTGCATTCTGCCATATATTTCATGTTATAGCAGTCTCAGATGATGACCCAGCACATATTGTTCATTTTAAGAACACTTAAGAAGGTAACAATGTGAGATTTCTTAAGATAGCTACAGCACTCCACGCAAAGTTTATGAATCTGAAGTGCCTTCCAAAATCTGGGAAGATGAGGTGTGCAGCACGCTTTCAGAAGTCTTAAAAGAGCAACACTCTGATGAGAAACTACAGAACCCGAACCACAAAAAAAGAAAATCAATCTTCCGCTGGTGGCATGTGACTTGATGATGAAAATGAACATGCATCTGTCCACACTGCTTTGGATTGTTATCGAGCAGAACCCGTCATCAGCATGAACGCATGTCCCCTGGAATGGTGGTTGAAGTATGAAGAGACATATGAATCTTCAGTGCATCTGGCATGTAAATATCTTGCGACACCAGCTACAACAGTGCCATGAGAACACCTGTTCTCACTTTCAGGTGACATTGTAAACAAGAAGCAGGCAGCATTATCTCCTGCAAATGTAAACAAACTTGTTTGTCTGAGCGACTGGCTGAACAAGAAGTAGGATGAGAGGACTTGCAGGCTCTAAAATGTTACATTTGTTTTCTTTTTGAATGCAGTTTTTTTACATAATTCTACATGTATAAGTTCAACTTTCATGATAAAGAGATTGCATTACAGTACTTGTATTAGGTGAATTGAAAAATAGTATTTCTTTTGGTTTTTTACAGTGCAAATACTTGTAATCAAAAATAAATATAAAGTGAGCACTGTACACTTTGTATACTGTGTTGTAACAGAAATTAATATATTTTAAAATGTAGGAAACATCAAAATATGTAAATAAATAGCATTCTATTGTTTAATCATGCGATTAATCACAATTAATTTCTTTAATCATGCAATTAATTTGTTTAATCACTTGACAGCTCTAATTCATACATAATAATACATGTTTTTCTCTTTAACCTTAGATACACATGTGCAACAGGTTCTATTGCTGTGGACTACTGTATGAATGCCAGACAAAGACGGTTCATGAAGGTAATTTATATGCAAGATCCTCTCTGAATGAGTCAAGGCCATTATATCAATGCTGAGTCTTATTACTACTCAGAAATGTATTTGTTATATCTAAGTGGGTCCAACTGTGTTTTATTGAGACTGCCTAAAATAAGAGCTAGCCCTCATATTCTCTTAACACTCAAATGGAATTGACCTGAACCATATCTGAGATTTAAAGAAAGTTAATCATTTATGTCTTGTTTCATTTTTCCATTTCTGCACATTCTTCATGGCAGTCAACAGGAAGCATAAATTTTAAAAAAATTGCAAAAAACTATTCTCACAGTATTTTGAGAAGTTAGTTCAAACCCCAAAGCTCAGGGGATATTCAGACCTGGAGTTCTCATTTGAGCCTCCACAAACATATGGGGCAGCTATAAAATTGAGATTTGCATCCTCTTTCAGATTCCATCCCTCTGACCAGAGGGGCTGTAAAATAGGGCAATACATATTGGAATGGAGATACAGTCCAATTTGAATAAGCAGTGTAGTTTGTCAAAATTATCATAAGCAATTAGGTTTAATACCATCGTTTATCCAGGCTTTCAGACTTACGATGGGCCTAAAAGAAACAAAATGTCAGAAATAGAAAGTCTAGAGACATGGAAAGAGAAAATGCCAACAATAGATTTCAGTCCATTTTCTCTTGACAATTGTGTTGTGGTAAAGCAGAGAAAGCTGCAAGGCATCCCAGTGGCAAAATGCTGAGCACTAGATTGTGAAGCTCTTACTCAGCTTGGAGAACTTACTCATGCAAGTAACCCAATAAAATCAATAGGACTACTTACATAAGATTTCCAGTGTGAAGAAGGGCTTCCACATTCTGACCATTAATCAAGTCTCAGGTATTTACTACATAATTCTGTATTTGAAGGCTAGCTGGTTTTGAGGATCTAAATTTTCTTTAATATTCTTGCACGTTTTAAGTAAAAAAATTATAAGTTATGGGCACTGTGTAAAAATACAGGACTACACGTGTCCCTGTATTAATTGCATATTTTTATATGTATCCAAAATGTGGTTTATCATCTTGATTTCTGAGAATGTGTTAGAAATGCAAAGAAGAGCGAAGGGGCCTCACCTACTCAGCCAACTTCCAGACCTTCCCCAATGGAGGAGACATACCATCAGGCCAGTGATTACAACCCATGAAAACCTAGTTGGTGCAACCCCAAAAGAGTGCAGCAGCCACCATGGGGACAATCTCCTTGATAACCTCTTCTGGGTGCTCTGGCCCACTGCGGGTGGGAGAGGGGAATTGAGTCAACGGAGACTTCACAACAATTACCTAAGAAACAAAGAAAATGCCAACTAACACTGGCAATGATTGCCTCTACAGAAGCAGGACCTCTCCTGTACTTAAAGAGAGACTCAAACAAGACAGAAGGTGCGCAGGCTAGAACAGCAGGACATGCTGTCAGCTTGGAGCAGGGTGGCTTGCTTACAGGAGCATCTAACAAAATGTGAGTTGGTTCAATTCCTTTCTGTAACTGAAGAGAACAGCCTCTGTAATGTTTCTTCTAGTAAGGCATCCAATTAGCTGTGACTACATATGCACATAGGCTGTCATTTTCAAATCCTCTATTCTTTGTTCCATCTGCTAAAGATCAACTTTGTTTTTAAGAAGGCTGTTGGTCAAGATCATTGGTCGCAACATTGGATCAAGCAAATTCCTGAAACTGAGACAGGCATGCCTGGTAACAAGTGGTTGGCATGCATGGGATAGTGTACCTGGGTCCCAGTCTAACAGTGGAAGAATCCTGATATTCTGTTCCTAGACAGGGAAGGGCAAGAGGCTGAACATGTGGGTGAGTGCACTCAGGGAGACCCGAAAAGGGAGTGAGGTACAGCTAGGGTGACCAGATGTCCCGATTTTATAGGGACAGTCCTGATTTTTGGGTCTTTCTTATATGGGCTCCTATTACCCCCCCCCACACACACACACACTCACACACCTCCATCCTGATTTTTCACATTTGTTGTTTGGTCACCCTAGGTACAGCTAGCCCCAGAACTGTGACATAGTGCATGTAGTTTTATTAAAACAGAATAGAGAAATTAGGATACAATAGTAGTTTGGGGAAGAGGAGAGTAAAGGTAACTTAAAATGTGTGAGGAAAGGGTTCAGCAAAATATATGGCACTGGAAATAGGAGGTTTTACAAATGCACGTCTCCCACTTCCATTTCCTCATAATCAAAATCTATTTTCCTCACTTCTCACTTAAGGAGTTAGGTGTTGCAAAATCTATCTATCATGAGGGCAGTGACCAAAATGTAATTAAAACAGCAGCTACATCATATATCATAAATTCTTGACGGATCTTTCACCTTCAGACTTTCTGTTTTTGATTTAACCTGTCAATGTCTTGAGGTGAGCCTTGACAATACTGAAAGCTTGATGACATGATGCAGAACCTTCTCCTCACTAAAAAGAACAGGATTACTTGTGGCACCTTAGGATAGGTCTACACTTACCCACAGCGTTGGAGGCGTCGGATCGATCTTCTGGGTTCGATTTATCGTGTCTTGTCTAGACGCAATAAATCGAACCAGGAAGTGCTCCCCCGTCGACGCCGGTAATCCTGCTCTGCGAACGGAGCAGGCGGAGTCGATGGGGAAGCCTGCGCGCCACTGTGTGGACCAGGGGTAAGTACTTTTAAGTTTGAAATAAGATACTTGGACTTCAGCTACGTTATTCACATAGCTGAAGTTGCGTATCTTACTTCGAACTTCGGGGCTAGTGTAGACCAGCCCTTAGAGACTAACAAATTTATTTCAGCATAAGCTTTCATGGGTTAGAACCCACTTCATCAGACGCATGGAATGGAACATACAGTAAGCAGATATTTGAACATTCAGAGAAACATGAAAAGGTGGAAGTGCCTATACCAACTTTAAGAGGCTAATTAATTAAGAGGAACTATATCAGCAGGGGAAAAAAGACTTTTGAAGTGATAATCAAGGTGGCCCATTGCGCACAGTTGACACAGAGGTGTCAGTGAGGATAGTTAACTTAAGGGAAATAGATTCAGTTAACGTAATGGCCAAGCCATTCCCAGTCTCTGTTCAACCCTGAGTTGATGGTATCTAGTTTGCATATTAATTCAAGTTCAACAGCCTCTCGTTGAAGTCTGTTTTTGGCTTACAGTTCTCCTCACTGTAAGTCATTCTGGTATTTCACACCATGTATCTTGCACCTTCACATGTACTTTCTGGACATTTCCAAAAATAAAATATCTTCTGGAGAAGATTCTTGCATTTTTATATTAGGCATTGAAGAAAGATTTCAAACTACACATGGCAGATAACAGGAGCCTCTTTGTTTATCTGTGAAATACTTTTCCCGCCGGTGTGGAGTTTAGCACTTGTTTAACAGTGAAAAGAAACACTATGGAATTGTTTAGAACAGGAAGAAGTAAGGAAAGGTATCAAATGATCAATATGGGTGTGACTATGTTAATGACTGTGCTAAGCCTCTGAAACTGTCCCATGTGAACTAGATGTTTCTAGTCTGAACTGAGTGCTTGTATAATGCTTTCTCTCTTGACAAATGTGACTCCTGAGTACTTTTCTAAACATCACAGAAGTGAAGGTTCCAGTGCATGGTGGTTGATGTTTCTTGTTACATGCCCAGTGCTGAGACAGATGCCATTTTGTGTTTTAATTCAGAAACAAAATGGGTTCCTCTGTTCTTTCTTTTATGCTGACATTTTATTTGTTCTGTTTTCCTTAATCATCTGGTCTGAAAAGCACGTGTTTTTTCTCAGTGGGACAACATAACATATACCATATCCAGGTGGAAATACAGGGAAAAGGTATAGAGATGCAGCATTGTTACCCAAGCTAGAACCACAACATAGTTACCTAACATTTCCAAGTTTCCTAATTAACTTCAGTTTGAGTGGCAGGTTCTCAGCACCTCTGCAAATCTGATATGAAGTGTGAAAACCTGGCCCCATTGAAGTCAATGGGAGTTTTGCCTTCAGCTTCACTGGGGGCAGGATTTCACATTTGGTATCTCAAACTGATTGCCCAAAATCAATGGATGCTCTCTTCGCAATTATGTTCGTGGTCACTGTGCCAGTGTGGGACATGCCTGTATCAAATTAGGAACTCTGCTTTGTATTATGTGTTGAATGCATGTCTAATCTTACCCAAGGCAAGCCTATTGAATTGCATTCCAGACAGTTGCTCTGCCCGGGAAAGGTGTTTGATACCGAATTGAAGGGCTATTACTGAAAAGTCACCAGGACTACACTCTATAACCATCGTGTTTCAACTGCAGGTTCAAACCCATAGAACAAAGGTTTTCCTACACATGGGCCCACAGTTAGGGTGAGTATGACTGTGGGAGGGAGCTGGCAAGCTGAGCATGTGACAAGGAGACAGGTTCTACTTCAGAGAAGGGTGCTGTTATGAGCGTGAGGGCATAGGGCTGGTGCGCTGATCGTTGCCACAGGAAAGAGAAGGCAGGAGGGACTCTGTCCAGACTGAAATGCTGACAAATCTCAGACTCTCAGAAGGGGTGAGATCAGGCTACAGGACGGTGTCTCTCAGAATGTTAGTCACTTTTCAAAGAGCTATGCTCTAGTGCTTTTAACAGTGAAGTGAGTGTGGCTAAGTCTGTGATCCTTGCCTTCCCACCATATTTTCCCCCAAAATGGTTAAACTAGAAGCCCAGAACAACCACAACCTCAGTGGAATTCTGTGTGAGCATGACTTGGGGAGAAGGGGGGTGAACTGTCTTAGGAGGCCTGAGGCACTGGTTTCAGGGTCTAGGGTAGCTGGATTACAGAGTCCTATGTCCCAAACAAGGATATCAGACAAGATCTGAGTGTCTGACTGTACCCTGTAGACCCAGGTCTAGAAACCATGACTAGACTCTGCCCAGGCCACTTGATATGCAGGCAGGTGCATTCACTTGCAACAGATTGGTGACCATACAGAGAGGTAGTGGGCCTGGTTGTAACAGTGACCACAACAGGTCAAGACCTCAGTTTCAAGCCTCCTTTGCAAGACAGTCTCTCTGTAACACCATTCCATAATAGTGACAGGAAAACCCTTAGGTAGTTTGATAGAACATGAATAAAACTAGAACCATTTTAGCAAAACTGAAACATTTCGTGACTAGGACAGTGACCGGGCATGTGGGAGACCCAGGTTCAAGTCCCTGCTCTCCTGGATCAGAGTACTCTTGCATGAAAAACTCTGCCCTGAAGCAGACAGAGCAGGATCCCCATGCTCTCTCTCTCCCCCTTCCCCCTCCCCCTCAAAACCTCTTTTGACACAGTTCCCAGTTTGAATTAGGTTCGGGTTTGAATTAGGAAATGAACATCTCAACCAAACTCTGTTTTTGTGCAAATGTAAACTTTGGGTGAGCTAGTTTACTTCACCGCCCTTCTCCTAGTGCCTAAAAGCAACTCCCATAGAAAAGCATATGGAGACCCAGAATTCAGTCATTGAGGCTTTTCAGCAAGGATTGCACAGGGTCAACCTCCCCACAATCAAGTCCAAAAGGAATTAACTTAATTCCGAAGTACCAACTTTATAAAATCTTATGATAAAGAAACATAAATAATAATAACTACAACTTAATTTCTACAGCATAGTTACTTTATAATCCATATACGTTATCTTCACAGATATACATACAGATATATAAAGACAACAAATTAAACCTAAACAGGTCAGTCCCCACAGAAACACAATGAGATGAAATTTAGAGTTCCCAAAAACTTAGGTTGACTTCACCTGAGTCTCAGTTACAGTCCTTGATCACCAAAATCTCTACAGTTTGCTGAGTCAAGAGCACTGCACCCATAACTTCTTTCCCCTTGCTTGCAGAAACCTCCACCTTGAGTCCATGCACTCTTCCTCCTCTTCCTGCTGAAATCACTCAGCTAACCAATTAACCAACCACTCAGTTTAAGTATATAGATAAAAAACCCTGGTTCAAGAAAAACATACTGAGAATAACAAAATATAAGTGACTCTTTCCCCATCATCACATTCAAGAGAAAAATTGGCAAATGATACTAGTTGAGACAATTTAACTGAAACAGTTTGGCTAAACTCAAACAACATTCAAATACACGATTAAAATAAAATATTTCCCCCTCCTATTTTCCCGTCTATAATTAAAACTGTCAGGGCTTCCTTGTTGGAGGGTTAACAATATCACTAACCTACTACAAAGTGCTTCAGATTAAGGGAAAACAGCCTGCTTTCTGCTCTTGTGACTCTACTTCTCCCAATCCACATACTGCCCATGGCCTTTTGCAAAGCAGCTGCCCTGACTGCTTCCCCTCATGTAGTCTGAATCCAGCAACAAGAAACCTATTGAGCATACCCAAAATTACCACACCCAATTCCAGAAACTTCTGAGGGCTAGACTACACTGGCAACACTAGTGGCTGGTGTGGTTGTGGCAGAGCACTGGGAGAGAGCTCTCCCGGCACGCTAAAAAAACCCACCTCCACGAGAGGCGTAGCTACCAGCACTGGTGCACTGTTTAAACTGGCGCTGAAACTTGTTGCACCCAGGAGGGTGTTTTTTCACACCCCTGAGCGAGAAAGTGGCAGCGCTGTAAAGTGCCAGTGTAGACAAGCCCTGAGTGTAAACAGCTAATTGTGCATCTGCCTAGCAACAGTGACCCAGACACAACTCATTCTTACCCACCCTCCAATAGATCTCTTAAGGAGACATCTCCCTATTAGGCATGTGGGTTACACAAGGTTTTTGTTTTCTACTCAGTCTGGAATGAAAACACATCCTGAAACCTTTAAAAGTTTCCGTGAAACAGACTTGTCATCCTCTGATCAGCTCTAATTGTAACCAAAGACCATGCTGTAATAATATATACATATAGTGAGAGCCACTTGAGTCTGCCTCCTTAACTTAACTCTTTTTTTTTCCTGACTTTGAACATGCAACCTTCACCCTTAGTTAAAGTATTTTGCATAGACTTTATGTATATGTGTGTTTTAGTTTGTATTTGTGTAATTAAGACATACGTATTAACTTTTCAGCTGACAAAACAAGATACCATTTCAAAGTATTAGAAATGTACTCAGGAAAGAACACATCTTCATGTCCTCCATTCTATAAAAAACAAGTGATATTCACAGGAATGCTTCTCTATGTAATTACACAATTATTAAAAACATAGTAGTGAAGCAGGAGCTTTTATCAAGTCATTTAAATTAGAGCTTTTCATCATAATCACTATCTACTTGAATATGTATTGCTTGGATGTAACTGTAAAATGCTCATTAAATAATTTTTTCTTTAAAATTTAATTACTGGGAACTTCTTCAAAAAATAATGATTGTGGCTCATAATTAGGATCTTTGTTTCTGTTTGTTTTTATACGAAAAGGTATAGACTAAGAGAAAAAGAGAGAAATTGCAGCTCCAGTATTTGGAAAAGGAGCAGTCAGAAGCGGAATGGAATGTTAACAAGCCAGATCCAGCCTTACAAGAAGAAAGATGGAGCTATAATTTGATACATTTATTTAAGTCATTCGTTTTGGGTGTTAAGCAGCTTTATTGTAGTTATCTTCCTGGAAATGTGGGATGCCGATTGGATGGTATTTCCATTCAACATATCTGTGTGCACTAACTTACTTCAAACAATGATGCACTTGCAACTTTACTTTGGCAATTAGAGTTTGTCCAATATGTGATTTTTGTATGCCTCAGAACCTGTGTAATATCCAGCACATACACGAATTGAAACATGGATGCATATCAAACTAAATCTTCACACACATGCACGCACACGCACACGCACACGCACACGCACACACACACTGACAGCCATAGATATGCAATTTAAACTGAAGAATACTCTGCAAACTTCTGCTAGGGAACAAACATAAAATGTATAGGCCAAGAATACTTTTTCAGTGAAGACATAAAAAACTAAAATTATTTAAAGCAAAAATAGAATAACCCTTAAGTATGATAAATTAAAAATAAAGGGTCTGATCTCCCAAATTCTTCCATGAGTACAGCCCTTTATCACACAAATAGGCCTACTGAAATCAGTGAGACAGCTCAAATCAGTGAATATTGTTTCTGAGTCAGGGTTGTAAGACATTAGACTTACAAATAAAAATTAAATGACAAAAGTAACCATTCACTTTCTTACTGATTTCTTTCATTTCATTTTTAAATTGGTTTTGTTTTAAGAAATTTACTTAAGTTAGAGATGTGAAGAAATGATAGTGTGACATTCTGTGCTCCAAAGGGCACCCTGACACCCCCATATTCACCACTATCATATAATTATGTGCAAAGCATGCCTTGTGAGGTATCATTCTAAAAGTCTTAATCTGCTAAACATTAATATCTCATTGGATTGTATATACTATCAGTATGTGAAGTTACAAACTTTTGCTATGTATGTTACTGAAAAATGTTGTGAGGTTGGAAACACCCACAACTAGCCTTTCAGGTACAACAATGAAGAAGCTAGACAGCGCTAATGGCCCATCAACAAAGACAATGGACAAGGATTGTCTTCACTTGGGGAAGCTTCAGACAGCCTCTGGGCAATGGCTTCCATGACTCAAGTGCTTGAAAGGGCATGTGACCAGACCACATGATACTGAACTCCATTTTGGCACCTGTATTTTTCCACAAACTGGGCTGGGAACTTAGCTTGAAATGAAGGGTTTCAGCCATATGGAGAAACTATATAAGGTGGGGAGTGACATCATGACTTGGCCTCACTCCCCACACAAGAAAACATGTGCAAACACTTGAGGAACAAAGACTGAACTGGGGGAAGTGCTGGTCCCAGGCTAAAGGGATTTCTAGCCTATGTGTGTTTGTAGCAGCAGTCAGGGTTAGATATTGCTGATTCAAATCCTATCTAGTATATTAGGCTTAGTTTGTGTTTTTGTTTAATTTCTTATGTAACTTGCTTTGATCTGTTTATCACTTATAATCACTTAAAATCTATCTTTCTATAGTTAATAAACTTGCTTTATGTTTTATCTTAACCAGTGTGTTTTTGAGTGAAGTATTGGCGAAGATCTCAGCTCAGCTAGCAAAGGCTTGGTGCATATCTTTTCCACATCGAGGGGGAAGGGAACTATATTAATGAGCTTGCATTGTACAGATTTCTGAGCAGTGCAAGACAGTATAATTCTGGGTTTATACTCGAGCAGGAGTTCAAGGTTGGGGAGCTGGGAAATTGGCTGGTGCTCCATTGTTGACCAATGAGCGGCTTAGGTAAAGCACTCAGATAACTCAGTTGGATGTGTGGCACCATGTGCTATCATGTTAGGTGATAACAGAGGCTGGCTGAGTCATCAGCAGAGCAGTGTGAGAGGGGCCAACCCAGCTGAATTGTTAGGTGGCACAGCAGTTCCAACGGCTCCCAGACTGCATCCCAGGGGGTACAACCCATCACAATAGGTATCTAGAAAGACAGAGGACAAAAATTGAAAACCTTAATTTTCATTTTCCTCCTAAAACTCGGAGGACTTTCTAATAATAATTTTCTGTTTACAAGGCAGGCCTGACCATTTAGCACCTTGAAACTACAACTCTAGATCTGATGCTGGCAGTTGGATCTGCACTTGATTTACATACACTATTGTCCCCCATCCTGAAAAATCATAAAGAATGTTCAATACTTTATGGGCAACAGTATGACACTTTACTCAAGTTCGGTAGTAACTTGCACAATACAACCAGACTCTGCCTTACTGATTTATCCTGCTCTGAGATGCTGACCAGCAAGACTCTGAACATCTTGTGCTCCAGTGGGACAGTGGGTGTGTCAAAACGGATGTTGAAGGGCCAACAGGAGCTATGTCAGTTAACGCCACCTGAGGATCTTGCCCAATGTAGTCAAGCTAAGATCTTTGCAGAGGATCCACAGTTTAAGTCTTTTAAAAGGAGACTGGATGAAGAACTTGAATATATAGTGCAGGTAATAAACCTGCATTGACAAGAGTATGCACAAGAAGATCTGATATTTGGAGACGATAAGCTATAGTGGTTACCACTAAAGAATCAGCATTTGTCCATGCATACAGCACAATGATAGCTGAGATATCACAGTTTCTCCTTCTGCTTAGAATGACTGATAACACTGAGATAGTTGTTTGCAAATGTTTATGATCATGTCAGAGACCAAGAGCCTGACAGCAATAATACAAACCTACCAAACCTACCATGCCTGACTTTCTTTTTCTCACAGGAAGGCCAGGGTTATTGCAAACCAATGAACATAAATAATGTTACCTCTTTCATAAGGAGTGCAAAATATTTGACTCTTTACAGAAAAACTGCCTAGAAACCAGCATGTGTGTCCCCTGAGGTAAGAGCACATAGAATCATAGACTATCAGATTTGGAAGGTATCTCAGGAGGTCATCTAGTCCAACTCCCTGCTCAAAGCAGGACCAAGCCCCAACTAAATCATCCCAGCCAGGGCTTTGTCAAGCTGGGCCTTAACAACCGCTAAGGAAGGATCAGAGGGGTAGCCGTGTTAGTCTGGATCTGTAGAAGCGACAAAGGGTCCTGTGGCACCTTATAGACTAACAGAGTGCTGTTGGTGGGATGGTATCTGTGTATCTGTGCGATGTTCAGTGTTATCTTGAAAGTATTCTTTGAGTCGGAGACAGCGAAAATAGGCTTCCAGGTCACCGTAGAACTGAATCATGTTGGTGGGGGTGGTGGGGCAAAAAGAGAGTCCCCGAGATAGGACAGACTCTTCTGCCGGGCTGAGTGTGTGGCTGGATAGATTGACGATATTGCTGGGTGAACTGGGGGTACCACTGTTGTGGCCCCATGTGGCAGGCAGGATTTTAGACAGCTTACAGTCCTTTTTCCTTTGTAGAGAGGTGAAGTGTTTAATGTAGATCTCCTGTCTTATTTTAGTAAAGTCCGTTTGTGTGGAAGATTGGTTATTTATGAAAGTTTCCAGGTTGGAGAGCTCTTTTTTGATGTTTTCCTGTTTGCTGTATAGGATGCTGATCAGGTGGTTCCTCAGTTTCTTTGATAGTGTATGGCATAATCTCTCACTGTGGTCTGTGCAGTATGTAGATAGCAATGGATTTTTCACCTTCAGTCCATTTGGTATGACGTCCATCCGTTTGCATTTGGAGAGAAAGATGATATCTGTCTGTACTTGTGCAAGTTTCTTCATGAGGTTGATGGATTTCCACTCCATATGGCTAAATGCAGTGCCTTGCATGGTCTCAAGTATCAGAGGGGTAGCCGTGTTAGTCTGGATCTGTAGAAGCGACAAAGGGTCCTGTGGCACCTTATAGACTAACAGAGTTAGTCTATAAGGTGCCACAGGACCCTTTGTCACTGCTAAGGAAGGAGATTCCATGGTTACTGACATCATGGAAAAACTGACCAGTTACATTATTTAAGCAAGATTGCAACATAATGAAAGCCTTAGAGAATGGCATCTTTACGTATAGCCCCTGTTTGGGCATTGTTTAAATCACATATGAAATTTTCTTGGGAGCAATAAAAGTAGCTTAACTGGCATTTAAGAATGTGTTGAATTCTTTGTGTTGTCTGCTTCAGAAGTACTTCTGCAAATACAGCTAAATCAAACTATGCCCACAAATTGAAAACCCACAGAGGAAAGCAGTACGAACACGGTCTCTACATATTAGTGCACAATAAAGCAGAAGGTGTTCATTGGATCTTTGAACAATGGGTGCTAATGGATCATTTGTACTGTATACTATAGCCTTTTGAGTCAGTAACAAGAGAAATCAGCTCTGATGATGCTTATCTCAGCCAAATTCTCTTAATCAACCAGATTAGAAAATGGAGCCATCAGTGAATAAAACCATCTTTTATAAAATGGAGAGCAAATTTGGTACTCAATTGTAAATAATCTACGGGACAGGATGGAAAGTGATTTTTAGATTACGTGGGATGGTGTATCAGCAAGATATATACTGTCCACTCTCCTTAGTCCATGCTTTAAAACCTTTCTTCTTCTGGATTAATGTGAAAGGGCTTGATTACAATCCTAAAGGAAGAATACAGTGTAGCAAAAAACATTTCTAAAACAGCTTCTATTCATTCTTTTGTCTGAAAGGTGGACCCTAAACATTTCATTCCCATACCCAGAAGAAGGAGAAGACATTTAGCCAGGATGTTTCATAATCAGCAGGGCCAAAATATTCAAGAGCCCTTATTTCCTATAGAATGGTATGTAGGGATGTCAGGGTTCCCTCCCCACTCTAAACTCTAGGGTAAAGACATGGGGACCCGCATGAAGAGCTCCTAAGCTTATTTTTACCAGCTTAGGTTAAAACCCCCAAGGTACAAAATTCCCTGCACCCTGAGAAATGCTTCTTCCACTGCCACCATCAAGTGTTCTAAACAGGAATCCAGGAAAGGGGACCACTTGAAGTTCCCTTCCTCCCAAAATATCCTCTCAAGCCCGTACCCCCCCTTTCTGGGAATCTTGAGAATAATCTCCTAACCAGTTGGTTACACAGTGATCTAAAAAAACCCGCCCCGGGGTTTTTAACACCATAGAAAACAGTCAGCTTCTTAAAAGAAGTATTTTATTAAAACAAAGACGGTAAAATCAGCTCTGTAAAATCAGGATGGTAACTAATTTACAGGGTACTCAATTTCCAAACTCAGAGAGATTCCCCCTATGGACAAACCCTTAAAGTTACAGAAAAAAAAAGGAATAACCCCTCCTTCTAACACAGGGAACACACACCAAGCAAAATAAACTGAAATCTACTCGCTATGCTGACTAGACTTACTTTAGAAAAGTGAGGATTTGATGAAAAGCTGACTGGTTCCTTCTAACTCCAAGATCACTCTGAGTCTGACAAAGACCCACACACAAAGCTTTCCCCCCTCCCAAGATTTGAAAGTATCTTGTCCCCTTATTGGTCAGATGCCAGTCAGGTCAGGTGTCAGTCTGGCTACCTGCATTTCTTAACCCTTTACTGGTAAGAGGATTTTATAGCACTGCATCAGACCCTCTCACCCCTTCCCTTTATATTTATGACAAAGGAAATAACAAAATCTGATCTGTTTGTTGTTATGATTTGCTTTAAAGGCACTTTGCACTTTTTCCTTCAGAACTGGAGGTCAAAATTGACAACTGAGGTTAGGTTAGGAAAATGAAATGAACCAGCAAGTCTCTCCAGAGGACAAGAATGATACTCTATAAACCAGTATGAGCAGTACAAATTCCCTCTACTCTCATGGGAGGAATACCAAGTGAAAATTATGATTAGAAATTTTTGCCCACTGGTCTCACAAAACCAAACCTATGAAACCGCAAAATGCTGGACATGTCATTGTATAAGGAATCATCTTCCTAGCCTCTGGGTTTTTCCAATTTGGCATTAGAAAACTAATTCAAGATATATTTCAGGTATATAGCCTCCACATTCTATTAAGGGATGGGCCTTGGAGACAGTAGCGGCGCCAGCTTCTTTGCCGCCCTAGGAGGTGCCTCTGGGAGAAGCTGCCGCCAAAATGCCGCCGAGGACCCCGGCGGCCGAAGAAAAACCATCGTCGCCGAGGGATGTCAAATGCTGCCCCCCGAATCCTGGCACCATGGGCGAGCACCTGGGGTCGCCTAGTGGTAGCACTGGCCCTGCTTGGAGATAATGTTCCAATCTCGAGGTGGATTAGCGTTAGGTTAGAATTTATGTTCCAGTCCAATTCAGGGGTAGTGTTCTGTCTTGGTAATGGATTCACTGGCACCAAACCTTCAGTCATAAGTGATTATATGATCATTCAAAAATTTAACAGAAGACTGAATCTCTTGCACCTTTTGACATACTTTTTTCTGGTGCCTATTCCATACTCTCTCTCTCTCTCTCTCTCTCTCTTTTTATCTATATCTATCTATCTATCTATCTACAATTAAAATATGAATTTTCAGTGATAATTAACTTTTGGTAGGCTTAGAAACAAAACGCATCAAATTGCATGTGTAGTCATGGAAACGACAATAAAGGCTCATACAAGACCAGAAAGATTTTATTAAATCTTTATTTTAACTATGAAACCTTTGGCATTATTGGCCACTGCTGCATAAAAGCCTAAGCAAAAGTTTGATTGTATCAAACATATAAACATTAGTCCTGGCCCTAATTCAAGCTCATAAAAATGCAACCATCATGGTGTCTCCTTGATCAAAGAAAATGCCCCAAACTTTCTGTTCTTAAACTGCAATTCTACTCTGAAAAATGACTGCATTTGAGTAGCACTTTCGTCCTAACATATATTTTCTTTTTTGATGTGTATTCAGCTTGATGCAACATATTTGCTAACTTAAGTAGGCCCAGGCTCAATTTACAGGGCCTGCAGTTAGGAAAAAGCATACCTTGACCTGTAAACTGAGTAATGATCTAGAAACCATGGAGAAATCAACATGGAAACCCACTATGCCAGTTTTAGAGTCACTTTTTAGAGCAGAACCACACTTTTAGTATTAGTGTGATGGTTACACTGCCACTGTTCATTTATGGTAACTGATCTGGGAAAACTGAAAACATTCTTATGTATTTGTTTCTGCAGCATGGTTTCAAGAGTGGCTCACAGTTAGGCTGCTTGTCTCCTTTTTCTCTTATGACCAAATGTATCAGGTTACCAGGATAGGATAAAAAAGGTTGATTTATTAACAGCTGTGACGCTGTATGGAATATGGGAGACACTTTATGATATGGTTAATATCAATATTGTAAAATTGCAACCAATCGTGCCCAAATATGGCATGTGATGTATCTGCGAAAATGTTGTAATTTGCCAAGTATGATGATCTTGTTTGTATGTTTGTATCACCTTTGTATCATGAGTTATAGATATTTAGGGTATATCTGTATTTCCAAACTTGTGCTTTGTTTCTGGGTGACACCCCTAGACAGATTGGCATCAGCACTGCCTAGCCTGTTTGATGGCCCATCAGCTGTACAATGAACCCATTGAAAGGAGCCAGGGTTACACCTTATGACTCAGAAGGACTTGTAGGGGCATGCCGGTGGGCAGAGAACTCTAAGGGCTTGTCAACACTGGCAATTTACAGAGCTGCAACTTTCTCGCTCAGGGGTGTGAAAAAACGCCCCCCTGAGCGCAGCAAGTTTCAGTGCTGTAAAGCACCAGTGTAGACAGCTATGCCCCTCATGGAGGTGGTTTTTTTAGAGTGCGGCAACCACAAAAGCCACATTAAAGCCCTTCCACGGCAGCGCTTTCGCGTTGCCAGCATAGACTAGCCATAAGGCTTTTCCATGCTATGTGCTATGAAGCTTGTGTTTGGGACACAGGAAGTACAAGTCACATGGCAAAAGGAATATAAGGGCAGCTGCATCTTCTCCATTTTGACTTCATTCCTGCTTCCTACCTTTGGAGTCACTTTTCTACAAATGAAAGCTCTGAACAAAGGAAACAAAGGACTGAATGAATGACCCATCCAAGCTGTGGATGTATTCCAGAGGGACTTTCAAGCCAGCAAACTCACCAATGCTCCTAAGAACCTGATGTATGGACTTTGAAGTCTCTGTATGTATCTGAGTGCTTTATCTTTTAACAACTCTATTCTTGTTTTTTCTTACCTTATAATAAACCTTTCGTTTTAGACAGAGGATTTTGTGTAAAATCCAAACTAATATTGACCTGGCGGCTGACTCTTTGGGGTCAGAAGAACATTTTGTATATGTGTATTTTTATACATTTTGTATATGTATATTTTTAAATAACTTTTCACTGTACTGGACCTATGTGGTGATCGGGAGCCAGATAACTGGAATGCAATAAAGGTGGCTGTATAACTTTTTTTTTTTTTTTTTTGCTTCTTGATAACAGTGTAGGGGATTGGATAGTTTGGGACTGGTTGGTGAGTTTAACTTCGGTGTTAATCACCAGTTTGGGGCGTGTCTGCTCTCCCTTTTGCAGCCTGCCCTTAGCTTGGCATTTTCAGTGAGGGCTGCCCCAGGCACAGTTGGTCACAATAGTCATAATGATCCTGGGTTTTTCATGACATCAAAATACTAAACCAGAACTCCCCATTATCTCCAGGAGGCTTTGGGCCAGATCTTCAACAAAATTAGGCACCAAACTCCAATTGAAATTGGTGGGCGTTTGGCACCTTTGACTGGACTTTGGAGCCTCAAGCCTAGCATTGTGCCTCAGATGCAGCTCCGCGCTGGTCCCAGCACAGGTCAGTGATTTAATGACACTATCTGTCCTTAAATTTTCCTGTAACCGTGCCTTAGTGGGTCACAACTGAGGATGCAAAATTCAGGACAAACTGCTGAGAAATAGGGCAAACATATTCTTTTATAAGATATACCAAACCAGCCACAAAAGTAAACTCCTGTTTCACCACACTGGCTGACAAGAAAACATAAAGACAGTTTCCTGAGGCATTCCAGTTCTTATATCACCATCAAAAACACTGGATTCAGCGATGAGTGGTTCTTTACAACCAAATAATAAGTTCTTCTGATCCCAAAGGACCCGTCATGCACCCAGGTCAATATATAACTTAGATCTTACCCAAAAATCATGCTGATGCCAATCCTTTAGTATCTAAAATCTATAAAAAATTATAAATAAATAAAAATTTATTTATTTATAAAAAGAAAGAAAGAAAGGTGAGAGTTAAAATTGGTTAAAGGAATCAATTATATACAGTAATGGCATAGTTCTTGGTTCAGGCTTGTAGCAGTGATGGAATAAACTGTTGGCTTAAGTCAAGTCTCTGGAATACATCCACAGCTGGGATGTGTCATTCAGTCTTTTGTTCAGAGCTTCAGTTTGTAGCAAAGTTCCTTCAGAGTTAAGAAGCAGGATTGAAGACAAAATGGAGCTGCCTTTTATAATCTTTTGCCATGCAGCCTGTGCTTCCTTTATTTCAAACACAAGCTTCACAGCACATGGTTTGGAAGCCTTAGAGCAGTGTTTCCCAAACTTGGGATGCTGCTTGTTCAGGGAAAGCCCTGGCGCGCCCAGCCAGTTTGTTTACCTGCCGCGTCCGCAGGTTCGGCCGATCGCAGCTCCCACTGGCCGCAGTTCGCTGTGCCCAGCCAATGGGGGCTGTGGGAAGCGTTGCGGGCCAAGGGATGTACTGGCCTCTGCTTCCCGCAGCCCCTATTGGCCGGGCACAGCGAACCGCGGCCAGTGGGAGCCACGATCGGCCGAACCTGCGGACGCGGCAGGTAAACAAACTGGCTGGGCGCACCAGGGCTTTCCCTGAACAAGCAGCATCCCAAGTTTGGGAAACACTGCCTTACAGTTCTGTCTATGGGCATGTCCCTGCATGCCTTGCTGAGTCATAAGGTGTATCTGCCTTCTCTCAATGGGTCAGTTGTATAGCTGATGGTCCTTAGTTGGCCATCAAGCCGGCTAGGCAGTGCTGATGTCAAACTGTCTGGGGGTGTCACCCAGAAGCATAGCATAAGTTTGAAATACAGACGTACATACATATCTATAACTCCTAGAACAAAGGTGATACAGACATATAAACAAGATTATCATATCTGGCAAATTATAACATTTTTGCAGATATGTTACATAGCATATCTGGCTGTGACTGGTGTCCCAGTGGGGGATAGCTATGGTCACTCAATTAGGGTGAACTGCAAAAAATGAGGCAGACAACTCCCATAAAGCTGGAGGATATTCCAATACTTATAACTTCACATACAAAAATGATACATGCATACTGATAGCATAATCATAACCAGCAAAACATAACCTTTTCATAGACACCTCACTTGACAACTTTTGTACAATATTTGCTGCAAATATATGACCGTGGTTGCAACAATGATCTATATGGTCATATTTCAATCAGATAACGTCACACTTCCTAAATCTTATAGTCCTAAAAACTATTTGTTCTTATCCGCAAGCATGAATGTCTGCTGTAGAAAAAAATAAAAGCAACAGAACTGCTAAACCCACATCAAAGCTAGGTAATCTTTCATCAGTATCCAGAGGTTTGTTAGAAACAATAGGTGTTAAATTTAGCAGTGAAAGAGCTAGTTAATCTGCCTGCTAACAGATAGTTATTTCTGACACAGCTAACTGAACAGAACATTTGTCACTTAAATTATGTCAAGCTGTATCGTAAGGTCACCATTATAAGATGGGTGTTATAAAGAGTACAAATGTCACCGTATCCCTGCCAACGCACATCTTCTCCTTAGTCTTAAACTCTGCATTCACCTGCAAGAACCATTGCAATATACTGGGAGAGGACACCTCTGTGCCTGCCTCATTTGACTAAAACCATCAGTGTATATGGGATGTGTGAGGAAAGGCTAGTCTTCAGAACTCCTTATTGTTCCTCTCTTTAGAGGAGGAGGGATTCTTGTTTCTTTTTGGTGTGGTCTGCCTAAAACACCCATACAGCAGAAGTTTTCTAAAATACAAGATATATTAAAAATAAAGAGAATGGTATTAAAACCAGTGACACTGTTAGCATTATGTACCAGTCATATGAATACTTTGCAAAAGCCTAGTAACCTTTGTTTCAGAGAAGATAAAACCTTACATTTCTCTAAACCGCTCTCACTCTGGTCACTCTTTGGTTAGCCTGACAGCCTCTAGTCACTATGTCCACATATCTCTCCTACCTCTCTTCTCCCTGCTCTCTGTTTATCAAAGCCTCATCTTTAGATTTCATTATCAGGGTGAGGTTTCATCAACATTTCCACAAATAGTGTTTTGTCAGGATGAAATGCCACATCTTTGTCTCCCAATCCAGCAACTCAACAGGCCAGCTTGCTCTCCAGCTCCCTAGAAATACCACCTCAAGTGAAGGTGATTAACTTCTGATTTGCATCTTCACTGTTCTCAGCTGTAGGAGTTCTCAACTTCATGCCTCTGTTCCTTTGTCAGGAAATACACTAATGACAGACCCTACGTGATCTGTCACAGCATGTTTATATCTTATTAAACAGGGCAGTAGGGTGATGAATTCTGAAATTGATATAGAAGTGCTTGGACTAGAACTGGTGAGAGAAAACTTTACAGAGTAGAGAAAATGGGGTCTGTAGAGGGGCCAGGAATCACTAATCAGTTGTTCCTTGTTATTTAGAACCAGCTATTTTATTCCTAATATAAGCACCTTTGTATTCTAGTGAATAGTGGCTATATTTGTGAAGGGACATCACTGATATCAAGGTTGTCATTGGTGCTTGAACCACTCATCTGCACCAGTAGCACAAACCTCATTCAGTTTAGCTATTATTTAATTTTATTTATTATTTGTCTTACCATAGCACCTACGAACTCTAGTCATGGACCAGGACCCCTTTGTGCTAGGCGCTGTACAAACACAAAACTAAAAGATGGTTGTCCCTATCCCAAGGAGCTTACAATCTAAGTAAAAGACAAGAGATACCAGATGGATACAGACAGATGGGGGTGTATAAAGAAGCAAAGATACAATATTTCTCAGCATGAAAGGCAGTGGGCTCAGCACACCAGCCACCTAGGCATCATGGTAAAGGAGTGTTTTGAGGAGGGCTGTGACGGTGGATAATGAGGTAGCTTTGTGGATATTCATGAGGAGCGCCTCTCAAGCATGTGGGACAGCATAGGGGAAAGCACTAAGGTTCTTGTTTGAAAATTTAATAAATAAGTGGAGGCTGGCACGATGGTCCAATTGGAGGTGAGCATTGGCAACTTGACAGCAATCTCTTTACCTCAGGCCACCAGCTTTGAAGATGACATGAGCACATGCACTAGGCCAGGGTCTTACACTCACCTGTAGACAAACTTATCCTGAATATCTGAGGTCTTCAGGAGTTCAAGTTTCATCTGGGGTGCCATTTGCAATGCACCATGACAGCCTACATACAAACACTGCACTACACTGGCTGGGACTTGCAGCACCAAAAATGCAGGCCCTTGTTACTTGAGCTAAAGGAAGGCTCCTTTATGTGTGAAAAACATTGCAGGCTGTGCAATCTGTGGGGTCTCCTACTGGAAATAGACCCGATGAAGCACCCAGCTCATTGTATTGCGCTAGTGATAGCAGAAAATGGCCTTTGTGCTGTACCAAAATAGATAAGATATCCCTGGTATGTGACTTAAACAAACATCTCCAGATCCAGAACAAAAATAGATTATCTGCCTCTTACATCTGAATACTTTAAATTTGTGGGGGGAAAAAAAAAGCAATGCATGCCCATGTCACTAAGTTTCATATTCAATATGTTTAAATCCTGTAGGATGCAGCGTTAGCTATTCCTTCCTTCCCAGATTAATCATGTTTCTGAGAGTTCATTTGCAAAGTAAAAACTCATAAAATGTATTATAATTTGGGAGTAAATTAAGGATGACCTGGACAGGCCTAACGGGTGCATTTGAATCATAAAGTATAGAAATTGTGATGCGCTAACAACAATTTCCTTTGGGCCTTATTCACGCTGAATAGTATCTTACTTCACTCATGGAGGAATGTACTATGCGTTGTGAGTAAGGATATTATAATCTGACTCTTTGTATTTCTTAGGCTTGGTTACTCCCTTCTCCACTGGTCTGGTCAAATGAACCTATGCTATTATGGGTATGTCTACACTACCCGCCACATCGGCGGGCAGCGATCGATCCAGCGGGGGTTGATTTATCCCGTCTAGTCTAGATGTGATAAATTGACCCCTGAGTGCTCTCCCGTCGACTCCTGTACTCCACCGCCATGAGAGGCACAGGCGGAGTCGACGGGGGAGCAGCTGCTGTCGATTTACCGCAGTGAGGTGGATCTAAGTAAGTCGACTTCAGCTATGTTATTCACGTAGCTGAAGTTGTATAACTTAGATCGATTCCTCCCCCCTAGTGTAGACCAGGCCTAAGATAACATACCTGTTTGCTTATGTCTCAGTTCATTTGCTGTTTTTGTCTCATGCTATGGTTCATTATTATTTATTATTATTATTAACTCATAATCAGTGTTCTGAAGGATGTTATTTATTGTTCTCTGTAACAGAATAGTGCCTCCATCAATGCTCTCCATTTTTAATGCCTTCCTTAATAATATGTTTCCATGAAAGCCCTATATTACTGATGGATGTGACCATAATTACTGTGGTTGGATGTATTATAATGTTATTTTTGAAATTCTATGATGCAAAACCATAGCCCTTTTTGTGTATTTATTTATTTATTTATTTATTTATTTTGAGGTGGTCTTCTGGGAAAAAACACCAAAGCTCAAATTCGTACATTTTTCTTTGAGAGGTGAATCATAGGCAATTAACAGGAACAATTCTAATTAACTGACATAATTAAAAAACTAATAATGTTTAACATTATTGTTTTATACAATGACATTAGCTTTAACAGCCTAGCAACACATCAAGACTTCATTTGCATAGTCACTGAGTATATTATTTATTCCTGGTTTCTTTGGTAACCAAATTGACAATAGGAACAGCAGTGTGAATTCCTAAATTGTTTTGCCATATAGTTTCATAATTTATGCCATTGGCAGTAATTGTAATGTCTGTATAATTTCCTTTTAATTATCAACTAATGAAATTTACATTCATTTGGGTAAAAAACAATATTCATATTCAACTTTCAATCACCTGTCCAAGTTTTCATTCAGTTTGCTGATGTTTGATACCGTATCTTTATTTATATTTTAAATGTCAAACTGTGAAAGATGTATTGAAATCTCTTTGATTATTAATGGTTGGAGGAATATTGATTACTGCATATGCTTCTATGGCACTCTTCTGCCTTCAGAGTTTTAGAAGATGCTTCTTTCAGAAAAGAAGAGAGATACTACTGGCTTTTTCACATTAAACTCTAAGGATCTTAAGTGGAATTAGTTCCGTAAACTTTAATTGCAGAATAATCTCTGCCTGTTCCCTTATCTCTTGATTTATTACATGCATTTATTTCTAGTTTGAAAAATTCTCATCAGTTTCCCAGGGAATTAATTTAGATTTCCAAAAAGAAAAAAAAAGAAAAAGAATAAAAGGGGAGGAGGAGGAAATTGCTTCTAAATTCAAATTAAGATGCTAATTACAATAATTATTTCATGAAATTATATAGAAACTTTGTACATATGAGTATAGCCTTTTTGGAAAAAATGTGATTTGCAAATAATCTTAATTGAACTCAACTTTTGAATGGAACAACACTTCAATTCAGTTTCCCTTAAATAATGACACTTGGGGAAAAGCAGAATAGACCTATTAATCCGCTTTTAGGCCCTGATTCTGCAAACACAAGCCTTTTAATCACATGCCTAGGTATCTGCAGCATCAGAAATTCACACTGATGCTGTGTGGGAGCACAATGGGATTCCATCTGTGTAACTAAGGAGAGAATTTCTCCAGGTGGACCAACTTCTTTGCCTGTGCAACCTCATTGTTGCATCAGGAATTGATTTGGCTGACTATGTTTAGTGGGCATAAGTGATAGGGTCATCTCAGGCAAGATGCCAGTGAGACAAGTGAAACCACTGAATTTAGTGAGACCAGTGACTCAGTGGACCAGGGTCTGGGAAACTCCCAGTAGCAACCTGTTAAAATGTCAGCCACTACATCAAAGGGAAAATTAAGATAATTTCCCTGGTTCTGGTGGAGTTGCCAGTTCTTCACCACTTTTCTCTCTGCAACAGGTTAAAGGGGAGGGTGACTTTTAGCAGAAGCCCCTGGATGCAATGCTGGCAGCACACCAGTGAATGGACTACATATAAAGTGGGCAGTAAAGGCCATTATTGTAAATTGCCTTTAAGTGATTAGAACATACATTTGATGTGAATCCATATGAGACAAATTAAATCAATTAGTGGATAATCTGGGCCAATCCTTGATGTGAAGTACACATTGTTTGTGTGGGGTTTTTTTTGTTTTGTTTTGTTGTCAAATTTGAGTCTTGCAAATAGAACCTATTAAACCTTCTTGATTAAAAAAGGAAAGCTTGACAATAATAATTGCTAATGTGCTGTGTCCCTTGACAGGTGATGTCTGTTGCCGTTACTGCGCTGAAGACTAAATCCAAACTGAGCTTTATGCATGGTTCCCCAAAATAGAACAATCTACGTATTTAAGGGGCCAGGAAAAGCCTCTGCTGGAAAAGGTAGCTGCATCAGCACACTCTTTTGTATCTATATTGGGTTTTTTTACAAACTATAAAAGAGCATCCATCCACATAAAAATATACTAAATAAACAGGCCCATCAGTTCCTCCATATCAAATCAAATACACTGTGGCAAGAGAAATGTATTGACCACACAGAGTCCTCAGTGTCCTACACCCAGCCCACCCAGCATTCATCTGCCTATGAGCAAGGGAGAAAAGGTGGGGCTTGCAATGCACCTTGAAGGCTGACCTACATGGTCTGTTATGGATCTAGGTAGGAAGCAAGTTCCAAGGATCTGGGAACACAATGGTCCATATCTATCACCCTGATCCATGTTGAGAACACTTTATTCTGCAAATTGTTCTCTCATAACCTGATTCCCTCACCCTGACTCCCATTGAGTAGTTTCCTTACTTTGCAAGTAGTTGCCTGTATTAGCCTTTGCAGAATGGGTACTATTTAATGTGAAGCCAGGTGCTAGAACTGGGGTTTGGCGGAAAATAGTCCTATGCAGAAGGAGTTCATTTTTTTAAATCTGATCCCAGTGTTCTGAGCTCTGCTTTGTCAGGGCTGCTTCAACCGTTGCTGACACGTGACCTTGTGAAGGACTTATTGGTTGGGATACCATTAAAATAAACTAAAAAAACCTTCAAGGCCTAAAAACCAGAGCACCTAAAAATTGTAACAGGAAAAACTTTGAAGTTTGAGTAAAATAAATATTCCCTGACAAATTTGTGTTTGCAGAAGATAAGAAATGTTGACATTTAAGAATCATAGTGTGCTCTCCAAAATTCCCCTCCTAATAGATTAAGGGGGAGAGTAATATACACATACTGATCTACAGTAGAACCTCAGAGGTATGAACACCAAAGTTAAGAACTGACCAGTCAACCACACACCTCATTTGGAACTGGAAGTAGGCAATCAGGCAGCAGCAGAGACAAAAAAAAAGACACCCCCCCAAAAAATGTAAATACAATACAGTACTATGTTAAATGTAAATTACAAAAAAGAAAAAGAAAAAGGGAAAGCAGCTGTGATGTTCCATACTTTGGGGGAATACCCTGAACCTCCATATTCATCCTCATAATATGATTGTGTGGTATCCAATGCAAAGTTTGTCATGTTGGGTGTCTTTGGAAGGCTCATGATGCACTGAGCATTGTTGTTATAGTAATGTTATAGGTTGTAATTTCATGTATATAGTTATGAGGCTGAAAATGTGTCCTTATGGCTTAAAACAAGCCCAGAAAAAAAACCTCTCCAAGAGCAGAGGGGCAGTTCACACTTCATCAGGGCATGTATGGGACAAACCCAGCCCAGCCTCACAGGAACAAAGGACACTGACTTAGGCAGCAACAAAAGATCTATTGGACTCTTGACTGAGTCACCCCCTTCCTTTGGTTAGTTTGGGACTGTGATGAGGTAATGCTCACCTGACTCTGAAGTGGGGGAGGGGGCAAAGCCAAGAGGGAAGAAAAAACATGATAAAAGGGAGAGATGTTTGCTATGCTCTTCCTCTCTCTTCCACCTCCATCTACAGACATCACCACCAAGCAATTGAAGCGCTGATCAAAGGGGAGAGCCTGACTGACGGGCAACCAGCCAGCCTGTGGTGAGAAGCATCTAAGTTTGTAAGGGCACTGAAAGTGTTAAGGTTAGCTTAGAATGTGTTTTGCTTTTATTTCATTTGACCAAATCCAATTTGTTGTGCTTTGACTTATAATCACTTATAATCTATCTTTGTAGTTAATAAATTTGTTTCTTTATTCTACCTGAAGAAGTCCGTTTGGTTTGAAGCATGTCAGAGACTCCCCTTGGGATAACGAGCCTGGTACATATCAAATTCTTTGTTAAATTGATGATCTCATATAAGCTTGCTGCGTTCAGTGGGCATAACTGGACACTGCAAGATGGAGGTTCCTAGGGTTGTGTCTGGGACCGGAGATATTGGCTAGTGTCATTCAGTTGCACAATCCAAGCAGCTTACATGCCAGAGGCTGTGCGTGAACAGCCCAGGACTGGGGGTTCTCACAGCAGAGCAGGGTAAGGCTGGTTCCCAGAGTCAAGGATTGGAGTGACCTAGCAGATCACCGGTCCAGATAGCACCAGGGGAACATCACAGCAGCATCTTTCTTCTGCATGGTAAAGTTTCAAAGCAGTATTAAGTCAATGTTCGGTTGTAAATTTTTGAAAGAAACAATCATAACGTTTTGTCCAGAGTTATGAACATTTCAGCATTATGAACAACTTCCATTCCCAAGGAGTTTGTACCTCTGAGGTTCTAGTGTATAACATAAAATGCAGGATTTCTAATGATAACATTAAAAGCTTTGTTAGTTTTATTATTAATACATTGTAATTATGGATAGTGAATAAGTATATACATAAGGTAACATGCTGGCCAAGGCTTTACCTGGAATAAGTGTATTTTTGTTTGTTTGTTAATTTCCCTTTGAAAAAATGTGCTGATTTCTTTAAAATGATATTGTTGGCAACATATGTAATGTGCTGTGTTGGAAGATGTAAGAAAGAGGTACAAACATGTAATGATAAACAAAAACTCCCTTTTTCTGGGAAACAGAAACACGGTGAGCAGGGCAACATGACCCAGAAATTGCAAATTCAGCAGAGAAAATTTGGACATTAGGAGATTAAAGCTTGTGCATGCATAATGTAAAGGTTATGTAAAAATAAATGGGTAATGTTTTGAATGCTGATTGAAGGAAAATTAGGTAATGGAGAATGTGAAAATGTTTAAGAGTATGTGTGAAAATGGGCTCCAAAACTAGAAACTGAAGAAGGATCCTGAAGGATCAGACCAGGAGAACAGGTGAGGTGATGGCCATCCTGAAGGTGCCCCGGTGTGCGGTAACTTGGGTCCATTTACCTATTCCGTCTTGTCTGTTATTACTTGTCTGGCATGAATGTATGTCCAGACATGGTAAGTGACAATAAGTCTGTCTGAAATTGTATTAAAGAAAGGCAAAAGCTGATTAGGCCTAAATTGGGTAGATGTGTCATTCAGTTTAACCACTTTACACTCCCAACATAATAGCGTGCAAGCTCCTTAAAATAAAAGGAAAGGGACACTTTTAAGAAATGAACATCTGTGCTCAAACAAATTATACACAGTGAGCAGCAATGGTGATCCACATCTGGGTCCACTGAGCAGCATTTCCATAGCAGTTGAAAATTCATTTCATTTCATTATCTGAATTGTTCAAGCACCCCAGTTTGGATCAGAGAAATCTTCTTAAACCTGCAGGAAACCCATTTACCCCTGCTGAGGCTGCAGCTTCCTTTCTTATATTAAGGTAGAGTTGTCTTGCTTACCCACTCTGGCAGATATATATATATATATAAGATTTGTATTGAGGAGAAAAGGAACATTTGCTGAAATCCGCAGTGGATGGGAGTTGCATTATTACCCTTTTCTGTTTTATTGAGATCTGTTTCAAGGCTACTTTACTGATCTCTCATCTGTTACAAATACAGTTCTTGATACTTTAGAAGGGAGAGAGCTGTCTCTGAGGTGATGCAGTGTAGAACAAAGAGAACAGCATCTGCCCTCTGAGATTTTACTAATGAAGTAAGTTGTGGTATCGTTAACGCAGAAAGAAAAAAATGCATCCATCAATGTGGAATGTTTTCAAATTAGGGAGAAATTAATGCATGAAATGTTTGTAGCTGCGTAGGTCCTGCTTAGTTCACCTGCACAGATCCACGCTCTGCTCTCCACCCCACACTGCAAATCTTGACCTAGATGCAGCTCTCAGTTACGTAGGTGTAAATTCACAGTAACTTCACTGACGTCAATGGATTCATTCCAGATTTACACCAATATAAATGAGATTACAATATTGCATGTGCAGCACCCATTATGAATATTGAGCTCCCAGAAGCACAGAACAAGTTCTGAATAAGTACTAGGTTTCCACAGTTTGGGCCAGAATCTCAGCCCTGGTACATCAGTATAAATCCAGCCTGACCGCATTAACCTCAGTGGAACAGAATTGGATATCTGTGGTGTCATCGGCAGCAGCTACCTTTGTGGCCTGAAATGTATTATGCATTTTGTATTGGTCCCATAAAAGGTTATCCTCAAATAAATAACTAAATGTACCCTTCTGCCAATGGTGTTAGCAGCAACTAGAGCCAGGTCCTTATTTTAGGGGATTCTCTATAATTTCTTTTAAAAAAATTCCTTGAGCCCCCACCCGGTAATCTGGGAACCTATAAGCATTCTGGGCACCTTTGCTAAGCAGATCTGTACCCACTCGCAAGCACAAAGGTTTAAACAAACAAATTTTATTGGGGGGAGGAAAGAAAAGGGAACAGCTTGGTTGGACTGGGACAAATATTTTCAGTGTCGCACCTTTCACCACCATTTACCTCAGGGTGCATAAGTCACACTGCCTAATAATTGGGACCTAGAATGGCTGATGCCGTTTGTTCTGCCTACCAGACTCCCAATCTTAGTTCATGGGTCCCCAACTTCCTCACTTACAGCTTATAGTTCCACGAGTCCAGGAGAATCATGGTCCTTGTTTTGTAGGCAGCCCTGGGGCTCTGCCACCTGTCCTGCTATAATGATTTCACCAGCTAGGACACGGGGGACTCACTTACGTTGCTAGGCTGACGTAGACAGCTGCTATGAATTTCTCTGCTCCCACTATAGTGCATGCAACTGATAGGGTGACCAGATGTCCTGATTTTATAGGGACAGTCCCGATTTTTGGGTCTTTTTCTTATGTAGGCTCCTATTACCCCCCACCCCATCCCGATGTTTCACGTTTGCTGTCTGGTCACCTTAGCAACTGGTCTCACTCTGCTGCTCGCCTGCTGGAAGCTGTGGCCCATGGGTGAATCCAACTGCTGCCTTTCTCTGCCTGTTGTCAGGTGACCGGAACTGCCGCTGGCATCTGACCGCTGTTTTCCATTAGCTAGACAACCAGGACCTCTGGTGAGCTCTGCGGCAATTATAGCTCTTAACTCAGCTCTTTCAGATTTGAGGTGATCAGTAGTCTTAAGAACTCATCAGTGCCTCCACCCCCCAGAGAGGTATTCCTAGCAGCAAGCCACGAATGTACAGTCTTTCTTCTTTCATTTCCTAGCTCTGTGCAGGGCCTCTTACCCACCTTGGCAAACATCAGGTTTTTTTTATCTGCGTGATCCTATACCCAGTCATTGTCCAGGCTTTGCCCATCAGAATAATCTCCAAAGTACAATGCTTAGTCACACCCCAAACTACCTGCAGTTCACAGGTAAATAAGGCACTGACTCACTCAGTCAACTCCCCTTAGTCTCCAGTAGATGCCATAAAAGAGCTCACTCAATCACCTCTCTTCTATCATAGGTTTCAGGCTACACAGCTTAAATAAAGATGAGATGATACATACACACATGGAATAATGTACTGAGTCCAATTACTGCAGTCAAGGGCAGATCAATGTGTTCCAGAGAGGAATTTCCACATGGGAATATGTTTCATGAGTCAGATTGAGTGAACTATATCTTCCAATTTTATGAGCTCCTCTTGAGTTCTTTTTCCAGATCTGGGCTCCAATGGGCTCCAGTAATTTAGGAGAAGAATCCTAGGCTATTAGGTATTTTCAGGTATTTTTGTGACCTGGGACAAATCACTTAAGACCTGATATTCAAAATACCAGACCATGCTGACTCCTAATTTCTGCATGCAAATGGCCAGTAAGACACACAAAGGAGAGGGAGTTTGAGAGACAGAAGAAGAGGGAAGAAAATAATAAAAGGGAGAAAGGAAAGAAGAAAAAAGAAAATGCTACAAAGGTGTATATGGGAGATAGTAGGAGAGAACAATGGAAAAGATTGAAAAATGGAGAGGAGAGGATGATCTTCCTATGTGTGGGGAGATGGATGAGTTGACCTCTTGATGTCCCTTCCAGCCCTACATTTCTATGATTCTATGGACATTAAGGCTGTGTGTGTGTGTTAAGGCGGTGTGTGCATGTGTGTATGTGTGTGTCTGCTTGTCTGTGTATAGGGTTCCTACAGTGTTGTTTGTATTTCCCTGTCAGCAAGGGAAGGGTTGGTGTAGGGTTGGAGAGGGAAGTGTATGGTAGACCCACCTTAAGATATTTAAGCACAAAAGGTAACTCTTTTGGCCTATCAAAGTGTGTGTGTGTGTGTGTGTGTGTGTGTGTGTGTGTGTGTGTGTGTGTGTGTGTGTGTGTGTGTGTGTGTGTGTGTGTGTGTGTGTGTGTGTGTGTGTGTGTGGAGAGGAGTGGCTATATGTCACAGGTAAAGAAGAATATTGGGGTTAGTCTAATCACTGCCTGAAATGAACGAAAGAGATGGGGGTGAAGGGCATCCTACTATATTTTTTTTCCCCAACCCAGGCACTGTTTTGGAGATTACTGCTTTCTTGGATTGAGCAGTGGCCCTAAGTGAAATTTGTGTCTATCCATCTGTTATGCAGGCCTCTATCTTTCATGGATTGTGTCTGTACATGTGTTTCTATATCTGTAAAACAAGAGAGAGAAAGAGAAGTGGGCACCCAAAAATGCTACATTAAGGGAACACTTTGGCTGTACAATTAAGTACTCAAAAATAAGCAAATGCCAACATTGATCTCAACTCTGTCCCCTTTTACATAAATATGATGACAGACTTTGAGCTCCTCAGTTGAGGGACCATCCTTCTTGTATGCATGGAAAGCAGCTAGGAGTCATGAGTGCATCATAAGATACACGGCTGTAGTTGTAGGACTGTATTTACACAGCAGGCTACTGATGAAGCACCTGAACTTGCGAACACCTATGCACATACTTTACCTTAGTCATGTTAGTAGCCCCGTTGAAGTTAGTTCTTGGTTTCAGGAAGTTCAAGTTTAACTGATGTCAGTACTAGATTTCAGGCAGAGCTAGATGACCAGGCTGATATTTCGATGAGTTGTATTGAGACAGTATTAATATAATGCAAGAAATGGGGAAAACGTTTTGTAAATGATAAGTAGTATTATATGAATATTGTGAAATCCTGACTAGACATTTCCAAAAGTAGCACACTGTGAATGACATTATTGCACAAACTTCCTGGTTATTGAAAGATAATTGATACAGTCAAATCTTTCCTTATATTCAGTTAAAACATTTTGAAAGAAACGAGAGGCATTTTTTGTTGAACAAAAATTTCAATGACAAATTTCACATTTTAGGTCTAATAGTTTGGAACAGAGCTGGCTGAAGACCCCGCACATACTGATGCTATTATCTGCCAAAGAATGAAGTAAACATCAGTAATGAAGTAACTAACATAGGCCATGACCCTACAAACACGTAAGCATGTCTTATTTTTATTACCATTTAATCAATGGGAATATTCATGATAGTAAAGTGAATCATATATGTAAGTGTTTGCAGGAATGGAACCACAGAGAAAAGTAACAGAAAACAAATGTTTAAAGAAAACAGAACCAGTTAAAGCTGTTTCTCCCCAGCACATCCTTTCACAGCTTTCTCTCTTAGCACATCCCATATTCAGTTTAAAGGAAAAATGGTTTCATTCAGTAGAACTCTGGGTAGGCAGAAGGGTTTCAGAAATATTGTACCTGCACAGACACAAGATTTGGCATATTTATATGGAAAATGAATCTGGCAAAAGTTGGAGATGACAAATGGTCTTGCTTAAGATGTTGGGGGAGGGGGGAACATAACACCCTTTTTGTGATTGCACCTACGTCAGTGCCAGGTGGTTTGGACTGACACTTGGGCCACCTGACCAGGAGTAACATTGTATGACATCCATAACACTATGGATTTGGTGCATTGTAGGTGGGGTAAATGCACAGAAGCAAATTCACTGGAGACAGAAGTGCTCATGATTCCATTATTCTTTAATGGTCTTGGCCTTGCTTATCTCATCAATGAATTTGCCCTCCCGAAGCAAAGCGTCTTCCTGGATAGTGTTCCATAGCTACTTTCTGTGACTCAAACTTTCTATCTAATGATGTATCTCCTTGCCTTTTGTAGAAACAACACTAGGTGGCAGTATATTGTCATATTACTGGAACATTACTCTCCAAATGCAGCTCCTGCAGCTATCCTTAAGGGCTATCTGACTGAAGAGTGAGGGCTGCATTGATTCTTACATATGGTATTTAAAGCAAGGGGGACTGTATTATACCGGAAAGCCTCTTTACATGTAAAAGGGCCCTTCCAGCTATCCCACCAAGATAAGATACTTAGTTTTAGCTATCTGTGAGTATTCATTTAATGTTACCTTTTCATATTTGGGGCCTGTTTCTTTCTAAGTAAATACCACATACCACAACTATGCAAGGTCACTGCAGAAGGAGGTCCTCCGTTTAAAAAATGGTCTGAATCACTAGCATGGATTCTCACCCTTCAGGCCAGCTGACGCCCACTGATTTCAATGAACTTTGAATCAAGCCTCAAGAAACCACCCAGAGTATATACCAAAATCTATTAAGTGAAATTGTAGCACCGTTAAACTCAATGGCATAACTCCCATTGACTTCAATGGGCCCAGGATTTCACCCAGTGAACACTATTCTGCTCCTATTAGAAGCCGAACTGATCTTTGTTGGACCCTGGAGTGGTCACATACATGGCATACCATTTATTTCAGTTCACTTTCCATTATAATGAATTACATGATGGCACACTGGGAGGTAACAACGTAATTGGCTTTGACTGCCTCCCCTTAAAACCACATATAAATTCAAGGTAACTGTCAATTTTACTGGATTGAGTTCAACCTCTGGAAACAAGGACTTTAACTGAACACTGATCATCAGCTAAAAATAAAGAATCCTTTCAAAAATCATTTCAGACCACAAGCCACCTAACAGTGTTTAGCAGCTGCTTTTTGTCTTACTGGAGCCTAGAGATAAATTGCACAGAGACTGAATCAGTTTTCTAAGCCAAAATTAGTTGGTCCTTTTGAGTCCTATGATCAATTTTATATTGCCCAACTATAGTTATGGTTTTTGGAATTCTGGTACAAATATTTCTTTCTCACGCTCTGTATTTGCCTTACTGTCCACCTTAGACTATCCTAGCTTCTTATATGTTGGTGCCCAGTACTGTGTTCTGTCCTTGCTCTGATCCTCCAACTGTGTCCATACTCTTCAGAAGAATAGCTGAATAGCAAAATATTGACTCTGAATAGAGTGATCTCATCTTTAATTAGAATAACAGTTATTTTACCTGAAAATATTCATTTAGGGCAAGTATGACACTTGCCCAATGTGATTGAACAGAGGGTAAGAGGACCTTAGATACCCCTGCTGCCACTTCATGGGCTAACCACATCAGCACAGGTAAGACAGCAACCTCTGCAAGGCTGCTACTTGCCCTCCTGAATAGCAGTGGGAAATGGGTAGAGAGACTTGATCTTCTTCCATCCAATGTGCCAGTAGATCTAAGCTGGTGGGGAGGAAGAAGCCAACTGTGCTGGTAAAAGGAGAGCTGAAATTGTTTTCCTCGTGAAATAGGATGGAGAAACGGAACAAACTCTCTGTCTACTGTATGTTTCATTCCATGCATCCGATGAAGTGGGTACTAACCCACGAAAGCTTATGCTGAAATAAATTTGTTAGTCTCTAAGGTGCTACAGGTTTTTCTTTCTTATTTTCATTTTGCTGACACAGACTAACACGGCTACTACACTGGAACAAACTCTGACTCTGAGTCATAATTTGTTCCCTGGCCTGCTCCTTTACTCCAGCTATTGGGACAAGAAGTTTTTGAAAGTGTGTGTGAGGTTGGGAAAATTAGAGGATGAGCAAGAAAGAGCAAGAGATTAATATTTCCAGCTTTTTAGTTTTGTTACGCTTTTGGCTATAATGGTAACTGACCAGGTTACAATTAAATGTCACCCTGGTAGTTGACATTTAATCAGGCTGCTGTAAAATCAAAACAGAACATTTTAGCAAAGGAAGTATGTATGATCAGCAATCACATGTCAATTCCTAACCTCTTGCTATCACAACTCCACCAATCATTAACACAGACATACTGTAATCTCAGCTCCACCTCAGAGCATTCAAGGTATTGTTAGTCACAAGTAATTATTTGTAGAAGTAGTAAGTATCATATCCTGGATGTACATCTTAAACAGACTCAGATGTTGTTTTCTTCCCTCTTTCTTAAAGTTGGCCTCTAACTTCTTCAGTCTTTGAAACTACACCAGATTATTGATATTTTGGATTCCTTATTTCCTCACCTTCCCAGATGAAATTCTGTGTGCAAACAGAAAACAATTCATTTCAGTTTCCAGGGGGTGGCACGTGACTATTTTGAGCCTACAGAACTTCCCCAGCCTGAAATCAAAGATGCGTCTTTTGTACTGGCAGGTGAAAAATAATGAAAAAGCATCAAAAACGGTTCTGTTACAGTTTTAAAAAGATCTTAATTTACGCTGCACATATCAATATGGAATAATGAAATCAATACAGCCACATTATCGTCCAAATTAACCCGGCATAATGCTGTGCAAAAAAGATGTAGGGCCTGATCCAAAGCCCTTTGAAGTTAATCAGGCCCTTAACTTTGCCAGTTATTATTCAGGGATCTAGTATTTGATTTCATAGTCTGGTTATAGAAAGGGCACAGGGCAAGGTACACGATAGGACCATGGAGTCCATGGAGAAAAGAACATGTCCTCTCTGCCTATAGAGAAAATATGATTAAACTGAACCTCGGGTTGTCTAGTTCAATTTTTGCGTTGATGGGTGCTATTGCACAAAAAGAAAAGCTCCACCTGTGTTATGGTAATGGTATGCATCATGCTCCCACTTCCATCTTATCCATGGGCGAATTACAACTGTGTCATGTCCCATAGGTCCTCCTTTCTAATTACACAAAGAGCCATCCTTCTACTGTGCATCTGTCTGCTGAAAATATTGGGAAAGGAACAATTCCCCACAGTGCCATGTGCAACTCTCTTATAATACTGTAACTGTGTATTTGCCGTAAGAGCTGGGAAATGCATGTATTCTATATACTTGGAAATGCATCACATTTTAGATTTTAAAAATATAAGTGGTAGCACAGCCATTTAAAACATATTTACCAACATCTTTCAAATGAAAGAGTAGGGTTCTGTTTTTAGCACAAGTGTCATCATTCACATGAATTATTACCGCTCTTTTCACACTGGTAAAAGATGAAAAATTACCATTTATTTATGGATCAGTAACTTTATTTCTCAAAAATGATGGTGTGGGGGCCTAAGGGGTTCCCAGCCAGGAACAGTCAAAGAAGAAACTCTCCAGGTTTCATGAGCCCAGTGATTTTGGGAGTGTAGTCAGCACAGTGTATCACCACTGTTATATCAACAGACTGGGCTCGATAGCATTTTCTGACGCAAGGTCAAAAAGGGAAAAAAGCAAGAGTTGCCACGTTTAGGTTCTAAATGTTTCTCTCATTATGTGCCCAATATGCTGTACTTAACACCAAGTGACAAGAATGTAGACCATGAGTGAAACCATGAAAAGCCAGAGGTATAAATATCCATTACTTGGTCCATTGATTATGGCAAAAGTGGCAAGTCTTAATGCTACAGAAATTGGGCAGAGAACTTTCACCTCCAGAATCAGACATAAGGGCTAATGGCAAACTTTTCAAAACTGGCCACAATTTTGGGATGCTTTGAGTTTTGGGGCCCAATATATGGCACCTTGGGCTTGATCTGCAGAGGTGCTGAGTACTCACAATTCCCAATGACTTCAATAGGAGCTGCAGGAGCTCATCCCCTCTGAAAACGAGGCCCAGGATACTTCAAGTTGGGCACCCAAAGATGGAGACACTCAAAGTTAGTGACCACTTCCTACCAAGTTTCCCAAACTCAGCCCTGGTGAAAGTGGATGCTACTCTGCTGATGCCACACTAAGACTGTTTTTTTTTACCCTTAGAACCTGATTCTGATTTCAATCACAGCAGTGTATTTCAAGAGTAATTGGATTGAAGTCAATGGAAATACAGCGTAAAATGGATGTACCTGAGATCAGAATGGGGCCCTTATACTCTATAGAAGCTGAGCAGTGAAATTTGGAAATTTGACATCTTGCCTGGCTAAACTCCACAATGTTTAGTAACCTGTTGCTTTTTTGATGCTATGTCCAAGAGATGCAATTTGATACTGTTAAAATAGTTGGAAGCAATGGCACATCAGAAGATTAAATGGCAGAAATGCAATCACTTCACAAATGCAGAATTAAATGAAAGTCTTACGTTTTCAGGAACCTTTCCCCATTACTACAAGAATCCAGATTGATCAGGACTCTTTCTGTCATTTTTACAGTACAGTTCTGTAACCCTAGCTTTCTGAAAAGTAGAATGAACTCATCTTAGCCACAGTAACTTGGGGCTCAGTTTTGAATGAACAGCTTGATTTTTCCAAATCAATCTCCAAAGCAGCAGCTGTAGGAAGGGGACAAAGAGACTGACGTGGATTGTGGACCAGTCCATTGGGAAGTAAATGAACAGAAGGGAATTTACCGACTGCTTCTGAGCACAGATCATCAATTCACCGAAACCACTCAAGCAAGTTGTTGGTGAGTGATTGGTTTGGGGAATTCATTATTCATGTGTGTTAACAGCCCGGTGAGAGGAAACACCTTTGGATATAAATTCATCAAATCAGATGGACTTTATAAGTACAATGTTTCACTTTTGAGGTTTATTTTATCTAAAAATTCAAGGTTAGAAGTTAGATACTATCCCCGGAACACTTTGAAGGCAAGACAGTGTCATTGAAAACGTACTCTGACCCTGATCTTGCAATCTGATATGCACAAGCTGACGACTCCAGCTAGGGACAGCCCCATAGGCTTCACTAAAGCCCCATATGGGCATAGGAGTTCATCTGTGTGTGGAGCCCTATCAAAGTCAAATGGAGGGGTCTGCACATGCAGAGCTGGTTGTACCACTTGGGCCAATATATGTATGTATAAATCACAGGCAAAATCCTGGCCCCATTGAAGTCAAAGGCAAAATTCCCATAGATTTCAGTGGGACCCACATGCCTGCAAGTTTTCTTTTGATCAGAACAAAATTATTATCATCTAGGGACCAACAGTGCAAATACACAGGTAAATAACTTTATTTACATGAGTAAAATCATGGTTTGCAGGATTGGGCTCCTAAACAGGAGACTTAGCCCACATAGAATAGCTGCATTTAGCTTCGTAATCATAACATATCAAGCCAGATCTTGAATCCAGAGCTTCTATCACCAAACAACCTAAATATTGCAACTTTTCACAGAGGACTACTGGGTTTCTGTGTAGTGCCTTTAAGATTTATATGTCTGTTATATTCATTCACATCAACAAGTCTGAATGATTTCATACATGAAAAAGTAGTAAACCCACATTTCAGTCCTAAGCAACATTTCGTCGGGGAGTTTTATTTTTTTCTGAATTGATGAACCCATCTCTAGTCATAATCCTACATTTTTGTTCCAACTTTTACTAAGAATATTGTAAATATTAATCCAGTGGGGCCAAAATACGATGTTGTGTTAGGGCAACTCAGGGCAGAGTTCAAACAAACATGACCCTTTTCCTCAAGTGCTAAGCCAGAATTTAGGGCTACCCTGGTAGGGTAGTTTCTGTTATGAGGAGAAATCAGTTATGTGACACAGATCTATTCTTGGTGTAATGTTGTTTATTTACAAAAATGTACACAGGGTCCCATTTGTCTGAACACAGTAGAAACAAATCATAGCAGGCAGTTTTCTTGCTCAGAAATTCCTAAGCCTGCCATTTGTGTGAGCTCTGTGCCCAAGAAGAAGCTCTGTTTCTTTGCTTCCTCTCACGATGTTTCCTCTCTTTGCTTCCTCTCACGGTCATGATTAAAACTCCTTCTCTAGGCTTTTCTGCTTCCAGCACACACAGGCTACAAACAAATATCCTAGCCCTTCTGTTTGCAACCAGGGAAACCTCTCAGGCCACGTAGCCTATCTCTGACTTGTCATGTGGCCTAGTGCCTTGGGTGGTAGCCTCCATTTTTCGCAGCTCTCTTTACTACATAGAGGGTCTTCATTACATCTTCTGTTGAGGCTGAAGGAGGATGCTGGGTGCAGCCATTGGCTTTATTAAGATCTATGATTGTCTTCAGAACCAAGACTTCACTGATGGCAGCCTGGAGCGGGGTGGCCACCTGCTCCAGCCCTGACAGGGTCAGAGTCAGCCCTGGGGGAAGAAATGGAGGGCGGGAAGGTAAGCTGGGCTGAGTGGGGAAGTAGCCTCAGCTGGAGGCCATGCCCCAAACAGACAATCCTGGCCTTATAAAGGCCAGGGCAGCCAGGAGCTCCAGGAGTCTTCCTCTGCCTGTAGAGGAAGAAGGGCCTGGCTGCAAGGGCTAAGCAGGGACCTGAAGTGGAGCAGGGCTGGGGGGAAGTCTAAGGGAGCCAGGGAGCTCCCGCCTGAGAAAACCCCAGGCTGCAGGCCTGGTAAGGCCAGACCAGGTACTGGGTTGCAGGGGGAGCCCATGGGTAGGCAGAGGCAGCAGGTCCAAACCCCCTTTGCCTATGATGAGTGGCTTACACTGCAGTCTGCCCCAGTGCATGGGGCTAGATGGGGACTGGCAGTAGCTTCACACTGAGGTGAAGTGGGGATAGTGGGTGAGGGGGTTCCCCTGGGAGGGGGAGACCTTAGGATTAAGGCTGTGGGGTACTGCCATGGGGGGCAGCACCCCAGAGAAAGGAGCACCGGGTCCTGGGAGGGACACGGGCCAGAGCGGTCAGGCAGATCACCGGCCTGCGGAGGGTGCTCCAGAGGCTGGATGAGCTAATTCCCTGGATGACCAGCAGGAGGCGCCGCATGGGTGAGTCCCGACCAGCTTACACAACCATTAGCACCTTTCAGAATAGCAATTCTTTTAGGATTCATCCTAATGTAGATCAATCTAGGAAGTTTCTGAAAATCAAAAAAACAAAAACCACTTGTTGTTTTTCATGTGTGTTGTCCCTTTATTAGTATTCCTTCTCCCCCAAACAACAGTTAAAGACCCTTCTAGGAGCCTTACACATACATGACATGAGTAGTTCCATTGCCTTCAGGGGGGTCAACCCATGTAAGGGCCACCAATGTGAATAAGGGTTTGCAGAACTGAGTCCTTTAAGGCTCTCTCTAAACTGCAAGTCATTCAAATAAATGTAAATAAAATAAAAATATTCTGAGAAAATTACATATTTACAAAGTGCTTCATCATGTTTTTGCATGTTCTTGTGTAGTTTTATCATTTCACACTGGACACTAGTGACAAAATATTTCCTGGCATGAGCACACATTGACAACAATGACAAGATGTGATAGGCACATTAGATCAAAGATGGAAGAGTCTGCAGAAACAAAGGATAGTCAGTCTTACACATATGTGAAAAGTGTTTCAGTGCTAGTTCAGATACGTAAATTAAACCATCCAACCAATTGGCTATGGGTTGGTTGCAAAAATGGAAGTAAAAAACCATGACTTATAGGTATAGGGACAGTAGGAGAATGCAGATGTTTCCTTCTAGCTCAAGCTCTTTCAATGGCCTCTAAGGAATAATACAATACAAGACTATGCTGCAGATTTATAGACACCTGAATCCCTAAAAAGGATTCTGACAATACCCTTCCCTAAATGTAGACAAGTACTTGTGTGTTTTGGAATTATCTCATATGTTCCAAACTAGTTTAGCATATTTAACTTCATAACATTCATCTAGCACATCTAACTTCATAAATTTTTGGTAGCTCAGTGACTTTGGCCCCAGTACAGTAAAGCACTTACGGTCATGCTTACCTTTAAGCATGTGAATAATCCTAGCAACATAAGTGGGACTACTCATATCCTTAAAGCTAAGCATGTGGTTTGCTGGACTGGTGCCTTTCTTGCTTCATTCAGTCATAAGGAAGACATTTAAACAAAACAAAAAAAGAACAAAAGGCAGATTTAAGACAAGTATAAAATCAGTAAAAAAGAGTATAAAATGCTGACTATGATACAAGCTAATTCATAGATTATTTTTGCATTTGTCTATTCCAAAATGTTCTAGAGGCTGGAGAAATATAAAGACTAAACCACCTAACCAGACAATGCAGGAAGCAAACTTTACTTGGTAGCAGGTGAGGAGAATGTGTTTGAATCAGTTGTTAGCTTACCAGGTCTTCTCCTTGGCCAAAAAGGATTTGCTTTGGACATTCTTCTTCAGCATTAGGCCATGAGAATGATTTTAATGTCCAAAACAAGAGCTACATTTGGTGTGAAGAAATTCAGTGACTATTATGATTGAAATTTTCAAAAATGCCTAGTGATTTTGGGCGTCTCCATTTTTGGGTGTCTAATTAGAGACACCATAAAGGGGCCTGATTTTAGAACAGTACGCTTTAAGGTGTCTTAAATTTGGCATCCAAAAACAGAGGGCACCCAAAAACACTAGTCACTTGTGAATATTATTTAAGCCCTTATGTTTTCCTACATAGTTTGTTGATTGAGTGCTTTCAGCAAGGCACATATGGGGAATAGCTGCCATATTCTTCAATATGCATGGACATCAACCCAGGGGTGACGCATATTGGTCATTTCTTTGGTTTTGCACCATGATCTGCTAACAATTATTGTGCACTTGAATTCCCTTGAAGTTTTTCTTTTCCCTCGCAGTACTGTGAATTCTCTTTGTTTCATTATCCTTTACAGCTGTTTTATATAAATAGTTTAAATTATATTATGAGACAATTACATACTTGTTTTGCTTAGATAAATTGTTGCAAACAGTTTTCATTGAGTTCTAACATTCGGTACTTAACATGTCTGATACTCCATCACATTTAGATAGCTCTCTTTAAAGTGCAAATCAGCAGGAGAAGTGGCCTCTAAAAGGTAATGTCCAGTGCCAGGAGCCAATCCTGCATGAGGGAGCATGTTGCTTCAGCTATTCTCCACTGGTGAATGGGCCATAACCAGTAGGCATATTTTAGAGAGCCCCTAGATTGCTTTGACATATCTCAGTCCTGGCATGGGAAGGGTCCCAGAATCGGAGAGCTGCAGCACCTACTTCCCATTGTCCAGCGTATATAGGGCACAGCAGAAAACCTGGCCTTATGACTCTTAGGAGGCTAGGCACGCTAGGGAGGAAAGGAAGACCACGTCTTCATCCAAAACCAAAGGTTACACTCGTATTGACAAAAACAGATGGGGAAAATGTGCACCTGGCCCTGACTGCCACGCCACCTCTAGCCCCAGCGTTGGGTCTGCACACCGAGATTCACACACAATGGACATAAGCCATCAACTGAGGGTGTCTGATTTTGATTGAGCTTCACCCAGCCAGCTCTCATGCCAATCCCTATGTCCTGCAGGTGGTTGGTCATCCCAATGAAAGACAATTGGAAAGGACAGGAGCCCTAATCAATAGGGTAATGTGTCTTAGGTGTTAACCCTCTGGATTACATTTGCCCAGACGAGGAAGCAGATAGACAATTTCAATATTTCGAAGAGCCATCGCTGTAATAGGATGGGAATATTTAAAAAAAGAGAAGTAATTTTTTGTGGGATTGTCTAATAACAAAGGGCCAAATTAATCCCTGTTGTAATCCTCTGACGTAATCTCAGTTTAACTGAAGTTATCAGTCACTTATACAAAGCACAAATATTTGTCCAATTTACCAATAAGAAACATCCAGAGAGGTGCCCACTTAGTCAGGAGTAAGCAGACTTTTTATAACAATGGTTAATGGATTTTTAAATTGGGATGCCTTTTATACAATACAGAAAGAATCAGGACTTCATTCTTCTGTTAGCATCATGTTTTCTGTGTAGGCAGTATCAGAAGAACTTTCCAGCCTTTTCAGTCTCACCCAAGCTACCCATGCAACAAAATTCTTATCCTAAAAAAGACATTGACAGGAACAGTACTGTATAATTAAAGCAATAAATTAATTACTAGGCTTCCCTGGTGACTATTAAACACTTGAGGCAAAATTGCTGTCTCTTACTCCCTGTGGAAGGATTGTTACTATTTAGTTTCAACACCAGGCTTTAACAATTTAGGTTACTTCCTTTGGGGCAAACGGGTAGTCACAAAACAATATTTGTGTGTGTAAGAGCAATTGCCACAATACATTTTCCTTCCAGTAGCTCTGACACCATTCAACACACAAACATTTGAGTGTCTGGATATTTTTTGGAGGTTGGCAAAATCCCCCAGAGGTGGACACATTCATCAGCTGTAGATATAGCAGAATGGCTGAATTGTGCCTTTAAACTATAACTCGGCATAACGCTGTATTGGGAACTTCAGGAGCAATCCGAGCTGAGTCAGCTAGAATCCTTCCTGGCATACATAATTAATCTGGGTATCTCCACCCTTGGGAAGAGGGCAACAGGTGCTCCTTTGTACACTCAGCCTGCTATGTCATGGCTCCTTTTCGGAGGCTAGCGATGATACTATCAAGGAGGATGCCAGAATCTGGCCCTTAATGCATTATTCTATTCTGCTTGGGAGCAGTCCTACACAGAGGTGACTCCTGCCAAGAGCATGAATAAACTCAATGGTGTGTGTGTGTGTCTTCTGCGTGCAGTTCTGAGCATTATTTATTAAATTATTTTTGTACCACAGTGACCTTTATTCTGTAGTGCGCTTTTCTCCTCTTTTTCATGAAGGATTTAATTGAGTGGAAGAGTGGTTATCCGGAGGACATGGCCATACAATATATTTGCTCTCTCTCGTGCCTTTCCTTCCCTTTGGATTGAGATCAAGTGAACCAGTTCACGTAAGGGCAGTTAATGTACGGTTTGTGTTAAACCAGTCTGATGCCAAAATGTCGGCTGTCTGTTATTGAAATAATTCTAACATGAATCCTTTCGCTAAAGAACATTTTTCTGTGGATGTATGGGTAAATAAAAACAGCTATTTAACTGTTGTGCAGAGAACTCTGCTGGAAGGAACTGGCCTTTTAAGATCTTCAGAAAAGCTGGCTTCAGCTATGTTATTTGGAATATAGCTATGGTTAAATGATGACATTATCTGTGATATTTGAAGGATAAAAAAATTAGTAGGTATGCATTTGATGGGATCCATTAAGAAGTGAGCATTCCAGAATAATACCGACTGATATTCATGTTATGTACTAGGACTGGAAGAAACATGAGTCAGCCAAAACTGGTTTTCAAAAAGGAATGTATTTTCTTTTAACACGTGTACTTCTCACAAAGGAAATTACTACCTTGGTGTGACCTGAAAAGTGATGTAATACCAAATGCTAATTAAGATTTAACTCTGAACTTCCAAAGCCAATAGCTTATACCCAGAAGGCCTCCAGTTAAACCCAGAAGACAGATGCACATGGTCATGTGATCAGACTGAGCTAACAGACAGCTTTTGACTGTGTAAGGAAAGGAAATTTTTGTGTATCATAGGCATTTCAATATTCTTCTGAAATTTACACTCAATGCCAAGGCTACAGTCTTCGCCCCTTCTTCTCCAAAACATGTCTCTTGTATTTGTCATAATCCTTTACCCCAGAAGTTTTGACTGAAAGAACATTTTGTCTACCTCCATTAATGTTCCTCTCGTGATTAATCCATATAATCCTATCATAAAAGAACTTTCCTCCTCTATTTCAAAGGGCTCTCCTATGCAATAAATAAGTTCACCTGTAGTTCACTTGCATTTCTATAAATTGCTCTTGTAACTTGTATAAGAATGATTTTTTTTTAAAGAGGATGTTAGTTCCCAATTGTGACAGATATGGCAATTTCCTTGAAAAATCTTAAAGAATGAAGTTGAAGTATCTTTGGGGTCCATTGTACTAAATGCAAAATGTTTAGATTATTATGGGCCAGAATTGTATGCAACCTCTCTAGGAGGGAGAAGTGATGTAAGGCCTGGGTGATCAAAGGACAATGTGAGAGATAAGAATGGACTTTTAGGACAATCTGTGTGAATTTCCTGGAAAATACCTAAGGAGAGGTTAATGCAAATTCCTCACCTATGCAAAAACTGTGCCTTTTGAAGCTATGTCTGCTGATCACGTGTTACATGAGGTCAAGCTCAAAGGCGCAGGTTGTATAAAGGAAATGCTGAACTATTCATGGTGGTTCTGGTTTGAATCTGAGATAGTTTTGAACTTGAAACCATGGGAAAAACTCAGCTGTGGGTTTTGAAGGACTGACAGCAACCAGACTTGGAGGTGGGGTGACCTCTGGTAAGTTTATTAGCATCTGTGTAGGTTCTTTTACAGGTTTTTACTATGTTTCCTCTGTAATGCTTTCACCTTAAAAATAAATGTGCTTGCTTATAATGATCTATGTGGTAACTTGCGATTGCTGGCAATTATAGTCTTCAGAAAGAAAGCAAAATGCAGACACTGTCCTGTTTAGGCCATCTGGCTTGCTGGGGATATCACAGTGTAGTCAGGGAAGTGTTCAGCCTGAAAAAAACCCAGTCAGGAGGGAGAGAGACATGTGTCTTTATCCAAAAGAGGTGATGTTTGAGGAGTGGGTGCCCTTGGTGGACCATCAAGGGAGAATACAGGTGCATTTGCCCTGCATTGTGACACTAATATGTGTTTTGTTTTTAAAAAATATTTTAAACTCTTTCCTGGCTATTTTCCATTTGACAGACTCCTGCAAATTCAGAGCTAAATCAGCAAGCTCAGATTTTACACATTGTGTGCTCTATATTATACATATCTGTGGTCTCAGTCCAGTTCTTAATGAACAAATAGCCACATCAACAAAACTACCACTACAATTGCTTCTAATTGGCACCATTGGGCCAACTTCTGCTTGACTGAATTTTTGCCTGGTTAAGGACCCCACAGTAGCCTTTTTTGCAGTTTAGAAGCCAATGACAGGAAGGGTATGACGACTGAACTATCCTCTTAGAAGGCATCAGGGTGCGTCTTTCTAGATCATGGTTGAGGCATAAAAGCAGAGATGTGAGAGTAAGCATTTGCTATCTCACTGTGTTATTGTTCGGATAAACAGTGCACCTCCTTCTCCATCTCCAGGATGACTATTTGGCTCCTTTCATGCGTATTAAATATAGACAGACGGAAGTTTTGTTTATTCTTGGGCTAAAACGGGACATCATATGTGGAGAATAATTGATCCAGATGATTTATTAGACTTTCAGTAAAATAATAATCCACAGTTTTCTTTATCAAACTATGAACAATGATCCAAAGTCCATCGAAGTTAATGGGAGTCTTTCCATTGAGTTCTACAGGTTTTTGGATCAGACCCCAAATTTCCGACTAAGCTTAAAGTTTTACTTGTAAAAAACAAACGTGTAGCATAGGGATTGCAGGGGGAGAGGGGGCATGTCTATGCTAAAATATTAATTTCTCATTCCTCTTTTACTGGATTTGTGGACTTGACTTTGACATTTTATAGCTTACTTACATGGAAATGGAACCTTTGGACAGCAAGATTTAGAACTAAATCAACTGAAAAGCAATCAAGGGTTGAAACCTTAGAGGATTAGAAAATGAGCCTTATAGTGACAGATTCAAGGAGCTCAATCTATTTACCTTAAAGAGAAAGTTAAGGAGTGACTTGATTTCAATCTATAAGTATCTACCTGGGGAACAAATATTTAATAATGGGCTTTTCAATCTAAAAGAGAAAAGTATAACACAATCCAATGGATGGAAGTTGAAGCTAGACACATTGAGGCTAGAATTTGGAATTTCATATATTTTTAACGGTGAGAGTAATTAACCATTGGAACAATTTACCAAGAATCGTGGTGGATCTACATCCCTGACCGTTTTAACATCAAGATTGGATGTTTTTCTAAAAGATCTGCTCTAAGAATTATTTTGGGGGAAGTTCCATGACCTGTGTTATACAGGAGATAAGACTAGATGATCACAATGGTCCATTCTGGCCTTGGAATCTATTAATCTATAGTCTGACCTTTACACATAAGCTTATGTGTAATCTTAGAAAACCAGTTTCACTGTAGCTGATTCAATACCATATGTAATGAAAAAGACCAATGAACCCAGCACTAAGTTTGAGCCCTTAGCCTAATGTAGAGTATTTCACAGCCCCCCTGTGCCTCTTGTTTGTTATGCGGGTTCTAGAGTTATTATAAGAACCCATTCTCGTCTCTGCTGAAATACCTATTCCCATGTAACTGCACATTGGACACTCAAGATTGCTTATTTTGCTGGAAAGAGGCATTTGGATTCTGTATATTTTTATGTTTAAAGGAGCTGTCTTTTAAGAGTCATGTTCAAAAACCGTGTGGGAGTCAGCAAGACTTAAAAATACTGATTCCTTAGATGATTCTACAGCAATCTTCCAATTCTAGTCTGATCCAATTATACCTAAGGCAGGTATACTCACAAAGTATTTTAAATACTATGTTAGGGCCTCATTGCTGTTTGGTCAGGTGGCTCATTTTTAGCTAAACAGTGTGGAAAGATGACTGAAGCCATCTGACTGGCTGATGTGCAGGGCATTAAATCCTACAATGTCAAGAGAAGTGTACATATTCATGTACACTCTTAGCTTAGGGACAGCTCTTTGAAAGTTAAAACCTCAAGTCCTAATGCTGCAATGAGACCTCTGTGGGTAGAGTCTTATGCTGCATGGAGCACATTGCAGGATTGGGGCCCAGTCAATAGAAAATCCCTGTATGGATCAATTGAAACCACCTCTCCCCTTAAAAGAGAGTCCTACTCCTTCTCCTGTCTCAGATTTCAGCAACAGCAAGATTCATAACACTAATCTCAAGTCGCTGCTGAGTGTTCCTAGCCATGGAATGCAACTGAGCTATCACATAGTCTTAAATGCAACTTCAAAGGGCTATGAGATTGCATTTTGCCCCAACTCACTGGCACATTAGGCAGCAGCAATGAAGTAGTTAGTGACGACTGGAGTTAATGATTTTGGCTTTCGCACACCTGGAGCTGTGGCTTTCATCCAAGCTGGTTATTAACCCCCTGGAAATGCACTGCACCTTGATCATTATTGGGTAGTGATTTATAGATGCCTGGCAAAGCCCTGTTAACAAAATAAGACTATTTGTCACTCTCTAGAGCTGTAGGGCTGCTGTTCCTGAAAAAGAAATTGCCCGGCCTGGCAGTACATTTGCCAAGAGAGATTGTTAATCTTAGAAAGAGGCAGCGTTGGATATTTAAAACAAACAATGGCTTTACTCACTGCTCTGACACCTGCACCTGGTTCACTCAGTGACAACAGACTTTGAAACTGCCCTGCCTCTCCCGTGTTTACATGTCAAACACCGAGGGAAACTGGGACCCAGCCTCGGCTGCTAGCAGGAGAGAAGGGAGGGGCCAGGTCCGGGCTGCACCGTCCCCGGACGTGAGTGTCCGGGAGAGGAGCAAGGGAGTGGGGCGAGCCGAGGAGAGCAGGCGGCGCAGCAGGTAAGGAGCTGCAGCCCACTGGCTTCCTCCATAGGCCGGCGAGGAGAAAGGGGCATTTCGGGGTCCCTGCAGAGCGCCCAGGGGCTGGTCGCCCCTCCTCCCCCGGGGCCGTGAGAACAAGGGAAAGGGCTGCCACTTCCCGTCCCTAGAGATTCAGGGCATTGATCATTTGAGGCTTGAAATGCGCAGGTGTGGAAGCTGGGTAGAGGGGACTCAGCTGCTTTTTATCACGCACAAGCTGCTTTTTATGCCAGCTCTCTAGGTTGGGGGCTGTCCTCCCCCATGGATGGAAAGCACCTAGCACATCTTGGATGCCCCTGCATAACAATCGGTTTTCCGCTCTGTCAGAAACCCTTTGGGGTTTGGGTTGGTCACAGTAAAGGTTTTAGTGTAGTAGCGGTGTTAGTCTGTGTCAGCAAAAAGAAAATAAGAAATACATAAATACTTGTGGCACCTTAGGGACTAACACATTTATTTCAGCATAAGCTTTCATGGGTTAGAACCCACTTCATCCGATGCAACTTATGCTGAAATAAATGTGTTAGTCTCTAAGGTGCCACAAGTAGTAAAGGTTTTGCAGCTCTCCCTGGGCAGGAATGCGGTGGGTGTTTCAATGCGTGACATGCAGGAGGTTGGAAATGTGAACAAAGTGATGGTGGTGGGGTGTTTTAAATTGAGCAGATCTTGGTGGTGGAGAATGTGAGTGCTTGATTATCAGTTAGGGACCCATCCTCCCAACCCTTTACTCGTTACTCACAGGAGGGTCTGAACACTAGTAACTAACACTAGAAAGGGATACAGGGTGAGTGAGGTAATATCTTTTATTGCATGCCCGCTCCTGTGGGGGAGAGAGACAAGCTTTCCAGCTATACAGAGCTTTTCTACCTTGAAGCTTGTCTCTCTCCACAACAGAAGTTGGTTCAATAAAAGATATGGCCTTATTCACCTTGACTCTCTAATATCTGACGACCAGCAGGGCAACAATACTGTGTACATGAGAAAGGGACGGCATTGTCAGGCCCCTTAATATTTGCAGTGTGTCTCTGGTAATGGAAGAGGCGTTTTGGGGATAATATCTCAGGGTGATTTCATTAGAATAAAGGAGGAATAGAAGTACAAAGAAGGGAAAAGATTGTGTTTAGATATACAAACGAGGACACCAGTCCTGGAAAGATTTACATATGAGCTTAACTTTACTCGTTGTCAGTGGGGTTACTGACATGTAAAGGTAAGTATGTGCAGCATCAGGGCTTAATTAACTGAACTGTGTATCTTCCATCCAACAATATCATTTTAGACAAAAAGTCAGAGGAGAGACACGCGATTGTGAGCCAGGTCCATTAGTGGTGATGTCCTGGGCATTTACAGGCTCTGGAGTGTGAGGATGACCTTGACAGCTTTAATTATGTTGTGCTGCTGTGTCGATGGCTAATGGCACTTTTACTATAATTCTTTGTTTTCAGGCATTTAGAACCTTCTGGAAAAAAATACCGCTTCACATGTCTCCTCCCAAAGGTGAAATTTGTTTTTGTTCTGATTTTTTCTTTTTTTTTTTTTTTGCACAGTTTGGGAAAATACTTGTTTATTATTTGTATTACAATAACATCAACAGGCCTCAAATGAAATCAGGACCCCATTGTGCTCAGCACTGTACAAGTATGTAGTAAGAGTCTCTACTCTGAGCAGCTCACAGTCTAAAGAAGCTTGACAGACGGGATGGAAGGGAAAACAGAGGCAGATGGGGCTGATGTGACTTCATGCAGCAGATTGGTGGCAGGAGTAGAACCCATTCCTTCTGAGTGCTGTCTAGTGTCCCATTACTCTTGTTATGGGCATCATTATCACCCTCATTTACACATGCTACCTATATACAAATTCTCCTCTCCAGAAAAGCACTTCAGCATATGATTAATTCTAAGTGTGTGAGTAGTCCCATTGAAGTGGATGGGACTGGTATAGTGCTTTGCTAGAGTGGGCCCCCAATTTTAATGCCTGTACTCTCTATAGTAAAAGTAAATGCATCAGTCAACTTATTGCTACTGGAGGATCTAAACATTTGATAACTTCAGAAAATCTGAAATAAAGATCTCAACAATAATCCTGTATTAATTTGACTTTTTGCCTAAGTCAGGCATGTACTAAAGATAAAGATTTATTTCAGAGAATTCTGTACTGCATCATCTCTTGCAGTTACAGGCAATACAGATAATTGTCCCTTGATATGAGAAACTTTGCTCCCTGTGAATGTAGACACTCTCATTGCACCCAAAGACAGAGTAAATATTTGCAGGTTTTGGTTTTTTTAAGTTGAAAAATCCAGGCATGTCTTGTCCCCCGCATCTCCGCCCCCTCTTACTCCCATGCACACACGCTTTTGGTAAAGAGTAAAATAAATAGCTGATTATATTCTCATGGGGAAAAATACTCTAGTATGATAGTTGCCTGAACTATTTATTGTAAATAAATTATCCAGTGAATCTACCTCATTGAGCAGTACATGTATTCTTCATGAACCTATCTTGATTTCTATATATTTGCCAAACAACTCAGATGAACAATTTTTCAGTTTATGGGTTGTTTGCGAATTGTTCCCTTTGACTATTTGCAGTTATATTTGTGCTGTATGATTGACAACCAGCATCATCTGATACTGTTTCTGTTCCATGATTGGATGAAAGAAACCTTTTAAATTGAAGAATAATGAACAGTAAACATTCTTCCCTGAGCACAAATAGCAGCGTTCACATGTAAATACAGGTATTCATACAAACTATTGCTCAAACATTCATGAGAACAAAATACCCCAAGAAACTTTCCAAAGATATTCATGAATAGCAAATTAAAAGCTGAATACATTTTTACTGAGTATTGTTCAATCAAATAGCTACTCATCATCAGCAAGTTAAAGAAGTTTGGGTTAGATGAATGGACTATAAGGTGGATAGAAAGCTGGCTAGATTGGGCTCAACGGGTAGTGATCAATGGCTCCATGTCTAGTTGGCAGCCGGTATCAAGCGGAGTGCCCCAAGGGTCGGTCCTGGGGCTGGTTTTGTTCAATATCTTCATTAATGATCTGGAGGATGGTGTGGACTGCACCCTCAGCAAGTTTTCAGATGACACTAAACTGGGAGGAGTGGTAGATATGCTGGAGGGAGGGATAGGATACAGAGGGACCTAAACAAATTAGAGGATTGGGCCAAAAGAAATCTGATGAAGTTCAACAAGGACAAGTGCAGAGTCCTACACTTAGGATGGAAGAATCCCATGCACTACTACAGACTAGGGACCGAGTGGCTAGGCAGCAGTTCTGCAGAAAAGGACCTAGGGGTTACAGAGGATGAAAAGCTGGATATGAGTCAACAGTGTGCCCTTGTTGCCAAGAAGGCTAACGACATTTTTGGTTGTATAAGTAGGGGCATTGCCAGCAGATCAAGGGACGTGATCGTTCCCGTCTATTTGGCATTGGTGAGGCCTCATCTGGAGTACTGTGTCCAGTTTTGGGCCCCACACTACAAGAAGGATGTGGAAAAATTGGAAAGAATCCAGCGGAGAGCAACAAAAATGATTAGGGGGCTGGAGCACATGAGTTATGAGGAGAGGCTGAGGGAACTGGGATTGTTTAGCCTGCAGAAGAGAAGAATGGGGGGGGGGCGGATTTGATAGCTGCTTTCAACTATCTGAAAGGGAGTTCCAAAGAGGATGGATCTAGACTGTTCTCAGTGGTAACAGATGACAGAAGGAGGAGTAATGGTCTCAAGTTGCAGTGGGGGAGGCTTAGGTTGGATATTAGGAAAAACTTTTTCACTAGGATGGTGGTGAAGCACTGGAATGGGTTATCTAGAGAGGTGGTGGAATCTTCTTCCTTAGAGGCTTTTAAGATCAGGCTTGACAGCTCTGGCTGGGATGACTTAGTTGGGGATTGGCCCTGCTTTGAGCAGGGGGTTGGACTAGATGACCTCCTGAGGTCTCTTCCAACCCTGAGATTCTATGATCATTGAAATTAATGTATGCAAACACTGCATTGCAGTCATCATCCAATTCTAACTTGTAGCATTCAAATGTATTCTGTACTGAGAAAAGTTTACAACCAAGTGGAAAATGTGTCTGCGTCATGCTGGTTGTCTAAAGATTAACTTTGAAGGATCGAATTTGTATACTCAAATTCATTGCTGCCCTTTAAAATAACTATGAACCAGCCAACCCCTAGATCCTAAAGCTAATCATGTAAAAGAGATTTCCATAAGCAGGTAACAGCAGAGTGTGAAAAGAAGAATCAAACTATGACACAGAAAAGGTATTTCTACTTTTATGGGACCTATTCTGAAAAGCTGTCTATAGTGAAGGAGCTAGTTGTCACGCTTATATGGCGAACAGTGCTTTGGACCCTTTTAATCCTTCTCAAGTGGACCTTTAAGTGAGAGGCCGGGCTTGCTGCAACTCAAACTTGGCGGAACTGCGTGGTCTATCCATTCTGGGACTGCATCTCTGGGTGTCATCTCCTTATTTTCCCAACTGTGTTAACGCAACAGGCCCAACTGCATTTGGCTCCTGTAAACCCTTTCACTCCAGGGACATGCAATGGTTTAGTGTTCCCATTGAGCTCTCTTCTCAGCCTTGGCAAAACAGCTCTGTCACCAGGGTTGGGGCTGTGGAGTTGCCTCATCATGCTGTAATTAAACCTGGCTGTTGAGTTTGAGGGATGTTGGGATGCTCCTTATTTGGGCCATTTTGTTGCCTTTCTGTTTGGTTCCCCTAACAAGCTCTTTGGATCTAATTCATAGCAACTAACCCATCATAAACACAAGAAGCATGCACCTTATTCACAAACTATAACAGATGTTTCCCAGATCATCACACCTGGCAGCTGCAAAGCTGACAGAGAAAATGTAACTTACTTCACAAGTGGCAATTTCAGAATATTGCAGTAGGACACCTATGTAAGATGCAAGTTGGCATCTATCCAGTGTGCCAAAGGATTTCTCCATGAATGTCATGCCCTTTAGACTGTGCTTTCTGAGGGCTGGTCTACACTACGGGGGTGGGGAGGGAAGGTCGAAATAAGGTACGCAACTTCAGCTACATGAATAACGTAGCTGAAGTCGACGTACCTCTCTCGACTTACCTCGCGGTGTGGACCATGCAAAGTCAAAGTCTGGTGCTCCCCCGTCGACTCCGCTTACTCCTCGCACCGAGCTGGATTACTGGAGTTGATGGGGGAGTGCTTCCGGGTTCGATTTATCACGTCTAGATGAGACGCGATAAATCGATCCCCAGAAGATCAATCGCTACCCGCCGAATTGGGCGGGTAGTGTAGACTAGCCCTGAGTGTAAGACCAGGGAATTTCTTTCTACTCCCAACCTCTGAGCTGCGTAAAGTGTGTGTGTTGTGGGGGGGGGGGGCAGGGGGAGGAGGGGAGAAATCAAGTTCTCTGTATTGTTTTATTCTGTTAACATGCTTTAAAATGTAATAGAATGTCACTTCAAAAATTATATTTAACAAGCTAGTGGTGCGATGTTAATTGTTAGCATTATGAGGTCAGTACAATTCTATTGAGGACCTTATGCGGTGTCCTTTACCATGGTATCAAAATAACCACACAGAAAGTCTTGTTTAGTGTGAAGATTGCTTAGATTTTATGATGTGTAAAGAAATTTATGGCCTGCTTTTCAGAGGTGCAGCGCTGTGTATCTAGGTGACTTAGATCTCCTCCTGGACTCTGTCAAACTGAATACCTTCCATGGTGTGACATACCAGGGTAGCTGTGTCACTCCTCCCTGTAACGTGGCGTGCTTTTTACAATGCCTTGCTGCTGCAGCCTCCAACGTGGACTGCTCACAAACAGCGTCCAATATATAAGTTGCTCCCAGCTATGCCCGTGTGTGTGTTGCACCCAGCAAGCCACACCTTGGCTCTTGTCAGCCTTAAAGATAACCACAGGGTGACCCAAGCACACTCCTAGTCCCTGATTTCCCCCCAGAAATGTATGTCCTGTACTGTCCAGCCCTCTCCTGGACAGTACAAATATATTAAGTCCGTTGTTCCTTTAAGGGAATAATCTGCACACCATTTGTTACCCCAAATGGAGTTATGCAGACCCTTCAACTAGAACACACTGGATTAGATAAAACAATAAAGCTAGTTTATAAACTACAAAAGAGAAATTTTAAGTGAGTCTAAGTAATGAGGCATAAATGTCAGAAACGGTTACAAGAAAAATGAAGGTAAAATGCTTATGGGTGCCTGCAAAGTTTTCTCACCACATGCTTCCAGCAGTCTTACTGACCAAATTCTTTAGGTCAGGACCCCTCCTCCAGAGTCCAATAGCTGCTTCCTTTGTTTTTTCAGGTGCAGAGAATGTGATGGGCAGAGAGAGGGGGTGTCTTGTGGTATTTGCACCTCTTTGTATAGTTTCAGACCCCCTCTTGAAAAATATTTCCACCTGAGAACAAAGTGACAGGCAGTCTGTGTGGAAGGACATTCCATTCTGTTTCTTTGCTAAGATGTAGATTTTGTTGTTGTTCCTACCCCCTTTCCTACCAAGGAATGGTCACTTAGCTGGGAATGGTCCATCAGCCTTGTTTGCACCTGGCAGAGGCATCATCTTGCTCTTTGTCTCTGAGGAACTGGTTTGGCCACTCACCGGATTTATCTGGAAAACATACTTTTGGTCATGATCTCAGCTTTGTTTATAACTTCACCTATAACACTGCTATATGCATTTTGCCATGATGTTATCGATCAGAAAATTATATGAGTTTTTAAATGACACCTCACAATGTGCACCTTGGACAAACATTATTATAATAGCGTGTAGGGTGTGAACATAGGTATATATTCTGTCACATATTTAATGACTCGGAGACCAGGCTGGTTGCATTGAAAGATGGTCTCCTCCTTGCTATGGACGAAGAAGCAGTGTCAAAGCTGACTTTATTCAATCTATCAGCGCCTTCAGTACTGTTGATTGCAACAGTTGGTGTTGGACAGAACTCTGGACCACAGTAGGAATGGAGGAGACTATATTTTTTTGGGTTGCTCCATTCTGATGATCATTCACAACTAATTTTTGAGGACAAGTTTTCCTCCTCCAGGACGGTGTTCGTATAAGGGGTTTCACAGGGTTCTGTCTTATGTTCCCTGTGGAATGTGTACATGGGACCCTTAGGAGGGTTAGTAAGGAGACATGAGTCTTCAGTATGTTGGTGATATGCAGATGTCTATCACCATTCCGTCTAAACCAGGCAAAGCTGTGCTTTCCCAGTATTTTGGTAAGACTCGGGTATACATGAGGGCTAACCTGGGTAGACTCAAACTGGATAAAACTAAGGTAATATTGGTTGGTGAAGCAGCTACAAGACATGGCCAGGATTATATCAGTCTCTTAAACCATGGTATGTGTCTGTCCTCCTCTTGTTTGTGTTCACAAAAATCTAGGGATATGGTTAGATTTCCAGCTACTCTTAGGTGGCAGCAGTGGTCAGGATGATACTCATCCTCATGTGATTCTAGCCAGGAGGTTGTGAATTTTGTTGCTGATGCAAGCCTTAGTGCTACTGGTCATGTTTTTTGTCACCTTGAGGTTAGACATCGGCTGTGAGTTCTACATGAGGCTATGCCTGTTTAAGACCATTGTGACCTGAAACAGATATTGAATTTGGCAGTCCACTGATTGTGTTGTCCAGTAGCGCAGCCAGGTCCAGAGCGCAGTGGGAGCGGCACTATAAAAAGGCGCCTCCCCCTGTACTCACCCAGCGGCGCTCCGGGTCTTCGGCGGCACTTTGGCGGCGGGTCCTCACTCACTCCGGGTCTTCGGTGGTACCCGCCACCGAAATGCCGCTGAAGACCTGGAGCGCCGCCGGGTGAGTGCAAGAAGCGGCGCTTAAAAAGAAGCGGCGCCTTTTTTGAGTGCTGCTTAAAAAAAGGCGCCGCTTCTGCTCACAGGGGGAGCGGCTGCTCCCCCTGCCCCCCCCCCCCCCGGCTACGCTACTGATGTTGTCTCTTGCCATGATCTTCACTGACTGCCTAGTAGTCTCCTGGTGAAGTTTAAGATCTTGTTCTATGGGTCAAAACCAATCAACTGTTTATAACCCATCTGTTTGAGTAAACATCTTTCACCATGCAGTACTGCTGCAGCTGTGATCAGCGGAGATGTTGGAGTTTCCTTGGTTTATAAGAAAGGGGCTGCTGGTGGGTCTTTCTCAGCTTTGAACCCCTCAACTTTGGGACTCTCTCCCTGACTCCTGTCTAAAATAATCCAAATCCTGTGACCTTCAGAGCACTCTGAAATGCCTGTCTATGATTCCAACTTTTGGGTGAGTGGGGAAAAATTGTGAGGTGGTAATGGTGACTTCTTTGTTTACTTTGATTGTTGGCAAGGGAGTGACTTGAAATTTCTGGATTTGTAGTTTTGTAAACTTTTAAAAAACTTGTATTTGTAAAGAGCACCCAAAGCTCATATGTTAAAGAAATTACAGTTTCTCTTCTTTTGTTTTCTGCCTGAGATGTGTACTTGAAGTATATGGAAGTTAAAACTTCTGTAGCCTGGATTAGTTGCTGATGATTCTTTTAACAAAATGTGCAAGCCAGGTCTATGCTGCTCATGGTGATGATGACATCCCTCATTTATTACAGCGTTAAGAGTTTCAAATGGCCTAATTGGGTTTTATGAGAAAATGCCTTAATTAATTAAATGTGCTGACTTGATGGTACCTCCTGTTAGTAAGGCAATAATTTTAGTCTGGGATGAATAAACAAGTGCTGATGCTGTAGGCCAAAGCCTCGTGTAGCACAGGAATCAGATTGTTGTTGCTGAGTTAAATGGAAGCAACCGTAAGTTCTTATTAAATTAACATTTTGTGTTTAAATAATCACATTTTAAATGAGATTTGAAAAATACAAACCCCAAAAATTAGCAGTAAACTTTGGAAAAATCTAACTCTATATCTACTGCTTCCTCTTCCTCCACTAATGTTTTAAACCTTAATAAAACATTGTACAGATCAATTGGATCTTATTGTTGCAGGAGCAATTGTTAATTAATTTCAGATACTCCAAACATAGACATTTGACAACCTGACTTTAAAAAAAAATATATACATTAACCTGATTCAGTATATGGCAAATGGAGTGCAATATATGCATATCTTCTGAGATATGCTGTTTATATACATGTTCCCTTGAGATTAATCCAACTGACACTGGATGTCACCATTGTACCACAGAAACATAACTGCAAGCAGGTTGGGACCTCATTCTTGGTGTGTAAAGCCAGTTTTCCCGTGCTTTAGAAAAAAGTGTTTTGGTTTGTGACTCTCCCACGGCCATGAAAAAACTCATATCGTGGAATGCTATAACATTGAGTCCAGTCTTGCCACTTATTCAAAGTGAGCCGTTGTCTTTCAGTGTGAGTAGTCCCATTGATTTCAGTGGAACTGACTCTGCCACTCTTACATTGCATAGTCTTGGTGAAATCAATGCAACTACTTGTGGAGTACAGTGTTACTCAGTCTGAGTAAGATGGCTGAGACAGGAACTCATATCACATTGGATATGACCAGTTTTGGGGTGTGGAATGAAGTGACAGGTGGAACAATACTTTTGAATAAGCAAATACTTAAGCTGAAATTATTTGGATTGCCAATAAAATAATGACTGATATCTTTTATGCTGCAGCACATTCGAATGTACATTCAGTGCAACAATTGGATAGGGGACTTCCTTAAGTCAATTGGGGACTGGGGAAGTACTTGAAGACTCAAGAGGTCCTTTAAAATATGGAAATTATGCACAAGGTCATATTTGCAGCTGTCTTCTTAAAGGCATTTAACTGTATAATATGAGCCTTATTGTATATGTTGTTAATGATGCAATGGACGTGTGGATGCATGTACAAAATTAAGTTCATTGTCTATGGATATTTGTATAAATAAAAGACAAAATCCACTTCTTTCCCAACTATACAGAGCAGTGAAATGCACACATGATGAGTACCACAGTGAGGCTCACAGAACATGTACCAAGAGATGACCAAGGGATGGAAGGAAACGATGTCCTTTATGGATCTTCTTGTGCCCAAATCACTGAAGAAACAGAATACATAAAAAAGGTACAATTTTTTCATTATTCTTATTGTGCTATCTTGTCTTCTGATCAATGAATACAACCCATTGCAAGTAAGAAAATAAAAACATTGAATCCTTCTACACTGTCTAAATTTTCCAAGCTAAACAAGTGTGTGTTGACTTACTGGGGAAATTCACAGTTCACTGTCCCTTAAGCTCTTTCTGGCTGAATACCATTATAATGGAGTCTAACACAAAACCTCAAGGAACGTTGATTAGTTTGAGACAAGGATTTAATTGGGGTATGCACATCTGTCATAATGAGTTACAAGAGGGAGCAGAGCAAATGCTTGTCAGAATGTCACTCTGAGAATTTTGGTACAAAATTCTCAAGCATCCCATGATCCTAAGTCATATTCATGATGCAATATTTGATGAAGGGATGAATTTTTGAAACGTGTGAGACTTCTAGCATAGGCCCTCTGTTGGGTCAATGAAAAGTATGTTGATCCTGACACTAAAATAAATAGTTAAATTTCATGCATCCATTTCTGCATCAGAGATCTCTTGGACAATACGGTTTGGCTTGTTGAGGACAGATGCTTTATTTCTAATATCCAAGTAAAAGAGCACAATGGTGATCTTGCCCAAGGCAACTTTTCTGCATTGCTGCTGACCTAAGGAGAATGTCCTGGAATAACTAACCTGGCAGATTGACAAGAAAAAATAATCTTTCTTTTTGTGACCTATTTCTAATCTTTTCCCTGCAGATCAGATCCACACTAGCAAAGATTCAAAATCAGGTATGCAAACCATAGAATTGCAAATGACAAATGAAATGCAAAGACTTCCCTTCAGCTCCCAGTCCCAACCTCTCTGCACAACTGCTCACCATCTCCCCTCTGGCTCCCAGTACCACTCCCCACTTTCACCCTCAGTCACAGTTGCTCTCTTCACACTCTAAACTCCTTCAGTCTGTCTCAAGAGCATGCTCAATCACTCTGTGGGGATGGCACATACACAGCCTTGTCAGCACTAGAACCTGTGAGGGGCTGGAGCATGCTCAGTGAGGATGGAATTTTGGAGATTTTAGCCAGGTCTAAGATCTCTACAGAGCGTGTGAAAATGGAGATTATTCAAAGGCTTAGCGCTTGAACAAACTTTGGTGGATATTAAGAAGAATATCACAGCACTGACACACAAACCACCCTATAGTCTATGCTTCAAAGCAGGGACTTTCTTTAGCATCATTCTGAAATGGCTGAACCATTTTGGCAGAAACATTCCAAAAATACTCATCCTGAAGGAGACACCTGGTATGAAAAATGTTAGCCCAAATGGATAAAGGCTGGCAAATATAAGCAACTAAAAGAGGGTCTTCTAATGGGAAGTATCAGGCAACCTTCATAACTGGTGTTTCTGCTAGTCACAATACCATAATATGCCATATGCTGCAATATTCTAAACGTTCATTAACCTCCTGTACGAAGTAACACGCTGGAGAACCAAAAGCAGTTCTTTTGGTAGTGACATGCCAATGCTTTCAAATGTAAAACCCTGGAGAGCTGCACAAATAGAACACTGTTTTATTTAATATTGAGGGAGGGGAATTAGTCAGTACCTGGAAACTGTGGTGATTGTTGCTATGTAATTACTCTAGACCATGATCCTGCAATGAACGCCACGCAGGCCTGGGTGCTTGGAGCTCATTGCAGGGTAGGGGCCTGAGATAGGAAGGTAGATGAGTGCAGGTTTACCTTCATGAACCCAGTCTGCTAAAGCTTTCGTTTACAAATTATTTTCATGTTTGTTTATTTTTAGCAGCCTTTCCGAGTGCCCAGAAATGAGTTGGAGGCTGAGAAGGACACGCTTAACTCCAGCTACAGTCTAACCATGGAAAAGCTGAAAGAGACTGACCAGCAGCTCTTGCTTGTGAACAGGGAGAATGAAGTACTAAAGATCAAGGTGCATTCTATTTTAGCAGTCTCTAATGCATATTTCAGCTTCTCCGCTCAAGAGAAGATCCAATTTTACCTGGATTAAAGTTCCATCCCAGCAGTGGCAGGAAAGCAATCGTTCATCGTGGCTTTGCCTTCTCTATGAAGTGCAATAACCCTGCAGAGTCTCATCAGATTTTCTCATTAGGATGAAATAGATTTTTTTAACTAGCTGATGGTGAAATTCATACTGAAGCCGTTGTTAGGAACTACAGCTTGTTTGGCTGTGCTCTGGGCTTGGATTTTCTTGCAGTGGCTCCTGGCATGAAGTCTGCTCAGCCAGTGGTCTAGAGCAGGTGTGCTTGTAACCAGTCAGAAATGTATCTGTCATTTTAAACCCTCACCCTTCATCTCCAGTCAAGAGGGGCTGTTGTATCACACAGCAAATCTGCATCCTTTATTCAAAAATTAGAATTTAAATTTTATTTGCCATATATTTTCATGGGTTTGTGGAGCGGGGGGGTTTCTGCAAGAAGTGGTGCCAACGGTTGTTCAAAAAAGGATACCAACTGCATCATTTTTGTGCTGCCTGATTACCACGCCAAACTTTTAAAGCATGGCATACGTTACTAATCCTATTGCAATGGCCTTTTCCAGCTGGATGCAACAAGAGAAGCAGGTGCACAGTCTCTAAGACATGCCTCGAAAAGTCTATATGAGAATTACTACAGTCGGTCTGAAGAGCTTAAGAAAAAGCATGAAGATGATAAACAGCTGATGCAGGTACAGCACTCTCCTGTGTGTGGAAAAGGCAAACATTGGAGCATGCAGGGATACAAGTGTTCCTTCTGTCCAATATGCTGCCAACTCCATGTGTCAACATAACAAATCAGTACCTTGAATGGATAAACAGAGACCTAACTCTTTCAAACACGACTTTGTGGGCCCAACTGATGATTCCTTAAAGGGGCCTGATTTTCAGAGGATGCTCAGCAAATTCTGAAAACCAGGTCCCTTTAAGGTAGACACACAATGTGGAGAGATCCAAAATCACTAGTCACTCTTGAAAATGTAGGTCAGGGCTTCTAATGCAGACTTCCGTTGTCTTATAGGCTTAACTTGAACTACAGTACAATATAAAAATGAAAAGCTTAAAACAAAACTCTTGTTCTGTTTTTCCTGACTTCAAGTGTCCAGTCTCAGATTTGATGCGAACAGTGCTCAAAATAAGGCAGGAATAAAGGGGTAGAATTTGCCCTATTCTCTCACTGCTCACTGTTGGGGAAAGAAGCATGGATCTTTCTTGACTACAGGTGTTCAGGATTTTCATGGAGGGCCTACCGGTGGTCAGTTGTGGGACTGGCAACATACTGAAGAATAGCAGCAAAATGGTTTTGCTGAAAATGGAAATCATCTTCATTCATTGGTTTTTTTTCTTTCTTTTTTTCCCCGTTTTTCTCTAACCACAGGCCTACAAACTTGAGCAAGAACAAAAATTCAAACAAAATCAGGAAAATGTCAATTGTGTAACTGAAAGACTCGAAGAAAAGTACAGCCGGATTGCAGACATGGAGAAACTAGTGCAACGAATGGAAGAGGTATGCTCATAGAGCCCAGTCATGCAGTTCCTGGATAAGCAATAGGAGTCTTCCCTACGCAAGGGCCACTGTCTCTGAGGCCATTATGTGACCTTTGTTAGTATCTGTTGTACAATACTGAGGCCTGACCTTGCAGGCTGTTAGCCATGTGGACAGTCCTTGCTCATTTGATCTTGAATAGGTGCTATGAGTAAAGGTGTCAAGCTCTTTGGAACTACAGTAAATATCAATTTCAATTGTATTAGCTCCTACCTCTTAAGTAATAGAACTACAGTGTAAAAAGTATCCTAAGCACTCTTTATTGTCAGTCTCATGCTGAAATCTAATTATAAAGAAGAGGTCAATTACTTTAAAAAGTTTTTGGCCCAGATCCTCAACTGGTATAAAAGCCCCCTTGATTTCAATGAGGCTACCTCAGTTTACATCAGCTGAGCATCAGGCCCTTTAAATGTAATTTGTAAATGAAATGAGAGGTCAGGTTTCTTTTTCTTTCAGTTATTTAAACACTAGATTTTTAAATCAGTTAACTTACTTAACCTAACTGCCATAAATTCATTTGAATATACGAGACTTGAAATGTCCTAGTTTCCAATGGTTTCTAAGAGGAACCTCCTTCAACTCCTACTCTTGCATTGCCAAAGTCCAGTGTATTGCAATATGCTATTAATCTCCTCCCCTTTGTAGTGAATTTCTTTCCAAAATCCTTCCCAAGTTCTTAGCTGATTCACAAGCAGTGAGTGTTTATAGAGAGCAACTTTCCAACTGTAGTAAATAATCGTTAGCTAGTGAAAGGTGTTGCGATGAACATATCACATAAAATTTAACTTTCACCATCTGTTCTGGAGTAATTAAGAATGCAGCAAGATTACACATCACTAATACAGTTCTGCCAAAAAGTCAGGTTAAAAGCATTTAAATGCAATGTGCTTTCAGGACATTTTTGTCACTTGTCGCGCCAAGCTGTGGTATGCTCCTGCCACAACTAAGCTGCAGCCTGTGATGGGGGAAGTAGAAGAGTTTGGTAGCTGTGGGAGTTCCCCCAGCAATTACGAGTGACTAGAGATAATTGGGTGGGGGAAGCTCGTTCTGCAGTGACTGCTGCGATGTCATTTAATAGGGGCAGCATATGCACTCTCCCACCCCCATGCCAGATCAGCTCCAGTACCTCACCAGTACAGGAGCTGGGAGGTGGGCCATGTCCCCACCCCAACCCCATTCATCGCTCCATCAGTGCTGCTAGATTCTCTCCCTGTTCTTGTGGTTAGGTTCAGGAGGACTGGAAATGTGGTTGGCTTATGCTCCTGTAGCCAAGTGGAGGGACAGCTCCTTGTGCCCTCTCCTCACTTTCACTGATCCCTATCTTTTTGCACACCTGAGTAGAGTCAGCCACACTAACTCATCTTCCGATATTTTTAATACACCTTTGAACATCACTTTCTCCCTGAGTATACTGTCCCTTACTGTGTTCCGCTGAAGCATTTCTCAGTGGTGTTCACAAGCCCTTCCCTCTGGTACACCCAGGCAATCTTCATGCACATCAATAGGTTTCTTACCCCATGGCCTTTCTTACCCCACTCCAGTTTCTTATCCCACGCACTGAAACTTGCAGAGGTGCCTCTTATACCTCACATCTGACTGACCAGGCTGATAGCAGATGTGGTTTAGCACTGTGTAGTTTGGCATTACAAATCTGCACACAATCTGTTGCATTGTGGAGCTGGCTGAGGAAGGGTGCTGTGGGTAAAACACACACAGCTTTATTTTCATGGCTACATGCACCACAGCTAGGATCTCTTCCAGCCAGCTCCATAGATAGACAAGGTTTATATGTTGATGTGTTTGACTCATATCTCTTGCTCCTAAGATTCTTTGCCATATTGAAGTCAGTTGTAAAACTCTTTTTGACTTCATTAGGGTCAGGATTTCACCCTGACAGGCTAATCCAGGTCACTACATAGTTAGATGTTGGTTACGAAAATTTGTCACTTAAGAAGAAGTTTTCTAGTTGGATCAATTTTAATCTCTTAACCCTCAGATCCATCTTTGCAATGCAAAGTACCACTGCCCTTTTGGTATAGTTCCTGGAGCAGAATGTGTCTTTGAACACATATCAGTCAAAAAGCTAATCTTCTTTACTGACAGGCTTTCCTTAAAAAATAAATAAATAAATAAAATAAATTTCCAATTGAAATAATCATTTTTTGCACTGTAAATCAATACACGGCTGCTCCCTGGTAACTCTGCCTTTTCTGACCCAATTCAGAATGATGACAGATGCTTCTGGTCCTCGCAAGGGGATGAGGGCATATCTGTAGGTAAATTTCCAGCTGGTTACAGCTGACATATCTCTGGTGGTTTTGTATGTTTTCGGATAGTGATTGAAAAATTAGTTAACCACTTCATATAAGTTCTTTATGTGCACATTACTTCTTCATTGTTCCCTAGGAAAAGAAAACATTAATAGAAAAAAAGCAGTCATTTGAAGAGAAGCTTCTATCAAACTCCGAAGATACTAAGAGGTGAGCAAATAGCACATGAAGAAATGCTTTTTCTGTTCAGTAGGATTATTTCAAGTGAAATACCAAACAATAACTTGGCTAAGTTCTCCCAATATATATATCTATATATCTATATCTATATATAATAAAAATAATGTTCTCTACTACTCTGACATATGAAGGCATGCGCCCAAATCTTGCTGTCCTTACACTGGGAAAACTCTTGGTTCAATTAACAGGAATTCTGACTAAAGACTAATTACGGATTGCAGGATTTGACCTGCAGAGAGGAAACCATTCTACCCACCTCCACCCCCACCTTGTTAACCAGAATTAATATCTTAATGGCTTTTGGGGCCTCTCCCAAACAATACATTTTAATAATTTCTATCTTTGTTCAGTTCAATTTCCTGTAAAGCCCACCTCCCTCCTTAGGCTTCAGAGACTGAGCTCCAGCCCAAGCTGCAACTTCAAAGCACTTTCAATGTCGCTAGCATGAGCCCTTCAAACCCGAGTCTGTCAACCCAGGCTGGGAAGCTTACTGCCACAAGCTGTGTAGACATACCCAACTTACTATGCAGTACAAGTACACTATTACTTTGGCAGTATGTGCCATGATGAACTGTTGAAGAATTGCTCCAATATATTGTGCCCAAACTTTATTCTTCCAGTATGAAGTATGAATGGTGCTGTTTTTCCTATAATTGACTATAGTTGTTAAAGATAATGTAAGAAATAAACAATTTTTCCTTCTTTTATATCAGACTACGCTTATTACCCATGAATTAAATTAGTTCATGTACAGCTGATATGAATCAAGGCCGATACAATGACTTGGAATCCCATGTGGGATGCAGATTATTTGACCTGGTCACTAAAGGAATCTTAATGCCTATATTTATAATTCATATATAAATACAACTTTGGCCAAACCCAAAAGGTTGGTGCTCAGATGCCTCGTTTGTATATTTGTGGTTCAGAAAGCATATGTCAGGCCACTCATTAGATCTTTTGGGAATAATATATCCCCTTAATATCAAATGAAAAAGTTATTGGTAATCTGTCTTTTTCCCACCAGATGTTTTGATCTTCAAGTGGAGATTTTCACTGTACAAGAACAGATTTCTCACTTGCAGCGTGTGATCCAGACCCAGCATCAAAACCTACGCAGTGTGATACAAGAGGTCAGGTTAACTAAGCACGTTTAATGTATGGGGAACAAAAATTAGAGACTTGTTTTAGTGCTTCCTTCACTTTGTGAAGTTTATTATTGATGATGTGATGATCTCCATCACAGGACATGCAAAAACAGTTAGAAAGATATAAAATATTACATAACATCTATAATTTAAAAGAAAAAGTGGCATCACTTTAAAAAATGGGGGTGATTCTGCCTCCCAGAGTGATAGTGATTGAAATAGAATGTTGCAAGGAAGGAAGAAAGAGAGGTTTTTATTTCCTGCAAGTCGGATGGAATGACTGAGGTAGCTGCCCAAGGAGCACAGGAGAACAAGCGCATACCATAGGGCTACATCGGGAAATACTGAGTCCCCAACCAATTTAAAGTACACTGGGAATATCCCTAAAATATAGCACACCATGGATACTCACTCACCAGGAGAAGACTTAATGTAGCTTCTGAAATAGTGTTTGGTTAGCTACTACTGCAGAGGCAGCAATGAATACAAGAGCTGCAAACCTCTTATGTATGTTCCACAAAATGAACTGCCTTTTTATAGGGAACATTGAGTCTCTAATGATGCGTGGCTGCTGCCATTATAGGAATTATGTAAGACAGTCAATAAAATAAACAGGTGTCTGGAAATCTATAGGCTGTTCCTCACTAGAGGCTCAAATCCTGCTTGCCTGACGCACACGAGCAGTCCTAGTGAAGTCCAAGACCAAAGCAAAAAGGATTTGGTCCCAGATAAAGCGGGAACAAAACCTGAAGCCATTTTAATATTTATTACTTGACATGCCATTTAAAGAGGGTACTAATATGAGTTATTGTCATGAAGGGTATTAATTTGTGCATTGCTAAACTACCTGCACAAAATTTAATTCACATTTTGTGAATCATCATAGGATGGGAACTTCTCTCATCAGCCTCAGCTTGCTTAGGCTAAGAAAGCTACGTGTGGGGAATAAATGTGTGTTTGGGCACAGAGACTAGGAATAAAAAAGGCAAACATGTTACCCTAACTGGAAGTGTGACTTCATGATCTGTTTAAAAATAAAAATAAGTCAGCCAGCCAATCATGTCCTTACACTTTCTCTAGAGCATTTTTTTTATCGTGTAGACTTCAGACTATATTGACTATATCCTCATGCTCTGATAGCGTATTCCCCTACTTAGTTTGGTTATTGAAAGTGTATCTAATATATTACAAGGTTTGAAAACCATTGCTAACTTTACTTTCTAACTCTTAGATTGAAGAACTGAACAACGGACTACAAAACCAAGATAAAAAAATTAAGACTATGAAAGAAAAGATAAATATGCTTGAAGCTCAGGTAAAGGGAAAGATTGTATCAGACCAAACTCTACAATTGTGAGCCTAAATCTATTTGAAATCTGCATCTCTTTGAGTCTCCTTTTTTCTTCCCCCAAGTAGTCATCAAGAGATTATATCATCATCTTCAGCCAACTGTATGGTACAATAAGATTCTTTAAGTATTTTTCTGAGGACAGAGAAGTGGGAGTGGTTGGTAGAGTTGCAGGTGGGTTTTTCAAAAGCACTCGGCAAGGGTCTAACTCTGCTCCTATTGAATACGATGGTAAGTTTGGTCAAAGTTAGATCAAAGCAGAGTGCTTTTGGAAATCTCTCACCCTACATGGCCCTATGTCCCTAGAGCTATTTCTATTCAATGTACAGTATTGGTGAGTTTGGGACGGGGGGGAGAAGAATGTCAAAACTGCTCATTTCTATTTAACAATTATTATTTGCACTATGGTAGCACCCACTACCTGCCAGGCACTTTCCAAATATGTGCTAAGACACTGTGCCTGCCCAAAAGAGCTCAACCTGAGAACACAAACAACGTATGAAGACATAAAGGTGAGGGCTGAAAGGATAATTGCTTTTTTGGATCAACTTTCCACAGCCAGCCTTCTGCCTAATCATAATTCCTTAGTAATTTCTTGTAGGCCACAGGCTGGAAGTGGGAGTTAAGGAGGAGAGGGAACGCGTTCTGCATTTCATAAGGACTGGCGGGAAGCAGTGTGCATTTTGGGGGGGCTAGAGAGGAAGAGGTTGCAGTAATGTGATATGAAATGAGTGCCTGGATGAGAATTTTAGCAGTGAGGATATAAGTTAGGCCCTGATCCTACAAACACTTACCCACATGGGGAACTTTACACACCACAAATAAAGTGAGGCATTTGTGTAAATATTCTCAGCATAGGGCTTATAATATATATGTTGAGAATCATTAAGAAAGGGATAGATAATAAGACTGAAAATATCATATTGCCTCTATATAAATCCATGGTATGTCCACATCTTGAATACTGTGTGCAGATGTGATCACCCCATCTCAAAAAAGATATATTGGAACTGGAAAAGGTTCAGAAAAGGGTAACAAAAATGATTAGGGGTATGGAATGGTTTCAGCATGAGGAGAGATTAATAAGACTGTGACTTTTCAGCTTGGAAAAGAGATGACTAAGGAGGGATATGATTGAGATCTCTAAAATCATGACAGGTGTGGAGAAAATAAATAAGGAAGTGTTATTTATGCCTTCTCCTAACACAGTGGTTCTCAACAGTGGTCCACCGATTCTTCAGGGAAAGCCCCTGGCATGCTGGGCCAGTGTGTTTACCTGCCAAGTCCACAGGTTTGGCCGGTCGCGGCTCCCTCTGTCCATGGTTCGCCACTCCAGGCCAATTGGGGCTGCGGGACGTGGTGGACAGCACATCCCCCGGCCCGTGCCACGTCCCACAGCCCCAATTGGCTGGAGCGGCGAACCGCAGCCAGTGGGAGCCGCGACCGGCCGAACCTGTGGATGCAGAAGGTAAAGCCCGGTGCGCCAGGGGCTTTCCCTGAAGAAGCGGTGGACCACAGTTGAGAACCACTGTCCTAACACAAGAACTAGGGGTCCCCAAATTAAATTAATAGGCATCAGGTTTAAAATGGAAAAAAAGGAAGTATTTCTTCACACAACGCACAGTCAACCTGTGGAACTCTTTGCCAGAGGATGTTGTGAAGGCCTAAGTATAACAGGGTTCAAAAAAGAACTAGATAAATTCATGGAGGATAGGTCCATCAATGGCTATTAGCCAGGATGGGCAGGGATGGTGTCCCTAGCTTCTGTTTGCCAGAAGCTGGGAATGAGCAACAGAGAATGGATTATGTGACAATAACCTGTTCTGTTCATTCCCTCTGGGGCATCTGTCATTGGCCACTGTTGGAAGACAGGATACTGGGTTAGATGGACCTTTGGTCTGATCCAGTATGGCCGTTCTTATGTTCGTAAAGTCTGAAAATGTGTATTTGGATTTTCTAATAATGTCCCTTGCTCATTTTCAGCTTCTGAGGAAATATTACATGTTGGTATTTTGGAAAGCATTAGGCTACAGTGAAGAGCTGTGCATTCTTTCAAAATAATTACCCCATATTTTCAGCATTGCATTGAAACTAGCCTCTTGCAATTTTACATAATCCTCAGTAGAAATACTGTTATTGTTTTGTGTGGTTTTGGGCAACATTTTACAGTTTGTAACAACCTTGTGTAATTAAACATTGCAGCAATATAGTTCTTCGCATCCCATTGTAAACACTAGTCTATAATCCTGAAATTTACATTGGTACAAACATTAACTATATTACAAATTAAATGCTTTTCTGCTATTCAGAATCTTAATTTCAGTCATAGCCAAACCAGTAAATTGATTCAAATTCCAGTATGTGTGGGGGATTATATATAATCCATACACACATATAAATATAATAAATACATATGATATGTTAATTATAATTCTAATTATATAGTTCTAGATGTTTTCAAAGTGACCTGTACAGGCTAGTTAGCGTTACAGCATCCCATCTAGGCACCATATGTAAGGCCATCCCTGCTCCCGAGGATCTCAGTCTAAATAAACAAGACAGATCAAAGGATAATTATTGCCATTTTTCTGACAAACCAGAGCGGGGAGACTAATGCATCATGCAAGCTATCGAGGAGAATGGGAGCATGAGGCACCGCAGCAGAATACTCAAATCAAAATATTTTGGGGGCATTGGTTTTTTTTGATGGAAGAATATATAAATATATAAAAAAGTTAGTGGGTCAAAACCTCATCTTTCTATTGGAAAAACAGATTTGATGGGAAAATTTTCAACCATCAAAAATGCTTTTCAACTAACAAAAATACTCCTAAACTTCAAAAGAGCTGTGCGGGATTTTCTCACTCACAGAGCAAAATCCAAACAGTGACAATAATGCTGGGCACAGGAACTTAATGTTTCTTCAGGTTTTGAGACTCAGCCAGCATGCCAAGATTTTCAAAAGTGACTGCATTGTATCCCTCAGTGCCTATAAACTGTATTGACATTCTGGCTGACCCAAAGGGCCAATCCTAAACTGGAATAGCTCTATTGAAGTCAATGTACTAATTGGACTTGTTTCAATTTATCTGTGTTGATTTATACCAGCCGAGGATCGCACTCACAAAGTGTATCTTTGACTTCCTTAAATGCTGGTGGAAATGCAATTAATTTAATGTCTCATTTTCAGAATAAAGAACTTAAATACAAGGTGGAATTCTGGTCTGGCCAACCCAAGATTAAAGTTTCAAAAGGGGTCTCAACAATGTAAGGTTCTTTTGAAGTTATTCCCATATATCTGAAATCTCGCTTCCTACACTGTCTGCAAATGTTGTTAATTGTAAAAAATTGTGTTGGATGATTAATAGGTGCTATTTGCGTGTTAATGTCACATTTATTCCAAACTGCTTGAATGATTCTATTTTGGTCTTGTTAGAAATAGTCATAACATTTTTATGTTGTAGTTTATAAAGAAAGAAAACAGCCTGTGTGAGAGCTAAGTTAAGTAATTGACATTCTAAATAACAGGGGTCTTAATTGTGCAACTGGCAATACGTCCATCAATGGTGCATCCTTCTGCCTAAATCTCATGTTGCATTCTGACTTGTAAATGGCAGTGCTCTCAGTCTTGAAAGATATGTGATGTCTGTCCTATTTACTGAGACACAGACGCAGTCAAAATCATCCAACTACACCAACTAGTGAGCCATCTGGACAAACTTTTGTCAGATCAACACTAAATATGAAATGTAGCTTTTGATAACTGGTGAAGAAGATGATGAATACGGTGATTAGTATCAGACTGGGCTTAAAGGCTTGCCGTTTCAACTGTAAAAACATTTTACAATAGAGAAATGCCATCTCCATTAATGTCACTTTAACGATGTGTGTAATTACATAGGAAAGAAAATTATACATTCACCAAAACAAATGTCTGGAGGAAAAAAACATTAAGACCCTTTCAGAATACCCTCAGGTCTTGTGTGGGATCAACCTTAATTACATTAGAGGAAGTGAATTGTTCACCTGAGGACCAGCGCTGATGGGCTCTGGAGAGGGGAGAGAGTCATTACTACAGAGGGAAGGCAGCCATGATGCAGGTCTCTGATGAGAGACTGTAAGGGGGGGGAGGGAATGGGGATGGAAAAGACAGAGTGCATTTCACACCAGTAGAAATGTCTAGATGCCTATACTAAGTTTGTTTCATAGTGGTGTGCTTCATATTCTGAGTAATTGTTATCTTCTGTTTTTTAGTTCTTCCAGGATTGATGGGGTGTCCCCCTACTCATTGCTAGCTAGGCTACGGAAGCAAAATGGCTAGATGAGTCCATCAGTGGTGTCTGTTTCCAGCTTCCTCATAAGGACCTCTGTGTGTCTCTGCTAATGATCCTCCATTCAGTCATTTTATATATCTTGTTATAACACACAAACTTGACATGCTTGGCCACTAGGAATGACGCTTGGACAGAAGAGGATTCATTAAATGAATAAACACATTCGGATTTAAGGCAAGAACTGAAGACACATTGTGTTCTTTAATGTACAGAATAGTCAAATGACAGCAGCATCCTGTGGACATTGCTGATGGTGAAATATATATGCCATTGTAACAGCTTCTTGCATATTGAAGAGTCCATCTTCAACAAGTATCAGAGGGGTAGCCGTGTTAGTCTGGATCTGTAGAAGCGACAAACGGTCCTGTGGCATCTTATAGACTAACAGAGGTACTGAAGCATAAGCTTTCGTGGGTGAATACCCACTTCTTCGGATGCAAGCAGTCCCACTGCTTGCATCCGAAGAAGTGGGTATTCACCCACGAAAGCTTATGCTTCAATACCTTTATTAGTCTATAAGGTGCCACAGGATCCTTTGTTGTTTCTACATCTTCAACAAGCATTTTATGGGCCATGAGGTACATCAAACAATAGCTAGGAACATATTCAGGATTAGTGAACTAAAACTTCCATAATTCTATACAAAAGACTGGTGTTCAAGTTTTAACAATACTGTAATGTAACTAAGAACATTTTTAAATTGAGAAGTTAGTTATAAAGGGCTATTTAATAAATTATATTTAATCTTTTCAGTCTTTCCATGTTAGCATCTTAAACTTGTCATTTCTAATCTATAGTAAATCTGTTGATGGGTTTTTTTTTAAGCTATCAGAACACAATATACTAATAGGTTATTTTGGTTTTTATACAAGCATTGGGTAGATTCCTCTAATGGTTGCACAAGTGACGATATGTGCTATGCATGTTGACTGCAGCATTTTCAGACTTTTGGAAAAGTCTAATTACAGCTTTAAACAGTTTTAGGCAAAACAAAAGCTTACCTTCTATAGCCCTTAAAACAGAATTTATTGATCTTCCAAGACAGATGATGATGCACTGTTTTGCAATAACCATATGCAGCTGAAAATGGTCCTCTGACTTAAGTAGGAATGTTGTAGTCCAGCTATTTATATTTTGAAGCTCTTCTATGGTAAGCTTTCTTTCCAGAGCCTTCCAATAAGTCTTAACTAAGCTACTGCTACAATCTTCAAGGAGACAGAGTAATTGTTTCTGTACCCTTTCACTACTGAGGGTCTCCCTGGCTGCTGTTTGTGAGGGAATAAACATTGTAGGACCAGCAGGAGAACTGAGCTACTTTCATATTGGCTCTATTAACTGGCAGTGACCAGAATCCAGTGATAAATTGACTAGATTCAAACCATTGGTCTAGATTCGATATGTTGCTGTAGTGTATTAAATTGCTCCCCGTAGCAGCCCTCCATTCAGTTTCGGAACCCTGACACGGCCCTCAGGCCAAAAAGTTTGCCCACTCCTGCTCTATGGGCTACTCGGATCTGGGGGAGAGAAAAATACACTAAATGTAGTTATTTGAGTGGAATGCCCCATAATCACTTTTGGAAAACCAACAACTCCCTTTAGCCATCTGTCTTAAAATGAATCTAATTTCAATGCGATCTTAGTCCTGCATGACTTAATGGACTTTGTATTCATGCAGCTTGTCACTTTAGGATGAGCCCACTGTAAGGTACAAATGAAGTTTACCTTCCAGCTAGTCTGGCCGTTAATTCAGATACCATGCTGTGCATGATTAAGCATTTGAACAGGCTTAGGTTAGAAAAAAAAATACTTTACAATTGTCTAGTAATTATGCAGAAGAGTCGAGTGCTAGCTTTGTAAGCCATATCACAGCAATTGCTCTGCCCAATGCATGGCAGTCAGGTACGATTCAGTCTCATCAAGCCCATCTGAAAGCTTGTGACTTCCTCAGTTAAGTGTATACCTCTGCACCTGCTGAACAGATGTATTTGCATAGGCTTCAAGTAGCATCTCCTACATATCTATCCCTATAATTATTGGGTCACATTCTGAATAAGTTTCCATCTCAGTGGAGGACTCAGCATTTGGCTCTTTGTTATTTAGCAAGTTGTTACTCAAGAGGGAGATTTTTGCTGGAAATTTGAACTGGCCCGGAAAAGGACTTGACAATCCGATCAACTCTCTCTACAGAGGTAGACATGGTGTACGATTAGTAGGCATACCTTCAATGTCACAATGCTGCTTCAAAATGGGGCAGGCTATATAGTGATTGAGTCATTTTCAGTGACCCTACCACTGTACTGATCTAGAGAAATTTGATCTGGTCTAACTCTTAGAGCCAAATTAAGACCTGCTATATGGAAACAGCCAGGTTGTTTTGTTTTTTTTCCTTTTTAAATTGTTCCTTTCTCTCCCTCCTTGGTCAGTCATTCCAAACCTGAAATTATGATGTCGCAAACACTAGACAGTTGGGTCATTTTATTTATGGAGGAGCTTTATTTTTCTCCCCTCTCCACCCCCCGCCTCTCCCACACAGCCAATACAACAGATATAAAATGCATTTTTATTTTGAAAAGAACAGTGCAGAAACTGAATCACAGGATTACATTCCTTGACCATATCCTACAAACCCAGACACCAGAGAATCATTTGACAATATATTTTGAAGCCACCAGTAGGTTGGTACAACAAAATAATGTTAACAGTGTTATGCAGGCACCACAGTCTATCAAGGGGCATATATAATAAAAATACTATGTTCAGGAGTTTAAAATCACATTCATATCACTAGGCATAACGTTTACAGATCTGTTGCAAAGACAAACATAAAACATGCTTAAGGTAACAAAACAGAACATTTAAAGGCAACAATAAAACATTGTTAGCATTTGTCGGCTGGTTACCTTTAACAAAACCAAAGAACAATTTAACTTCCATAAATAAAGGTCCAGTAAGATACAATTGGTATCAGAGTATACAGTATGTACATTAAAAGCCCTATTGAGCAATGAGGCATGACACCTTTAGGGTATGCTTTCTAAAGAATATTTTCCTTTTTTAAATTACCATACAAAAAAGCACACAATGAAGAGTTACCATCTGTATTTCCCTGAACTAGCGAATATAGACATAAAAGAAAAAAAATAATCTAAAAACAGATCTGTCCACCAGCCAGAGGGATGGTGCTCAGCTGACTGCCTGGTCTCCTATCCAAAAAACTGTCCTATATGCAGTGATGGGAGGGGTGTAGAGCAGATTGCTTACATGCTATTGATGACAGGAAAGCAGCTATGAAGAGAGTTTCCTGTTGAAAATACACCCAAAAAAAGATACTGCAAGCCTGGTCTTACTTGATTCACATGGACATCTTTGCAGTTATGCCAGTGTAAAAATGGGGTATTGAGCAAAATCAGAATGAGGCCTGAAATCTCTATATAGTGTTTCGTACTTGTACTAGAGTAGCGGTTGCTTGTTTCCTGTCTAATTACCAGGGTCCTTCAGTTATGGCACCACTGATACAAGTGGCTCCATTAAAGAAAGTAGAATTGTTTAAGTGTCTTAAGACAGTTCACAGCTAGGTTTGATTACTATTGGAAGTACAGTTCCAGCTGGATATTTTGGTTATATGTCTCTAGAGGTTGGATGTTGATCAAGGGATCGCTTTGTAAGCCTTACAGTATTAATTTTAGGAGATGAACACTCCACTTTGAGTGAAACCGGTTTTGAAATATTTGCTGTCAAGCAGGTATCAAAATATCTCTATTATATATCTTTTCTATAGTCATATGGCCCAGTGTTATCTAAAGTCTTAACAAGTGTTTGATAATTCTTTACATATTCAAAGTTTTAACTAAGAAATATTTTGTGAAGGCTAAATCTAAGGCAACAGATTTTACAAAATTAGCAGTATAGCAAATGGCAGCTTCCCCCAACTCCATGTTGTAAGACAAGTGATTTATTTGTGGATTTTTGGTACAGCATATCCAACATCAGTCATCTACATAGTCATGGAAATATGGGAGTAACAGCTGAAGAAAAATGGAATATCTACATTCCTTTTCACATCTTTTAAAGAGAGACCATCTTTATTTCAAGCTCTAGAAAAGTGCTTTCTTGCCTTCAATGGCTATGGTACCATACACAAGGAATTTTATATATTTATGTAGGCAAGTTTTAGTTAAAGACATACTTGGGTTGCTAAACATATCTTTGGAGACCCAATATATTTTCATAGATAACAGTATATTTTTAAATATAAAAGGGTATGCTCTAAAGAGGAAACATGGGGATTTATACTCCTCAAAGGAAGATAACATTTGGGGCTTACATAAATTGACAGTGGCAATTGCAGTAAATTCTCCACCCTGTGCATTTTAAGATCGTTTGTTTTGCATTCTAATTTTGGGGGGAAAGGTCAGAATTAGAATGAGAGAATTAGCATAGAAAGTTAGACAGATGGATGTATTTTAATAGTAGGGGAGGTTAATAGTAGGTTTCATAATGATGTAAAGTATGTAAGTTACAAAATGTAGAAGAGCATTTTAAGTTCAAACTTTTTTGCTGTCACCTTGAGTAGGAGTTTAATCCTGGAACAGTTCAGGATAGGCAGTGCTGTTGCCACACAAGTAGGTGAGTGGCTATACTCTTCTTTACATGATACCAGTAGAAATCATATGCTTAAGACTGCAACCAATCTTTGAGGCAAGTTAGTGAAAACACTGTTAGTGTTTTCCCCAGTGCTGATTTAATAGTTTTTCAAATCACTGGATGGTAAAACAAAACCCTGTTCACAAGCTTACATAGTTTAAAAAAGTAAGTCTTCTACACAGTTGCATTTTTAAGGATTATTTGAACTATGGTTATTCTACTCTGGCAGTTCTATTTCTCTATAAAGGTGCTCCAGCTCCTGATTCAGCAAAGCACTTTGGCATATTCTTAAACACTTTGCTGAGTTGGAGACCTGGTGAACATTTTATGCCAGGTCTATAATCTAGGGGTAATCTTAGAGATAGAAAACCCCCATGAAGACGTCACTATTGAAAAACCTGTGCACCATGTGCACCCTTCTTAAGCCCTTAAACTTTGAGATTTAAGTGGTGCACTGGTCCATGTTTGGGCTCCTGTACGGAGGACAATGTCACCCATAGAGGATTCCTTGTAACATACAGATAACATAGGTGACAATGAAGGATTTAAGAAGCTTTTGGTCACAGAAGTAGCCAAGACATCATTTTAGGGCAATGTAAACATGACCAGTGTAAACTCACTGCAGAAAAGGTTTTTATATTTGAAAAGAAGTTTTTGATTTGAGTGCCACCACATCAGCATTCCTTCGTTTTTCCACAAATGCATTTGGCACACCCTTAAAATTCAGGCTAGAGGTAGAAAATAAGACTAATTTAGAACAAATAAAGGATGTGGAAATTGAGAACCGGGATAAATAGGGTAATTTTGACTAAGAGGACTTTCAGCTTTGCGGCATGGCTGGGAAGGAAGGCTGGTCTGAAATATTTCCTACATGAGTTTTGTGGACTCTCAAAATGGCAGTTTTCATGCAGCAGAGCACCCCTTATTTCAGAAGCTTAAAACAATGACTTTAAGACCAGTGCATTTACCCATCTGCTCTGGTATTTTTCTAACCTATTGTTCCACCTCAACACATGGAACTGAAGGCTAGGGTGAAGGTTACAGGACATAAAGATGTTTATAATATATAATAAATACATTCTAATTGTTCACCATTCTAAAATAAGTCTTCATACAATGCTGTGGTTGCTTAGTGTATTAAGCAAAGTCACATTTTTACATTCATGCTTGAGATTAGGAGGACAAAATACTTGTAGATCAGGAAGAAATAATGGACTATTACCTGGAGTTAAGAAATGATTTCTGACACTACAGTAGATCAAAAAGTTAATTGAGCATGGATGGAGATGAACAAGAAAAGAGATGAAAGAAAAATCTGATGACCTCTAATCTGTACAAAGCCTGGAGGCTACCTATGAAGAGAGATGATGAATTTAAGACATACCGGATTCAAATCAAACAATAAAAAAAAATAAAAAAAAATCAATCAGCACATTAAACCCAGCAACAGAGTCCTTGAAAATCAGAACTACATAGGTTTGGCAGTATTGTCAGCTTGGGTGCTGCATGTCATTCCTTGATTAAGTAATTACCATGCTCAGGGTTGGCTCACGCATAGCACCATGTATAACTGCAAACTCAAATGAGCACTGCCTAGCAGAGTGTTACAAAAAGGAGGGAAATTTTGGAGGGAGGCACACATTTCTAGGAGAGAAGACACAGAAACCAGGAGGACACAGGAATCAATGTGTGAATTAAATTTAGAAACAAAGGTTAGCAGGAGCAGAAGGTTTATACTGATAAGTATTTATGTATACACCTGTATAACTGCAGGAGTCATTGTTCCAATGCCCTTGGGCTAGTTAGAAGGCTTGTAGCTAGGTTGTGTTTGTACATAAAGCAGATGTTGAGCTTCTGATCCAACTGTGTACCACATAATGTATGCAATAGCAACATTGAAATACCAAGTCTAGATCATTTGAAAAATGAGTGGTCACTCTTGCTGGAAATGGTACATGAAAGTGAACTCATTTTAGGGCCATGTGGTCCTAGTGGTATTTGAAGGAAGGATTATGCTCAAGTGCGGTGCTCCAAAGAATACTGGTGTAAAAACAGGTTTTGTAGCTGCTATGCTCTGTAGCAGTGCAGAATGAAAGCCTAAGAATTTGAACTGGTTAATGAGAGTCATGGCAAGGGACTGAGTTCTCTCTACTTCATCATCACATCTGTGTAGAAATTGAACTATTCAATTAATGTCTCAGCTGCAACGTGAAGATTGGAAACTAACTGGTGCACAAACCGAGTCACAACCAGCCATACGTCACTCGGAATGGTTAGCTCAGTAAGTTATCAGTTATGGAAACATTACATAGTGGGATCTGTGCATAGTGAACCTCCAGTTAGTGAAAATCGAAAAGGCTTCAAACTGCAGCCACACCCCCTCTTTTCTTATAGGAAGCGGTCAAGGGAGGGAGCCCGTAGGGCAAGACTTCACTACATTAGCGTTCCACTGGATACAGGCACTTTAAGACACACTGCTCTCAAGATAAGCATTTCAGGGTAGCTTACAGTAAAAAGGACACTAGCATGGGAACTTTCATACTTCCATCATATGCAGCAATGGAGACATTTTCACGGACACAAAGGAGCGATCCCAATGACAAGCTCAGCATCTCAATCACCCATTGAAGTGAATGGGGATTGTACCTGCTCAGTAGTTAGGATCAGGCCCAAAATGCTATTAGACGAATATAGCCGCCTTCTCTCCGCGAGACTGTGACCCTAAAAAAGGAGTTAGGAGGAACAAGGAGGGTGTGGGGAGATGAAAGCAAGGCGGGGAAACTGAAGAAATGAGCAAATTATCCAGTTTCTTGTGGAGAAAATGAATCTGGGTGTTCTACAAAGCAGTTAGTAGCTGACTGGAGTTTATTTTTTAATACAAGTTGAACACTACCCTGCCAAAACTTCCAGTGTATATAAGGGGTAAGATATAGATTTACTTTTCTTTCCCTCCCTCCACACTATAGTTTGGTGGCTACCAGCCCGTCCACATGAATATCTGAAAATAATGTATGGTGGCAGCAAGACAGTGATAATTAAAAATTGATGAGAGATTTTTGCATGAGCTAGTACATTAAGGCAATAGAGACTATACTATACTCAACTGCCTACTGGTCTCAGGTTGTGATTGTTACACATTCCACCCTCAAGCAGTGGAATGTCTTAGAACAGTTAAATTTAGCAGGAACACCAGTTCTGAGATAGTCCTTTCCCTTAGGAGGTGTCTGGCAATGACGTTTAATGGGGAGGATTATAGGGTCCTGCTGTAGAGCAGTCTGCTTTGGATAACATGAGCGCAAAAGCTCATCATGTTTTCAAGAGTGCCGGCCAAAATGGGGAAGGTGTTAACTGGAGGTGATTCAGCAGCCTTAGGGTGCTTTGTAATTGGGGGTATGAACTCCTCACAGCTTTGCATGCAGTAGTCTCCCTATCTCACTATTCTGCTAGGCTAGCAACAGCCATTAGAATTCTCTAACAACTTTAAGACTCTAAATGCCAACTTATGTCACTTTAGGAAATTTATTCATACTGAAAGTAAATAAGTGAGCTATTCTGAAGTAGGCTCCTCACCCTCTTTGAATGGGAAAAACCAGATACTGTAAATTAAAGAACTGATTCTACCTGGTCGAGGATTCTCTCTCACACTCTCACACACTCTCACACACTCTCACACACACACACTCTCACACACACACACACACACACACACACACGGAAATCCCAGGTTACAACCATATCACAGACTTTGGAGGACTTAACTGAACAAAGCTCTGGTACTGTTTAGTATTTAAGGGAAGAGAAACTCCACTAACTCCATTTCCCTCAATTTATTTTGCAGGACTGTACTTGAAGTTTAAACTGCCTACTTCAACAATTTATATTCTTTGCCTAGGCAAACAGTGGCCATCTTGCATCCACTGAAGTTCATGCATAACGTGCTTTTTATGGTTTACAAAAGGGCAGCAGGTATTTCAGAACCTGCTGCGTAGGGTATGTCTTCATTTAGACAATTAGCAAACTGAATTTTTTCTCCAATTTGTTTATCGTGGCTATTTGGTTACTCACCCTACAAAAACGGCTACCCTTATTGTCAGACCATCTGCCCGGTCTACATGCCAAATCTTTCAGTAAATATCATTGGGAGGGATGGGCAGGAAGTGTGCTGCCCAGTCACCAAAGCAGCTGGTAAACCCTCAGTATTTTTTTTTAAAAAGGTATTGAATTAGATAGTTTGTGGACTAGCCACCTGGTAAGCGTAATTGGTTCAGAATCACAATGCTTCAAAAACTGAAAACCTCACATTTGCTTTAAATGTAAAGCAGAAGAAGTCTGTCTCCCTTCCACCATCTCCCCCAACCCAACCAGTTTAGTTTTGCTCTGTGGTAGAGCTCTTCTGTGAAACATTTTTCCCTGGAGTGATTTTTAAAAATTAGTCTGGAAGTACAAAATTCATGGAGTCCTGTGAACATGTTAGATCCTTACCTATTTAATAGAAGTAAACCCTAAATATTTTCTTGTACTCTTTGCTTTTAAATGAGAAGCCAGTGATGAGAGAGAGATGCTGTTGTAGTAGAACTGTCTCATTCCTTCTCTCATCCATACTCAGAGATACTAAGACAATACAAAGAACTACTCAAATTTTACCTTCCTGCTTTACTTTTTAATGCAACTGGCAGTGCCTTCTAATTACCTGCCGTATCACCCCACTTCTATAGATCTAACACTAGATAAAATGTATTGTGTAGCGCCACATTTAATATGTTGGCATTCCAAATCCAGAAGGATTTTACAAGAAGGGTCACTTTCTAGTCTATTTTGTGTATGAGAAAGTTGTGCTCATTTGAAAGCAAAGCATACCGGCAACATCACAAACTCATGGCAGGTGGGGAGTTCCCAGTCAACAACTGAATAACTTTAGAGAATCAATAAGTGCTATACAATTTTTGCAACTCTTTTAGACTGACACCATTTTCACAATTCCCCTTGCACACCCTACCTGATGCACACAGCCTGCTTTCTGGTGTCGAATACTGAATTTTTCTGACTAGCAAAGAGTGCTTTTGCTTATGGTGAAATTTGCTAGACACTCCACGAAATGCATTCTGCTGTCCTGAAACAGCAAATGTTGTCACTTTTCCATGTCGTGCTGGAATTTGAGTATCTTCTCCCTATCCCCTCATCCGCCAAACCCTGCTTGATTATTTACTAGCAACACAAATAATGTTGCACGTTTCCCTGGTTTTAGTTTAAAAAAAAAAAAATAGCCTCCACCCACTTTCTCCTCACACACTAGCTTATTATCAGTCAGTCACACCATTGCTTGCTTTGTGCAATAATAAGGTCATTCTTAATACACCACATAAAATTCTCTTTACTCATATCTCCACTTTAGCAAATGTATGGTCTCTGATGTAAATACAAAGTAGTATAAAGAAGCAAGATTCAATTAAGACAGAGACCTACAAAGTACCCCCTTTTTAGTTTATCATGATATCCAAATTATTTCTTCCCTCCCCCTCCCATGCAAACAATAGTTTTTTCCTCCTTCAAAGGAAGAAGGGAACATCTCTCCTACATTTTCTAGCCTGATTATATTAAGATAAAGATGAGGGCTCTTTTAGATCTTCCATGGCGCCATATCAGGAATATTTGTTCCAGCACAGAAGCCTCTCTGAAAACTCAGTTCTCTGGAGAACAAAAAAAAACCCAAACAAGACAACTTTGTTTCTGTGCATGGCCAGGTTTGAATTTAGTGGTAAATCAGCCATTTTCAGATCAAATATTCTTATTGGTTCGCACAGTTTAGAGGTGTAGTCTAGCATGCACACTTTTTCTCTTCTGGCTTTGCTGAATCTAGCTTCCCCGAGCTTCCTCCATTGGCTGTGTCAGATACTTGAGTCTTGTCAACACATTGTTCCATGCGCTTCATTATCAAGTCCAGGAGCATTTCCACAGCTTTATCCACATTTTGCCCAGTAGCTGCACTTGTTTCAAAGTATGGTATGCTAATATGTAGGATATGAAAAAAATTAAAAAGCTCATTAGAAAGGGCTTAAAATGAGAGATTGGATCAAGAGTTTTGCTCTGGGGCCTAACACCCCTGAACAAATTTTCTTGGTGGGGGATAGGGAATTTTGAAATACAAATCTGGCTGGCCTTTATTGCATTAAGTGGGCTGAAGGGATTGGGTCTTAAAATCAAGGCAAGTTTTGCATCTTGAACCAACTGCCAGTTTTAACTAACTTGGAGGTTCTGGCTTCAAACCAGAATGGCAGCATTTGCACAAACTACAGCTGAGAGAAACAGGCCTTCATAAAAAATTAACTTTTTCCAAGGTTCTGCAAGGAAGAACTGCAGTGCCCCTGCTCATAGAGAGATGGAACAGGAAGCAGAGATGTATTGACAATCACTGTTATTTAGTGCATTCAGGAGCATTTCCAGTTAAATTTCTACAGTCACTCTCCCTCAATATTTGGCAACATGGATTTCCAGGCTTCAGAACTGCAGATACTTCAGCTTTGAAGTATTTCATATATTATTCACAGGCAGTCCATTTTATGTCACCAGAAGTTTCCGGGTGGAAAATGAAGACTGTCTGCATGCATCTACAGTAACTCTCAAGGAACATGGAAAAGACCACAGGTCTATACTGATATGGCATATCTCCAATAGAAGCATTTAATCAGAAGCTTCAGGGAAAAAAGTGCAATAATTATCTACTAGACAGTTATGGAGAAGCCTACCCATAGTAAGATAGGATTAAATTTTTCCTATGGGGAGCAAGAGGGTTTAAATTTCTATTTGAAGGTTTTGTTTTTGGATTCTAATTTAATGTAGCTGTGGACAGTATGATCTTTGCCTCAGATATCCTGTGTCAGTGAGTTCCACAGGTAGATTCCTGCTTTACAGATTTTAAATTGTTGCCTTTTGATTTTAATGGAAAGCATTCTGAGAATAGGTAAGGAGGAGTGGCCATAAGGGTTTTTAAAATATATACACACACACACCCTCTTCTCTAATCTTTTCAGAGAGAAGTTTAGTCTCTTCATAGGGAAGTTTTCCCATGTTTCTGATCAGTGTTGTCTACCTCACAAATCCCTCTATTTCTTCAATTCTGGCCATTCATCTCAAAAAGGATACAGAACACAGCACTCTGGGGCGTGGGGCACACCACTAGTTTATGTAACAGCAGTATGTTTTCATTATTGCTTTCTTCTCATTCTCTATGCATTCTAGTATTGTGCATCAGCCGTCAAATAGCAACAGCAAGCAGCAGTTCCCATTGAGTGGCCACCCATGATTACCAGTTCACTTTTCAGTTGTTACAGTCCATTTAGAGTGCAGCAGTGTGTATGAATAGTTCAAATTATCCCTTTCAATATCTGAACTTGCATTTCATAACATGTAATTCCTCCTGCCATTGAAATAACAAATCAAACACTGCCGCCCTATTATGGAATATTGAGTTACACTACTCATCACATTTTGCCATAATTAAAGCATACTATTCATTCTTACTTCATTTTCTGTCTGAGATCGAGGATTGTCACGAGTAACAAACTGTCATTCTGACCACTTAGTTTCCTTAATAGCCTCTTTTGAGTGACTTTTTCCAAAATACCTTTGACAAAATGTGTCAGGGCAACTGGTTCTCCACTGTTTCGTAGACAAGCATAGAATCCTTAGAGATGAGGCAGTTTTCCTTTACAGAAGCCAGGGTGCATTATACTATCATGTTCTAGGGGTTTTACAACTCTACTGCTTTTGATTAGAGTTTCAACCAGTTTACCTGACTGAAGTAAGCAATGCTGATCTAAAAATCAAGATAGGTACAACATTTGCTACTCCCCAGTCCTTTGAATTAGTGGCTATTTCAAAGAGATTGTCTATTTATGTGCACAGCTTAGCCTCCTCATTCTTAAATCTCAACCTGGAATTCAGAAGAATGCCCTCTAGTTCTGTTTTTTCTAACAAGCAAAATGATCAATTTGCTCCAGTGCTGCCTCTTTTGAACCCTTCAATCTTTGTTAATACCTCATGGATCTCCCCTAGATACTCTTATGCAAGTTGATACAGCCCTTTCACTTCTCTGCAGTGTCCTTACTCCTTAATTGACTAAGGACAATTCTTAGACTTTCTACTTCTGATGTAGCTAAATGAGAATTTTTGGTCTGATTGCTTGTTGTAGTCCCTCAGCTTTCCTGATTTTGTTTGGCTCCAATTCTCTGTGAATAGCCACATTAAGACCCAGTGAATCAGATCGGGGACAAAATGATGCTTTTAAATCTATTTAATGAGACACAGTCAGTGCTATTTTCTGAGTTCAAACAGGCAGTTCAAACAATGTAAGAGTTAGTTTTATTAAATGTTCATACTATGAATCCCCAAATACTAACCAAATGTACTGTATTTAGAAGAGGGCATTTCTTGTATTAAAAAAAATGAGCAATGCTTTTTTTAATTAAAGTACAGGGTGTGATCATGCAAAATGTCAATTCGGAATTGTCCAATAGAAAAGGAGTTGAGGCCATCAGTGCGTTACACTCTCCACTTGTAAGATCTCATGGTCACTAGGTGCAATCATGACAGGTAGAGCATGTTACCAGTCTCTTTAGCCATGCAGTCCTTCGTACAGCGAGTTTTAGGGCATATGCTTTTGACATTTTTTGTCCTAGCTCTCAGGACTAACCAGCTGAATTAGAATGTAGCTCCGTAGTAATTATATTTTGCTTAAAAGCACCAATACGCTATAACGCTATTCATCTTCTACGGCGTTATCTAGCTTGTCAAACTTTGAAACATATGGCCCACTAATTTCAAAGAGTAACAGGGTGGGCAGCGCTGTAGAAGATTTTGCACACCAGACTAATTTCTATAGCATATCAATGTCTGTAAATCTCTAACCAACCTAACTGGTTTCCCAACTTTCAAAGCTGAGTGGTGGCAATTTAGGCTTTAAAAAAAAAAAAAAAAAAAAAAAACACCACCAACATTACACTGATGTAGAGATCAGCTGAAGTGATTGTCCACCACAATTTACTTACCCATATTTATCTGCAAGGTCTCTTGCTTGTCTCTCATTGACTTCCCTCTGATCTGATAAGTCAGCCTTGTTACCAAGTAATACTATATCGGGATTCTCACAATATGCATTGGCTTGCAGCTGACCTAAAAAAAAAAAAAAAACAAAAAAAAAAAACCTAGAGTAAAAAGTATTGAAATGCCACTAAGGGCCAAGATTTTTTTTTTAAAAAAAATATTCTTGTACCATATGGACTTTTCATAATACATTGTAGAAAATTACTTTAATGAGCCAGAGGAAAATGGAACAGATGTGATTAGGAATTTATTTCCGGTGAACTATTAATTTCCCCCTCCATACAACTTAGAAAGAGGAGAATCAAATGGAAAGATGTATTCTACATACAGTACTTGTTCTACAAAGACATGTTCTACATACAATATGTGTTCTACATACATACAAATAGACATCAGTACATTTTGGTTAGGTTTTCTTTAGTATGGACAGACATTTTCCTATTCAAAGAAACCCATTAGGAGAGCACAGAAATAAAGAATTCCAAATGCTTTTCACAAACAAGCAGTTATTTAGAAATTTGAGGCCAAATCTTCAGCTGGGATAACTATATAGATCCACTGGTTTCAATATTTAAGTAATTTTCTTACGCTCATCTTTTCTTACCTCAAAAATTGGGGTAAGAAAAGATGAATAGCTGCAGTATATATGAATATGTAGAAGAAATTTAGAGGAGCAGTGTGGCAAAGGAGCCACTGAAGCAGATAGAGTCCAATGCATTAACTTTTCAGTAGCCAAATAGTGGACTGAAGTGGAAGTATGGCTATTATTATTTCTATTAATAAAGCTCTAGCTTGCTGAGAAGGGATTTATTTGTATTCCCATATTGCCTTTCACAGTGTTCTTCTTGAACATACAAGCCAGTATACTCCCAACTAGCACGCAGAAGTTAGTTTGCTAACAAATGGCCAGTTTGAATTATACAGAACCTGAAATTAAGTCTGGTCACCTTTTGCATGTTGTTTTTTCCTCCAGTATAATAGCTCAACCAGTACTGGACAAGAATACACACATGGATCTTTTAAACACCTTTATTTTAAATCAGGATGATCCATGCTCTCTAGCAATTTTGTTTTAACCCTCGCTTCAGGTTGCTTCTGCATCAGATATTCTTGCCTTGCAAAAATAAAATAAAATAAAATAAAAAAAAGCAAGCAAGCCATAAACCCCTCAACTCTTCATTTTCAATATGCTGGGTCCACATCCTGGTCATGCTGAAGTCAGTGGGCAACAGGCACAAGATGCAAGATATTTTTCAAAATGCAGAATTATTTCAGAGTGTCATGTTTCTTGTTAAGATTCAGAAGACGTATGGTCAGTTGTTAGGCGTTATGAATGCACTGCACTAACACTGCTTTTCAGGAGCCTTCAAGCTCAACATTAATAAAACCTCCTAGATAGGCAGAAAGGGATTATCCTATTTTAGGGTTAGGAAAAATGAGGCACAGAAGTTCAGTGACGTGACCATGGTCACAAGTAAATCAGTATCAGAACTAGGAACAGACGTGTGAACTCTTAGTATCACCTCACCCAACTGTATTCTAGACAGCATACACTGCTGCCTCTTGGATGTTGCTAGAACTTGATTTCTTAATAGGTTAAACCAAATGCGAAGCAAGAGGCTATTGAAATATGCCTAAAATACATGTCTCTCTCATTTTAGTTTGGTAGGCTGTGTTTAAAATCTGATGAAACATCTAACCAAACCTTAAGCACTGTGCTGTATAAAGACCAATAAACATCCTTTATACAAATAAAAATAGAAGTAGAAAAATCAGGACAATGCAACACAGCACAAACAGTGATAATACAAAATGTAACAGTCCATAAGATCATAATAAGCATATGGTATGATTGATTTTATTTTACAAGTCCCAAAAACTGATCACCACAAACCTCTTCACACAACCTCCAACCCATCCCAGAAAAGGCCAGAGGAATAGATGTGCTTTGCAGAGTGCTTTGCAGAATGCTCTGAAGTTTAACAAGTTTATGTAATTTTCCAGAGCTGGGACTTCAGAGTCCACCTACCCAAGCTATAGGTTTATGGCCACCTGAAAAATACTGGACCACTCTTTGAAATTAACATTACATAAATGAAGACATTCAATATACAGTAACCACACACACAAGAAGCTGCTAGCTATCGGATACATGCAAGCTGTTCTGTTTTACTTACTCATCCAGTTTCTGACATTTAAGAAGCTCTGTTGACTGGTGAGATCAAACATTAATAAAAAGCCCATGGCATCTCTGAAAAATGCTGTGGTGAGACTTCGAAATCTGAAGGAAGGAACAAATAAGCAGCTCTGTTAACACAGACTGACCTCTAAAATTACTAGGTAATCATTTTTAGTGCACGACTTACTGGAGGGGGGGGAAAAAAATCAAAGGGGAAATACAAAAAAAAGCTTTACTGAATCTCTTTTGCAACCGACAGTTTAAAAAAAAAAAATCCAAACCCAGAGACGTTGCACAATTTATCAGCCAAATGTTCTCATAATAGTCAAAAGCCTGTGGCCCGTCTTTTGGCTAGATTTGTCATAGCTATCAGAAGTTATTTATCAGAGTGTGTGTAATTTACCGGAGGATGCTTAGATGTGTGAGAATGTTCCATTGTCAGTGACCACCCTGCTAGTTCAAATTCTCTGTCTTTTGGACTAGCCTAAAAACTAACATGTTGCTTGTTTAATCCAAGTGATTCAGATGCATTGAGTGCATCCCTAATCACTGGGACACAAAATCAGTTCAATTGATGAACACAGGAAGAGTATTGTGAAGAAACGTTTACTTCATGGATAGCCACCACCTAATATGGCAGATATGAAAGAAGTATCTGGCCATTTAATCATAGTTTAGAATAAAAACAGTTTACTGGGAAGCTCATCTACAGAGGCCAGATTTACTTGTAGTTGACCAGCTGAGCTCAATGAAACTTGTTTGGTCTTTGTGCATTCAGAGATGACACATTTTGCAGGTTTTCCACAAAGCCATGGACCCAGCACCCAAAATATAGCCCCAGTTTGCTGCCACAGGATCACAAGCCAGAGTCTCAAATAAATTAGGAAACCAAAACACATTAAGAAACTTTTCATACAGAGCTAGAAAATAGAATTTGGTGCTCTGTCTTATGTACATAAAGGTTTACCACATCACAAAAGCCACCACATAATCTGGCAGATCTGTCAGTAGCAGATGTGGTAGATAAGATACCCCAGGGCACATGCATCAAAATTAAAACAAACGACTGTTGCAGAAGAGAGAATCATAGATTATCAGGGTTGGAAGGGACCTTAGGAGGTCATCTAGTCCAACCCCCTGCTCAAAGCAGGACCAATCCCCAATTTTTGCCCCAGATCCCTAAATGGCCCCCTCAAGGATTGAACTCACAACCCTGGGTTTAGCAGGCCAATGCTCAAACCACTGAGCTATCCCTCCCCCACGAGAGCCACACACTCGTGAGGTTTCCCAATGACAATTTAGCTGCAAGAGTGTTACCATAAGATCTCTTTTGTAGAAGTGATGCCTTTTACACAGTATGGCTAAATGTGGTTGTCAGAGACAATGGGACAGATTCAAACCAGAAAAATGGGTGTGTCTTAATAGAGGCCAATTTTAAATATAGCACCACAGTAAGTGTGTTCGCTATCTACAAAAAGTATGAGACAAGGTCCCTACCTTGAGGAACTTATAATTTAGACAGACAACAGACTATGGACACAGGGATAGGGGCTTTAGCGGTGACATTTAGCATGTGTCCAGTTCCTCGTTTGCCAGTCATTTATTTTGTGACTTCTCTCGGGAGGTCTAGGGTACAGAGCCCATGGACTTAGGAGGGCTTGAAAGAGAACCATGGAAACATGGTGGTTCAAACCAAAGTTGGTCTTTCCAGGTGTAGAAGCCACACAAAAGGTGACAAAGGCACAGACAGTTGCACTTGTTTTCCTCAGGTCTGATTTTGTTCTCCCATCCACTGAAATTTTGCTGTAAGCCATTTTCCTTCAGTGCTTTCAGGTTCCCTTTAGAAGCATGAAGACAGCTTGTACTCATGGTTTCCCCTTCTCCATTTAACGAGTTGTTTTAGGCTGCTGTTTCCCACCCCAGTGCCTCAATACGGTTTCCTGCTACATGATTGGATTCCCTGTCCCCCACCCCCCCGCCACTTCCTGTCTCTAGGCACAGCCAATATTTAATCATCAAGAGTAGGCCAAGCCATATACTGTATGCTAACAAACCACCATGAACTTTACTGCTACTCTAGAGTAGCTAGGGGGAGCTTACAAAAAGAAGTGAATACAGTATTTCAGTATGATCACAGCAAAGCAGCAACAGTTAAAAACTATAGTTCGGGAACAAGTGGTGGCTTTTCATTTGTGGTCAAAAGCAAAATCTGTGACAAAAGACCAGTGTTTTAGAAACATGCATATGATTCTGATTAACTGGATAGGAGATGCTGAACTCTGTGCATTACCTTTCCTGCCCAGCGGTGTCCCAAAGCTGTAGGTGAACTTTAAAGGCTTTTCCTGAAGATCCATTTGGTCCTCTGCTATTGTATATCTGACAAACACAGAGTAGAATCAGCGATTGTATAGTCAATAAAGAAGTAGTCTTTTGCTTAAATTTATGAATGTCTTTCCCGTTACTAAAATTTCACCCTTAGCACATAGTGCTGTACTGAAACAAAACAAACAATTAGCTTCAAAAACAAATGGAGAATAAGTTGGTATATTAAATATAGCTTATACTTGCTACAGAGATCCACATTCACTAATATTCCACTTCAAAGGGCCTCTTACAAGGGCAATATTTCAAAACCAGAAAACCAACATGGTCTTCTGAAGATGAATGGGGTATATTTAATATTGTTATTTAGACCCTGATTCGGCTCATCTCAGTATACAAATGTGTCCTCTTAGATTTAATTTATTTAATATGGCTGGCTGTGCATTAAAGACCTGCTTTTTGCAATGCTCCATTCTGGCTATGGTTCATGTTTCCAAAACACTTCGCAATGCCATGTAAGCACTTTACATACACTAGTGAATTTAGGCACTTCCCTTTGAGTTAGGCAACTATTAACATCCAAGGTTAGAGAACAAGTCAGTTGTAGAACTAGGAATAGAGCCAAGACTTCCTGATTTCCGATCCTATGCTTCATTAGGATTGCTATTGTGCTTCAAGCAAGCCAAGAGCATTCTTATCTGAAGGCAGAACTTTTTTTGTACATTGTGCAATAAAAAAAAAACCAAACACTATCCTTTTTTGTCAAGGTCTGTGGCTATGCACAATAGTTGTGTTCTATTAAAATAGTGGCAATGAATGTTAGTACACATGAAAGGAATCAGGTTGACAGCATGGAAGATTGTTATCTTCCATTTAATATTAAGGAACAAATGCACCACAGTACAAACGAGCCCACACCGTTCTACAAGTGTGGAACTGTAGCCTGAAAGGGCCACCTATAGGGGCATGAGGATAGTTCAATTTACAGCCACATTACTAAAGTGAGTCAAAGAAGTCAATAGTTTGTTCTATAGACACCTTGGGAGGCAGTATTTAGTTCAGGGGTCAGCAACCTTCGGCATGCGGCCCATCAGAGAAATGCACTGGCGGGCCACGAGACATTTTGTTTACGTTGACTGTCTGCTGGCACAGCCCCCTGCAACCTCCCAGTGGCCGCGGTTCACCATTCCCAGCCAATGGGAGCTGCAGGAAGCGGCACTGGGTGTAGGGACGTGCTGGCCACCACTTCCCACAACTCCCATTGGCTGGGAACAGCAAACCGTGGCCCCTGGGAGCTTGCAGATGGTCAGCGTAAACAAAATGTCTTGTGGCCTGCTAGCAGATCACCCTGATGGGCAGAAGGTTGCCAACCCCTCATCTAGTTGACTGAGCATTGGGCAGGAGTCTGAAGACATGAGTTCTACTTCCTGTTCTACAATTTACCTGGCATGTGATCTTGGGCAAGACACTATCACTGTGCTCTTTCCCCTTCCATTCTTTTTCTGTCACCTTCTCTCTTTAGGTCTCAAACTAATTTGTGACAGAGGCTGTCTCTGTAATGTGTTCATACATCAGCTAGCACAGTGGGCCCCGCTGGAGGCCTTTGGTGCTAATGTAATGTAAATACATAATACCCCACTAGTATACCAGGCAGCCATCTGAGGGCAACAGCTTCTCCCCCCACTCCCTTCTAATTTTGACTGGACTCGAGCCAGAGACAAACAGAAAAGGCATTCTTAACACACCTTAAACCTTTCAGTAAGAGGAACCATATACATTTATGTAAAGCACGTTCTCAACACCATTGGAAACTGGAAGAAGTGAAGATACTGACAACTTCAGAAACTTACCACACGTTTTTCCCGAAAGTCTATTCCTACTGTTGTGATGAATTTGGGGTTGAATTTGTTGTCTGTGTATCTATAAAGGAATGTCGTCTTCCCAACCCCAGAATCCCCCAGGGCCAGGAGTTTGATCAGATAGTCATAGTCCCCATCAGTCATAGTGCTGATCTTTATGAACCTGCAGAGAGACGAAGAACTGGTTTTAAAACAGTGATAAACATAAGAACAGCCAGACTGAGTCTGACCAATGTTTCAGCTACCCCAGAATCTTGTCTCTGACAGTGGCCAATGCCAGATGCTTCAGAGGGAATGAACAGAACAGGGCAATTTTGAGTGATCCATCCCCTGCTGTCCAGTCCCAGCTTCTAACAGGCAGAGAATTAGGGACTCCCAGAACTTGGGGTTGCATCCCTGAACATCTTGGCTAATTGCCACTGATGGACCTATCCTCTATGAAGTTGTCTAATTCTTTAAGACCAAAAGTATAACTGGGTTCAACAATGAATTGTTAATATATTTAATTTAAAAACAACTTTTGTTCATTTGACTGAATTAATTGCTATTGTCTGTACTCAAGAATGTCTAAAATGTTTACATAGGAAGAGAGCAGAGGAAGGAAGGAAGCCTTTAGTTTTAGGTGTTAGCCCATGTAACATGAGAGCTCAAATGCTAAAGTTTGAAAGTATAATTGAAATTTTGTCCCAGCCACCAACTCACAAGATTAAAAATTAGGCTAGCCTTGGCCATGCCCTAAAACTTTCAAACACCTCAGTAGAGTCAGAATTTAAAGCCAAAAGGATCACCAGATCATCTAATCTGACCTCCTATATGTCACAGGCCACCCCACCCCCACACAGCACCCACACACTAAACCCATCCACCAAAATTACACAGAATTATTACAGCCTACAAGAGACTAGACCAGCGGTTCTCAAACAGTGGGTCGGGAGCCCAAAGTGGGTCACGATCCTGTTTTAATGGGGTTGCCAGGGTTGGCTTAGACTTGCTGGGGCCTGCTGCTTCAGCTCTGTGCAGCAAGGCTCAGGATACAGGCCCCCTGCCTCAGGCTGAAGCCCTGGGGCTTCGGCTTTGACCCCCCCCACTCCACCCAGGGCAGTGGGGCTCAGGCTTTAGCCCTACCACCTGGGATGGCAGGGTTCAGGTGGGCTCAGACTTCACTTCCCCCCACCAACACTGTAGGAAAGTCAGACACCAACTAAGTCTTCTTCACATGACTTAGAATATAATTGGGTAACAAAGAGAAGACGATGCCATTTTCCTCTATGATTTGGTATGTGATAGGCCTTCCAAGATAAAAATCAAAACATTCCTCTGGATTGTTGGATTATTCCTACAAATGGCTTTGTAAACTCCTCTGTATTGTACAAGTTGTGTGGCCTGTTCTACAAATGCTTAATGGGAGGGTGTGTGTGTGGAAATCCATTTTAGCTTAAAAACTGATTTACTTTCATGTTCCAAGAAACAGGTGCATCTTCAAGATCAAAGGAGAAAATCAACAGGAAAAAGACTCCATCTCAGAGCTCAACTGCTGTACGTGATCAGAGGACACTATCAGTGCTAGACTTACATAGATAGGTAGGAGGTGGTTTATTTTGCTACTCCATGATTTAAGTTAAGTTTCAGTAAGCAATTGTCCACAGGTCACTACTAAATGCAAGAACATGTCTAAAGCCACGTTTACTCTTTGACATGGTTATATGGACAGAAAATGGTGTATACTAAAGATGGGTGAAACTTTTAGGATCACTTTTTTTAAACTTTAAAAATATAGATTTGCGTAAACCGAAGTATTTTTTGGATTTGTGTTGAATTCACCAAATAATTTTGGCTGATTAAAAAAAAAAAGGGGGGGGGGGATTCAAAAATGTCAAAATATTTCATCGCAAAATGACATTCCATTTTGGAATTTGGCTAGTCTAAAACCCAAGAAGCACCCTAAAATCATAGAATATCAGGGTTGGAAGGGACCTCAGGAGGTCATCTAGTCCAACCCCCTGCTCAAAGCAGGACCAATCCCCAAGTAAATCATCCCAGCCAAGGCTTTGTCAAGCCGGACCTTAAAAACCTCTAAGGAAGGAGATTCCACCGCCTCCTTAGGCAACACATTCCAGTGCTTCACCATCCTCCTAGTGAAAAAGTTTTTCCTAATATCCAACCTAAACCTCCCCCTCTGCAACTTGAGACCATTGCTCCTTGTTCTGTCCCCTGCCACCACTGAGAACAGTCTAGAACCATCCTCTTTGGAACCCCCTTTCAGGTAGTTGAAAGCAGCTATTAAATCCCCCCCTCATTCTGCTCTTCTGCAGACTAAACAATCCCAGTTCCCTCAGCCTCTCCTCATAACTCATGTGCTCCAGCCCCCTAATCATTTTTGTTACCCTCCGCTGGACTCTCCAATTTTTCCACATCTTTCTTGTAGTGTGGGGCCCAAAACTCGACACAGTACTCCAGATGAGGCCTCAACAAAGCCGAATAGAAGGGAATGATCACAGCCAGCCCTCGATCTGTTGGCAATGCTCCTACTTATACAGCCCAAAATGCTGTTAGCCTTCTTGGCAACAAGGGCACACGTTGACTCATATCCACCTTCTCGTCCATTGTAACCCCTAGGTCCTTTTCTGCAGAACTGCCGCTTAGCCAGTTGGTCCCTAGCCTGTAGCAGTGCATGGGATTTTTCTGTCCTAAGCACAGGACTCTACATTTGTCCTTGTTGAATCTCATCAGATTTCTTTTGGCCCAATCCTCTAATTTGTCTAGGTCCCTATGTATCCTATCCCTACCCTCCAGTGTACCCTCCTCCTTCCAGTTTAGTGTCATCTTCAAACTTGCTGAGGGTGCAATCCACGCCATCATCCAGATCATTAATGAAGATATTGAAAAAAATGACCAAATCAAAACGCAACACCTGAACTGTTTCACTTCATTCAAAATGAATTTTTTCCTCAAGTTTTTAAACTTTAGGGGAAAAAATGATTTTGGTTCAGAGCAAATCAAATGTTTTTAGGATATTTTTTGGTTCAGTCCCCTGTGACTGAGTCCCAGGGAGCCTCACTGAGACTACTAAATTAGGGTGAACTACAAAGAATGGGCAGATAATCCCCCAAACTGGTGAATATTCCAATACTTAGATTTGCCAAGCACAAAACACAAAAGCACAAAACAGGTCCTATAATACCTTACTGGTTACCCAGAAACGAACAATACAGTTCTCTTAAAGTAACCCAGCCTTAGGCCTCCACCCAGACACCCAAGTCAAATATGATGAGGATTACTGAAAATCTTATTCATTAACCTGGGAGGTAACGTGTCCAATCCTTTGGGATTGGTAGAACTTTTTTATATGATGAATATTTCAGATCTTACCCAAATACACACAGCCAATTCTTATTAACTAAACTAAAATTTATTTAAAAAGGAAAGTGTGTGTGTGTGAGTGTGAGAGAGAGTGTTAAAAGATTAATATACATACAAACATGAGTATGGTCCTGAGATCATATTCATAGTAGAGATGGTGAGCTTTGTAGTTACAAAGAATTTTCAGAATTAGTCTATAGGTTATAGTCCAATGTCCATATTCAGGGTGATCCAGTTAGGACTGGAGATCTCAGTCTTATGACTTAAGCTTCCCCAGCATGAAGCAGATTTGAGATAAAAAGGATCAGGTCTCAAAGGTTTTTATACAGTTCCAGCCCTTTTCTTGACAGGTCAGAGTTCTTAGGTGAACAATAGGCAACCATGGAGGCTTTGAAGAAGTCCTATTTCTTAAGCATCACCAGTAATTAGCTACACAGATTAACATAACACAATTGCCTGTTTTCCACCATTCACAGGTGATTTGCTATACATTTCAAAGAGATAAATACAACGATATTATTCTGTTTACAATTTAAATGTTAAAATGTCTTTTGGATCTCTGAATTAACAGAAAACAGCACAAACAGGGACTATTAGATTACCTTGTTAACCTCTAAACCATTATTTATATATATATATATATATATATATATATATATATATATATATATATATATATATATATATATATATATACACACACACACACACACACACCTTAACCCTTTCTGGCCATGCGTCACACTTTGTATAAGATTTGTTGCAATTATATAACAGTGGTAGCAACAATGATTTGCCTGGTCATACTCTAATCACATAACGTCACAGCACCCAAACAGAAATAGTTCACTCAGCTCGACTCCCCACCTTCCCTCCTCTCCCTCTATGTTCCCCCGACAAAAAGAATTAAAATAATTATTAAACCCAACAATATTAATAAGGTTTTAGTTTAATAGTAGTTGGGAATGGGATGAGGAAGGTCATAGGTTACAATATGTTCAGGTAGTTACTTGCTTAGGGTGCGTGTACATCCTGATGCCTCCACTAAGCTGTTTTTTTAAAAAAATATGGTAAGTTATTCATATATTGAAGGTAAGTAAAAATTTTGCATAGACTCCAAATAGGTAATGTTAACAGAAAACCAACTATCATTCATAACATTAAATTCTGATAATTTAAATTGTGTTTCCATGTCTAAAGAGAACAATGGACTAAATCTGTGGAAGCTGCATCATCATACACCTCTGCTACACATATTTAAATCATCAAGTTATAGGAGGATAGCACAGAGTCATGCAAGAATCAGAAACATTGAACAAGATCTGCCAGGCCTGTTCGGCTTGTACGGAGCATATGCTCTTAGAACTAAATAGCTGCAATAGTAACACTTCTGAGGGACTTCCTTTGCCCCACACAACAGCTGTCTAATCTTGCTACTTACACAGCAGGGCCTTTGCAGGTTGGCAGAGTTTATTTGGGGAACTAAAATACAGCTTCAGAAGAGAGGAGAGGATGGTTGTGAAGCCTCATCCATTTGCGACAAGGCATATTTTATTTCACTTCTCTGTCAGCCACCAGATCGCTATTTGCTGGGCACACTGCCAACCGATAAAAGCATTCTCCAAACCAGGACAGGAACTACAGTATGCCAGGAATCATCATCATGAGAGTGGTACAGTAAATCTCCAAAGTTCTATGTGTACTAGCTTTGAACGTCTTTAGTTATAGAATTTGAGGTCAATATAAAAAAATATTCATAGGAGCTGACTGATTCTCCACTTCTTTTCATAGATTCCATGCCCAGAAGGGACCATTGTAATCATCTAGTCTGACTTTCTGTATAACATGTCATAGAACATTCCCCCAAAATAATTCCTAGAGCATCTCTTTCCAAAAAAATAATCCAATCTTGATTTAAGAACTTGCCAATGATGGAGAATCCACCCTGATCCTTGGAAAATTGTTCCTAAGGTTAATTACTTTATCAACCAAGGGCAGAAACTGCCCTTTTGCTTTCTTTGCAGTAACCTGAGTTGCTGGACCTGGTTGACCAGAACTTGGAGATATGTTAGTTACTTCAACAGCCTTCTCCCTGCCACTTTTATTTATTCAGTTACTCCCTCTCCTTATGCTGCTGGCAACCTCAATACCAGGAACTCTCCCCGCAAGCAATAGAGAAAAATGCAGCACCTGGTGGCATTGGTTCCCACCTGAGCAATTCAGGTGCACACTACAAGGTCTAACATTGGATGGATGGATAACCACAGCAGGTCCTGGGCAGCAGGACACTATGTGGTGAAAGCATGAGAGTGGTATGCAGAGATCAAGTGCCATTTATTAGTAGCCATGGCTCCTACTGGTTTGGGAAGAGAGATGATCATGGTTCTTAACAGTAGTTCTGACCAATCGAGATCCCAACTAGCCCTCTGTTGTGGTTAATTTACAGGATGCAAGCCCAGAGAGTCCCGCAATCAGACAGTGAACTCCTAATTGATCAATACTACTCCAGCGTATGTGCCTGATGGCTAAGAAACTACATGTTCACCATCTGTTTTTGCAAAGAAGCACTTATGAAATTTAGACATTGGCTATTGTCCCAAATCTGGCAAATTTAAAAAAAAAAAAAAAAAATCTTCAGATTAGGCTCAACTTCAAACTTGAGGTGCCATAGTTTAGCAGTGAAAACAGGGGTGAGATTCAGTGGACCTGGATTTCATTCCAAGTTCTGCTGAGGACCAGTTAGGTTATCTTGAATAATTAAAGCAACAGGGAAACTATGCATAACAATGTTCCTCAGCTCAAAGGTCATGACCCCCAGTGGGAAGGAGGGGTCACGAGGCATTCGAAATTCTATTACAATCTAAAGCAGGGGTCTCAAAACACGCAGCCTGTGGGCCGCAGCTCCCCGCGCCCCTGAGTTACTTTCTGAAGTTCCGCCGCCAGAACAGCTGTCTGGCGGCTTCGTGGTTTCTGGGAGGGGAGGGAGGGAGGAGCGGGAAGCGCGCACACAGGGGAGGAGGGGAGGGGGAGAAGAGGTGGGCCGCCAGGTTCCCCTCGCCCACCCCCCCAGTTACATCCTATGACCGCCAACTCCCCTCACCCCACCCCCAGTTACGTTCTGTGGCCGCCAACTCCCCTCACCCCTGCCCCCCCCGTTACATTCTGTGGCCACTAAGATCCCCGTTCCCACCGCGCTGCTCCAAGGTTCTATTTTTACATCCAGGCAGTTCCCGCCGCCAGAACAGCTGTCTGGTGGCTTTGCGGTTTCTGGGCGGGGGGGGAAGGAGCGGGGAGCCACATGATCAGGGGAGGAGGCGGAGAAGGGGTGGGGCCTAATGGAAGGGGTGGAGTGGGGCAGGGCCAGTGATGCAGCCCTCGGACCAATGCACTAGTCCTCATGCAGCCCTCGTGGTAATTTGAGTTTGAGACCCCTGATCTAAAGCAAAGAAAATCTTGTTTCCCATTCCTGTGGTATGTTTCATCAACCTCTCAACACACACACACACACCCCCAATAGGCCCATATAATTCATATCAGATATGTTTCATCCTTACTTTTATAGTAAATGCAATGTGGTGGTGATTTTTGTTTGTTTTTTAAAAACTTTGAATCAGGTTGGCAATCACTTAATCATAGAATCTCAGGGTTGGAAGGGACCTCAGGAGGTCATCTAGTCCAACTCCCTGCTCAAAGCAGGACCAACCCCAGCTAAATCATCCCAGCCAGGGCTTTGTCAAGCCTGACCTTAAAAACCTCTAAGGAAGGAGATTCCACCACTTCCCTAGGTAAGAGGCTGATAAACACTGATCAATAAAATAGAGATAACAATACTTACCTACTTTTGTAAAATGCCTTGAGATCATGAGATGAATGAGACTATGCATGTCCAAGCCATTTTACACTGCCTCTCTTAATCTTAGTACTCTTCATAAGTAAATGCTTTTGCTTCCTTATGAACAGGGTCTAGTGAATCCTTAGTGTAGAAGAGGTTCTATTCTATTCAAATTCTTGTATTGTGCGCATCACCATGGCATCTGAGCTGGATTCCGTGGGTCAAATTCTGCTCTCAAATACTCTTATTTGCATCAGTGTAATTCCAGTAGTTTCAAGAAGAACAGAATCTATCCCCCTTGGCGCATGAATAAGGAAGTGCTTTAACTAACAAATTTTGACCAACCTGAAATTCAATGTGTTTTCATTTGTTATCTGTATGGCTGAGAGCGCTTGTTCGCCTACATACGTGCTCTTTGACAACTACGAAGCAGCTCAGCCACTGCAAGAGGCTATTTGGCATCTTCTGACTTGGGAAAGATCAAAAGAATTTTTAGAAGTCTAGCAGCATCAGCTTTTGTGACAGTCTAGTCACAGACAGCTTGGTGTCTCCTTTGTTCTGTACACGGCAGAGAGGACAGAAAATTCACTGGATCATTCTAGTTCTTGCCAGAGTACAACAAGCCAATTGCATGACAAGAGATTCCACATAGATACTCAAAAAACAAACAAACAAAAAATACAACACACCTCTTCCACCATGTATGTCAAAATATGGAGCAGAATTACATGGCCGGAAGTACTGTTCTTTACAACCATAATCTCATGTGCCCCATTAGATAAAGCAAAGAAAAAAAAAGGCATCTTAGGAGTGGCCATTATTTGTTCACTATCTCAAATTACCTTAAATGAGCATTGAAAACCATCAATCTATAGACTCAGCATTAGTCCTGAGCTTCATGTTGCTTGAAAGCGGTGTTTTAAATTTCTCTATCAAATAAAAAGGTTTCATTGTACAAAGTGAATGGTCAAATGTACACGGATGGAACTACAACTTACTACTCAGGGTCGGTTCATCAGAATGCATTGGATTTACAGGTGTTAGACAAAAGATACTACCAGATTAGCAAACTGGGTGTGGAAACTAAATGTATAGGTCTACTGACATGAGTGCATATGGGAGACGACTACCAATGGCATCAGGACATCTTCACTCAGGAAGTCTACTGATAAGCACACCAGAGGCTGTGTTGATTGAGGGCACAGGTGCTATAAAAGCATGAGGAGAAAGGGGAAAAAAACCCTCAATAGCTCTAGTCCTAACAATAAGAAAACTGAGCAGCCACCATCCACAGTCACTTGAGGGAAAAGGACTGGCTGACTGCAGAATTAATAGCCAAAGAGGCAACATGATCACTTGTCCAATATATTACTGTTTTGTTTTTTCATGTTTTAAAAAAGGAACCACCAGGCTAAATTCATCCCTGCTACAGGTAGAAATTTCCTCCTGAAGTTAACATATCTTAAATCATGCAGCTTGATTAGCTGTTTGATGGGGAGTTTTACACCTTCTCTGAAGCATGATTATCCAGTCTCCAGTGACACTCAGACTAGATTGCCCTACTTCTATCAGGTGTCCAAAGTCTATTTTAACACACCGTCAACACTTGCATTGCTTGCCATGCTAATTAAAATCTTATGGTATTGAAGTTTTCCATATCCCAGACCAATGACAGTTCTTGCATTCCTTGATTAGAATTATTCAAGATTTGTCCTGAATAATTGTGCATTTTTTAAAAGTTGCTTTAAACCTGTCAACTCAGTCCCTACACCACCAACTTTAAAGTACTTCAATGTATTCAATTTAGCACACCATATTTTATAAATCCACTTTGGTTTGTATCTACAATTGCACTATTGCAGTGCATTTATGTTGAGTGCACTCAGAACAAGGAATGTTTTACTTTGGTTTATGTGCATGGTTTGCGTTTTGCTATTACACAGTATAAACAAGCCTAATGGGATTGTCTCTTATGAGAAAGGTCTTCTCTAAGAGTTGCCAGCCAATAATTTTATAACCTCAACAGCGGTGCTAGATGACACCGAAGGTCACACATATTCAATGGTGTACCTGGATGATGTTTTTTCCCCCTGAACTGAACACATCAGAAAAAGTGAGTTATTTAAGCTGAACAGTGTTTAGAGAGAGGTGATTAATAGTAGATCTCCACTGGTCATTCATGAGTAACTTGGAAGAGGCATGGCCTTATGTCTGAATCGTGATTCCTGAGTCATGTCTCCCTGACCTGTGATAAATGAGTGGGATAAACACATGGGATAGTACAACTCTATTGTATAATGGAACCTTTTTGTCTATTGCAGAGACCAGTACAAGAATCACAGCATTTCAATCTCATGGAGCGCATTCCAGTACTGCCAGTAGCAGGGTTATAGTATTAGAACTGCAGCACTTAAAATGGCTATGAGAGCCAGGTCACTAATACACCCATACTTCCACTTATTCCCTAGCAGATTCCCTCCTCAACCCCTTTTTCTCTCATTCACACAAGAAAAGGTCAACAAGATCCACTGTAACTTCCTCCGGCTCCTTCCTGGTCACTGACAGGGTTCTTGGGTGCCCTGTTCCACTAGTGCAACATTTCTCAGGTTTTCCTAACTCCTCTCTAACTGCTCCTTCAACATCTCCTTCCCTCCTCCATTCAGTGAGACCTTCCCTGCCCTTCCTCCCCGCAAACTTTAAAAAAAAAAAAAAAACCAAAAAAAACAAAAAACAAAACCCACTTCGCTTACATCCTGTCTAGCGATCTCATTTGCTCACACAGCTTCCAACTAGCACCTATATACAGATAACTCAACTCCATTTTACTCCTCACCATGCAATCTCTCCTTCTAGCTAATTCCGTCTCTCAGCCTGTCACCCTGACATCTCCTCCCAGATGGCACTCTATCAATTAAAGAAATTAACATGTCTCAAACTGACCCCCTTCCCTTTCCTCCAAAACCCTCCTGTCAATCAGGCCAACAACCAGGGTGCATATGTCGTTTTTGACACTCTTCTTTTAATTTTTTCTCCCCACCCCCCCCACTGCCACACTCAGACTAATTCAAGGGGGAAGAGGGGAAATCAAATCTTTTCTTTCTGTACAGACAGCTAAGGCTCTCATCCAGCCCATCATCCTCTCCTGTCTTGATTACTGATTATTTTTCTCTAATATTCTCTAACTGTAGTGTGGCAGATAATTGAAAATTTGTCATGTGTCAACAGATATTCCAGAGTATCTGCACTGGATCCTGATTACTTAAGGTGCATAGATGATACTGCTTCAAATAAGTTAATTGAATATCTTGGAGGTTGGGCTATAAAAAATTGCAAGTGGGAGGGTATTTGCTCCTTTTGTGCACAGAGGTGTAGATCTGTCATTGCAGTTGAAGCAGAGTGCCTTTTCAAATATCTGTTTCAATGCATGGTTAACATGCCCTGTTGTACTTTGCCACATTGAAGAAATTGATGTATTGATTAAATTTATTGTGTATGCTAGTCTGTCAGAGTGCTTTCTGATCCCAATGTTCCACAGAAAATTTGAAACAAAGATGAATCAAAACCACATAATTTAGGTGACAGGGGTTCTGTTCTAATTATCCAGCCTATTTCAAGATTTTTTTTTTTGTTTTTGTTTTTTTAAGAGAAGTCAGCTTGTGGTCGAAGACTACGCGTAGGTTTGGGAAAAGGTAGCCAAAATATTATGAGAATTTGCCAATATTTGAAATTTTACTCCCTAAAATAACCTTGTGACCCCGCGCAACTCCTTTTTGGGTCAGGACCCCCAATTTGAGAAATGCTGGTCTCCCCGTGACATCTGTATAGTATAGGGTAAAAGCAAACAAAAGGCCAATTTCCACAGTCCGTGACACGTTTTTCATGGCTGTGAATTTGGTAGGGCCCTATACATGCTCCTCGTTACCTTTTCCACCCTCCTCTCCTTTTTGGATCCCTTCCATGACCTAGTCTGTATAAAGCAGCAATTTTCCTCTTCCCCAAAATCCTAGAAGTAACATTATCTCTGCCAACCATCACTCTTCTTGCATGTTGCATCCCTTCCTCCCACCCTTTTCCAATTGTATCTACTCAGACTAAGCTATTCAGCTAAGGAACGGGTCTTACCTGCATTTGTACAGCAACTAGCCTCAATCCTGCTGGGCATTCTAGGTACTACTGTCATGAAAATACAACATTCAATTTCAGGGCACTGAGTCTGAAATGCTTCCTAGAATAAAACTGCACTGTTTAAACAACATAACCTGGTACCATGCTGAGCTGAAAAAACGTAACATGGCAAGTACTACCAACTGTAAGCAAGCTCATTAATGGTTCTAGTTGTCCTTGAAGTAACCCTATTCTTTGCCTTTGCTATAATTAAAGTTAAGATTTTGTCACAGGTATTTTTAAGTAAGAGTCAGGGACGGTCACAGGCAATAAACAAAAATCCATGGAACCCCGTGACCTGTCCCTGACTTTTATTAAAAATGCCCCAGTGTAAGGGGTTGGGAAGACACTAATAGTTGTGGGTTCACTGCCGCCCCCTGCTCCAGCCCCGCCACTCTGGTGGGGGCTGAAGCCAAAGTAGTCACGGAAGCTGTGACCTCCGTGACAAAATCATATCCTTAGCTATAACCATAAGGCTCCTCTCTCTGTGGTGAGTGAGAAGGCAGCATTCAATCAACGATATTATCTGGATGAACCAGACTGTTCCCTAGTGCACTGCACAGGATTAAGGCAGGTGCCCCATATTGCTGCTTTTCTATGCAAGGAGGGAACAAGGTACGGGGAGGAACACTTACCAATTTGTTTCCATCTTCCAATTAAGGCTGTACATATATATTGATTATTCCTACCCTCATCACAGAAGCTGCCAAGAACCTAATAGTAAACAACGCCTGGTATCTCAGACTTTGAAAACAAATTTCTATGCAAGAAATAGATGTACTTATCGGATTTTCTGTCGGTCGCTTTTTCCCTTGTTAACGGGGATGTGTGTGAAGACAGGATCTCTTTATATTCAACCCCTGCAGTAATTATTTGTGATGTCACTAAGCAGAGAGTATTCCTAGAGCAGCAGGGGGAAAAATGAGCTCTTAAAAAACAAGAGACGTTGTGTTTGTCATTAGTGGGAGGTCAGGGAAGAGCTGCACAAAACAAGAACCTACTGCGTAAACATGACTGGCTCTTAAGAGAGCAGGATAAATTCCCATAGACATATGGGTACACAGCACAGTATGCTAGTGGGAGACTATCCCTTGTGGGGGAGTGACATTGGCAACACTGCTGGGGTTCTACCAAGGATGGCAGCCTTAAGCTCCAGCAAAGGCACCATGGGAAACAATGCATTAAAGACTGCCCTGGAGATGCACATGTCTACTGTTTTCCTATAGTATCCAAGGTTAGTATCTCCTGGTCATACTAGGCCGGCCTACTTTGGGAACTACACTGGCTAGCTCTGCAGTCTGCTGGAATGGGGCTTGTGGAAATTTGCACTGCTGTGCCCCCATTCCCAGTGGACTTCTGCTTTGGGCCCAGAGCCTGGCCTCCTCTAACATCACCAGGCCTTCACCTCTGCCCCCTCTTTGTTATAGTCTCTGTAACTTGTACAATATCAGCAGCTGAAACAAATTTGATGCACAAACAACAGTGAAAATACAAGTGTTCTAGGTGCCCTGACAATTACTCCCACAAACGCACAATGCATGCAGTAGCATTAAGGAAAGTCAAGCCAACAAATAATATCGACTCAACCATCCTGTGAGAGTCAGCCACATACATACCCGCAACCTTTCATTTATTTGCTCAGGCTCTTGGCGTTTTTAGGAGGGTTCCCATTTAAAAAGATATCTCCAAAATTTTACCCTGCCCTCTTGCCTTCAGTCATCAGCTTTACCATGACATGCATGTTTCAGAGATGAAATGTGTAGTTGCACTACATGTGTCTGCGAATCCCAGACAATGGTAATTTTGGAAATGACTTGTAGCTCCATCTAGTGATTGAAATAAACAGGACCTGGGAGAGGTTGGATTTAGAAGGATTAGAGGCTGCTTATGCAAACATCCTCCCTAGAACAAGTCTCTCAGAGGAATTGTCTTGGAATCCCCTTGCCAAACAAACTAATAGAAAACAAAGTATTATTGAGAATCTTCCTCCACTCCTCCCATTCAGAAGCAGGAGAATTAACTCCTTAAAAGAAAAAAAAATCATGGAAGGCTATTGCAAGAGTTGATAATTGTATGTGCTTCTGAAATTACATCAAATTATTTCTTCCTCCCCACCACAAGTTAGTTTAAAACCCTTCAAAATACAGAGAATTGGTAAATTCCACATAGGATGCACAATAGTTATTCTATGCTCCACTCAATGAGACAACAAGCAGTTTTCCAGATTCTACACCAGTCTTCCTCTAAGTGAAGATTTAGGCATGGATTTCAGTTTTCAGGCACATCTTGGCAAAGGGATTTCCCTACCTTTCTATCACGGAGGTAAGTAAATACCTTACCACAAACCAGATCCTAGCAAAGGAGTGTAACCGACTGCTACTAGGATTGTCCCATAATAGAACTTTGACCATCATTCAAAAAGCCTTAGTGCCCAGTGTCGAGGACTCAGTCTCAAGATGGAGTTTGAAGTAGCATATGTAAGAACTTGGACTATAGATGTAGCCCAAACTTCATTCTTAGTTCAGATTGGAAGAACTTTAAAAAAATAATGCACTGAAACCCCCCCAGGAGTTCTCTTGCTCATTTGAGGCACGTTTCCCCAAGAAAAGATAGAGGGTGAAGTCATGGTTGCAAAACAGGAGGAGGGTGCAGAAGCCAGATTTTAAGAGAGTTTGAGTTACCCATGGATGGCCTCAGGGCTGCTTCCTGAAAAGGAGAATAACTAGATAGAACAGTATCAGAGGGGTAGCCGTGTTAGTCTGGATAGAACAGAAAAGTGAGCAATAGAGCTGCAAGACAAAACCTTTTCCACCAATCATACTAAGTTCACACTACTTCATCTGGAATTGTGTGGCCAAAAAGGAAGTCATCAAACCCCCCAAAATAAAATTGAAAACCTTTGCAATGAGCCAACACGTTCATCCTTTCTGAAGGAATACTCAACCTGCTGGAATTGAACCAGAATCAAATTAGCATGGGATCACAATCACAGCTCCTTCTCCCACATAAAGAAGAAAACCAAAACCACACACACTCTTTCTCTACACTGGAACACTTTCAATCCAAATATGTCATTCCAGTGCTTGTCAATCTGAAAGGGAAATGGATCTCTTGTCATTTTCCAAGCTCACAGAAGACAAAATAAGTCCTAAGAGTACCAAGCAGTAAGTTTGGTACACTGGGCAGCATTGGGGACCTTGGAGGGCAGAAATTCAGTACATGTATGCATCACTGAAATCAACAGGCTTCTGCACGTGAAAAGCTTTTTACGATCAGAAGCATAGACTTCTCACTCCTTCTGGGTTAATAAGCCAAGATGTTATTTGTAACACAGGTACAGATGTATATACAGTCAATTGAAAGTGTCCCTTTAACACAACACACCATCAACATTTAGAAGTTTGAATGCACTTTCTTTGACAGCTCAACAACAAAAAGGGAGACACTCTAAAGTACAGCCTGTATTCATTTATTTCAACAACACATACCAATATTTACAAGGGCCAGTTTATTACTTTAGAATGCATACTACAATACACAGACTTGCAAAGAAGCCAGCAGATCTTAAGATTCAAATCCTGCTCACATTACTCATGCAGGTAGCCCCATAATGAGTCTATTCATGCAAGTAAGACAAGCAGGATTTGGCTCTAAATTCAGACATTAACAAAACATAACTACAAACACCACATTTAAATGTGATGGTTAAACAGAAAGAAAAATGCAACAATCACCCATTCAAATTCACTTTTATTCTAAGAGTCATTCACAACGCATTATAAAACATGTTCTGAGTCACCCAAGGACGTCAATATTTCCTAATCACATACCTGCAGCTTCTTGGTCTCTTGCTTTTAAACAGACTTCTTTACAATTTCAGGCCATACTTAAATAGGGCTGAAGCAACACTTAATTCCTTCCCCAATTCCCTAAACAAAAGTTCCATGTAGCACTGGTTCCCCCACCATAGGTGCACACCATAAAGTCATATTTGCACCTCTCTCATGCAAAGAGAGTCTGATTGTCTAATGCAATACAGTAATCATTTTTCAATAACAATATGAAAAATAAATTGAAATTAAGAAACAACCAACTATTTTCTTTAAGTTATCATTTAGAAATACACTTGGCATTTTTTGTTCCATGCTGAGTGCATGGTAAGGGATTAGTTATATCACAAGGGACCATATAAATTCTTCTCGGTTTCAAAAACCTGTTCAGTAAGTATATGATTCAGATTTGTGGTTGACTAGTCTAGGGTATGCCTGCCTCTAATATGCAATCCATTCTGTCATATTTGAGTGATTGAATAGCGTAACTGTGATTACTGACAAAAATAATAGTACAGAAATACCTGCAAAGATTATAAAAATATAGAAATGCTAGGATTTTGACAACATCAGAAGCAAACTGCTACTGAAAAAGTGATAAATATTTTCAGTTTTTCACCCACATTGCCGAAGAAAGAAACAGGTATAGAGATTTAAGCAGATTTTTGTCAATATCACCGAGAGGAAAATAAAAGGGAGGGAGGGGACTCAGAGGCTTATTGTACAGACTCACATCTACCTAATTTAATCCATGGGTAGTCATGTATCATCCGAGACTAAATGCTGTGCAAGGACTAAACAATGTAATAAGGTCTTCATGGGGTAATCAGACCTAGTGTAGGTGTGATCAGGATACCTATTATAAGTGTGATGTCACCTCTCCTTTATGCTTTAGGGGCCGAATCCAACTCACTGTGAAGTCAACGGGAGCCTTTCAAAATACCACTTTAGCTGCTCTTTGCTGATTTGGAACTTGGTTGCTGATCAAATCCTCTAAATCCCTTGCTATCAAAGTGAAAACTATCCTTAATTTTGGTATTTATCTGCCAGAGTGCCAGGAAAAAAATAGTAATTCTTATGAAATCTTATGAGCTAGTGCAGTTATCAACAGGAACTGGGTTAGACTTCCCTTGTAACTGCATACGCATGATATTATCCATATTTCATCTCTTTGGCCATAACTAAGATTTTAAATCTGAAATCTATCACAAGATTTCTATAGGACTTTTAAATGAATGTGGACATTTTAATTAAAACCAACCAGGAGAAATACAGTGATTCAAAAAAACTTTGAAGCACAGGTGAAGAATCCAAACCTGAACATGACACAAAAGAAACCTGAATATTTGCCAGCTTCTCGTGCTTTTTTATCTTCCCACCTCTTCCTTTAAAATTAGTGCATGGGTGTAACTAAGGGTTACAGACAGATAAAAGGAATACACTCTAAACCCTAGAATTTGTAACTGAAATTAAGCACTTGTTTGGGGCCAGATCCTTGGGTAGTGAAAGTACAAGGAGCAATGCTGATTTACACCAACCTAGGACACAGCTCACAGAGTACACCCAGATCAATTTAATTATCCTAAATCTCTTTTTAGGATCTTTTTTTTTTTTTTACTACTTAAACAATGTTTTGGAAGCAGCAGCTATAGTAAAGAGGTGGGAATACAGAGCTGAAAATGATTGGGCCTAATGATCCACCTAGCTAGGGACTCACCTGCCCCCCCCCCCCCCATCCTCACAGTGAGACTTGAGCGAGGCACTGTTATTATTTCTATTCAGTAGTGCCTAGTGGCTCCAGGATCACACGATTATCTCATATAGATTAGTGTGTCTGGTATTTTCAGAAACTGCTGGTGGGACCCTTGAAAGATATTCATTTTACATTTTAATTTTTAAAGGATATTTGAGTAATTTTTGAAATATGGATCTCAGTTAAACACATCTTGGGTTTCGTTCCTCTATTGCTCCAGTGCGGTTCTGTCATAAACATACAGCTAAGAGGTTAAGAGTCTTCCTTACCTGTAAAGGGTTAAGAAGTTCAGGTAACCTGGCTGGCACCTGACCAATAAGGGGACAAGATACTTTCAAATCTTGGGAGGGGGGAAGGTTTTGTTTGTGCTCTTTGTTTTGGGTCTGTGTTCTCTCTCTGGGGCTAAGAGGGACCAGGCAGAAATCCATCTCCTCCAACCCATCCTCAACCAAATCTCCAATATTACAACCAAGTAAGTTAGTCAGGCATTTCGATTAGGCTCTCTTTTGTTTTGCTTGTGAGTTTCTCTGTACTAAAAGGATTAACAACATGAAACAACCTTCTGTTGTAGAAATATTGTACTACGAAGCCGAGGCCAATTACCAGCTTAACCCACTGCACTTGTATGTTGCAACTCTTTCCCCTACTTTTTGATTTTCAGTTTCTCCATCCTTGAGGTTGGGGCTGGGACAGAAGGGGGTAAAGGCAACTATAAACTCACTTCCAGTGTTCTGGGCCCAGGCAGGGGCTCATCCAGTGTGTTGTGTAAATTAGAAAAGCCTCTGGATTTCTCTGACTTATGCTCTGCTTTGAATGGCCCTCCGGAGAGCAGACTATGATCTTAGTGCACTGATCATGTCTCTGATCTGCCCCCAATGCTGGGGGTTTGGAGCAAGACCAATGCAGCACTCTTACGTCACTGGTCACCTGCCTGGAAGACCTTCTGAGTAATTTCCATCCATGTCAAGGCCTCTTTATGCTACCAGAAAGGCATAAAAGGGCCTTAGCATAACTGAAAATCAGGTCCTTCGTCTCAGGCTGTAAGTTCTGCAAGGTAAGATAAACGTTCTTTAGTGTTTGGAAAGCACCTAGCACATTATATGCGCTACCAGAAACAAATAGGAATATTAATAACTAAGATAAGTCATGAGAATAGTTGATCCCTCTCCCTACAATAGGTTCATGCAGATTCACATTTCCTGTATTGTTCTGATTAAATAAAAATGTACAACAGCGATCAAAATTGTTTGGCTTGTCAAATCTTCTCCCATTTAGTGTGACTCTTAAAGGGCTGCACATAATGAACGAGGTTTCTCATTGGCAGTGGCATTTTAGTCAAGAGTGAATTCTAAAGCATTGATGTCTTTTATGCCTTTAAATCATCACTTTTTTGAAATAGTCAATTATTTCTCCATTCTATGGGAGGCCCACATGAATATTCAAGCCATTTGATTATTCAGTGAAAAGTTCTTGGAGTTAAAACATATTCCATTCTGCAGACACAAACTATACCAGAATGCTTAACGCGTTACTGAGAGAGAGAAAAAATGCTCCTCAGTGAGCTGCACAGAGGTAATGAAGAGTAAAAATCTTTCAGCGCATCCTAGAACAACCCCCTAACATGTTCATTGTCTTTTCCCAGTGCAGAAAAGCATGGACCCCACACACCAACAACTGCAACCTAAACTCTGATGTCTCCCATTCACAGCTTCTCCTATCTGCTGCCAGCCAGATCCTGTGCCTTGTTTTCCCTTATGCCAGTTTTACACCAGTGGAACTACCTTGACTTCAATGGAGCTACTGCAGATATATACAGGTGTCAGTGACAGGAGAACCAGGCCCTTAAAGTCTGCATCCAGTTGGTCCCTCTAACCTCCAGAAGCATCCATTTCTGGTCTCACCCAGCTAATTGCCCAGCCCAAGGGTGGAGATGCAGGTTCCTTGGGGCAGGTAGATTTGAGATCAGTGAGAGATTGTGGCTGCAGGGAGGTGAAGTGAGTCAGGACCTGCTTCAGGGAAGATTAGCAATTTGCTCCACTTCCCTACTACCAAACCCTTCCTGATACCAGAACCCTTGTGACAACCATCAACTGGCTGTGTTAGATATCTGGGAACTAAACAATTCTTTACGGTTTAAATGGAAACCAACATCTTAGACACTCTTTTGGTACAGAAAATGTAGTTTATGTGAACTCTACAAGAATAACAAGCATATAGTCCACTATCTATTGATCCACCAAGGAATCATTTATTGCATTCTGAATTTGCTGTGGTTTAACCCACAGAAGCAATTCTATCTCCTCATTCTTTCAGGTCAGCAATTAAACCTGTCATTTAATAAAACAACATTAGCTAAAATAAAGACACTTTGCAGATTATTTGTATTACAATACAGCACACTAAACTGTACACAAAGGGATAGGGGTAAATGAGAAGAATATCAGACTCATTTTTCTAACACACTTAAGGCCAAATTCATCCTTGCTATAAATCCACTGAAGTGAATGCTATTGCATTAATGTTTCCTTTGTGATACAGCATGGCCAGAAGGCAGCAGGAGAGTGATCTAGGATGAGGAGAAGCCTTATTCCCTGTAGATTAATTAAAAGCACCTGAAACCAATTAGAGCACCTGAAGCCAGTCACCTGATAAAATCCCCTTGCTTCAAGCAGCCAGAGGAGGAGCTGGAGCAGAGTGGTTTGGTGGTAGAGCAGAGAGCAGTTTGGAGGAGTGAAGCAGAGTGGATTGGTGGTGGAACAAAGAGCAGTTTGGAGGAAAGCGGAGGAGAGTTTTGAGAAGTGCTGTGGTGGGCTAAGACCACCAAGATCCTAGGTAAAGGGACACCTGGCTTGTGCAGAGGGAAGGCAGGAAGCCCCCCAAGCTGAAGGTCAGGAGAGGGAAGTAGTCCAGGGGAAAGAATCACTGGTACAAGTGGTTCACCTACTATCATAGGGCCCCTGGGCTGGGACCCAGAGTAGAGGGCAGGCCCAGGTCCCTCCCTCTCCACTCCCCTTCCCTGGGATACTAGTAGGATAGCTGTTACCCCAGTTCAGGGGCAAGAAATGGCACCCTGAAACCCCCCACAAGAAGAGAAAGTGCAGGACCCATCATAGTAGTGCCAGCAATTTGCCACACCATGTACAAAGTGAAAAACAAATACTTTCAATCTAAAATGAATGTATTAGATTGAAGGGGGAAAACACAAAAAAGTAAAGTCTCCATGAGAAAGAGCAGAGTGTGTGTAGTATGTATTCTCTACAGCAAATCTGGGAACAAAATATACCTGTACTGTTCACACTGGATGAGCTCAGAAATTTAAAAGTTCAGCACAGAAAAGAACAAAACAAAACTGTAGAGATTCTCACATCAGGACTTAATTCCACTCTGTCTAAAAGCCATAACAATAGAATATAAAAATCATGGGTGTTGAAAGGCATATGATATACATAGTGCACAACTGTAAATTTCTTAGGGGCAATGTATTTTACCAGCAGTTCTTAATCATGCCATTTGCTAAATAGCAACCTCTACATCTAAATTCATGTACTCTGGCAGTAAGCATAGTGTGTGTCCTGGAATATCTGCCCTCAGAGTTTCTAGGTATACCAAGGGAGGGTTTATGAGGACATTTTAAATGGGTTGCTACACCCTGATGCAGATTTGTCAGCAGGTGTATTACAGTATTGTTTCTCTGAATGCAAACAAAGTGCAGTGCCATGAGAGCTGTTGCTTATCTCTCAAACTTTATCAACATCACAACTGAGCCGGACCTGCAAACATTCTATATGCAGGGCTACCAACTCTGGCTTCTTTAGCATTCACATGCAACCCCTGATTTTTGAGAGAAATCTTTTTGCTCAGTTGAGTGTTTTCCCAAGCTCCAAATAATCTCCTGTTTTTTAAAAAGTCTGAATCAGGAATTAAAAACGTTTTGGGACAGCTCCTCAGCTGGTCTAAATGGGCATAGCTCCAGCCCTTTCTTTTCACATGCCTGAAAGCATGTGATTTATTTTTACCCCTGGGTGAATGCTTTTTGCCTCCAGACTGATGTGCACAATTAGTTTAAAAGATCTTGTAACACAGAGTTCAGGAGGGACACAAAATAATGATCTAGTTCTACGCCTTCCCAAACACATAAAAACAGACTGCAGGATGAAGTTATAGCTGGGAGTTCTGCTTTGTTATTTTTTAAGACTAAATATATTTCGTTGTGGCTGAAAGTGCATGAAATGCTATCTGAAACTGTGTCAATTTATTCTCAACGGATATGTTGTGGCAATAAAATTTCTCAATCAGTTACATTGTGAATGAAAATAGCTGATTTTCTTGTACACGCCACACTATATTCTAGCTTTACTCATTCTCCCAGCAGTGGGGCAGAAGAAGTGTTAATGACAGCAGAATTTTACACATGGAGTTATTCAGGAATAGCTATTCTGGAATAAAACCGTCCATACAAGGAATTATTCCAGAATAAGAGTTCCGTGTTCTGGTTTTGTAACTACTGTCTCTCTTGCCTCTAATTCAGAATGACCCTGTGCCTCCAAGTGAGTGTATTACAGGTTTCATCTCAGCAGAACAGGAAATTGACTCTTAAAATATGCAAGCAGCCTCTCCCGCCCGCCACAAGAGATCAACTGCTTCAAAGGAATGAATTGGGCCGCTCAAAATGTAAAATGTCCCACAAATTTATCCACCTATAAAACAGATTTACTAGATCTATATCACCCCTTTTAATGAAAAAAAACTATCAACCTACAACAGTGTTAAAATCCCGGCTCTGAGCTGCTTTGTGCGGGCACTCGGGGCAGGTCTACACTCCAGCAGGGATCGATGCTCTGAGATCGATCCACCGACGGTCAATTTAGTGGGTCTAGTAAAGACCCACCAAATCGACTGCAGATTGCTCTCCAGCTATGTTATTTGCATAGCTGGAGTTGCGTAGCATAGGTCGATTTACCGCGGTAGTGTAGACATAGCCTGAGCTGCCAAAGTGGATTTGCACCTCTTCTCCTGTACTCCTGGCTGTTCTGCTCCTTCTGAGCCTGTTGAGATTGAAATGGACAGGAATTCTCTAGAGATCACTTGTCAATTTCACTTCTCCTTCTTCAAGAAGAGATTTCCAGAGGAGTAGACAGCTGGCATGATATTTAACTTAATTTATTTAGATGTACATAAATGTGTCCACGCCTGCCTCTAAAAGAGAAAATTAAATTAGTTATAGATATATAGATATATACACACACACACACACAGGTCCAATGTCCCTTACTAAAACCCCATGACACTCAATCCCATCCATCCCAAACTAAGATTATGACCCTCCACTCCTATCCGCTAAAGAGATTAGTGCATCCACAATCACAACAAACCCAACGCTCTAGGGTTATTCTAAGTGGATCACTGAATTATGGTTTATTTTTTATTTGGAAAGCTAACTGAGCCAAAAAAATGGGGGAGAGGGGAACATTTTGTGAATGTCAGCCTTGACAGTAGCCATTTAAGTGACATCTGCCAGGAGATTAGGATAATCCAATTTCTGCTGAAAGTTTGCATGGTCCCCTCATGAGCAGTAATGGTGAAACTCCAATAGCCCTTCAGCGTAGCAGAATCAATATAACCTTTTCATTATTGTGAAGCAACTCACTATTGATTGCAAGGAAACCTCTCTGGCTCCCCAGGAAAACCTCTTAATACATTGACCGTTCAGCAGCAGGAATTTATTCCAGACACAACATGGGGAGAGGGCAAGGTCTTAGAATGCAGGAATGGGAAACAATGTCCATTTTGGTATGCAAGCTACAATTTGAACTGCTCACATTTTATACACAAAAACTAGCAACTATAAACTAGAAGCAGATTCCTGCTCCCTTTTATGACAATGTAAAACTTGCTATAAATCCATCAGCATCCATCCGATAAACTTGATGTAAATCCGGACTACCCGTCAGCAGACCTTGCCATTAACTGTCCTACATTTTAAATAACACAGAACTAGGGAGACCAGTTCTGCTCCATTTACACGTCATGCAATCCTACTGACTTCCATGGGGCATAACTGAGGACCGAATGTTTTCCAGGTTGTCTAGTCCTATAAAAGTGCTAGTACTTATTGTCGAGGGTGATTGTACTTGAGTAAAAACTACTGTCCGCCATGACAAAATTCTATTATTTAAAACTGGAGGTAGAACATAACAAGAATGCTTCAGCAAACATCAGCAGTAACCTCTTATGAAAGTAAAGCAGAACCTTATCAGCATTCAGAAAATACAGTTATTAAATCATATACAAAAGTCAAACAAAGTGGGGCAAAGTGGCAGGGGAAAAAAAAATCACAACTAAGGTCATAATAAAACTTTAAAGAATGGGGAAAACATTGTGCCAACCTCTTTTCATTTTCCTTAGAGCTCTCCAGAAAGCACACGTGTAATTTCTAACAGCAATAAAATGGAAGCATTGACACCTCCATGGTTTTTTAAACCAGCTGTTTGATATGCAAATATTAAGGAGAGGGCACTAAGCAACAGTTTTCTGGTGACTGATCACTAAAGATGTATACCTGCTGGCACATAAATCCACATGCTTTATCATCTGGAATGACCAAAGGGTAGAAGGAGCAAAGACATAAAAAAAAAAGCTGTTTGTCATTTTAGGCCTAACTTCCTTTTCACCCAGTTACCGAGCAGTTATGAACACGCTAGCTGGGTGTGAGTACATTCCAGCAAGCAATACTGCACAGACACTCTCTCTCCCTTTCTCTCCCCTGCTTGCCAAACTCACCAGCGTGTGAACTGGGGTGTCGGATTTCAGGGACCGATGTTTGCTTTACCTTTCCGTCCCGCACTCAACTCCCCCCTAGGCCAACCCTCCCCCCATAACCCAGTTTTGGTTGGAAACGTTTAAAAGTGCAAGCCAAGAAACTTACTCTGATGGTCCTGGGCGATTATGTGGATCCCGCTGCTGTCAGGACAGTGGAGGAGTTGAAGTCTGTTTTAGCACCACCCCTGGGAGCTAGCCTGCCAAGGCTTCTGGCTGAAAGGCTTGTATGAGAAGAAGGCGTGCCCTGAGTGCCTGTACACGGATGTAGGGAACTAACCTCGGGCAAATCTTGCTTGTGACTCAACTGCAGGCACTAACTGCTAAATACACACTCTGCCCTTTGTTGTAGGCTCTGCCCTGTTTGATGTTCTGCACACATGCTAACAGCTGTGTGGTAGCAGTGTCAGGCTTAATAAAAAGTGATCAGCTGCTGTAGGTTACCTGCAGCAATTTAAATCCCTTTTTAGCACGGAGGGGCGTTGCACTGATTAACCTAGCAGTATAGTATCTAGATAGGGAGATACCACTTAGCAAGCTTGGGTTTGGTATTTTTGCACCAATTTATTCGGTTCTTTTTTGTGTTTGTAGTACTCTGTGTTGCTTTTAACAATTGTTTCTATGTAACTATATGTTTTGTTGCATTACCACCAGACCTCTGAGCCTGCCAAAGACCAAACATGGGGCACACTGGGTGACAAAGACCCAAGGGAGACCGAAAATTATCCACACGGGAAACTTAAAATGCTGTGAGATCCCTTTCTTTACTCTAAACGACTCTTCCTATAATCTCTGTTCCCTGACTCTTTGTTTGATTTAAATGAGTTTCTATAATAAAAGCAAGGGGGTGCCAAATTTGTGTACAATGTTGGCAATTTTGGGAGCTAAATTTCTCTCCAAATGTAGTAAAGTTGACACATATGCATATCATCCGCTCCACAACTGGCACCATGCATAGGTTATGTTCAAATGGCCACCGCTTTAGTAAAACAAAATAAAGTAAAAAATTTTCCTGGACTGTTATATGCCCATTAAAAGAAACATAGTCAAAAGGTCCGTAATAGCTGAGCAAAGGCTGAATCCTTATTTCCTTGATTAGTGTCATTGGGTGACCCCAGTTCTTGTGTTATGTGAAGGGGTAAATAACACTTCCTTACTCACTTTCTCCACACTATTCATGATTATATAGACCTCTATCATTACTCCCCTTAGTCATCTCTTTTTCAAACTGAACAGTCCACGCCTTTCTAGTCTCTATTCATATGGAAGCTGTTTCATAACCGTAATCATTTTTGTTGCCTTTCTTTGTATCTTTTCAATTTCTAATATATCTTTCTTGGAGATGGGGTGACCAAAACTGCACGCAGTATTCAAGGTGTGGGTGTACCATGGATTTATATAGTGGCATTACTATCTTATCATCTATCCCTTTCCTTATGCGCCAATACCTCTGTTAGTCTATAAGGTGCCACAGGACCCTTTGTCGCTTCTACAGATCCAGACTAACATGGCTACCCCTCTGATACTTGATCCCTTTCCTAATGGTTCCTAACATTTTGTTGGCCTTTTTTTTTTTTTTTTTTTTTTTTTGACTGCCACTGAACACTGAGCAGATGTTTTCTGAAAACTATCCACAGTGACTCCAAGATCTCTTTCTTGAGTGGTAACAGCTAATTTAGACCCCATTAGTTTGTATATGTAGTTGGGATTATGCATTACTTTGCATTTATAAACATTGAATTTCATCTGCAATTTTGTTGCCCAGTCACCCAGTTTAGTGAGTTCGTTACTCTTGGCAGTCTGCTTTGGACTTAACTATCTTGAGCAATTTTGTATCATCTACAATTTTTGCAACCTCACTGTTTACCCCCTTTTCCCAGATCAGTTAGACTCCTAAAAGGAATCTTTCTTAGTATTAATGTAAGTCCTTGAGTTGTTCTATGTGGTATCCCAGAAGGAAATAAGACAGAATGAATGCAAGCAGAAAGGAACATCTTGCAGCTCAGTCTCAGAACAACATAGTTAGTCTCAGCTTGTAGGAGACCCAGCTTTCATGTCTGTGTGTCCAACATTGATCTGTAATCTCTCTGGGGGTGGCAGCAGGATTCTGCAATACAGATGTGTTTCTGAGAAAGAAGACAATTGTAGTATTATCAGAAGTAAGGGCTGAGAGATTCAGAACAAAGCATTGCCCTAAATATTCAATCCATTCATCTACTTCTTATCAGTCTCTGAAATCATTAGGTAATAGCAGTCTTTTAGATTATAAGATCTTTGGGACATGGACTGTCATTTACTAAATGTGTATACAGTATCTAGCCCAGGTCAGGGGTCCTGACTTGCTTGAGGACTCTACATGTTTCTACTATAATATAAATAATAAATATATTTCTATCGAAAGCATAGCCTAACTTTCTAACTAGTCAATATGGGAGGATAAAGCATATTCTTATGGAATACTGTCTCACTAAGTATACAAAGTCACTAGTTAGGGCATGGATAAGGGGGTCTATATATTGTATAGCCTCACTATATTGTAATTAATTAGCATAACTATTGAATTCAGAACAAATTAGAGTATCATGAAGAATTCCGACTACATGATCACAGTGGTCTCTCCTGATCATAGAATCTCTGAATATAGTTTGCTTTATGCCATGCTATATAGTTGTTACAGTATGATGTAGCCTAAAGCAAACTATATGACAAACACTGGGAAATATGATGATGACAAATGAGAGAAGGAGGAAATCAAGGATGCTGGTTTACACTATGAGTTAATGGACATTAACTTTTCAACCTCTGAGACTGGGGTTCAAGTCCTTCTCCTAGCACAATTTAAAATGAATTTGCTGGCCTCACCTTAGTCCACTCAAGAAGCAGCCCAGGACTGGGATAGTGAAATGTATTCTAGATCAGTATATTATGCAATGCTGTGAAGGGAAGTTTGGTGGTAGGATGAAGAAACTTGCATCACACCGCTACTACCTGGTACATGTGAGACCCCAAGCAAAGTTTTTCTCCATTTTAAAAATAAAAACATGAGGCAAGAGAGGCAGAGCTGTAGGAAAGGAAAACCAGTACCAGTAAATAAGAAATAAGTGTTTTGATTATCTTGCTTTCTTACTCTATGTATTTGTTTTTCTACTTAATACATAAAAGTAAATAATGGTATCTTGGGGCTCTCATGAAAAATCTTCACTTAGGAATGATAGTTTTTCTGGAATTCATTGATAAAGTTGCAGCCTTCCATATAATAGCATAATTGTCTATATTATCTTTGGTGTGAGTTCAGAGCACAGAACTGACCAGGAGCTCAGATACCATGGTGATGAGCCTGGTATAAATACCTAGATACTGTAGATAGAGTACACAGAATACAGAATATAGAATATAAAATACAACTGTATGTGGGAGATCAGAAAACTAACTGCCAAATTTTCTGCTGACTTACCCGCGGAAAACAATATTGGTATCTGTTGATGTTTGCCCATTAATGCCACTGGTGAAACTGGTTTAAACTAGCATTGATGAAGTGCTAGAATTTTGCCTTTTTGCCTTTTCTATTTACAATGCTGGACCTAGCGGTGAGTGAGTGGTACCTATGGCACATTTTTGGTCTCCATGAAAGTCTTTTGGTGTTTAATTCTTTGGAGTCCTTTAGACTCTGCCATCCTGTCACCCCTCCTTGCCCTCAAAGAGCCAAAAACGGTGGGAAAGAAGAGGTGCATAGGAATTGCCACACTGGATAAGACCCTTAGTCCATCTAGCCCAGTAGCCAGTCTCTGACAGCAGCCAATACAGGATGCATCATAGGAAGGTACAAGAAACGCTACAGTAGGTAGATGTGGGATAATCTGTCCCCCATGAGTGTATTATCCTAATCCCTAATAGAGTTTGGGTAAACTCAAGAGCATGAAGTTCTATATCCCTTTTAATGCTCTTTTTTAGGATTAACTATTATAATTCTTGTTTATCTCATTGAGAGAGAGACTAGCGGGGCACAAACTAGGTTGGGAAGGGGAAAAAAGAGTAGGATTATAAATCAGGGGAAAAAGGGGCAAAAAAAGAATGGGAGAAGTAGGGCAGGCAGAGAGAAGGGAAGCAAGAGAAGAGGCAGATACAGATGGGGAGAAGTGGGCTCCAGGTGAAAGTGGGGGGGATCAGGGTTGAAAGAAATGGGGGATGGGAGAGCACACACTAAGAGGGAGAAGAACAAAACAAGAAGGTATGAAAGAAAAGCGGTGAGAAACAAATACAATGGAAGAACAGGGCAGCGAAATGCTCAAAGCTGGAGGAAACGGGGCACAGACCCAGTCAAGGGGTAGCTTTCAGGTGGGAGGAGGGCTGTAGGGGACAACGTGAGGCTGAGGTGGATGGATCTAGCGACCCAAGTCTAAGCTTGCCTGACCCCCCAAGTCCGGACTAGCCACCAACCATGCAGCAACATCCACACTGCTCTTTTTAATATGCTCCCGTGAGCAAAGATAGCATGAGTCTGTCTACCCATGCTGGGAATCCCACCTCCGTGCTGCAGTGTAGACATACCCAGAGATGCTCCATTTATTCTTCATGTCCCAGGCCTGGTAGATTTTGGCAGGGTGCCTGAATAGATTTACATGATAAACAGTGTGGAGCAGCTGCTATTGTTTTGTGGAAATGTGGGGTGTGGCTGGAGAAACAAAAGGTCTCTGATGGAAGGTGAGGCTCTCACCTGCAGAGGGGCAGAACAGATGGGGGCAGGCTGTAGCGGGGTCTCAGTGAGTTGTTATAGACTGTCTAGAGAAAATAACGGAGAGCTCCCTGCCTTAGTAAGAAGCACAAACAACACTGTGATGGCTGATTCTAGTATGCAGCTTGAACCTCCAGGACCCCTGCTGTCTTTATGTGTTTGTTTTTTGGTAACTGAGTGGGTTCAGAGATGCATGCACAAGTGGAATAGCCTCAAGTAACCTTTCATAATCCTTCTGGGCAGTTGGTCAAAATGCACAGGCTATGTCCAGGACCGAGGGATAACCAGCCCCTTACAGTTCTGTGTCAATGATACCTTGGAGTTTGTTTACTGGCTGCATTTACAATTGAACCATCACTACCACTGGCAGAGGGTCTCTCACCCACAGCCTGAATAGCTTTATTCTTTTGGTTTCATTTGGGCTTCTACACATAGTGCTGCGTGTGTCCTTTTTTATGGCAGTTCCAACACTGCTCACCTGTGAAATGACAGTCATTAACTCAGTGATCAGCAAAAGCTATTCAACTTTGGCTGCTTATGTGGCATGCATCACTTTTCCCACAGGTAATTTCCCCTGGTACTTTTTTTTCCCTGTAGTCTCCACTGATCCAGTAACAACCGGTGCTTGTGAGCAGATGAAATTAAACTCTGTTGGCAAACATTTCTGTAAGACCCCCTGCTTCAAAAACAGACACTCTATAATCCCATAAAGCATCCTCCAAACTGGCTTAAAATTCACAGTGCGTCAGTTCTGCCACGTATACATTTACTGACTCTGCAGGTTACTGGTTCCATTTATATTGCTGGGAATGTTCTGCTATGACAGGAGACTTTAGAGACAAGTACCTTCACAAAAAAGTTCTAATTTCTAGATAGCCAATTCAAACTAAAAGAGAAAAGTTATGAGTAGATGTAACAGTCCATATGTTGTGTTTCCTTTGGGTCCCTTAAACAAAAGGAATGTCTCAAGGCCCACCTCGGTTTCCTGCCTGTGCCTCTGCTAATTAAAGTTAAGTATTATTTGCAAGAACAGGAAATGTGTATGGACCCTGTTCTTTCCAGCTACAGAGAAATGTCGTCATACTGTACATAGCAGTGACTGATCAATTACTAAAAAAATGACTACAGTAAAAAAATAAATAAACAGATCCCATGTATTGAATGAGCCTTCTCTTAGAAGAAAACTTTGGGTCTGAATTTATCATCCCTCTGAATAGGATATTTGCATTAACTGTTATATTACACCACACAAAAAGACAAATACATTATCTCACCTCTTCTTTGAGTACCCACATATTTGACTGAGTGTCCCCAGGCAACTGCTCACTGAATCTTAAAATATGTTTTCCTTCTCTTTAAGAGCAGTTTGCAGCCATCCCTCATATATTACTCTACTACTTATCCTTTATCTAATCCAAATCATTATCTTCTCCCCATTCAAATCCCTCTTTAATACTTGCTCTACACTGGAAAAAATTGCATTTGAATAATTAAATTGAATTAAAATTAATCTAGTTAATCCAATATAAGCCCCCTAGTGAAGACACACATAAACAAATTTAATTCTGGTTTAAATTAGTTTGGTTTAATTTTGTAATTTCCTGATGCAAACTAAATTGATTTATAATCAAACTAGTTAAACTGATGAAAACCCCTCATGCAAACTCCTAAAACTGGTTTAACTCTGGTTTAAATCAGGTTAGTGTAAATTACCGCTACTAAATTAAGGATAAACAGATTAAGCAAGAGGTGAACTAGTTTAAGTGCATCTACATTAGGGGTTTGCACCAGGTTAGCTAGACTGGTTATAAAACAATGTAATTAAACCAATGCAACTTTTCTAATGTAGACAAGATTTACTTCTTCCTCAATACCTTTAAGAAGTCAGTCAATAATTATTATTATTAAAATCTCAGTAATTAATTAAACCACCCAGAAATGCACATGCCTAAAAACTGAGTAATGACATAATCTCACTGATGTAATTTTTATTCTCTACCCTCCTATCCCATGATTTATAGTTTCTTATCTGCCCTTGTCTCATCACCTCTCAAATTTGATTGTTAGATCCCCGAGGCATAAACTGCATCTTTCTGTTTGTCCTGTAAAGCATTTAGCATGTTTCTGGGCACTGTAAAAATAAACATACAATTCCTGACTCACAATCATTATTTTAAGACCAGTTCTCTGAAACAAGATTTGTTTAATTTAGAAAATATACATTAGACTGAAAATCAGGGTGAATTCATCAATTCTGGGTAACAGCCTCATTAGGTAAGCCACATTTCTGGAAACCAAAAAATTTTCTCCAAAAGCTGACAAAACCAATAAATGGTTTGGCCACAAACTGTTTTTGTGATTTAATTTCCAAATGAAAAACCAATGCTTTTTTTGAGGAAAGAAGCCACTTCCCATGAAAATTTCCATTTAATAGAAAACCCAAGTTTCCATCAAAAAAAAGTTTAAATGGAAAATGTTCAACCAGCCCTAGTAGTGCACTTCCAGAAAACGTTTTTGAATAAACATTTGGGCGACTATCTGTGAAATATTTGATATTCACAAACATTTTCTTGACTAAATCAGTGACTGTCCTGATACTTGCAGATGGGGAATATGAGCCAACAAATAACAGCAGAGAAAATCTACCATATTTATTCACTGCCATATTTAGACAAGACCTCTTGTAACTTTGCCTACAGACAGATTGATACATGTCATAATTAGAGATGTTTTAGTGATTAAACCATTGAGTTAATTAGGACAGAGTAAAAGAGAAAGAAACTGAATAATTATCATCACTCCCTAGCAATTGTCATCAGAACTAGAGTGTGCCATGTAATGTGTTATGAACTTTGCTGTAAGAAAGGCCCAGATTTGATTAATCAGGCAGAACCAAAAAGTTTCCATGCAGCTACAAGACATTCACGTTGCTATCACACCCGAGAAACATTCAGAATCTGAGCAGAGTATTACAATATCATATTTCAAATGTTACATCATTTATCTACAGGCGCTTGGCACTTATGTAACACATTTGGGTCCTGATTCACCACCAGCTTGCACCTTTTGGAGTCATTAACACTTGTGCAATGTACAGGGCAATAATTGGCCACCTTGGATGCTGTTTTTTAAATTGGTGCCTCTGCCCCAGCACCACCACTCCTCCCTTCCCCCCACACCAGCTAGAAACCACACCAGCAAGGCTCTGGGACCTTAAAGGGTATCCCCATACCCACAGCAATGACTTGGAACAGTGCATCCCAAAGGTACTTTTGAGGAGGGTGTTGCCCCTTTAAGCACAAAGACACACAGCAGTTACAGGGCTAGTGCGGAAAGCTGCTGCACCATTGCAGCTCTGGTCTGGCCACTTCTTTCGCAGCTCTCAGGGAGAAAGAGGATGACTGCCACTTTAAATGGACCCCTTAGTCCTCTCCAAGACACACACCAATCACGGCACAAGAGTATCCGGCTGCCCCATTCCTCCAATATCTTTCTGAATTGATAGTTTACATCCATTTTTTACTGGAGTAGACGACTTCACAAAGTTAGGGTTGACAGCTCTGGTTGGATAAATTCCTGGAGATTTCATCACATGACATCATCTTTAATTGAAGATTCATCTTTAATTCCTGGAGACTCCAGGACAATCCTGGAGGTTTGGCAATCCTACACAAAGTGTAAAGCCATGGAAAATCAAGTTCAATACCTAAGTATTCCAAAGCACTTTACAAAGGTGGCAAATACCATTGTCCCTAGAGAGGAAATCGGTATAGCTGCGCCACTGTAAGGTCTCTAGTGTAGACATAGCCTAAGCTTGTTACGTTAGGTATTAATTAGCGTTTTGCCTTTTATTTCTTTGTAACCAATTCTGACTTTTATGCCTCATTGCTTGTAATCACTTAAAATCTATCTTTCTGTAGTTAATTAACTTATTTTATTGTTTTATCTAAACCTGTGTGTGTTTGGGAACCTCCATTTGAGATAAGAGGGTTCGTGCACGTCGTTAATAAAATGATGGACTTTCTATGAGTTAGTATTGTCCAGGAGGATGCTGGGCAGAAAGACACTCATTTCTGGGGACAAGTCTGGGACTTGGAGTTTGCCGGTGTTGCTCTGCAATATAATTCAGGAGTGGCTGGCTAGAAGCACTCATGTCATTCAGTTGGAAGTGATTTTGTAAGCTTGAGGCTGTGCATGAACAAGCCCGGCGTGGCTGCTCTTATAGCAAAACAGTGTAAAAGGCCCCCCAGGTAGAGAATTGAAGGATCACAGCTATTCAGCAGTCCAGCTTGTACCCTGGGGAGTGTCACACAAATGGATCCCTTTTTAACTGTAAAAGCATGATGGATGAATCCATTCGTTGCACTGAATACTTTCATTTTTGATGGCATATGCAGTATGTGAAAAACCTAAATTGCTTTAAACTAGATTAAATCTCTAATACCTAAAAACTGAGACTTTTTAATTAAACTTTGCAGGTCAATGGATAATATTATTCAGTTTATGGAGTTCTGAGCAAGAGGAACTCTTCACTCATTGTAAAGATTAATCTAACAAGATTGTCATAAAATCATGATCTTCTCAAAAAGAACCTCTAAATATATCTATGACTAATTCTGCGAAACTGCTGCAAGATAATGTTATTGCTAACAGAGTCCAGATAATCATTTGCTATGAGCAAAGACTATAGTGTAATGTGTGACAAAATATAACGAGCAATTTTGACCTACCTGTCAACACTTCTACAAAGAGACCAAACGACTCCCCAGTGTACTCATGTGGCAGAGGTCCTGGATTTATGAATTGGAAGTAATGAATATTGACCTCACTCTCAACAAGAAGCCTAGTGGTAAATGCTTGGGCCAACTATTGATCCCTTTTCAACATTCAGGGGAAATTAGGTACATTGTAGCTGCCAGAAAAGTTCTAATGATGGAGAAAATTGCGAGCTAAGTGTGAGGAATCAGCTACAGAAAAAAATCTGTGGAAAAGAGGTTGATGCAGCAATTAGGAGAGTTGGTGAGGGAACAGGAGTGGCAGTCCCCCTGGGAGCCTCAGAAAAATTAGAGAGGAATGTGGAGCAATTTAAATGGATTGGGCAGGGATATGTTAGAGACAGGGCCTTACTACAAGCTACAAAGGCTGGAAAGGTAGCTGAAGAAGGTGCTGGAGACTGCGCCTGACTATAAGCAACAGAAGCAAGGGGAGGGGATTGTTGGGTAGAAAGAAGCGATGCCCAGTTAGGAGGAAGAGAAGGAAAAGGAGATTTGACCAAAAAGGTAAGACCACAGAATCTGCAATGCAGTGGAAGAGCTGCAAACGTTTGACACACCATGGCCTGTAAATCTCAGATTAAAAGGTTTAACAGGTAGTAGAACATGACCAAAATGACCAGGTAAGTTTCCCAGTCTGACTGCTGCATTTTGGAGACAAACTCACTGTCAAGATGTCCTGCAGTGGCATGAGTACCAACCTCCGGCCACACTGTTAAGAACCAGGGCACAAACCCCAAATTGGTTGTGAGTACTATACTTAGATTTCACCAACCAGTTATCGAGTGTAAACTCCTCAGGCACTAAAACAGCCCTAACGCGGAGTCACAGACAGTCCCTTTGGGTGCTCCGATCTGTCTTGCCAGCCAGGCAAGCTTACATTTGTGATACATGGTCCCTACATCAAATATCACAGCAATGTTCAGGTTATTCCCAGTCCCAGTTGTTTATCCCAGGTCAATTGCGCTTAAGATCTCACATCAAAGGCAATGCTTGTATCCAATATCTAAAGATTTACTATACAGAAAAAGGAAACGAGAGTTATTTAGAAGGTTAAAACTGGTAAACATATATACATATAAATGAGTTCCAAACTTAAGTTTCAAAAAGTAAAAGACAATTCTATAATACGCACACTCTATATGTCCGTAAGAACTAACTCAGGCTAAGCACTAGGGATCTTTTGCTTATACCAAGAAGTCCTTGCCTCCCAGAGTCCAAGCAGCATAAAAATACAATTCTTCCTTGTTAGGGGATTTATACCCTTCCTCCTTTCTGCTTTGAATGCAAACTCAGCCAATGGAAGGAATTCATTTGCATGACCCATCTTCATTGGGGGTAAGCAGACAACAAGTCTTTTGTCTCTGTAATGTTCCACTCTAGTCTGCCTGGTGTCGATGGGCCTTCCTTGTTCCCGACCCACTCCACCTCTTCCCCCAAGGTCCCTCTTCCCCGCTTGGTCCTCTCTAACCCTGTCCTCCATCGCTCATCCTTAAGGCAGGGAATGTGATGGGGCCATGGCCCCTGGTTCCCCCCCGTTCCAGCAACCCTGCATGCAGCAACTTACAAACATTCAATAGTCTAAACACATTCTTATAATTCTATTACCTGTTTTTAGCAATACTAACCCATAGGTGAGCTAAACTGATTTCAGTGACGTATTTGTCAGTATTGAATTGAGGCATGGGGGACCTTGGCCTGAGCTGGCACCTGGTTGCCAGTGTCACACTCACTAGCTTCCCATTGAGATCTTATCTAAACCGTTCTTGGACGTCTGCACCGATGATGTCTCTTATCTTATCAGCAACATCTCAAGTTCTGACCCCGCCCATTTCCTCTAATTGTAAATTTAGTTAAAAGATTTCCTTCTTTATTCTCAGGCTATTTCTTTCTTGTGACAGTGAATAATTCCTTTCTTTTCTTCAGAGCATACTCTAATCATGTCCTGCTCTAATCTTTTCTATACGTTTAGCTCCTTCAGTCTCTCTAATCATAAGCATTGTTCTGTTTAGGATAACAATGTGTGTAAATTTAGCTTCCTCAAATCATCCTCCAATCTCTATGTAATTTTTGTTACTCTTTGTGTGTGTGTCTGTCCGTCTGACTTCCCACCTTTTCTCCCTCCCCCCCTCCCTGCCCATTTTCCAAGTGTCTGGTTTCTATACTGTGGGATTACCAATATTTATGATTTTCCAAATGCAGTCGCATCAGAGACACTGTTACGGGATCTATCAGGAAGTCTCAGCCCCCTGCTGCAGACGTCAACACCCAGGCACCCCCGGCTTAAAGAAAACCTGGGCTACCAGCAAGATTTAGTCCACCAGAGGCCTAGAAAGGATAGGAGGTGACACAAACCTAATTAAGAAGGCTTGCCTTCTTCCTCTGACAGTAGTGCTGGGTGAGACCAAGGCAAGAAGAAGCTGCTCAGTGCTAACCTAGAACCCTTGGGCCAGGTCAAGTCTTGGGCTTAAAGCATTGCAACTAGGCATCTGTTTTTTATGTCTGTCTGTCTGTCTGTCTGTCTGTCTGTTTAAAGGCCTAGACAGCCAGATTCTGATTTGGTTATTGTTTAACCTTGTAAGGACTGTCCGCTGATCTTATGGCCTGCTCTGGATGGACTGCCAAACCTTGTGACCTGAGGCAGGATGCACCTGCAATGCCACACCCCGATACAAGGGGTGCAACAGAAATGTGTGGAACCACTTACCAGACAAACTTCTTTTACACTGTATGAGTTTTGTAGTGCTTTTCACATTTAATTTTATGGTACTGGCTTAAAATTTTTTTTTTTTTTACCCTGCATTAATTAGTATTATTATTCAACAGAAATTTTTTGACTATCCCTACTATTAAATCTAGGTCTTGCTGCTTTCCAGAGCGCCATCTCCTAATTTGTATCTGCACTATTTATTTATTTGCTCTTCCTGAGTATAAGGCAGTAGATTAGGGCTTCTCAAACATTTGCATAGTGTAGACCATTTATTACTAGAAAATGATCTGACCTCTCCTCCCATTAATTATTATATGACCCACCTCTCCTCCAATGAAGAATTCTGCTTGAAAAGTGGTAGTACAATATAGTTAAGGATATGCTTTGGTCACGGAGGTCACAGATTCCGTGACTTTAAGAGGGATCTGTGATTTCTTTGGCTCCAGCTTCAGCCCCCAGTGGCGGGGTTCCAGCTTCAGCTTCAGCCCTGCCGTGACCACACCCTGATTTTGTACATTTTTACCATGACTGCTCTATGAATTTTGTCTACTTTTACATGACAAAAATCATATCCATAGATATCGTTCAATGTCGTTTAAAAAAGAATTTTAAAAAACTTGGGGAAAAACTGATATAAATTGAAATCTATAAAAAATATAATAATAAAAATAAAATCCTCCAAACCAGCTTTTATCTATTCCTTCTAGTCTCTTTTTTTCTTATATCATTTTTTTCTTAATGTTTCAGCTCTTTCACCAATAGTGCCTGAAGCACAAACAATATTGAGTGCTTTGCACAGAATGATCCTGTTCTCTGCAAAAAGCTAATATATTGTACTTTCCAGAGAAGCATTCTTAAGTACTTTTATAATCTGAATGACTAAAGGTTTGCTCCTACAAATCATTACTCAGAGCAGTCCTTATTCACAGGACCTCTCCCTTTTGCTTCAGCTAAATTAAGGAGCAAGCCCTTAACTGATCAAACTGAAAGATCTCAGCAGTTGTGAGTCCTGAGACTAAGATGTGAAGAAGTTTTGTGACATATGCATTTGGACTAAAAAGAAGTGTGACAGATTGGCCAACAAACATGCATGTCCCCCAGAAAACCTGCACTTCTGATTTGACAGCCCTGCTGCATGAACTTTTCTGAACATGCCAGCTTCTATTCTTTTACAATGATGCTATTAGGTTGACACAGTAATATCTGGATGCAGATGTCACCAGAATTAGAATTTGGGGCTCCATTTTTTCTCTACCCACTCTCAGCCGTATGGATACAGATTTTGAATCCAACGTCTGAACCGAAGACGCAGAAATCTTCTTGGAAGGTTTCTGCCATTTCCCTATGAATTTTGAAAGGACTGCTGGGATTTGATATTCCAGTGAGCAGTGCTAGCATAGGGGGGCTAACTGCGCCACTCCCAGCTGTAAAGGCTGAGGGAAGTTTGTGACAGTTACTACACACTGGAAGATCCTTGTACCCACGCAGAGTTACTCCCGTTTTACACTGGAGTAAGTGATTGCAGAATGAGGCCCAATAGCTGGAAGGGAGGTGTGACCTGCCCCGCTCATCTAAATGGGCAGCTGACTCTGACATCTAATGAAGATAATTAAGATATCTATCCACACTGTTAATTCATTCACTGTTGATGATTCACATACGATGGGATTGTGAGTGGAGTTGGGTGCAGTGCCAATGTTTTTTCTTCTTTCCCAACCTAGCCCCTGTGGGGTGAAAAGAACTATGTGCGAGTGATCATTGACTAGGATCTAGTCGGTCCGTTCTTTAAAAGAATGAATCCTTGCACACTGACTGACCTTTGCTAGAAATAAAATTATATCAAGTACCATACAAGTGAGTCATGCCTTATCCTTCCTTCCTCCTCTCAGCCACACCCCAAATTGATAGTGTAAGCAGACAGTGACTAATATTTCAGACTGAAAGTTAATCCAGCCACAATGATTTCAAGTCAGATATACCCCATACCTGCACAGCACCTAATCCAGTTTCCCTGCATTCCCTTTTCACGCCCTTCCTGTTCCCCTTGAATATTTCTCCCAGGCTTGGCCATAAGCCTGTTCTAAACAAGGCATAAAATCTATTATTCTCTTGCTGAAGAGCTAGCATACTCTTCTCTCTCCCTCTCCATTCTCACATTGGGAGCAAACTGTTCAGTTTTCTTTGTCCCAGAGCATCTGGATGCTTTTAATGAGCCAAGTGGAACATGCCTATATTCCTGCTCTGGGAATGGGATTCCACACTCAACATCTTGCAAGCAGCCTCATGACACTGCACCACTTTTTTTTGTCTATTCCAAAGCTCAGGGTTATACTCAGATGGCTTCAGTGTACTCACATCCATCCTAGTCCATCTTGAAGGAAAATAACTGCACATCAAGGCAAGGGCATCACTATTCAGCCCTTTTGATTATCTCTGTTCCTGTGAGCAGTATAGTGGTAACAGTGTGAGCTCAGGGAAGAGCATATCAATGTGTACTGTGCATTTTGAATCACTGTTTCCTTGTCCCCTTGTGACTTCTCTTCATACTCTTCCTTTTCGACATACTATGGTTATTTTGCATGGGCCCACTGGGATAGCCTCATGAGACACAGATCTCATTTTCAGGAAGCTGCCTGAGGGCATCAACAGTTGTACAATGTTATGCAAGCATAAATCAATTCAACACACACAATATAATGCCGGGACATTTAGCAGTCATCATTTCAGTCCATTTATACACTGACAAGACTTCTTCAAAATGACCAACACCCCCTACAATGCACCTTTCGAGATCCATGGGTCCTACACAAGCCTATTACAACATATGGTATACATCATCCAATGAACCAATAATCACTATATGGGTGAAACCAGATAATCACTACGCTCTTGAATGAACTCACACAGGAAAATGATGTACCATATAACCTGTGGGAGAACACTTTTCACAAAGCGATCACTCTATATCTCACCTATCAGTCCTCATCCTCAAATGAAACCTGAAGACAAGCCTGGGAGCTTAATTCATAACTTTGCTAGAATCTAAAAATCATGGTCTTAATATAGACACTGGATGTATTGCTTATTACAACAATCTATAACTCACTAGCACTTCTTTTTTGTCCTGTGATTACAGGAGTGTTAATTGGCCACTTCACTTTGAATGGTCCTTACAATATGTGCTAACTACTGTGCTAAACTACTTGTTCAATCTTTTATTTAGCTGTGACACTCTTGGGGCTTGTCTACCCTACTCTATAAATAATGGATTTTTAAGTTCACTGAAAATTTTTTTTAAAAAAGGCCTCACCCAAACAAAAATTTATTTCAGGTCAAAACAAAAGTGAAATTTTCTGAAACTTCCAGCTAATCAAAAAGTTGAAAAATGTCATTTCGGGTCAAACAAAATGTTTCATTTGAGCTGAAACAAAATGTTAGTTTGTTTTGAAGCATTTTTAAGGATTTTGATTGTTTTAAAATAAAATTAAGGGAAATTTTTAAATGAAAAGTAGTTTTGAAGCGAAAAATTCACATGCTTCATTTAAAAAAATGTTGAAATGAAACTTTTGAAAAAATTTTCAGGTGTTTTTTCCAACGGAAAATATTCAGTGAAACTGACACAAATTCTCAACATGTTTTGGGGTTACCGAATCTGCATTTTCACAAAGTTATGGTAAAAAAATTTCACCCATCTGTACGGATGAAGATGTAGCAATACCTCACTGTACTCACTCAAGGCTCATCTGCACCTTAAAAATGGAAAAGTAGTTTCAGTCTTACAAGGACAGAGAAGACTTCAGAAAGAAACACTATGTGATAGCTATATTTTCACAACTTCTCCCTTGCAATTTTATTAAGTTATTGCTGAAAAAAAGTATGAGGTAAAGCACCAGAAATAGGTATTAAGTCAGCAAATTAATTCAGATATCAAACATTTTTATTGAATTTGAAATGAAAACGCCCAGAAAATTACAGACATAAAACATGCAGTCGCAAGAACAGTGATCAAACCACACTGTATCTCCTACAAGTCCTCATGTCAACATTTACCTTTTCCCTTGCTGTGTGTGCTTTTAATATCAATGACAAATAAAACATATTACAAGCAAATCCACTCTGAGGGGAGAAAGCTATCTGAATGAGAAACCAGAGAAGCTGGGCTCCCAATGGAATGATGGGTGGAATCCGAACACTGGCCACTCTATTGCTACAACATTTATGAATTAAATTTCACCAATTATTATGTCCACATTTGAATAAAAAGTAAACTGAGGCATAGACCGACACGTTGGCATGCTCGTGGTCACACAGAATAATTCCATAGCAGAATTGGGAATAGAACTCAGCACTCTCGATGCGCAGGTCCATGTTCTAACCACTAGAGACCACTACTTCTGTGATGCAACAGTGTGCTTCTGCCCATCCTCCAGTACCTTGTTCAACATGACTCATCCCTGAGCTAGAGAAAACACCTCTAAAGGTGAGTGCATAGTTACATTGTCATGACTAGGGCCCTACCAAATTCACGGCCATGAAAAATGCATTCCGGACCGTGAAATCTGGTCTCCCTCCGTGAAATCTGGTCTTTTGTGGGCTTTTATCCTATACTATACAGATTTAAGAGGGGGAGACCAGCATTTCTCAAATTGTGGGTCCTAACCCAAAAGGGAGTTGCAGGGGGGTCACTAGGTTAGTTTAGGGGGGTCGCAGTATTGACACCCTTACTTCTACGCTGCCTTCAGAGCTGGGCGGCCGGAGAGTGGTAGCTGTTGGCCAGGTGCTGGGCTCTGAAGGCAGCGCCCCGCCAACAGTAGCGCAGAAGTAAGCGTGGCAATACCATACTGTGCCACCCTTACTTTGGTGATGCTTCCTTCAGAGCTGAGCAGCTGGAGAGTGGTGGCTGCTCACTGAGGACCCAGCTCTGCAGGCAGCAGCGCAGAAGTAAGGTTGGCAATACTATACCATGCCATCCTTACTTCCGCACTGCTGCAGGTGGTGTCTCTGCCTTCAGAGCTGGGCTCCCGGCCAGCAACCGCCACTCTCCAGCTGCCCAGCTCTGAAGGCAGCAGCACAGAAGTAAGGGTTGCAATACTATACCATGCCATCCTTATTTCTGCACTGCTGCTGGTGGTGTCTCTGACTTCAAAGCTGAGCTCCTGGCCAGCAGCCGCTGCTCTCCAGGTGCCCAGCTCTGAAGGCAGCAGCACAGAAGTAAGGGTAGCAGTACCACAACCCCCCCTACAATACCCTTGAGCTATGGAGTTTATGGAATACTTTTCTTGAGATTACAGGTTTGGCCGACAAAGGTAAGAGTGTTGATATACTCTATTTAGATTTCTGTAAGGTATTGGACTTGGTAATGCATGATTAAAAAAAACTAGAAGGATATAAAGCCATCATCCATTGAGAGTATTTCTTGCTGGGTCCTGCGGGGATCAATTCTTAGCTCTATGCTATTTACCATTTTTATCAATGACCTGAGAGAAAACATAAAACCATGACTGATAAAGCTTGCGGATAAAGATTGTAGGCTAATAAATAATGAAGAGAACAGGTGTCTGTTACAGAGCAATCTGTATCACTTGGTAAACTGGGTGCAAGCAAAAAATATATGTTTTAAATATGGCTAAATGTAAAGTTAGACATCTAGAAACAAATAATGTAGGCCATACTTACATAATGTGCGACTAGATTTTAGGAAGCAATGATTCTGAAAGACTTGAGGGATAAACAGCTGAATGTGAGCTCCCAGTGCGATGCTGTGGCCAAAGAGCTAATGTGATCCTTGGTGGTGTAAACAGGGGAATAGTGAGTAGGAGTAGAGGGGTTATTTTCCCCCTGTATTTGGCATTAGTGAGACCACTACAGGAATACTGTGTCCAGTTCTGAGGGTCACAGTTCAAGAAAGATGTTGAAAAATTGGAGAGGATTCAGAAAAGAGCCAGAAGAATGATTAAAGGATTAGAAAACATGCGTTAAAGGCAAAGCCCCAAGGAGCTCAGTCTATTTAGGTTATCAAAGAGAAGGTTAATGGGTGACTTGATCCCATTCTGTAAATACCTACATGAAGAACAGACATTTAATATTAGAGGACTCTTCAGTCTAGTACACAAAGGTATAACAATCTAGTGGCTGAAAGTTGAAAAAGTTAGACTAGAAATAAGATGACAATATTTAATAGTGAGGGTAATTAACTATTGGATCAAGAAAGGTTCTGGTAGATTCTCCATCAGTAGAAATTCTTACATCAAGATTGGATTCCCGCTCCCGCCCCCCGCTAAAAGATATACTCTAGTTCAAACAGGAATTAATACAGAGAAGTTCTATGGCTTGTTATACAGGAAGCCAGACCAGATAATCAATGTCCCTTCTGGCTTTATAATCTATGAACTGTCCCTACCAAAATTTTCCACAGGAAGGAGAGTTTGGGGCAGTATTTTGTTATCTAGAAGAAAGGAAGCAAATGGGAATCAGATAATCTGTTCTTTTGAGGCAGAGGTCCATTAGGAACCTGGTTATCAGTGTTACCACACAATCTTATTTTCATTACCCTCATCCTCCTTCTTTCCTTTCATTTGACACTTCTGCCTCAAATTATACTGTAAGTAATTCAAACCAGGGTCTGTCTCATGCCATGTGTTTGTACAGTGTCTTGTACAAACTAATAAAGTATAAATTAGTAATCACTAATCAATTACTAAGAATTAAGTATGTGTTAATACAATATATTGCAATAAATAATTAAGATATGAAGGATTATTAATAAGTAACACTGCTCTACAGCCAAAATGCTTCTGAAATAAATGTAGTCAAACTTTACTAATTCTGGGTCACTGAGAACGAAAATGATGCTTAAAATTGTTGATTGGCTCTAGTTTTCAAGACCTGCTATTGGGTCAGTATATACGACCCTTGACTTGGGAATGGCGGAGGATAAGTGAGTTATAAAGGGAAGGGATCTCAATTTAAACCAGAAATGACTAAAATACATCTTTGACTGGATCTATGAATAAATCTATGACTGGGTTTGGACAGTACTTGCTTTTTAGGCAAAACAATGAATGATGCAATCTGAAGCTGGTATTGCGTCATACATGATATGAATTGCATCATGTTATTCCTAGAAGTCATGGATGATGCAATCATAACGAAGCTTACATCACTCTGCTGAACAAATTGCCCTATATCAGCTCTAGAAATCATACAGTGTCGTGCTCTCTTATTTGTCAGTGTTTGATTTTGCAAAGGGACACATTTCTGTTTAGCCAAAGTGAGCAGAGATGCCTCGTACTTGTGTGAACAGTGCAGATAACTTCTGCTATGTTTGTGGTGAAGTGACTTTTGCATCACAAGAGCGCAGTATAACCACTATGGTTAAGAAAGCCTATCACCTTTCTTTTGGCTGCAAAATTGGAGATCAGGACAAGAGGTGGGCCCCACACATATGCTGCAACACTTGTGCAACAAATCTTCGCCAGTGGTTGAACAGGAAAAGGAAATCTATGCCTTTTGCAGTGCCAATGATTTGGAGAGAGCCAACAGATCATACCAGCAATTGTTACTTCTGCATGGTGCCTCCAGTTGGGAAAGGTGTGTCAAAGAAGAAAAAGTGGACTGTGCATTATCCAAACATTCCATCAGCTATACGCCCAGTACCCCACGGAGAAGGACTGCCGGTTCCTGATGCACCAGAATCATTCTCACTTGAGTCAGACGAGGAAGAGGAAGAGGATGAAACTTCTGGTCCTGAACCATCAATGTCACAGGACCCACATTTTCTCCCATCCTCCTCCTCTGAACCACACCTCATAACACAAGGTGAACTGAATGACCTTGTCAGGGATTGGGAACTATCCAAGAATAAGGCAGAGCTTTTGGGCTCCAGACTACAGCAGTGGAATCTCCTGGCAGGTGATGTTAGGGTTTCCATGTTCCGTGACCGTCAAAAGGATCTTGTCCCATTCTTCTTCATGAAAGGTGATCTTGTAGCCTGCAACATCGATGGTGTGATGGCAGCCCTCAACATCGTTCATGATCCAGATGAGTGGAGACTGTTCATTGATTCATCAAAGACGAGTCTTAAAGCTGTTTTACTGCATAATGGCAATGTTTTGCCATCAATTCCAGTTGGTCATGCAGTCCATATGAAGGAAACCTATAACAACATGAAACAACTTTTGAGGTGCATAAACTATGACCAACATCAGTGGCAGCTTTGTGGCCATTTGAAGGTTGTTGCTCTCTTCCTTGGTCTGCAGACTGGATACACAAAGTACTGCTGTTTTCTCTGCAAATGGGATAGTCGTGCAAGAGATTCCCACTACATCAAGAAAGATTGGCCACTCCGACAGTCATTGGAGCCTGGGAGGAGAAGTGTTCAGCATCCACCACTTGTTGAATCAAGGAAGATTTTGTTTCCACCCTTACACATCAAGCTGGGTCTGATGAAGAACTTTGTCAAGGCCATTGACAAAACATAAGCAGCTTTCAAGTACCTCCGTGGAAAATTTCCAAGGTTAAGTGAAGCTAAGATAAAGGAAGGTGTCTTTGTTGGTCCTCAGATTCGTGAACTTCTTCGAGATGATGCATTTGACCATGCACTGCGTGGCAAGGAAAAAAAAGGCATGGAAAGCCTTCCAGTTAGTGGCAATACATTTTCTCGGAAACAACAAGGCAGACAACTACAGGTTGTTGGTGGAAAACCTCCTCAAGGCATACAAAAGCCTTGGTTGCAACATGTCACTAAAGATACATTTTTTGCACTCTCATCTAGATTTTTTTCCACCGAACTGTGGAGCGACGAGCACGGCGAGCGATTTCACCAGGACATTGCAACAATGGAGAAACGCTATCAGGGCAAATGGAGCCCATCAATGCTTGCAGACTATTGCTGGAGAGTGACAAGAGATGCTCCATTTAATGAATACAAGAGACAAGCCAAGAAGTGCCGAGTAGACACTGAATAGGACTAAACTATGTACATAATAGTTTTTTGCCTTTTGTTTCATAATAAATTTTATTTATATAACCCTTTTGCTGATTTTTAAAGTGTTACATAAACAGGACAGGTGAATTAGTATCATGTAAAGCAACCATAAACACATGAAAAGACCTAGGTTTACAATTTATGATTAAAACTCTACTATCTACACAATATACATAGACATAAAATGTAAAAACTTAAATATCTTAAAAACAGTAGCCAATCAGTTGTTTTAATTGTCATATTTGAATTCAGCACATCAAAATACATACTAAATAGCACATTTTATCTCTGAAGCAGACGACTTCTCAAAAATTGTAGACCAGTGTAATCAGACACAGAAGGATACTTCACTGATAAAACTGAAAAATAAATGTCTAGCACTGTTCCCTCTAAGCTGTGAGCGTGTGTGCGCACACAGATCCTAAACCCCGCGCACATGTCAAAACACCGTGCGCACAAAAGTTTGCACAGAAGCACAACAATTTGCATAGAAGAAATTTTTTGCGCACCCGGCCTGTCAAAAATTAGAGGGAGCATTGATGTCTAGACAGACATGCTAAAATATCAAGAAACTTCTGTTTAAGTGTTTAAGGAGCCAAGTACTATATCTGTTCTGTCTTTGTACAGCACCTCACACAATGGAGATCTGGTCCATGACTGATGTTTCTAGGCACTAGCACAATAACAAACAAACAATAATCCTACTTGAAAATGGATTTTAAAAAATCAGTCATATCAAAATGTTGTGCTTCAAAATAAGAGTTACTATTTTTTGTAATTTTTAAGACACATTCTAGTCAGAAACCAATAATTACCCTACTGTCACTAAGTGTGTTCAGCTACATTGCTGAATAGAGTGTTACAGGAAAGAACGTATGAGGAAGCAAAGTGGGATTAGTGTTTGCACCTAAAAGATCAAATTAAGGGTTGCATAATAGGGGGTATAAATCATAATGCGGATAAGAAACTGAAATGTGATTTTTCAAACAAAGCTTTCCCCCTTCACCAATTATACCAACTACTATGCATTCACTTACAACAACAGAGGATAAAAGTTGGTTTTGCTTCAGAATCAACCAGACTGCATAATCTATGCCCAGAGATGAACTGTCTTGGTTATCTTTAGCACACACAAGCGTGGGAACCAGCAATTTACTTTAGAGATAAAAAATAAACCTAGATATGTCAAATAATACAATCAAATATTCAGAAAAGAAAGTTTCTTATTGTGACAGGAGCCTTTTCTCTGCTCAAAGATGCTTTCTTGATATGCTATGTAGGGTCCTTTTTAATGGCATTAAGAATTTGTGGAGAGCTTCTCCTTCTGGATTACATGACAACCCACTTGCAAGGCAATGGTTTTATCATCTTCAGGAACATGCCTCTTTATCACCCATGAATTTACAGTTTCTGAGTTTTGAAAAAAAAATCCCTTAAGTAACAGCTGACTGGATTCAATTTTCTCTGTTTTCATCAATTCCTAAATCATATTTGCACTGATTCCACATACCTCATCTTTAAAAATCTTTTAACTGGCAAATAGAATGCTACGCAGGTGGAAACTCCGGTATCAGTACTGCATTTCTGAAGCTGTTTTCATGCATACGGTAAGTTCCATTGTTTACGCCAAAAGTCAGCTAATTCTGCTGAATTAACCATTTCAACTAACTAAATAACAAAGTGCCTAGCTAAATGTATTATTATTGCTTCCATTTTTTCAATACAACTATAAGTGTTCTTCCAGGGCTCTAGGAACCTACAGCACTCCAATTCCTGATTGGAACTTAAGGCATTACCTTAATATAATACATAATCATTATTAATAATCAGCAGTTCTCTTGTTTGGGTATCTGGAGGCAGGCGATAGTTACAGAGGAAATTGCTTGGCGGATCATACGAAAAAAAAAAACCAAGAGCTATGTGTAATTTATTGTTATCAACTGTCCAGATTCAGTGCTGACTTACCAGAGCCTCTGTTCTCACTATAGAAAGAGATGGCTGCTGACAGTAAGCACAGTGACATTATGGGTAAAATTCTTCTTTATCTGATCATGGAAACTTTTGTTTCTCTGCTTTATTCAGTGATCTAAAGAAAGGTACACAGAAAAGCTATAAAGGTTTGCACTCTGTACAAAGATGCACACTATAATTTCAAGGTGCTTTTTTGATTTTACTTATGACAAGCAAAGAGGGACATGGAAGGGTTTGCTATCATTGTCCTTGGAGTAGAGACATGATAATTACCATTTGTCAAAGCATATCACTAATATCTCATGGATTATACGTTCTAGAAGCGTGCAGCATTACTGTATTTTGACACTGCTTGAAGCATCTCTTACAATTCATGGAAGTATGGTTTAGAGGTGGAATAAGCCTAACAGACCAATCAGTTCCTCTCCCTGGAGCCAATGCACATTGTTCCGTAAAGTATATTTCACTGTGCTTTTTCAACCTAGTTTTAAGACCCAGGTAATGAGGTTTGAAACACTTCCCGTGTGAATATTTCCACAGCACTGCCAGGAAGTTTTTCCTGATATTCAGTTGAAGTTTTCCTCATTCTTAGTTTCATCCTATTACTTCAAGTTATATCACTATCACTGTTCCCTCTAAGCTGTGCGTGTGTACGCGCGCACACAGATCCTAAACCCCGCGCACATGGCAAAACACCGCGCGCACAAAAATTTGCACAGAAGCACAACAATTTGCATAGAAGAATTTTTTTGTGCACACAGCCTGTCAAAAATTTGCACAGAATAAATTTTTTTGCGCACACGGCCTGTCAAAAATTAGAGAGAACATTGATCACTATGTCCTCTTCCACACTAAATTCCCCTACAGTCTCAGTGTTACATATATCTGAAGATTATCATGTGCCCCTTGGTAACTGCTTAGCCAAACTACACACATTTAATGTCAAACCTTTCCTAGTAGACAGTCCATCCATCCATCTGATTATTTTGTCACTTGTCCCTGAGTTCCCTCCATTTTATCAAAACCATTCTTGTTATGCAGTGCTCAGAAATTAAAACACTAGTCCATGTAGGGTGACACCAGAGCCTTATGAAAAGGTACTCCTACTTTCCTAGTCTATACCTGGTTGCCTTTGCTCATGCAGCCTTAAACTGCACTGGCTATTTCTGTAGCCATATGAGATTGGAAATTAAATGTACTGTCCCGTATTACCACTCCGCAAGCCCACTGTGGTTTGCTAGATATGTGCACAGTGGGCAGGTCCCTCAAATGAGCAGCAGGGTGAGTGTATAGTGGGAGCTTTGATAAATGCTTCACTCACTCTACTTAGTGCACGTAGCTGAGATAGAACCTCTTGCTCATTCATTCTTCTGGACACCTGGTGGATTGAGTCATGGAGCTGAACTCTACCCACCTCAATAATTCAACCCTCTCCCACAAACCTAAGTAATTATGCATAACCATCATTTTCCTGGTCACATACGTGGAGTAGAAGAAAAAGAATCTCTAATTCCCTCCCCCTTTTGGGGTGAAGGAAATCTCCACTTCTGCCTTTCAGGATGAGAGAGAGAGCAAGAAATGGAGGAGGGGTGCAGTCAGGTAATCAGAGACCCATTTCTGTAAAGCTGCTCTCCTCTACTCCTGCAAGTTCCAAATGAAAATAACTGTGCTCACAATTAACCATGAGTGCAAGACTATGGGTGAATTTATCTGTGGGCATGAACATGAACATCGACTTCAGTGGAGCTCAGCTGATTTAAATTAGTTTAGGAGCTAGTCTGATGCGTCATTCAGACACCCATCAGCTGATTTACAATGTTTCATCCCTCCCAATTTGGTGATAGTGAAGGTGATCTGAGGGATCTCCACAGGGAGATTTATTCAGCCACTTAGCCCAAACACGCTCTACTGGGCAAGCCATAGATTTAATGGCTCCTGAAATATTCACATCCATCATCCTGGAAGAGGGATTTGTGTATATGTTGTATATGGTACTACAGGAGTGATGCAGGACAGCAAGTGTTGGAGATAGGGAAACCCATCAATGCAGGAGGTCGGCCACTTAAAAGAAAAGGGTTAAAGAAAGCAAGGAGGCTATACTTTCCAGGTGTAATACTTTGTTGTTACATCTAAAAGAAGAAATGGGACATGGAGTTTACCTCTTATAGCCAAAACAAAATGCCCTAGGAAATGTGAAAGGTTGAGGATTAAATGATTTTATGGTGCATTTAATCATTTGCATATTCATTTCTCTGAGAACGTTCAAATTTGCTGGCAAATGCAGGAATGAAAAATATTCAGAGACATGGGTGCGGGGGAGTTGTCATTCAGGAGGGCTGTAGCACAGCCAGTCTTTGGGCAACCTAATGAGCACTGATGGCCTGTAGTAGGATGCCTGACTAGCGGGAAGAGTCAGCACTGCAGACCAGCTCTTAAGACCAGCAGCTGCAGTTTTGCGGCTATTTGTCCACGGCTGAGATAGCTCCTGCCTTAGCTCCAACCTTATTTCTCTCCATGTAACCCTACCCTGACCCTCATCTCTGATTCCTGACTCCTGCTCTCACTCTTGGCTCTGGCCTCTGACTAAGCCTGAGCTCCTATTCCTAGCTACTGACTCCTGCTCCAACCACTGGGCATGACTGCCCACATCCTGGTCTCTGACAGGAAATGGAAATGTCAGCATCTGCAAGACCTTGGCATGCCATGAGAAGTTCTACACTCTTAAATAAATGAAGGGGTGTAACATCATGGCTAGGGCCCTACCACATTCACAGTCCATTTTGGTCAACTTCACACTCACAGGATTTTAAAAATCATTAATTTCCTGATTTCAGCTATTTAAATCTGAAATTTCATGGTGTTGCAATCATAGGGGGCCTGACACAAAAAGGAGTTGTTTGCGGGGGGGGAGCAAGGTTATTGTAGGGGGAATTGCAGTACTGCTACTCTTACTTCGGCACTGCTATTGCCGAAGTAAGAGTATTGCCAGCTCTGAAGGCAGCAGCGCAGAAGTAAGGATGGCATGGTATGGTATTACCACCCTTGCTTCTGAAGGCAGCGCAAAAGTAAGGGTGACAATACTGTGACCCCACTACGTTAACCTTGTGACCCCCCTGCAACTCCCTTTTGAGTTAGGACCCCCAATTTGAGAAACACTGGTCTTCCTCATGAAATTTGTATAGTATAGGGTAAAAGACCAGATTTCACGGTGGGAGACCAAATTTCATGGTCCGTGACGCATAGTTTATGGCCGTAAATTTGGTAGGGCCCTAATCATGGCAATCACGGCAGGCCCCTGCTCAAGTGCAAGCAATAAAGCCAACTTTTAAAATGGGAAATTAATTCCCCTTCCCATGTTAAACATACGTGCAAGTCTATGTAAATGAAGCAGAATGACGGTCATGGCAACTTCTCACATTTAATTTATTTTCCCGATATTAAAAGCTTGCGTCAAAGCCATCTGATATGCTGCACAAGCTTTAAGGGAAAATAACGCTGGGCCATCACTCAGAAATCAGCCGGTTAAAAAAGACACACGCAAAAGAAAACAAGCAACAGGGACAAAAGCCTGTGAGGAAAAGCTGGTGAAAACAGGAGGCCAAAATAGTCAAGAAGGAATCCACATGACCCATGCTGACAGCTACAAAGGATGTATACAGAATAGGTCATACCGATGGGATCCTCCACCAAGAATGCCCAGACTCCACCCAAACTAGAAGCACTGCAGCATAGATAGTATGATCTATCCAGTTAATCCCATTTGCCTTGGAATGACACAGGGGAGAGGCAATCAGGCACCTCTGATCTAGAATATTAAGGATTTATCCGTAGTTTAGGTCTTGGTCCTACAAGCTCTTGTGCAGTTCAAAGCAAAATGTGCTAGTTTATTGCCCTCCAGTGCTAATGATGACAGTGAAGACTCTCCATGTGCCAAAATAAGGTTAAGTGCTAGTTATAATCCCCCCCCCACTATTAACATCAATGCTACCATCACGTGATTGTAACTGTCAATCCCTGACAGCTGCTTCATGCATACGCTATAAGGGAGGTGCCGTGCGCAAACACTGTGATTCTTACACTCTTGTGTTGGTTTATCACAATGGACTCAGCAGATTTAAAATCTGACCTTTTAAGATTTTATATCATAAATTAAATAAATAAAACAAGTACCAGAATTCTTATTTAGATAGTGTCATTGATGGGCATGACAAATACAAAATGATGGGTTCTTGCCTTGGGGAATTTATAATCTATGTCCCCAATTCAGCCAAGTACTGAGGCACATGTCTATCTTTAAACACATGAGTAGTTCATTGATTCAATGGAGCCCAAATACATATTGGTCAGTGGGACTACTCATGTGTTTGTTAGGCACATACTTAAGTAGCTTCTTGAGTCTTTGTTGAATGGATGAAAATAAACAAGGGAGCTGGGATTTTTGTCTGCAGCACATGAGTTCATTAGAAAGGATTCCAAATTTGTAAAGGAATTATCTAGCATCTCTGTGAATCCTGACTGCTCACTTCCAGACTGATCAAAACTGGACTGAAAGTTGTTTTATAATACAATTTTAGAATAATTATTTTGAAGTTATATAGAGGACTCTCTATAATGCTTTACAGAACTGATACACATGTAAAATTTGAAAGGAGTTGAAAATTTCTCCAAAGTCTGCATCTAAAGAGGGAATGTATAATATAAGTTAATAGCATCTAATTTCAGTACTAATTATACACAGGTTTTTTTCTGTATGAGCTTTTAGTTAAGAAATACATTACAGGATTCAAATGTCTGTGACAAGCATGTATGGTCTTTGATAACACTGTAAGAGGCTCCTATACTGCACTAAGAGTTATCATCAACCTCAAGGGTTACTGACAAACCACAGGGCTCAACACGAGTCTCGAGCAAGATGTAATATATAATTACTGGGGTTATTTTCCAGCAGTGGCTCCACTGATTTGTAATAAATTGTCTTTTGTTCAGATAATCCAGGAACTTCCATGATAAGTACATTTTTATCTTCCCATTACAGTGTACAAAATAGGAATTCTGATTCAAGAGCTATCCCAAGCTAGGCCAGTAAAACTAGAGCAGAAATCTAGGTAGGAAGATACTGCAAGACTGCCTGAAAATCCATCAGATGTGAGGGTTATAAACAATTCTTTGTAAAGGGAAAATATAGCAGTGCTAAGGAAATTGGGCTGATTGCTATCATTCAGGATCCTTGTTTTGTAAAGACAGATTGTGGCCCCACCTTATATAACTGCAGAGGTGTAAGGAAGGATGAGGGCAAGACCCCACCAGACACACTCCTCTCCATGATCTCCCTGTATAACAAGTTGCACGGAGGAGGAGCAGGCTCCACCAGGCTTTTCACCATAGGGTGGGAAGAGGGCAGTGCCTGCTTTGACTGTCTCTCTACCTCCAAGTTCCTGCCTGCACATCTCAGCTAGCATGGAGCGGTGGAAGTGATTTCTGCTGGTAAGGGACTAGTGCAGATTTTTCCCAAAGAGAAGGTGGGAGCAGGAGCGGAATACTGACTTCACAAATCATAACTTCTGCCCAAAGCTATTCCTTGGGGGAAGCAGCTATTAGAGTTGGGAATTTTTTTTCAGTGAAAAATGTAGATTCAGCGACACTGGGCTTGTCTTCACTACTGGGGAGACTGATGCTGCTGCAATCAATGCAGCAAGTGTCGATTTTGCGGGTCTAGTGAAGACCCGCTAAATCGACGGCAGAGTGCTCTCCAGTCGACTCCGGTATTCCAGGTCCCTGAGAAGAGTAAGGTAAGTTGATGGGAGAGCGTCTCCCGTCAACGCAGCACAGTGAAGACACTGGGATAAATCTGCCTAAGCTACGGCAACTCCAGCTACATTATTCACATAGCTGGAGTAGCATAACTTTGGTCGACTTACCCTGGCAGTGAAGACAAGCCCTGAGCCACTGTGTGAATTCATGTCAGTTTTGTCAAGTTGTTTCAACTGGGGAAAAAAAACCCTCTAAAATACAATTCTGAAACAATGTAAACATTAAATTTTGATATCTTTGAAATGAATGATTGATGATTTGATGAATTGAAATGATTTTTCAATTAAAAAAACTTCATTTTTAAACTTCCTTTAATTTTAATATAATTGAAAAATATTTAAAATGCTCAATCTAAATGAAGTGTTTCATTTCAGGGCAAATGAAATATTTTGTTCAACCTGAAATGAATTTATTCTGATTTTTCAAAATTGACAGAGGAAAAAGTAATCAATCACCACCCAGCTCTACAGGCTATATACTACAGGTATAGCCTAGCCCTTTGTAGTAAAATGATTACAAGATCATTTGCCCGCACCATGATTCGCCTTATGTACTGTATTTTAAAATGTTTCCCCAATCACATTGACATGATCCTTCTAACACGGCACACATTAAATGAATTAAAAACTGGCTGATAGGTCTCAAAATGTAGCTGTAAACAGGGAATCATCTGAGCTGGTCTGTTTCCAGTGGGGTCCCACAGGGATTGGTTCTGGGCCATATGCTATTTAGCATCTTTATCAATGACCTGGAAGAAAACATAAAATCATCACTGATAGTTTGCAGATGACACAGAATTGGGGGAGTAGTACATAATGAAGCAGATAGGCTATTGATTCAGAGTGATCTAGATTGATAAACTAAGTGCAAGCAAGCAATATATTTTAATATGGCTAAATGTAAATGTATATGTCTGGGAACAAAGAATGGAGGCTTTATTTACAGGATGGAGGACTCCATCCTGGGAAGCAGTGACTGAAAAAGATCTGGAGGTGGTGGTGGATAATCAGCTGAACACAAGTTCCCAGTGTGATGTTGTGGCCAAAAGAGCTAATGTAATCCCCATATGCATAAACGGGAATCTCAAGCAGGAGTAGAGAAGTTATTTTACCTCTGTATTTGGCACTGGAGCAACCGCTACAGAAATACTGTGTCCAGTTCTGGTGCCTGAAGGAGGATGCACTACATGTCTTATAGTGCTAAACTCAAGGACTTGATCTAGTTTGCTTAACAAAGAGAAGGCTAAGGAGTGACTTGATTACAGTCTGTAAGTAGCTACATGGGGAACAAATATTTAATAACGGACCCTTCAGTCTAGCTGAGAAAAGTACAATGAGATCCAATGGCTGGAAGTTGAAGCTAGAAAAATTCAGACTGGAAAGAAGGTGTAACTTTTTAATGGTGAGAGTAATTGATCATTGGAACAATTTACAAAGGGCTGTGGTGGATTCTCCATCACTGACAGATTTTAAATCAACATTGGAAGTTTTTCTAAAAGATCTGCACTAGGAATTATTTGGGGGAAGTTCTATGGCCTGTGTTTTATAGGAGCTGAGGCTAGATGATCACTGTGGTCCCTCCTGGCCTTAGAATCTCTGAATCTAAGAATCTATAGCTAGATGCTCTGAATTAATTTGACATTAACAATGGGCTTTTAATTTTGTGATGCCACCCATTCTTTGCTTTTTTAGGTTCATCCTCATCATATTATGTAGCTTTGAAAATTCAGGACACATTAAAAAGGTCATGATAAAAGGAATTTAGGGAAAATAATAAGCAAACATGTTTAACAGGTATCAACCTATAGCATACAGCAAAAATGCAAATATTATGCTATATTATTCACACCAAAATGAGTATAAGGGCACAAATGATTAATGTAACTCTCATAACTATTAATAATACCCCAAGGCATCAATACACTGAAGATGATATAGGACATGTGGTATTTGTATTCCTGAATAGCAATTCTCATTAGGAACACTACTCTGGCTCTGCTCGCTTATGTGCATCCACACTCTTCTTGCAGAACCAGAATATTGGTTTGGGTTGGACATTAGGAAAAACTTCCTACTTGTCAGGGTGGTTCAGCACTGGCATAAGTTGCCCAGGGAGGTTGTGGAATCTCCATCATTGGGGATTTTTAAGAGCAGGTTGGACAAACACCTGTCAGGGTTGGTCTAGATAATAATTGGTCCTGCCATGAGTGCAGGTGACTGGACTAGATGACCACTCGAGGTCCCTTCCACGCCTACAATTCTATGATTCTACAGTCCTGTCTGAAACACAGCTATGTTAATGTGAACTAGGTATCTTTTACAGTGTGTCAGCAGTATCTACAGGGGGCCGTTAGAGCCCAGCACATTGGAGCAACTTACAAATTACACCCTTCTAATCCACTTTGCTGCACCATGTAGCCAAGCCCTTAGACACTGTAGTGTGATAACCGTTGGTAAACTGTGACGTCTTAAATGGCCAATACTGTACAATTGGCCATTCTCTTCTTACCAGGATGCAGAGATGGTCCTGCACAATACATGTGAACTACTTGGATTTACTGGAAACTGGTGTTTAGAACTGACATTATCCTTAGCCATTGGTACCAGTGTTTTAGAGATGAAAGAATGGCATGTTTGGATAAAAACCCTCTCTGCCTCTATGCAAGAACTCTGGAGTTAATGTGGTAGCTCCCCTTAGAACTCTTACATTGAGAAGTACAGTGTGACTCCCATTCAGTGCATGGAAATTCAAACCCTCTCATAAAATCTTTCTGGCCCCACCCCAGAGCCTGCACCCCCAGAAAGAGCCCTCACCCCCTCCTGAACCCCCAACCCCAATTTTGTGAGCATTCATGGCCTGCCATACAATTTCTATACCCTGGTGTGGCTCTCGGACCAAAAGGTTTGCCCACCCCTAGTTTGGCATCTTAAACAAACTGTTGTTAAAAACAAACTGATGTAATATACTTAGACGTCTAGTATATTAGAAGTCTAAGTATATTACATCAACACTATCATTTTTTTTATGAAGTTACAAGTTTGGTTGATAAAGTTATCAAGCTATATACCCCTGACTAAATCTTGGGGAGGGTGCGGCCCAGGGGTGCTGCGAGTGTTTGGAGGGGGATGCTCTGGGGGGCATCGCAGGTGCTGGGGGTGGCTGGGACCCCTGCTGGTGTTGACGGGAGGAAAGTGGGGGCTGGCAGACTCCCTACCTGGCTCCATTCCTCCCCAGAAGCGGCGACATCCCTCAGCTCCTAGATGGAGGTGTAGCCATGCAGCTCTGTGCACTGCCTCCTCCCCAAGTGCTGGCTCCGCAACTACCATTGGCCAGGAACCACAGCCAATGAGAGCTGCAGGGGCGGTGCCTACAGGCAGAGGCAGTGCGCAGAGCCCCCTGGCCGTGCCTCCCCCTAGGAGCCGAGGGATGTCGCCATTTCCAGGGAGCACCACCCAGGTAAGGGTCACCCAGAGCCCTCACCCCTTCCCGCATCCCAAACCCCAGCCCTGAGCCCTGCATCCAAACTCCTGTTGCTGCTGGGAGGGAGCAGAGTGGTGGCTGCTCCAGAATTCATGGATGTCACAGAAAGTCACGGAATCTGTGACTTCCATGATGTCCGTCACAAAGTTTCAGGCTTAGCCATAATATACAAGAACAAATGGTTATAAACTGGCTATGAGTAAATGTAGGCTGAAAATTAGAAGAATGTTTCTAACTGTCAGAGGAGTGAGGTTGTGGAACAGCTTCCCACTAGAAGTAGTGGGGGCAAGCAACCTGATTGGTTTTAAGATAGAACTTGATACATTTATAAATATGATTATATCACAGGGCCACTTGCAATAGCAGAGACCGGACTCCATTGATTTAAATCACTTTTATTAAGTGTGCCTTCAGCCCTGTCACCTCTCTCTATGTGTTCATTAGATCTTGCAAGCCAAATAGGATTAGGCTAAATCAGTACTTAGGGAACATTTGCACCGAGTTGTTTTGGATGATTCATTTGTTGGCATTCTTCCTTCGGGCGTCTGTACTGAACAGTTGTCCATAGCATGGTGCTAGGAGGCACTTTGCTGATAGAGATGATGTTTTTTTGATCAGACGTAAAAGATATTTGACCTTTAAAGATCCCAGAGTCAGAGTGCTTTCAGGAAGAGTAGTGGTGTTCTCCCTGCTTCTACTGATCACATTCCCACTCAGGTAAATAAATTCTGACTACCCTAAAATTCTTCTGCAATCCCCATCTGCAGCTGTTGCATAAGTACAGTGTTGCTATATGCTGTCACATGTTTTCATATCCACACCAGAGGTGATTACATTTAAATGGTGGTTCAAGTGATTTTTATACATCCCTTACATAATTTACAGGAGCTTTATAAGGCTTAATTAGTTAATATTAGCTAAGTGCCATGAGACACTTGGATGAAAGAAGCAGAAGGAATTTGTATTATTTGTGAAATGTGGCTCTCCTGTGCTTAGAATATAGTATGCCTGATGCCTTGACTCCTGGGTCCATGAGGTTTTATGACGGCATAACTGACAGGAAAGAAATATAACCTGTCTAATTTCAGTAGTCTGGCTCTAGTTCATACTAGTGCCTGCAGAAACCAATCCAAGATTCTCTCATTCTCAAGCAGTAAAGATTACTCACAGCACAACTGCAGACCAGTTTGACAAGAACATATATATCAGGTAAAGAACGTCAGTTATATTGACACTGCACTTTCAGAATGGACAGGCAGCCTACCGTAGCTGCACGGATCAACAGGCACTGTCAAAGAGAAAAGGACATGACATTAAAAAAAAAAAGAGGATGAGGTATTTGGGAGGTTTCTCAGGTTGGATTTAAGTGCATTTTCCCAACCATGTGAATGTAAGTGTTAAACCAACAATAATTGCCACAAGAATGACTCAGAATGCTCCTCCTGAATTCCCCTTAGCTGTTATTGCCTTTTTAACTCACCTCTGATGCCTATGAGAAACTCACAAACTGATACTGTCATGCTGGTCAAATAACTTGAGTATGATTTATTGGTTCCATTTATTTATTGCTCCCCATGTTGTCTCTTTGTTTACTTATCTGTGAGGCACCAGAGTCACTCCTTCTTCTGTGTTTCGTAAGTGCCTACTATGCCTCATTTCAAAAAAGATAGATTGGAATTGGAAAAGGTTCAGAAAAGGGCAATAAAAATTATTGGGGGTATGGAATGCTTTCCATATGAGGAGAGATTAAAAAGACTGGGACTTTTCAGGCTGGAAAAGAGATGACTAAGCGGGGATATGATAGAGGTCTATAAAATCATGACTGGTGTGGAGAAAGTAAATACGGAAGTGTTATTTACTCCTTTTCATAACACAAGAACTACGAGTTACCAATGAAATGAATAGGCATCAGGTTTAAAACAAAAAAAAGGCAGTATTTTTTTACACAACACACAGTCAACTTGTGGAACTCCTTGACAGAGAATGTTGTGAAGACCAAGACTATAACAGGGTTCAAAAAAGAACTAGATAAGTTCATGGAGGATAGGTCCATCAATGGCTATTAGCCAGGATAGGCAGGGATGGTGTCCATAGCCTCGGTTTGCCAGAAGCTGGGAATGGGCAACAGGAGATGGATCACTAGATGATTACCTGTTCTGTTCATTCCCACTGGGGCAACTGGTATTGGCCACTGTCAGAAGACAGGTTTCAGAGTAGCAGCCGTGTTAGTCTGTGTCAGCAAAAAGAACAGGAGTACTTGTGGCACCTTAGAGACTAACAAATTTATTTCAACATAAGCTTTTGTGGGCTACAGTCCCACTTCATCGGATGCATAGAATGGAATATATAGTAAGAAGATATTGTATAAATATTGTATAAATATCTTCTTACTGTATGTTCCATTCTATGCAGCCGATGAAGTGGGACTGTAGCCCATGAAAGCTTATGCTGAAATAAATGTGTTAGTCTCTAAGGTGCCACAAGTACTCCTGTTCTTTTTGTCAGAAGACAGGATACTGGGCAAGATGGACCTTTGGTGTTACTCAGTATGGCTGTTCTTTTGTTCGTATGGTGAGATACCAGGGGGGAAAATGATAATAAAGAAACAGATACTGAGCAGTTGTCTTCCAGGAAGTTCTGTGTAGTCTTAGATGACACAGATTGAATATCTATATAGATTTTTCTATCCAATGTTTAAAATCCCAGAGGCCACAGGACATGACTTAATACCTGAATTTTAATGACTAGAATTTACATGATCAGACACCAGTGAATAAATAGGGTTTAGCTTGGGATATTTTAGAAGGATCACTTATTTTCAGCATTATATAAATCACACTGTACATTATGTTCCATTACTATAGAGCTGGAAACAGTACTGCTCTAAGACAAGGAAGTACATTATTCACTATAGCTTTGATGCATTGGAACTTGTTCTTGATTCTTGTGCCACCACTACTTTTTTTGGAATTTTCAGTTTGATATAAAAATGGTAATTAAATACATACTTTATCCCCCTGTGGATTTATGCGTTACAATTTACTGTCATTAAGCAGATAAATATTCTGGGAATATAAACTAGGGCAGTTTCCTTCTAACTAAGAATCCAAGTGCATGTAGCCAAAAAGCTATAAAATTGATGGACTAAATCCTGTAACAATTACTCTGTCATAACTCAGGCAGAATTCAATGAGAGTTTTATCTTGGAAAGGCAGAAAGAGGACTGCAGGATGTAGGGCGCTAAGAACATTGGAAGATGTGTGTTGCTGAGCCCCTGGAGTTATTGGTATATCATACAATTTTCAAAACTCTTCAGTGACTTAGGCTGCTAAGTCCCATTGAAAGTCAATCGTACATAGATTCTTAAGTCACTCTGGCGCTGTTGAAAATTTTACTCACTGTGGTCACCGCAGGGGAATTTAGGATTCATTGGTTCTATTCCCATACCTGTCACCTGTGGCAAATGACTTCATCACTTAGTGCCTCAAACTTTAAAATGAAGATCATGTCTTCCTCACACTGAGGCTGTGCAGCTTAATCAAAGTTTGTGAAGTGCTCTGAGAACCTGGAATGACTGGCTCTACATAAGTATTATCAAATTACGGGTAGAAAATAGCTTGCTCTAGTTAACCACTGATTCCAGTGGAAAGATTCAAAGAGAGGGCAGGCAGTGACATGGTCAAAACAATGGGAGAGATATGTGATTCTTGTCCGTGCATTTTAGAGAAAGTGAAGAGAGAGTCAGATAAGTATCTAGGAGGATAAAGTAGCTGCAGTCAATATAGATGCTGATTAGGGCATGCACAAGTGATTTTGCAATGGGATGGAAAAGGACAGATTTAAAAATTGTAGAATAACAAGCGATAGGGTTGTCTCATTGTCCAGATGGGAGAGGAGAGAGGGAGGACTCAAACATGACATCCAGATTATTGGCCTGGGTGGCATTGGAAGTAGTGGTGCCAATAGCAATGGAGAATGAAGGAAGCAAAGCAATTTGGTAGGGGAAATTATTAGCTATACCTTCCTTTCAACAATAGTGTCTAATATGAATGATATCCCCTTTCCTCTGTAATGTTTTCCATCCTTTGAGATGATGTTGCTGTAAGGCAAAAATTAGTTGCTCTTCTTGAAGTATTCAACATTTTTGCATTATGTTACAATAATAATACTCCACACTCATCTAGCACCTATCATCTGGGGATTTCAGAGTGATCTCTACATTTTACTGAATTCTCCCAAATTTATGAAACAGGAGACATAGGGCTTGTACACACTAGCGTTTACTTCAGTATAACTTAAGTTACTCAGGGGTGTGAAAAAGCCACTCTGAAGCTCCCCCGCCAACATAGCTACTGCCACTCAGGAAGGTGGAGTAATTATGCCGATGGGAGAGAGCTCTCCCGTCGGCATGGAACATCTGCCCTAGCAGCACTACAGCAGCACAGCTACATCAGTAGCTGCGCCATTGTAGGGATTCTAGTGTAGACTAGCCCTGAGACACAGAGATTAAATAACTTCCCTAAATACATAGTCTGTGGCAGGGCTGAGAACAGAATGAAGGTCTCCCGATTCTCAATTTTGTGCCTGATCCAGAGACAAATCTTCCTTATGGGGCCAAAGTAACTTCTAGACAAGAGGAAACAAAAAAACAAACAAAAAAAAAGAGTATAACGCGTGAAAAAGAGGCTGTCCCCAGAACTACAGCAGAGCCTTTTGCATTCCTCAAAGCCCCAGGAAGATTGCACAACAAGGTGTACATAAAGCATAGCCATTTGCATGCACAAATCCCCATTTTATGCATGCGGACATATAACCTCTATGGACACAATGGCAGCACATTGATTTTTTGCTGGAGTTCTTGTAATCCTGAAAAAACAGCCCCCTCTCCCCGCCCCTGCCCCCCACTTCTTTGGGAATGTTGCAAGTAAACACTAAAAGTCATTTCCTGTAATGGCAAAAAAGCATGACAGCATCCCTCTTTGGTGATGAAATTTTAAATAAGTATAACTAATCTGGCTGAGCATCTATTTTCCAGCTTGATTTTAAAGCACAACACAGAACATAAAGGACACTGGGGGTGAGGGAGGATAAGTGGTCAGGCTCAAATAAAATTAATACAAAAATCTGTAAAGATTTAGCATAATGGGACCTTTTACAGGCAGTGAGCTTGGTAAAATTCAGAGAAAATGGTCCATGAATTGCTCCTGGAGGGACGGTTGGCTTTATTGAAATTAGAGCATAATCTGTAAATGTTTTAAAATAGTCTGGTGATGTTTTCTAGGCAATGGGCCTGGCAAGCTGTGGATTGTGCTTTTTGAAGTAAGAACAGTGCTTGAGTTAGCTTTTAAATGAAAATCATTACATGTTAAATCACAGGATTAGAGGGAATGTCAAATTGAATGCAGTGAACTCTTTGCCCCAGAGGACCTAGAAAGCCTATTGACCAAATCTGACAACATCTTTGAAATCCAGCAATAAATTAACAGCCGGATTTAAGTGGATGGAATTTACATCAATCAATAATGACAGTGGAGATGGTAAGAAACGGAATGTTCTACAACAGAAATAAGTAGCTAAGGGCAGACTGCAAGCCAAACAGCATTAATGAAGAGCTTCCGTTCTTTGCACTTGACCACCAAGTCAAACTTCAGATTTATTCAGGTAAGGGGAGAGAGGGGGAAAGCTGCAGACTTTTAATTACGCTGCCCCAGTAGTCTCTATTGGCAAGAAAGCGAGAGTTCTTTTCTGAACTCGCTGAAAAGTATATCTGGATTCAGTAATAGCGAACATTATGACTGTCTTTACCTGACAATCCTCTGAAGAACCTACCAATCATACACCAAGCAAAGGTTAAAATAAAATGCCAAATGTCTCTGCTAATGGCCCTGAACCTAAACAAGGAGTCCCATGACAGCACAGACCACTTTAAGACTGACACAGACCTAAATGACTTGACATATGGTAATCTAATAATACTGCCATCAAAACCATTCCAAAATGACCCTAGTACCCAGAGACACTCAAATGAAATGAATGAAAATAGGATTAAGCCCCAACCAAAATCATTAATAACTTTGTTTCAGCGCAATTATATTCTTCATCTATAGCTTGGGCATGAACTTTGAGGGAGATTAAACTATTCAGAAAGCTTGCAGGATAACAAATAGGCCAATTTTGAGCAAAAATGACCCAAAGAAACAATAGAAAAAGGTAAAAATTTACAGTTGTGACTGCTAATGTGTTATGGTTGGTTTCACATATCTGCAATGTCTAGATTCTGCCTGTGCAGTTTATGGGATATTTGATATGACCTTACAAGGTAAATAAAATGTTCTGTGTAAATGAAAGAATTACTATGTTTTTATAACCCTGATTGCTATATGAAAAAATTAAAACAACAAAAAAAGAGTAGAGCTAATTGCACACTTGTGTGACAGAGGGGAAGGCTTTCAAAACCATTGAAGTAAGTGGAAGATGTGTGCTTTATTCAGGTTACCTACCCCACAGTAACTAACCCAGGTTAAAACAGCAGTGAAGACATCCATGTTACAACCCAAGTTGTTGTGCCTTCATTTCTATTTTAACCCAAGTTAGGTAATGTAGGTTAGCTAACCAGACTTAAGAATACACCTTCTGCTTGCAGCATAAATATACTCTTAGTGACTCAGAACTCATAACATGCATTTCACTGACTTTCAGGGGGACTTTTCCTCCTAAGTCACTTAGGCTTAGCTCCTCAAAGATATTTATGCACCCAACTCCCATTGATTTTAATGAATTAAGTCTTTAAACACCTCTGTGAATCTGGGATTTAAGCCTTTATGAAAATCTCACTTCAAATTGTAGCCCAGTGGCCTAGTTTGCCTTTATTATATTCACTGCTCTGCATTATATTCTGTTTTGCATTATGTTCAGCAGTAATGTAAGAAACCTATAGACCTGTATTCTGTAAGGGCTTGTCTACACTACCCGCTGGATTCGGCGGGTAGCGATCGATCTTCTGGGGATCGATTTATCGCGTCTCACGTAGACGCGATAAATCGATCCCAGAAGCACTCCCCGTCGACTCCGGTAATCCAGCTCTGTGCGAGGAGTAAGCGGAGTCGACGGGGAGTGATCCTGCACGGCGTGGACGTGAAGTAAGTACATTTAATTCGATCTAAGATACGTCGACTTCAGCTACGCTATTCTCGTAGCTGAAGTTGCTTTGCGTATCTTAGATCGATCCCCCCGCCCCAGTGTAGACCAGACCTAAGATATTTGCTTCAGCAAGTTTGCATAAGACTTGAGGCCTATGAACTTTGAACAGACAAACTTTGCACAGATAAACGGAAAACCCCAAGTATTTGGGGAGCTGGAAATAGAGTTTCAGGGGAAGTTCTGACCACAGGTACATGATTCAACCACAGAAGTGTCCTGGAAATGAACTGATGTACGTAACAGGTACATGAGATACATCTAAGGCTAGCCTGCTTGCTTGTTTATATATCTTTTCTTATAAGTTCTTATGGGGCTGATTATTTGTTTTATTATAATAGGTTATTATATAGGCTTATATTAGAGTATATTTTGGCCATAACGCAAGGTGTGGGGTGGACTCGCTCTCCAGCCGCCCTCCCATGATGGTTCTCGGGGTATCCAAGACTGTGAGTCATCTCGTTACTCCCTGACTCCAGCAAGAGGGAATCTTGCCCGCGGTAGCGCCCTAACATCACTAGCTCTCTAGCCATTCAAGCACTTTCCTCAGGGCTATGCCAGCCTTGTCTTGCCATGCAGTTTAGCAATAGGTGCACTCCAGTCCCCAAGTCCGTTTGAATTGCTCCCATAGAAGCATAGAAATCCCAGATCCTGTGCCCCAATTTACTAGTTCTACCTTAAACCACTGCTCCTGTAAACCACAGAGCACTCATAATAAAACAAAAGCAGGTTTACTTAAAAAAAGTATGAGCACTTATAAAAAAAAAAAAAAGCAGGGTTACTTAAAATAAAATAGAGATACCATTAGAAATAAGAGAGCGATGGAAACACACGACTACAATATGAAACAAAATCATAAAATGCAAACCTGGGTATTTATTTATCAATAAAGTAGGTTTTCTCCCCAAAGTTTAATCTGTTGCAGAGCTGGCTGGCTTCGCAAAAGCCATGATCCAATTTTTCATGAGAACATCCCCACACCCCAAGATGTCTCCTCAGTGAATGGATCCCAAGTGCCTTTCCCACACTCTGTATTATACTGAAACAGCCTTTTGTGTTTATTCATAGGCAGGGTGATTGTCTGCCTGTTGTAATGTTCCTCTTTTGCCTCCAATTGGTTTTGATTGTTGGCAGTTGTCTCTCATGGTTTTTCATTGAAAGTATTGGGGTAGAGCAAAGCTAGACAACTGAGCCTTGCAACATTACCAGGTAACCAGGGAGGGGTAACAGCTCTCTTCAGTTTGAATGGGCCATCAAAGAGAGACATATTATTTCCTGGTGACTAACTTTGATTCCAAGTCCATAAAGTATGCTTTCAATATAATGACATTATTCCTTAAATATTACCCCTACACACACATTTTGCCATGATTATTAATCTTGACAAGTTACGAGCTTTCTGTAGATACCTTACATGCTACTCTTTATGGAGAAATATCCTGCAAGACGTGTGTTTGGTGTAATGAGTTCATCAGGCGTGAGACAAGAGTTGTTTGCAAAGAACAGGAGACCCTTTGGCAAGGACCCTTGGTGTCATAGCCACCCCTGACACACACACACACGCACGCACAGCCTCCCTACTGCACCACACTGTGGTTAGCATTGTGATGCCAGGTGGTCAGTGCCCCCTCAGACATCCCCCCCCCCCCCCGCCCCCACCCCGCACTCTGTTTCAAAACCTGGCTCAGCCATTGTCCTAAATAATCATTTTAGGAACTCACAACACAAGTTTCACTTTATGAATCCATTAGTCAAAGTATGGATGGAGGGTGTATTTGTGTTAATTAATGAATGGGGAGAAGGGGGTACAAAGCTTGTTACATGCCCAATCTTCAAGTCTTATATAAATGGAGATATGCCAATCTCCTAGAACTGGAACAACCTTGAAAGGTCATCGAGTCCAGTCCCCTGCCTTCACTAGCAGGACCAAGTACTGTCCCCTGACAGATTTTTGTCCCAGATCCCTAAGTGGCCCCCTCAAGGATTGAACTCACAACCCTGGGTTTAGCAGGCCAATGCTCAAACCACTGAGCATTCTTTGCACCTCCTATTCTTTCTTTGATTTCAGAGGCAGTATAGGCCTTCAAGACTGAGTGCTATATGGTATAAAGCAATGCAGTCTAATCCCACTGGGTGTCCGTAGATTTTCCCCCTTGATTCATAACCCAATAAAGGTTGTGTAATATGCCACACAAGTTACAAAATTTGGCCCTAAAGCTTTTCTTAAGAAGTGAGAAGTAAATGTACGGAGGAAGAGAAATGTCTACTAGAAACCTCTGCTTTTACATTATGGACACTGAAGACCTCAAAACTGTCTCCTTTGGCATGGAAGTATGTTAGCCTTCTTTCTGCTACTACCACCACTCTGCGCTACCTCTGCAGTGCATATATAGCAATCATGTAGGACCCAATTTCTCACACAGGAAGGTGTCCGGCTTATCCAGACATTTAAGGCTGCAATTAGTATTATGCAGCTGCTCTTGAGTGAAAAAGCACCTCCTTGGAATAGGAAGCGGCTTCTCCAGCTGCAGAGATAGTGACTGACCTTTAATGAGGTACAAAAAATCCTAACGTCAGAAATCCAAAGCACTCAAAAGCTCAGCATGCAGGAAGCAAGACCCCGTGTAACTGAAATGCCTGTGGATAAGCAGTAGGGTGCACCTGAGCAGAAATATTATCAGTATCATACTCCACAAATTATAACAGGGCAAGCAAATCAGATACTGAGAAATTACTGCCTGAAGTCCCCAAGTCCTGCTCTCCAGCTATATATATATATATATACATTTCAAGACACTTAAACAGTCAAGCTTCCCTCTGAAAAACCAAGAACAAGCTCTCTTTATAACATTATAATACTTAGTTCTGCCATGAGTGCAGGGGACTGGACTAGATGACCTCTTAAGGTCCCTTCCAGTCCTATGATACTATGATTATGTTTTGCATTTACTGAATGAATGTACTGACATACAATATTCAAATGCTCTAATGGAAATATCTGAAATCTGAGTAGCCCTCTCCAAGTTTGGGAGAGAGAGAATTTCATGCTTTGGCAGACTCTCCCTGCCCCATACTTGCTCCACAACCAATCACAATCCAGCTCCTTCTCTTTGCACTAGAGGGGAGAACCTGAACTGTGCACTTGGCAGAATGCTCAGCAAAATGTCTGTTTTGTATTTCACCAGGATTCTCTAGAACTGAACAACCCCACAGGCAGGCCTGCTGATGGGGGGGGGGGGGAAGGGGGCAATCACTTGGGAGGGGGGGTCCCAGGGCTCCTAGGCACGTGGGACTGCTACAGGCCCCGCGGGCTGGCGCAATTGGCCAGCGCGGTCGGTCCCAGAAGTGACGGATTCGTCACTTCCACCCTGGGCCCCCCCGGATGGCCCTGGGGCCCAGAATTGTTGTCGGCAAGCCTGCCTGCAGGAATCTACAAATTATTGAAAACTGCCCTGCGGGAATCCAAAACTCTTCAGCTGAGGGCGCTCAGTAATTGAGTGCTCATAACACAAGGTCTTTCCCCAATTGCTAGCCCACACATACTTAAAGAGGAACAGCAAAAAGAAACCAACCAAAACACACCCACCCTAAAATAATTTACTATGTAAAAATCACAAAAAACTCATGTATGTGCCTTATGTATGTTTTTCATTCACTGGGATTGATGCTCAGCTGGTGTAAATCAGTGGAGCTTCACTGAAGTCAATGCCAGTCAATGGTTCCATGTGCCACAGAAAGCTTTTGACCTCTGTTAGAAGAGGGACTCCTACAAAACCTGTGCTTTTGGTTAGTCTATTGAGCACATGGCTATAATCAGAAAGAACCAGCTACAGCACTCAAAAACACAATTTTGAGAGGGTTTCAATGCACCAAGTCCTCAGAACTCCTACACAGAAATACCAATGCATATTGCTCTTGATGTTTAAGAAGGCAGCAGTCTCAGTGGAGGACGCAGATGTCACAATGTACAGCATGCATGTTATAACACTAGCAAATGTGAGAAATCATTTTTGGAGCTACTCGGGTGAGTGATTGAAGGGTTTTTGTGTGTAAAATATGAAGTACAATAGTGCTTTGTAAGAAAGGAGTTCTGGTAATGAGCTCCAGGTTACATAAGGTTATGAATGGTTTCTGTGATAGGCAAAGCTCTGGCTTATTCAGCACCAACAAAGATGAAGACCAGATGTAAAGAAAAGGGTTTATCACTGGCACTGAAGGTCAAGCCAATGGGAGCTTTGATTCAGCCCTTGTCATGAATCTTCTTTCCCTCAGAGCTGAGTAATCTCCCTGTGTTTCTTTTCTACTTCCCCACCTCTTTAGAAGTCCCACATCTTGGCAACTCATTAGAAGAGAGTGGAAAGTAACCTCAAAACCAGTTAAAGTTGCTTGTGGGGTCAGCCAGAGAAGACACTACAAAATAATGTGAAATATTCCATACCTGTAAGGCATGAACGTGGTGGGCTGGATTGTCATTTACACTGCTCTGGCAGTGTGAGTGGGTCTTGAAGTGGGCCCAGAGCTGTGTAATGGGATCTTAGCGTGAATGAGAATCTCTGCATTTGACCTTCTTGTGAGCCTTGTAATTCTGGTCCCAAATCAAGGTTCCCACATATGGTAGCAAGTTACATTATTATTAGACTGCCAGGTCAGCACAAGATTGAGTCTTTAAAAATATGATAGTAACACTTTATATTATTGATTTGCATAAAAATACAATAAATGGATGTCTTCTCTCTTTACACCTTCTTCATTATCCATTCAGAGATCCTGCTATGATCTCTATGCTGGTGATTTATAAGTTTGTCTCACCACATCTCTCTTGTTTCCTTCTGTCCAGTCTTGCAAATATCTGACACATTATCCTGTATCACCTGCTGCCAGTTCAAGCTAAACTCAGCCTAAGATGAGCTCCTTCTTCCTAAACCCTCTCCACTCCTACCTTGCTGTCAGCTTGGACAACCACCATCACGCAGACTCATAACCCCAGGGAAATCTTAAACTTCTTCAACTCTTCTGCCAGGTTGTTATGAAGCTCGGTTCTTTCCCCACAGTATATAAAAGGTACCAAATGCCTAAAGCATGTGTTTACCCCTCCCACCTCATTTACTGCAGCCGCCTCATCTCTAGCTCTTGACATCCTTTTCACCGCCCTACAATCTGTCCAAAGTGTAGCTGCTAAGAATGTCTTTCTTACTATTGACTGCAGCAGAGTTCCTCTAATGGCCTTCCATTTTCTACTAGCTTCTCCTCCTTTCTCTCAGATCCTTACAGTGCCTTACCCCCGCCCAAATATCAGATCTTGTTTCTTATTGCATCTAGCCCTCACTTCCTTCCCTCCAGCAAGAACAGCCCCTTGGGAGTCCCTTGGGCTCCTTCTCCCACCTTCAGACCTTCTTCCACACTTGGGATAACTTCCCAATCCCATCATCAAGACCCCAGCATCTCCTCCTTTAAATCACTCCTAAACATTCACTTTTTCCTGAAGACCCCCATTAGGGGGAGGATAAGGCTGTTAATGATTTTAGGAAGCAACAGCTTTGTCAGGAACCCACAGCTGAACCCAGCCCAGCTCATTGCGCTCAGCTGATTCAGTTCATGAACCTGGCCTCTTGATTTGCTGTAGATTCCAGCAGGCACATTCTTAAACTCTGCAGCAGGCCTGAGTGTCTGGCTGTGCAAGAGCATTCTATGCCTGTAGGTGTGTTATTGGTCTCACTGCCTGCTCCTAGCTTCCTCCTGGCCCTTGTTCCTGCTCTTGGATCCTGCTTGCTGTCTGTTCTTGGTGTTCAGCTTCTGACCTGGCTCTGACCCTCAGCTCCTAGTTCCTAGCCCTGACTCTGCCTTGCTGCCTGGAGTTGGTAACTTGGTACCTGATCTCGGCTTAGGCCCCTAGGCAGGTCACTCTGTTCCAGCCATTAGACAAGGCTGTCCACAACATGCTTTAAGCTTACAGCCTCCTGGTTTCTCCTGTTCTTTTTAGATCTGTGTAAACTGAAGTTCTATGGGCCATGTTCTTATTTGCTCAGCGCTAACAAGGAGCTTGGAACAACACCAGACTGCCCTGAGCATTTTACAAAGTCCTATGTAAGTCTAGAAAACTTCCAGTTTCATTTACAGTGCAATGAATGTATGAAACACCTTCTGAGAAGACAATTTCTTAACCTAGCCTACACTGACCCTCCAGTCCACACACAGTCAAATATGGTATAGGGACAATGGGCACTTTGCCACTGTATCCCTTGAGGGTTACTAGGATTTATTCTGGCCCATTTCCATTTATCTTGGTCAGAAGAAATTGTAGTTGTCACCTGTCATGTCTTGGGGTCATTTTAAAAGCATGTTCTCTGAAAAATGACTGTAAAGGTGGCTCTGTAAGAGTCCATATTTGTGTCTCAGTAGCTTATGGACAACTAAGGCCAAATTTGCTAAACTTAGAATTAACAAGGTGGTTTAACTGCTAACCTTGGAAACAGCCATAGAACTGAAAGTGAAGTTGTGTTCTTTTGCACTCTGGTATCATCATCAGCAATAAAGATTATGCAACTCAAAATCTGCTCTCAAAGTGATATATAACTATTAGTTACTATGGAGCCCACTTCAGACTGACATTGGTGTAAATGAGATCAGAATCTTATCTCAGTATTAGAAAGGAGGGTATGGATCAGCATTAAGTCGCACTCCCCATCAGTACCCGGCCAGGGAGCTAATGATCCAACCAGCAGACCAAATTCGATCATGTATCCTGGTCACAAGCCACTGGAGGCACATTGTGTATATGCTAAGAAGAAGAATACTAGAAAGGAAAACCTAGTATTTGCCAAATCAAAAATTTGGTATTGGTAAGCAGTCACCACGAAGTTCGAACACACTTTCAGACTACGGGTTGTTTGTGATTTGTTCTCTTTAACTATTTGCTGTTCGAAGAGTGATTGGTCACACAGTATTAGTTATGTTCCCTGATGGGATGACTTTTTTTTTTTTAAACATGAGAAAAATGAATGACAAACAGCAAGTAAAATACTTCCGGTAGGGATTCCTGAAATTGCTGGGATTTTAAAACATCTTAATGAATCCCCACAAGTATCTATACTCTTGCAAATAATGAATAGGATGACCCTATAAATAACAATGAATCAAATTCAAGTTGTTTATTGGAGAATATATTTGAGAATCTGATTTTTTTTCTAATGATTTGGCCAACTCTCTCCAAAATATTAGTACCTTTTAATACTCAAGCAGCCATGCTTAAATCAATATATTTCCTCTCAGCAATATTGATGGATCTGGTTAAACATGAAGGGATTAAAGAAAAGTCTTAACAGAGGGCCCAGTCCTGCACTGGCCAAACTAGGAAAGGAAATATGAACCTAAGCAGCTGCAACCTTACTTCTTAGCCTGGTCACTGAATACTATAATACCATTGTGTTACAATGGCCAGAGCAATAGATGAAAAGGGCAGCTCATTACATTTCTTTAACTCAATTTGTATGTACAGCTGGTCCATTCCCCTGTGGAATGGAATTTTGAAATTAATCTATTAAATGGAATCTTACTTTTTGCATTATGGCCTTAGGCCTGCCATGACATGGAAATAAAGATGAATATGGCTTAGTCATTTTGCCTTACATGTATTTTTGTAACTGAATATGTTTTATCTGCTTAAAGGACTGTTCATGTAAGTATGCATTAGAATATTACTTTTTAATGAGGACTGATTTTTTTTTAAATCCTGCTCATGTATAATTTATGGTGCATCTCCAGCAATATAACTACTGTTTAAGCAAGAAAAGCATCCCCCAGTTACATAACACTAGTTCGAACAATATTGATATTGTAGACGGTAAATCAGTGATCCCAACGAGCAATGTAATGATTATAATTGTTACATTGGTTATTCTGAAAGAATTCCTTTTAATTAGCGCAGCATAGATTATATATATTTGCATAAACAGCTATGCTAGAATGTCTGAGAGAGAACATGATAACAGTTTTCAAGTACATAAAAGGTTGTTACAAGGAGGAGGGAGAAAAATTGTTCTCCTTAATCTCTGAGAATAGGAGAAGAAATAATGGGTTTAAATTGCAGCAAGGGAGGTTTACGTTGGACATTAGGAAAAACTTCCTGTCAGGGTGGTTAAGCACTGGAATAAATTGCCTAGGGACGTTGTGGAGCCTCCATCATTGGAGATTTGGTTAGACAAACATCTGTCAGGGGTGGTCTAGATAATACTTAGTCCTGCCTTGAGTGCAAGGGACTGCAGTAGATGACCTCTCGGGGTCCCTTCCAGTCCTATGATTCTATGATTAAACAAGGAAATTTGTGATTCAATTGAGGATTTAAGGCGTATAATTTGGTTCAGATAATAGCACTTTTAAAAATCCATCAATTATGTCTGCTTAGACAAAATTGACTACAGAATTTATTAACACTTTTACAGCAGGACTCAAAAGTTTCCTGAAAACATAATATTGATGTGGATGTGATCTTATTTTCACTGGCTACAGTACAGTAGCTTCAAGATTTAAGTAAGAGTTGCAACTCAAATTTTAAAGGGAGGGCATCTCTTCTGAGCACTGATACTGAAGTTGTGTTGATTATGCAAAAGAAAAGCCATTAGCAATAGTTTTTAGAATTAAAACATATGGGATTTACCTACAAAACACAGAGTAAGTGAACATCCTTCATCTGCAGTGTGGTAAGCAATTTCTTCCTCCTACTCAACCTCAACTTCAGTGCTTTCAGAAAAGAAAAGTGCTGTAAACGTATTACTTTATGTCTTCCTCAGACTCAGCATATAAAATGTTGGGGAGGAAGTTATTAAATAAAGCACAAAACAAAACACAAAGGAACTCCATATGAGGATAAAAGCATATCCAGCTACAGTTTAAATTTCTTGCATACCATGGTTGCCTGACCGTGTTAACTCTGTCAATAGTTAGTACAGCTATGAATATGACCTTTGCATCTTATTCACTTGAACAGACTTTTGTTTAATGTCTCATTTTTCAGCAGCCTTTGCTAACATGCTTATGGACTTCCGCCTGCTTCTTTAGTAATCATGTGTGTGCAGGGAGGAAGGATGGTTGTGTGATTAGGGCACAGGACTAGGAGTATGGAGACCTTTTTCATCCTCAGCTAAATGACTGGCTTCTTGTGTGCCTATAGGCAAGTCACTTAACCTCTCTCTGCCTCAGTTTCCTCAGCTGGAAAGTATTATTAAAAATACTGACGTCTGGAGGCAAAAATAGATTCTCGAAGAGGCGCAGCACACAATGCATAGGAGAAGTGGAGGCCTAAGCTTTAAGCCACACTTTCATTCACCCAGACCTAGGCTACTCAGGCACCCTCAGTACAACTTAGGCTCCCAGGTTTGCTTCATGATCACAGCTGGTTGGAAAGAGTGCTATCGGGAAATTTGCAACAGCAAATGCCATTTCATTATAATCAAAACTTTCTGCAGGAATGTGTCAATCTGAAAATTTGTTTATGTTTTTTAAAAACTGGAAAAATGTTGTCATAGGTAGGGCACAGGAGGTAATTGTCCTGCTCTACTCGGTAGGGTGAGGCCTCAACTGGAGTACTGAATCCAGTTCTGGGTGCCACACTTTAGGAAGCATGTGGATAAATTGGGAGAGCCCAGAGGACAGCAACAAAAATGATAAAAGATTTAGAAATCCTGACGTATGATGAAAGGTTAAAAAAACTGGATGTTTAGTCTTGAGAAAAGACAATTGAGGGGGAATCTGGTAAGTCTTCAATTATGTTAAGGACTGTTATTATGAGGATAGAGATGAAATGTTCTCCATGTCCACTGAAGGCAGGACAAGACGTAATTGACTTAATCTGCAACAAGGGTGATTTAGGTTCAATATTAGGAAAAACTATAACTATAAGGGTAGTTAAACTCTGGTATAGGCTTCCAAGGGAGGTTGTGGACTCCCCTTTGAGGTTTTAAGAATAGGTCGGACAGACCCTTATCAGGGATGGTCTAGGTTTACTTGGTCCTGCCTCAGCGCAGGGGGCTAGACTAGATGACTTCCAGCCCTACATTTCTATGGTTATCAGAATGGAACATTTCAATTTTTTGTTTCAAAAATGACTTTTCATTTTGAAAAGTATTTCATATTATAATGTGTATTATCAATTACACTATAAAAGATCAATCAGAATACAACATTTTGGTTTAATTGAAACAGAAATATTTCAATTGACCCCCAAATTAAATCATTTTGAAAGTTTTGCTTTGCAGGGAATTCCCAAATTTGTTTTTTGTTCCAAATCAGAACAAAATCAGATGTTGCAATGTTGGAATTTCCCATGGGATGGAAATTGACTTTTGACCAGCCTAATTAATGACAAAACACCTTTTAAAATAACAACTGTTACACACAATGTACTGATCTACAATAAAAGGACAGTACAACTTCTCTTAAACTCTGTGTCTGCCAATCCTTCATTCTAGAAATGCATTTGATTTACATACTGTTGGACATCCGTCCCCCGGTTTACCTGTGTCTTTCAAAGTGACATCAGTCCCCAGACTACAGAGAGAACTAGTAAAAATGGACAATGTCAGTGTGTATTTTAGAAAGCAATGTTCTATTTGCTAGAATTGATTTTTCTTATATTTTCTCTCATCTTTTCCCAACAAATGTGACCATCGCTTTATGTTTCACTATCGCTAGCTTCCAAACTGTTCTACGGGGAGATTTCACCAAACCAGTAAAGTGCCTGAAACCTCTATTGCTTATTGTTAAAAGCAGCCAAGTCAGCAGGCCATAAATTGGCCATGCAGCAGCCTCAGATTAACCAAGGCAGGAGGGGAGGGAGTTTTGGGTGCCACAGAAAGGGCAGCTTGACCCCGCGTCCTTTCTGATAAGAATTGTGTTGAAGTTGCTGATACATGCATTTTAGGAGAGCAGGATGTGCCCTCAGGAATGTCTATTGGGACCTCAAGGGTGCAAACTCTGGGAAAAACCCACACCTGGTTAATTAATAATCAGAAGGAAACCTCTTTTTGACCATTGAAACTGCTTGCTTACGAAGTTTTCTTTAAGGGACATGTCATTATGTTACTAATATATAAATCAGGGGGAAAAGTTTGAGGTAGTTGGACTCTTCAGGACTGGACTCTCCCTTTGGATACATCTTGCGGTCCCCACCGGCAGACGGAAGATTTAGCCACCAGAAGGCTGCCGCTGTGTCACTCAAGAGCCACACTCAGCTTTGGTAATTATCGAGGTCTGGGGGTGTTTTACTAACCTGTTGTGGACGTGTGTAAGTGCTTGAGATTAAGTAAAGTTTAGCTTTAAGTGAAAGGACTCGTGTGTTGTCCTGTTTGTGCCAGCCATCTATTGGTTGGACGGCCATGTCTCCCCTGATTTATTTCCTGACACCACCTCGCACAGAGTAAAAGTTACCAAGAGCTTTGGGTTAAAAGAACCCCGGGTAACACTGTCACCGTTACTGATACTATTGGGAAAATAGAACAATCCTAATCTAAAACCTCTTCTGAGAAGTTGTTCTGATGTTCAGTTATTCCCCTTGCACACTTCCTTTTTTACCCACATGCCTTGTACCTCTCCTTCCCCTATCCCCACATTTGCATTCAATATAAGATAGTCTTTGGGTGAGACTTCAAAGGACTAATTGTTACTCCAGTGGCAAGTCCTAGAGGTGGAGGGAAGTGGATTTATCTCTCTGTCTTTGGTAGCAACAGGTGTGTGGCAGGATGCAACAGTCTCCTCGGTGGCATGCTGGTGCTATGCCAATGCTTGCTCTCCAAGTATACTGTGCATTTCTGAAATTCCAACATCCTCAGAAGCACATGTGATGAGCATCAAACAGGCTCTAGAATGCTCAAAGAGAGATGCTGTAATGGAGTCAATCACAAAGACTACTGGCTCCCAACAAGGTTCAATTTAGGGATGGGGAAACGGGACATTTAGCAACTCCTTAAGAAGGAATGAGGAAGCATATGCTCCTAGTAGAGCACCTAGGTGAGCTGAGGCAACGGGCCATATGAGCAGTGGATCTTCAATGAAGAAAAGTTACTTTCTTGGGAAGGGTGTAACATTAGGAGGGTCAAAGTAAGAGGAGGATGGAACCATTTTCCATCAGAAAATTCTGATCCAACAGAATCAAAATATTCCACAGCAACTTCTCAATTCCATCTAAACTTTTTATACAAAACAAGAAAAATTACCTGGATTGCTGCCAGCCTACCCATCTCCCTGAGATCCCTGGTTCCTCTGCAACCTGCCAGGCAGAATAACATCCCCAGAATATTATGGAATTTCACTACTGTGAAACATTTAGTATTTGGCTTTTCATCTTGATTTGGGATGAAAATTTTCCCCCAAAAAATTCATTTTGCACAGAATGGAATTTCTGTTTCCCAGCCAGTTCTACTATTTAACTCACTTTTTGATCTTCTGGTCTTACACAACATGATTTTTTTTCGAGAAGTCCAATATAATCCACCCCAAATGCAAAAACAAAACACCCTGCATCTCTCATTCTTTATAGCACCAATAATGTGCTAGGTGCTTTAGAGGCATGTTTTTACGGGTGAAATATTTCATGCACACATCATGCTACACTCTGAGTGAAAAGTTTTTCAGTGCCCCTAAAACATAATAATAGCACAAGAGGATTGTAATTAAAGCCATTCATTTTTAAAGTACCATTGTACACAGTCTGGTACAGCAAACTGTCTAATGATCAGGTCAGCAGCAGGTTCTTCCAACACTGGTCTAGTCACACACCAGACCAAATTTGTAAATTACCAGAGTTGCAATAAAAAGCAGCATGGAAGTATCCCAGGATTAGGGGGGAAATGTTGCCCTAGCAACAAATTACCACTGTTCCTGCCATGAAGGAAATCACTAATGTTTATATATGGGTCAATACTTCACTGCTGCTTTGAAGAATGATTTACAGTAAAAAAAAATGAATGTTAATGATAGTTAAAGTGGGTATTCCTGATACAACAAAGAGCATGCTTATGCTAAATATTTCACAAGTTTAATATGAGTCAACAGTGTAACACTGTTGAACAAAAAGCAAACATCATTCTGGGATGTATTAGCCAGAGTGTTGTAAGCAAGGCATGAGAAGGAATTCTTCCACTCTGCACTGACTAGGCCTCAGCTGGAGTATTGTGTCCAGTTCTAGGCACCACATTTCAGGAAAGATGTTGACAAATTGGAGAAAGTCCAGAGAAGAGCAACAAAAATGATTAAAGGTCTAGAAAACATGACCTATGAGGGAAGATTGAAAAAATTGGGTTTGTTTAGTCTGGAGAAGAAAAGACTGAGAGGGACATGATAACAGTTTTCAAGTACATATAAGGTTTTACAAGGAGGAGGGAGAAAAATTGTTCTCCTTAATCTCTGAGGATAGGAGAGGAAGCAATGGGCTTAAACTGCAGCAAGGGTGGTTTAGGTTGGATATTAGGAAAAGCTTCCTAACTGTCAGGGTAGTTAAGCACTGGAATAAATTGCCTAGGGAGGTTGTGGAATCTCCATCACTGGAGATTTTTAAGAGCAGGTTAGACAAACACCTGTCAGGGATGGTCTAGATAATACTTAGTCCTGCCTTGAGTGCAGGGGACTGGACTAGATGACCTCTTGAGGTCCCTTCCAGTCGTACGATTCTATGATTCTATACATATAGTTTATTTTAGGGTGTTTCATTTATAAGGTGCATATACAACTGCAGTAGCCACTGTCTTCTAGTACCTTTCTCATTATGATTTCAGGTCCAGCATACTATATAAGCACAGTTTTACCCAGTAGCGCAGCCAGGTCCGGAGTGCAGGGGGAGCGGCGCTATAAAAAGGCGCCTCCCCCTGTACTCGCCCGGCGGCGCTCCGGGTCTTCGGCGGCACTTCGGCAGCTCACTCCAGGTCTTTGGTGGTACCCCCTGCCAAAATGCCACCGAAGACCCGGAGCGCCGCTGGGTGAGTGCAAGAAGTGGCGCTTAAAAAGAAGGGGCGCCTTTTTTTAGTGCTGCTAAAAAAAGGTGCTGCTTCCGCCGCTTCTGCTCAAGGGGGAGCGGCTGCTCCCCCTGCTCCCCCACGGCTACGCTGCTGGTTTTACCACTGAACAAAATATTACCTTTTAAATTGCACCTGTTCAGTTAAAAAACATAGAAAATATGAACTGATAGGTCTTTTTCTAGCTAACAGTCCAGCTCTCTGCCAAAAAGGGTTGTTCCCTGCAGTGCACTTTCTATTGTTTTCTGCAGTCTAGTTTTAAGAGTGCCAAGTGATGGGAGGTGGGATGGAAAGTGAAGCCAAGAACCATAGTACCCAAATACGGGGTTCCTCCAGAACAGGACTGAAGCACACAGGTGGGCCATGGATATTTGCAGTGTTACTGCTAATGTTATTCTGTGGATAAATACTGTAAGGGCCTTCTGTCTCAGGGGTTGTCAATCTGATGTTGTTTGTGAGGGCTACGTTCATGATTTTTTAAAATGCAGGAGAAGAAAAAAAAACCACTAATTGGCTTCCGGTGAATAGATTGAGGTCACATTCTAGCCACGGCATGCTGAAACATATTTAAGCATCCTTCTGTGTACTTTTATTGGAAAGTATTTTTATCTAATAACTTAGTTAGAACCTTACTAATCTGATTTGCATGCACATAATAGTTTATTTAAGCTATTGTATGAAATATGCTATTGGGAATAACTTTGTAAGTGAAGATAACATAGGAATTCTTTGGAAACCAGACAGCCTTTCAGAACAGAGATGGATAATGGGATCAAAATTCATAACTGAAACATGCTTATCTGGGGTAGTAAGGGGATTTAATTTCACACCCATTACTTGCAGGCTTCCCATATCTTACATTAAAACACAAGCCAAAGAGCAGTATTTCCAGTGGAGATTATGACTCTTGGCAGCATTAGCTCATGTTAACATTAAAAATAATGTGAGTCACCAATATAATCAAGACTACATAAAATATTAACTCAGACATTTTCAAAGAGCTACACTGGTTGTAGCATCCTGGGGAGTCATGGGACTAAATCCTCACCTGCTGTGCTGAAAAATATAGTTTCAAATTCTCGTTTAATTATTATTTTGTATTCTGTATAGAATCATTTATATTCAAATATTTCAACCAGGAAACATTTCACTGAAATTCTTCCTTTCAACATGCACTGAAAACATTGACCCAAAACTTCCTGGGCTCTCACACAGGCATAACTTCTTGACTGAGTTGAATAAGAATTTCACTCATGTGAGTTAGAGCAAAAACAAGCCCAATGATTAGTGTGGGGCAAACATTTTCAGCTGAAACTTTTTGTTAGAGAATAATGCACATTTGGCAACACTGAAATATTTTGTGAATTTGTATTGGGTTTGTTGAATTGTTTGTTTAAAAAAAATCTGAAAAATTCAAAACATTTCATTATGACATGTTCAAAGGGAAACATTTTGATTTTGGGTTCAAAATGACTTTGCTTTGAAATTTCATTTAATTTAAATAAAAACCCTTTAAAAATGGCCATAATCGCACTGAAACAAAACAACCTTCAACTTTTCAATTCACCCAAAATGTTGACATTTTGATTTTGAATCAACACAAAATATTCTTTGTTTCAGAATTGCCAACAAAGTCTGTTATTCCTGCAGCTCTACGAATGATTTCATTTTACTACAGTAAATTGGATACATTTTTAGACTGCATCCAGGAATGCACTTAGACCTAATTCAGCAATGTACTGAAGAACATGCCTAACTTTAAGCACATGAGCAGTCCCATTGATTTCATTGACATTCATAGTTTTAGAGGATCCAGGCCTTAGTGTTTTTTATATTTAGGAAAACCAGTAAAGAAATTGAATACATTAAGGCTAATGCAGGTTGTTTATAAATTTTTATATAAAGTAATTCAAGAGTCTCTTCTAATTACTTTGTGCAAAGGACAATCAGAGAATTTGACCAATCAAGTCCTTTTTCTGACCACTCTTTCAGTCCTAATAAAGTCAGTGGGGCTTCTCGCATAAAATGAATAGGATTTGACCCCAGACAGTGACTAACTTGCTATAATCACATATAATGCTGCACACTATGTCTGAAAGTTCTGCTGAAGGTGGAGCTGGTAGAATAGTATTTGGTAAATAATTTCCTTGACAAACTTTACATATTTGTTTGCCCATTTTTCTACATTAAGGGTAGGTCCACACTACCCATCCGATTCGGCAGGTAGAGATCGATCTTCTGGGATCGATTTATCGTGTCTCATCTTGACGCAATAAATTGATCCCAGATGCGCTCCCCTGTCGACTGCGGAACTCCTGCTCGCCGAGAGGAGGAAGCGCTGTCGGCGGGGGAGCCTGCCTGCGCTGCATGGACCCGCAGTAAGTAAACTTAGTTCGATCTAGGAAACGTCGACTTCAGCTACGCTACTCTCGTAGCTGAAGTTGCGTTTCCTAGATTGATCCCTCGCCCCAGTGTGGACCAGCCCTAAGTCAGCTTTATAGTTGTTCATATATTCTACTGAGTGACTGTTACTCAACAAACAATGACATTCAAGTAATGCATTCTCTGTGTATTTTTTCCCCTATTCAACCAGCTCTGATGCCAGGTTATGAAATTGAAACTAGAAATAAAAATATGGAACCCAGTACTGGGGAAGTTGTGAACTCTTTACTTACACTAGTGAGCAGTTACTTGCCCAAGCAATAGCTTCACTAAGAATACTGAAGTGAGTAAATCCTCACTCCCATTGGGTGAGCATGGGGCTCACAATCTAGTGCCTTAAAATCCTTTTACAGTTTGTATTCAGTCAGCTAAAGTCAAAGGACATTTTGCTACAGCATGAACTGAGTACTAAGTATGAACTTCATGTCTGTGGAAAATAGTTCTTTCAGAGCATATACCCGGCAGTAGTGAGCAGGGTAGGAGATCACTTAGGGTATGTCTACACTGTAAATTAAAGTGTGATTGTAGTACAGGCAAGCATAGTGCAGATAATGTGGCAGCATGGACTTCAGTGTGGACTAGTCACCCCAGTACAAGCCCTCTGGGGGCACTGGGTATGTACTTGAGTTGTTGGATCATATCTGGGTCCGTTTCATTGCATCTTCATTGCTATCCATTAAATCAAAAGAGGTAATTCATGTCCAGAATTTTGAAGTCCCTTAATAAACATCATTGAAGTTCCTGTTTTAAGTTAAAAATCTCTACAGAAATTTAAAAACAAAACCGAACAAAAAAAAAAAACCCCGCAAGCCAAAGCTTGCAGAGGAAGGGGAGAAAGGAACTGAATAGGCAATACATTACCAATAATTGGCCAATTCTTAGAGCCATATTCTATCTGCAATCCTTGCAAAAAAAGAAATCCTTAGATCGTTTCTATTGACATCAAGAGAATTCTCTGAGCATGTAGGGCAGTACAAGGTCCTTTGAATATAAACATGAAAGTCTAATGAGAAGGATGAGTTGAAGGAATAATCAAGCTGGGGAAAGGCACATCAAAATAAATGAAAGATAACAGACTGTTTCAGCAGCAGAATTAGGTGATACTACCTTCCATGGTAGAAAAAAAGACAGTAGATAGAATACTTGTGAATCTCCTCTAAAGCATGGCTACTGTCAGGGAGAAGACAATGGACTAGATGGACCTCAGGTCTGATCCAGTGTGGCTGTTTCTCCATTCCTATTACTATACAAGGTGGTAAACAGGGAACTGTGGCTATATTTAGTCAGTGTGAACCAGATAGCTGAGGCAGTAGATGTTCACATGGCATGTTTCTCCACAGATTGACATTAACCATTCTTTAGGATCATATTTGAGGCTTAACCTTTAGGTTTAATGTAATTAAAAAGAATTGTTGAACCACCTCTGAGCTGTTTGCCCATTTGCCAAAATATATATTATGAAGAATCTTATCTGCTACATAGTCCAAGAACAGGGTTATTTTCTTTCTTTATTAGTTGCCCACTCAGCAGCTCTCAGATGCTAGCAAGTAGTCTGCTTCAATGCTTGCAGATGTGAGGAACTATTCGAGCCATTGGCCATTATCTTTGAAAAATCATGGCAATCGGGGGAGGTCCCGGATGACTGGAAAAAAGCTAATGTAGTGCCCATCTTTAAAAAAGGGAAGGAGGAAGATCCGGGGAACTACAGGCCAGTCAGTCTCACCTCAGTCCCTGGAAAAATCATGGAACAGGTCCTCAAGGAATCAATTCTGAACCACTTAAAGGAGAGGAAAGTGATCAGGAACAGTTAGCATGGATTCACCAAGGGCAAGTCATGCCTGACTAACCTAATTGCCTTCTATGATGAGATAACTGGCTCTGTGGATGAGGGGAAAGTAGTGGATGTGCTATTTCTTGACTTTAGCAAAGCTTTTGATACAGTCTCCCACAGTATTCTTGCCAGCAAGTTAAAGAAGTATGGGCTGGATGAATGGACGGTAAGGTGGATAGAAAACTGGCTGGATGGTCAGGCTCAACGGGTAGTGATCAATGGCTCCATGTCTAGTTGGCAGCCGGTATCCAGTGGAGTGCCCCAAGGGTCGGTGCTGGGGCTGGTTTTGTTCAATATCTTCATTAACGATCTGGAGGATGGTGTGGACTGCACCCTTAGCAAGTTTGCAGATGACACTAAACTGGGAGGAGTGGTTGATACGCTGGAGGGTAAGGATAGGATACAGAGGGACCTAGACAAATTAGAGGATTGGGCCAAAAGAAATCTGATGAGGTTCAACAAGGACAAGTGCAGAGTCCTGCACTTAGGACGGAAGAATCCCATGCACTGCTACAGACTAGGGACCGAATGGCTGGGCAGCAGTTCTGCAGAAAAGGACCTAGGGGTTACAGTGGACGAAAAGCTGAATATGAGTCAACAGTGTGCCCTTGTTGCCAAGAAGGCTAATGGCATTTTGGGTTGTATAAGTAGGGGCATTTCCAGCAGATTGAGGGATGTGATCATTCCCCTCTATTCAGCACTGGTGAGGCCTCATCTGGAGTACTGTGTCCAGTTTTGGGCCCCACACTACAAGAAGGATGTGGATAAATTGGAAAGAGTCCAGCAGAGGGCAACAAAAATTATTAGGGGCTGGAGCACATGACTTATGAGGAGAGGCTGAGGGAACTGGGATTATTTAGCCTGCAGAAGAGAATAATGAGGGGGAATTTGATAGCTGCTTTCAACTACCTGAAAGGGGGTTCCAAAGAGGATGTATCTAGACTGTTCTCAGTGGTAGAAGCAGTAGCGTAGCCAGGTCTTGAGCACAGGGGGAGCGGCGGCGCTATAAAAAGGCGCCTCCCCCTCCCCCTGTACTCACCCTGCAACGCTTTAAAGGTCCGCTACGGAGCCCCGGCCCTTTAAAGCGCCGCCGCCGGAGCCGCTGGCAGGGCCCGCGCGCCCACTAGGCGACCCTAGGGCACCAAGATTTGGGGGGCGGCGGGCAGCTGCCCACTGCCTCCCCGCTCAGCGGCTGAGCTGCTGAGCGGAGAGACAAGGGGCGGCTTGCCGTGGCTGCTCCTTGTCTCTCCACTCAGCAGCTCAGCGGGGAGACAAGGGGCAGCTTGCCCTGGCTGCCCCTTGTCTCCCCGCTGAGCTGCTGAGCAGGGAGACAAGAGCCGGCTTCCTGCGGCTGCCCGCTGCCTCCCTGCTGAGCTGGGAGACAAGGGGCGGCTCGCCGTGGCTGCCCCTTGTCTCCCCACTGAGCTGCTGAGTGGGGAGACAAGGGGCAGCTTCCTGCGGCTGCCTGCTGCCTCCCCGCTGAACTGGGAGACAAGGGGCGGCTCGCCGTGGCTGCCCCTTGTCTCCTCGCTGAGCTGTGAGCAGGGAGACAAGGGGCGGCTTCCCACTGCTGCCCCTTGTCTCCCTGCTGAGCGGGGAGACAAGGGACCGCTTGCTGTGGCTGCCCCTTGTCTCCCCACTGAGCTGCTGAGCAGGGAGACAAGGGGCCGCTTGCTGCGGCTTCCCCTTGTCTCCCCGCTGAGCTGCTGAGCGGGGAGACAAGGCACGGCTTGCTGTGGCTGCTCTTTGTCTCCCCGCTCAACGGCTGAGCTGCTGAGCGGGGAGCCGGAGGGCAGCCGCAGCAAGCTCCCCGCCTCGCTGCCCCCCCTCCTCAGCGCCTGAGCGGGGAGCCGCCTCGCTGCCCCCCTGAGCCACTCCCCGCTCAGGCTCCGGCGGCAGGGGGTGCTTTAAAAGACCCGTGGCTCCCTGCAGCGGCAGGAGCCGCAGGCCTTTTAAAGCACCGCCCTAGCGAGGCTCGGGCGGTGCCTTAGCACCGCTTTTCCTCGTAGGGGGAGCGGCCGCTCCCCCTGCTCCCCCCCTGGCTACACTACTGGGTAGAAGATGACAGAACAAGGAGTAATGATCTCAAGTTGCAGAGGGGGAAGTTTAGGTTGGATATTAGGAAAAACTTTTTCACTAGTAGGGTGGTGAAGCACTGGAATGGGTTACCTAGAGAGGTGGTGGAATCTCCTTCCTTAGAGGTTTTTAAGGTCAGGCTTGACAAAGCCCTGGCTGGGATGATTTAGTTGGGGTTGGTCATGCTTTGAGCAGGGGGTTGGACTAGATGACCTCCTGAGGTCCCTTCCAACCCTGAGATTCTATGATTCTATGATATAATAATGCCACTATATAGAGCCCAGTACACTCACACCTTGAATACTCCATGTAGTTGTGGTTACCCCATCTCAGAAAAGATATTAGAATTGGAAAAAGTACAGAGAAATGCATTGAAAATGATTAGGGGCATGGAACAGCTTCCATATGAGGAGAGATTAAAAAGACTGGGACTGTTCATCTTAAAAAAGAGATAACTATGGGGGTTATAATCAGTAATGGCATGGAGAAAGTGAATAAGAAAGTGTTATTTACTCCTTCACATAACAAGAACCAGAGGTCACCCAGTGAAATTACTAGGTAGCAGGTTTAAAACAAACATAAGGAAGTACTTCTTCCCAAAACACAGTCAACCTGTGGAAATTTTTGCCAGGGGGTGCTGAAGACCAAAACTATAACTGAATTAAAAAAAGAATTAGAGAAGTTCATGGAGGATAGGTCCGTCAATGGCTATTAGCCAACATGATCAGGAACGGAACCCCATGCTTGGGCATCCCTAAGCCTCTGACTGTCCCAGATGCTGGGACTAGATGACAGGTGATGGATCACTTGATAAATTGCCCTGTTCTGTTCATTCCCTCTGAAGCATCTGGCACCAGCCACTGTCAGAAGACAGGATACTGGGCTCGATGAACCATTGGTCTGACTTAGTATGGCCATTCTTATATTTTTCAGAGGCTTTGTCAAGAGCAAGTTGGAACCGGTTATGTTATGCAGAGGCTCACATTATACAATTGTCAAGGCTGATTCCCCACTCTGGCACTTTGAGTGCAGAAGGTGGGGCCCGCAACAATTCCAAAAATTAGTACTGGCCACTCCAGGCTTGTATAAAGCTCCCAAGGTTACAGCTTCTCTCTGACCTTGGATGGGTAGATGCTGCCACCACCCAAATGCAAAAAAACCCCAACCCTTTGAACCCAGGAAGGAGCACTTGGGAATTCCTCCCTGTGGGGTACCCTCAAGCCCTTTCACTCCCCATCCAGGGAAAAGCTGAGAAAGAAAACAAAGGAAATCAGCCATTGCCACCAGCTAATTAAACAACGTGCACAAACCTCTTAGGACACAAAAATCCAATCCTGTTCTTAAAAAAGGTAAATTTTACTAAAAACAAAAAGAAGAAAATACATTTGGAACTTAGGCTATTGCTAGATTTAAAAAGAGCAAATATAATAATTGAGCATCAAGAATGGTTTTCTTGAGGTCCAGCTTAATGGTTACAAGCAAAACAAAAGCATTTGGGGGTTAGCACAGAGGAGTCCACAAACCTTACAGAAATAAAAGAGAGAAACCTAATTGCGTCTTGCTAGACATTCCCTGATCTACTTACTTATCTGGGTTTTTAGATCAGTAATTCCTAGATATGATTTGATGATTTTTCATACATGGTTTAAAGCTTTTTACAGCATTGCTGCTCTATGTCTTCTCTCTCTGGAAAAGAACAGACAGACAGACAAAGGGCAAGTTTTTTCCCAATTTTAAAAAGTTCTAGCTCTCCCATTGGCTCTTTTGGTCAGGTGCCCACTTTCTTCCTTTTACCTATGGGCTTTTTTAACCCTTTACAGGTAAAGCAAGTAGAGAACAGCTACTAACAGGGATTTTATATTTTATAACTGGCTGGCTGGGTGTCTATAAAAGGGAGCTACCCCCACCCCTTCATTTATCACCACAATGCTAATCAGTTAGAACACAGCCACCAAACTAAGCAGACCTACACCTGACTCCCTGGCTCAGACTGATGACTGAACTCCACAGCAGGCATCTCCTCTGCTTCACGCAGACTTCAGGATCCAGGCCTTCCTAGATTTATTCACATGCTATTTCTCTCGGTCAGCCAAATTCCTTTGCTGCTTGCTTAGCACTGTCCAACAAGGTGTTGTCACTGCATTTTATTTAACTGTATTCTACCACTTACCCCTTTCTAAAAGGGGAAAATGTTCATTTGTTTTTCTTAGTAAAAGGTGTGACGGGTTGGATCACAGAAACCTCCTTGGGAACTGCCAACTGATGTGCTGAGACTACTTCTAACCCATTTTCCCTGCCAACTTGGGACTCCAGAAACTTGCCTTGTTTGAGCCAGACATGCTTGCCTGCTGCAAACACAGACCCAGGTCTGAACCACATCCGCCAAAAGCTGCAGGCTTAACTAAAAACAGCTTAAGAAGTGTTCCTGTCTCCAACACTCAGATGCCCAGCTCCCAATGGGATCCAAACCCCAAATAAATCCATTTTACCCTATATTAAGCTTATACAGGATAAACTCATAATTTTTTTGCCCTCTATAGCACTGATAGAGAGATACGCACAGCTGTTTGCCCGCCCCCAGGTATTAATACATACTCTGGGTTAATTAATGAGTAAAAAGTGATTTTATTAAATACAAAAAGTAGGATTTAAGTGGTTCCAAGTAATAACAGACAGACCAAAGTGAATTACCAAGCAAAATAAAATAAAACACACAAGTCTAAGCCTAATACAGTAAGAAAACTGAATACAGATAAAATCTCACCCTCCGAGATGTTTCAATAACCTTCTATCACAGACTGGATGCCTTCCTAGTCTGGGTCCAGCAATCACTCACACCCAAGTGGTTACTGTACTTTGTTCCAGTTTCTTTCAGGACCTCTCTACACTGCCCTGCAGTTCAGACAACAGGAGTGTGAATAGTGGCACACCAAAGTGCTGCACTATAACTCTATAACTCACAGGTGTGACGTTGTGGGTGTAAAATAAAAGGTTCCTAGTTCACATTAATTTAATCCTCTTCAAGTAGGATTATGTTAATGTGAACTAGGAACCTTTTGGTTTGTGCCTACAGCGTCCACACAGGGAATCTACAGCACAGCACTTCACTATTCACACCACCACAGTCCGAAAAGCAGGGCAGTGCAGACATAGTCTTAGTCTGGTCTGCCCTTGGTTTCTGCATAAAATAGCTACTCATTTTCTATGGGATTGTGGGTTTATTGACTAAAAGGTGTCGCCATTTGACTACACTTCTACTCCTTCCTTAAAACTGTTCAAGAGAACAAATAACCAAATATAGCCAGATTTGTTGTTGAAAGACAAAGCAATACAATACGAAAAAGATGATACATTGCCTCCTTCTGCAAAGCAAATTCTCATAGACTGTTCACCTTACGTGGAAGGTATGCTTCAAACATACGCATTTATAGCATGATTTTACAAGTTACAAAAGTCTCTACATGTCACTAAAATCCAGCCTACCAGTTCATAACATTTCCTTAACTTCTTGTTTTGTTCTTTTCTTTTGTACTTTTCTTACCCCTGTTTTGGATGCTACATTCCAAACCAGTTGGATGTAGAGGTACATCCCAACCTGTGCTAGAACACACCATTCATGTACCTTGGTTTTTACAGACTTCCTATATTATAACAGGAAAGCTGACAGCTTTGCAAAGTGTCATGGGATACTTGACATGGGTGAACAGAATTGTGGGGAAAGCATAATACAGTATATTCAATTAATATAGCTTCCCAACACTTATATAAAATGAATATTATAGAAATACACTGCACGTAATACCCATTAATGTGGTGTATACTACACCTCACATATATGTATTGGCTAACAGCCCTAAGTGCCTAATTCCCTTTTGAAGATGAGACGTAGGTGTTGCAACACAGGACCTTTAAAAAGCTAGGCCTATGGATAATGTTTGTGGTGCAGGGATTAGCTGCATATTAATGATTACTGTCATGACATAGGGAATCACAGTCCATCTTAAATGGGAGGCATTTATTAAAGTGAACGGTCACAACTGCAGACACAAACAGACATGTTTCCACACCCCTAGAGTGCCAGCCTTGTCACCCTAGCCTAGATCTTTGAAATTTTCCACTTTTCATTCAAATTCATGCAACATTTTTTGCCAACACTTTTTATCAAAATCCTGTTTGAATCATTATTGAAAATTTTCATTCACCAAAACCAGTTTTTGGTTAACAAATATTTGATAACAATTTTGGAAAAAAAAATTTGGTGAGTGAAATGCGTATTAAAATTTCACATATATTAATAAAAATGTCAATGTTATTGAAGTCAATGGGAATTGCAGATTCTCGGCATTTCTGAAAACTAGGCTACTTATCTTTCATTTATATTGACTTGAGTGCCTAAAGTTGGGGACCTAAGTTTGTGTGAGTAGGGATTAGAATTCAGTAGTTCCCAACTCCCAGTCCTGTGCTTAGACCAGTGCATCCCTCCCCCAGTAACAGATATGTATCTTGGGTACTGAGCAAAGTTGGGTGGTGCCATATTTGGATTTCTGAGTTTCAGGTGATGACAGTGTTTGGTTTCCTAGCACAACCTATAGACAATTTACAAAGCAGTGGGGTTTACAATAGCTTGAGAGCTAGTACGGTTATGTTCCTCGAATGACATCATGACATACTACTGCCTCTGGAATGTAATTGTGGCTATTGTGCCATTTGCAGTTAGGTGTGCTTCAACATTATGCTAAACAGTGCAGAAGAAATGAAATTAAAGCATCAGAGAAAGTATAGAGTGGAGCTGCTGAGAGAAGACTAGATAGCACTTAGAAACAAGAGAGAGTGTGTGTACAATTTTCATTTAGACTACAGCTAACCTCATAATCAGATTGCTGATCATACAGTAGCAGCTATACTTACACACATGAAAAAGCTTTGAAAGGAACGTGTCAAATAGAAGACAAAGCATTTCTAAGTCTTATCTACACACAAAAGTTGTCCAGCTTTAAGTTTACCAGCAGTGTGAAAGGTGTCCCTAGTGTGGACACAGCTAAACCACTATAGCTTACTCCCCTTTCCATAAAGGAATAAACTATGTCATTATAAGGCACCTTCATATCAATATAATTGTGTCTGTGGTATGGGCTGTACCACTATGTCAATTTAAACTATCACTCCCCTAACTGACCAAGTTATACCAGTACACAAACTATGTAGACCAGCCTTGGTTACATTATTCCCTGCCATTGTATCCAGAGGTGGATTACAGTGTTGTAGGGCCTTGGGCCAGAGCAAGTGGGGGCCCCTCCCCACACCTTCCACCTGTAGTCCCCACCCCCACCCCACCCCAGCGCTCCTGCCAGGGAAATGGGGTTGGGGCTCCTGACAGGGAGTGGGGTCGGGGCACAGGAGCATCCATTTTCCAGAGCTCCCCAATTGGCCAGGGCTCCTGGGCACGGCCCCATTGGCTCAGTGGTTAATCCACCACTGTTGTATCAATATGCCCAGCCTCCTTTCACATCAGCTGCTACCTAACGGTAGTTCTCTCAAAATACTATAAATGAGCTCCTCAAAATGTATTCTATTGGGGATTCTAGCCTCCAGCTATTCCCACTTCTTCCTTGAATGGATAAAGACTAGGGATGACTGTGCATTTCTGAACTTTACCCAGCATAGTCTGACAAGCGCATTGGGGTTGTGGGACCACCTAAAAAATAAATATTGTATATTTTAAAATTAGTCAATATTTAAACTCCAGCTGTAGCCTGCTCAGATCATGAGTCAAGTGGGGTTAATAAAACAAAGGGCAGGAGAGAGTCTGCTTGGGTTAGATTAAAGACACATTCTTACAGGAAACTGGAAGGCAAAGAGGATTGTGTGTTTTTTCTGCCTTATGGCAGTAAATCAAGCTTATTGAAAATGATGAAAACGGGGGGCTGAGTGGTTTTGTGGTGGTGCAGTGAAAGGCATTATAATAATAAATCAAACAAAGACAAGCATAAAAAAAATACTACCCTCACAATGGCTGGCACAAAAAAATTAACATCTAAAAATATTGTAATGTTCTGGGCCTCTTCCCTCTGGGAAAGCTCTAAAGCAAGCAAGATGAATACAGTTAATTCCACCTAAGATGGGGATGGGTTGTCTGAACTAGCAGAAAACTGTTCCAAAGCTATAATTCTGTATGGTTTGGGAAAATCACTTAAGCAATGCAGACAATCTATTTAGGCAGCTACTTTCGCCACAGTCACTTTTGCCACTCCTTCAAGGCTACTGTGTGCGTGAATAAGGTCCCCACACCCACATGTGCCTGCATAAAACCTACCCAGTTTACAGCCTCAGGCAAAGGGGGAAGATCATGGAATGTGTTTATACTTCTCTCCAAGAGTAAGTGTGCAGAGAGGGTCAGGGAATAGACATAGCTATGGATGCATTACTCCTATGCAAAAATAAAAGTGTCTGGAGGCAAGTGAGGCAAGTATGCAGCACCTTGTAAAGGGCTGACAGAGCATGCTCCCCCCATTAATGGAAAAGGCAAGCTCCAGATGAGTTGTTCCTCAGAGTATCTCTATGCCCATATCCACACTGCACAATAGCATGAATACAGGGCCGTGCTACAGACCTGAAGTGTGTATTTACCCATAATCCCTCAAGGCTGCTACCTTACTCACCCCGTACTCAACTTCAGACACATTCTACCTGGATTTAGATGTGAACAATAGGGGGGTTATGGCACAACCACATGATGGACATGTGTATGGTCACTAATGTAGATGTACCCTGTAGCACAATGTGTTTGTCCTCATAGACTCATAGACTTTAAGGTCAGAAGGGACCATTATGATAATCTAGTCTGACCTCCTGCACAACGCAGGTCACAGAATCTCACCTACCGATTCCTGTAATAAACCTTTAACCTATCTCTGAGCTATTGAAGTCCTCAAATCATGGTTTAAAGACTTCAAGGTGCAGAGACTCCTCCAGCAAGTGACCCGTGCCCCATGCTGCAGAGGAAAGCGAAAACCCTCCAGGGCCTCCGCCAATCTGCCTGGAGGAAAATTCCTTCCCTACCCCAAATATGGCAATCAGCTAAACCCTGAGCATTTGGGCAAGACTCTCCAGCCAGACACCCAGGAAAGAATTCTCTGTAGTAAATCAGATCCCACCCCATCTAACATCCCATCACAGGCCATTGGGCAAATTTATCGCTGACAGTCAAAGATCAATTAAAACTGCCCATCATACCGTCTCCTCCATAAACTTATCAAGCTTAGTCTTGAAGCTAGATATGTCTTTTGCCCCCACTGCTCCCCTTGGAAGGCTGTTCCAGAACTTTACTCCTCTGATGGTTAGAAACCTTCATCTAATTTCAAGTCTAAACTTCCTGATGGCCAGTTTATATCAATGTTCTTGTGTCCACATTGGTTCTGAGCTTAAATAATTCCTCTCCCTCCCTGGTATTTATCCCTCTGATATATTTATTTATAGAGAGCAATCATATCTCCCCTCAGCCTTCTTTTGGTTGGGCTAAACAAGCCACACTCCTTGAGTCTCCTTTCATAAGACAGGTTTTCCATTCCTTGGATCATTCTAGTAGCCCTTCTCTGTACCTGTTCCAGTTTGAATTCATCCTTCTTGAACATGGGAGACCAGAACGGCACACAGTATTCCAGATGAGGTCTCACCAGTGCTTGTATAACGGTACTAACCTCCTTATCTCTACTGGAAATACCTCTCCTGATGCATCCCAAGACCACATTAGCTTTTTTCACTGCCATATCACATTGGCAGCTCATAGTCATCCTGTGGTCAACCAATATTCCTAGGTCCTTCTCCTCCTCCGTTACTTCTTCCAATTGATGCGTCCCCAGCTTATAATTAAAATTCTTGTTATTAATCCCTAAATGCATGACCTTGCACTTTTCACTATTAAATTTCATCCTATTACTATTACTCCAGTTTACAAGGTCATCCAGATCTTCCTGTATGATATCCCAGTCCTTCGCTGTATTGGCAATACCTCCTAGCTTTGTGTAATCCGCAAACTTTATTAGCACATTCCCACTTTTTGTGCCAAGGTCAGTAGTAAAAAGATTAAATAAAATTGGTCACAAAACTGATCCCTGAGGAACTCCACTAGTAACCTCCCGCCAACCTGACAGTTCACCTTTCAGTATGACCCGCTGTAGTCTCCTGGTAAGCCAGTTCCTTATCCACCTTTCAATTTTCATATTGATCCCCATCTTTTCCAATTTAACTAATAATTCCCCATGTGGAACCGTATCAAATGCCTTACTGAAATCAAGGTAAATTAGATTCACTGCGTTTCCTTTGTCTAAAAAATCTGTTACCTTCTCAAAGAAGGAGATCAGGTTGGTTTTGCACGATCTACCTTTTGTAAAGCCATGTTGCATTTTATTACAATTACCATTGACCTCAATGTCCTTAACTACTTTCTCCTTCAAAAATTTTTCCAAGACCTTGCATACTACAGATGTCAAATTAACAGGCCTGTAGTTACCTGGGTCATTTTTTCCCCCTTTCTTAAGAAGAGGAACTATGTTAGCAATTCTCCAGTCATACTGTACAACCCCTGAGTTTACAGATTCATTGAAAATTCTTGCTAATGGGCTTGCAATTTCATGTGCCAGTTCCTTTAATATTCTTGGATGAGGATTATCTCCCCCCCCCCCCCCAATTTAGTCCCATTAAGTTGTTCGAGTTTGGCGTCTACCTCGGATGTGGTAGTATCTACCTCCATATCCACATTCCCATTTGTCATCCTACCATTATCCCTAAGCTCCTCATTAGCCTCATTAAAGACTGAGGCAAAGTATTTGTTTAGATATTGGGCCATGCCTAGATTAACTTTAACCTCCACTCCATCCTCAGTGTTTAGTGGCCCCACTTCTTCTTTCTTTGTTTTCCTCCTATTTATACAGCTATAGAACCTTTTACTATTGGTTTTAATTCCCTTTGCAAGGTCCATAATGAAGCTATGCACTGCCTCCTATTCATGGCTCTGCCTGAGGGCTCAATCTAGCCATTGATTTCTTTCCATCCCCTAGTAGTTCCCTGCCCTGTCCTGCCTCTCTCTATGGTTTCCCCATCCTTCACTAATGGCACCCCCTAGTGCCCATCCTTGTTAGGAATTATTACACCTTGCCTTGTAAGTCTGTGTCACTTGGCCAACACTCTGCTCTACATTTTAGAAACTTTGGGTCAGATCCTACATTCAATTAAACAAGTGTAAAACTAAAATAAACTTCACTTACTGTAATGCAGTACCGCTGGATCCATGCTAACGTAATGGAATTGAGATCAGACTCCAGACTTACTTATAAGTTCAGCTACTCTTTAGGGGCAGTTATATGGGCATCATCTAGAGAGAAGTGTAACCTGAAGAAAGAAAGCTATTCCTTTTCTTTTCTGGGGTGAAAAGCAAGTATCATATGACAAGAATGCATATTTTAGTCTGAATATCACATGGTGATGCCATCCCAATGTATGACAATCATTCACTTGATATATCTTCTTTGAGGGGAGGAATACATATCTACCTCAACAGCAAAGGAAAGCCATAGGCATCTTAAGCAGCTTCGGAATCACCACAAAATAGTAATGAAATGCTAAAAAAGTTGCTGAGTGAAGCACTTTTGGCACTTTAAGCACTTTCAGATGAAGCTTGGATTTACTTAGGGTGATATAGCTTCAGCAAGAGAGAAAAAGGAAATGAAACACCACAAGTTATTCCAACACAGTGCCTAATTCCAAAGCCAATTTCCTGGTGTTCTATAGAAGATGAAGCCTACAACATCTTCAATGCATTTCCATACATGGTCATAACAATAAGGTATAAAATGTCAAATGTGTGTTTTGTGCACATTTGATTTGCATTATATGATTAAAATGGTAAGGTAGACTTAGACTCATTTCACAAAATTGCTGATCTAACCACCATAGCAGCCTATGTTTTTGTTCAAAGCACAGTCAACTTGTGGAACTCATTGCCTGGGGATGTTGTGAAGGCCAAAACTATAATGGGGTTCAACAAAGAATTAGATAAGTTCATGGATAGGTCCATCAATGGCTCTTAGACAATATGGTCAGGGATGCAACCCCAGTCTTGGGTGTTCCTAGCTCTGACTGTGAGATGCTGGAACTGGACGACAGAAGATGGATCACTTGATAATTGCCCTGTTTTGTTCATTCCCTTTGAAGCAGCTGGCATTGGCCACGGTCGGAAGACAGGATACTGGGCTAGATGGACCATTGGTCTGACCCAGTATGGCCATTCTTATGTTCCACAAAGAAGCACTCAGATAGGACATGCAATCTTATCTGCCAGGGTCAGCATATTTATTGTATCATTCACTGTGCATTATAGAAAGATCTTATATGGTTTTGAAGGAGGTTATAGCATCCACACTACTGACACAGTAGGCAGTGGATGTGCAGATAAAAGCTAGTGAAAACACTGATCATCTGCATATATAATATATGGTCCTGCACTTAGGAAGGAAGAATCCCATCACTACCAGCTGGGGACCGACTGGCTAAGCAGCAGTTGTGCAGAAAAGGACCTGGGGATTACAGTGGACAAGAATCATAGAATCATAGAATCATAGAATCTCAGGGTTGGAAGGGACCTCAGGAGGTCATCTAGTCCAACCCCCTGCTCAAAGCAGGACCAAACCCAATTAGATCATCCCAGCCAGGGCTTTGTCAAGCCTGACCTTAAAAACATCTAAGGAAGGAGATTCCACCACCTCCCTAGGTAACCCATTCCAGTGCTTCACCACCCTACTAGTGAAAAAGTTTTTCCTAATATCCAACCTAAACCTCCCCCTCTGCAACTTGAGACCATTACTCCTTGTTCTGTCATCTTCTACCACTGAGAACAGTCTAGATCCATCCTCTTTGGAACCCCCTTTCAGGTAGTTGAAAGCAGCTATCAAATCCCCCCTCATTCTTCTCTTCTGCAGGCTAAACAATCCCAGTTCCCTCAGCCTCTCCTCATAAGTCATGTGCTCCAGCCCCCTAATCATTTTTGTTGCCCTCCGTTGGACTCTTTCCAATTTATCCACATCCTTCTTGTAGCGTGGGGCCCAAAACTGGACACAGTACTCCAAATGAGGCCTCACCAGTGCCGAATAGAGGGGAATAATCACGTCCCTCGATCTGCTGGAAATGCCCCTACTTATACAGCCCAAAATGCCGTTAGCCTTCTTGGCAACAAGGGCACACTGTTGACTCATATTCAGCTTTTCGTCCACCGTAACCCCTAGGTCCTTTTCTGCAGAACTGCTGCCCAGCCATTCGGTCCCTAGTCTGTAGCAGTGCATGGGATTCTTGCGTCCTAAGTGCAGGACTCTGCACTTGTCCTTGTTGAACCTCATCAGATTTCTTTTGGCCCAATCCTCTAATTTGTCCAGGTCCCTCTGTATCCTGTCCCTACCCTCCAGCGTATCAACCACTCCTCCCAGTTTAGTGTCATCTGCAAACTTGCTAAGGGTGCAGTCCACACCATCTTCCAGATCGTTGATGAAGATATTGAACAAAACCGGCCCCAGCACCGACCCTTGGGGCACTCCACTTGATACCGGCTGCCAACTAGACATGGAGCCATTGATCACTACCCGTTGGGCACGACCATCCAGCCAGTTTTCTATCCACCTTACCGTGCATTCATCCAGCCCATACTTCCTTAACTTGCTGGCAAGAACACTGTGGGAGACTGTATCAAAAGCTTTGCTAAAGTCAAGAAATAGCACATCCACTACTTTCCCCTCATCCACAGAGCCAGTTATCTCATCATAGAAGGCAATTAGGTTAGTCAGGCATGACTTGCCCTTGGTGAATCCATGCTGACTGTTCCTGATCACTTTCCCCTCCTTTAAGTGGTTCAGAATTGATTCCTTGAGGACCTGTTTCATGATTTTTCCAGGGACTGAGGTGAGACTGACTGGCCTGTAGTTCCCCGGATCTTCCTTCTTCCCTTTTTTAAAGATGGGCACTACATTAGCTTTTTTCCAGTCATCCGGGACCTCCCCCGATTGCCATGATTTGTCAAAGATAATGGCCAATGGCTCTGCAATCACATCGGCCAACTCCTTTAGCACCCTCGGATGCAGTGCATCCGGCCCCATGGACTTGTGTTCGTCCAGCTTTTCTAAATAGTCCCGAACTACTTCTTTCTCCACAGAGAGCTGGTCACCTCCTCCCCATACCGTGCTGCGGAGTGCAGCCGCCTGGGAGCTGACCTTGTCTGTGAAGACAGAGGCAAAAAAAGCATTGAGTACACTAGCTTTCTCCACATCCTCTGTCACTAGGTTCCCTCCCTCATTCAGCAAGGGGATATGAAGATGGGCACTTCAAGAAGCTGGATATGAATCAGCAGTGTGCCCTTGTTGTCAAGAAGGCTAATGGTATATTGGGCTGTATTAGTAGAATTGCCAAGAATGTTTCCATAAATAAAAACAACAAGGAGTCCGGTGGCACCTTAAAGACTAACAGATTTATTTGGGCATAAGCTTTTGTGGGTAAAAAGCCCACTTCTTCAGATGCATGGAGTGAAAATGACAGATGCAGGTATTATTATACTGACACATGGTTCTCCACTTCTGAGGTAACTTCCTACTCTTCATGTGTCAGTATAATGCCTGCATCTGTCATTTTCACTCCATGCATCTGAAGAAGTGGGTTTTTTACCCACTAAAGCTTATGCCCAAATAAATCTGTTAGTCTTAAGGTGCCACCCGACTCCTTGTATTTATTTATGGAAACGTTCTTGGCTGAAATCCAATAAATAGAACTGGTGTCCTGAAATGACCTTATATTCACCAAATTAATAAACTTTTATCCAACCTGATTACTAACAGAAGATTTTAAAATAGTTTTGTCAATATACATGAATTTTATGGGTAACATTAACATTGACAAAAATAACTCATGTAAGGGCATTTGAAAGGATGAAATCTTGTAAAAATGACTTATGACCTTTTGCTGATTTCCGATGGAAATGTCAGATTTCATTTTGGGATTCTTTTCTCCTCCCAGAGGCCCATTAATTAATTAATTAACGTGTACCAGATTTCAAGATTCTTGTGTCAGGTACTTAGTTATCTAAAGACAGTAGTAGCTTTAGATAACTATAAAAGTCTCCTCAGAATCTGCAATATACCTTATGGTAAGTGAAGGGAAGTATCGGGAATACTACAGATACTGAGATAACCCTGTGTACAGTAACTCCTCGCTTAACGTTGTAGTTATGTTCCTGAAAAATGTGACTTTAAGCAAAATGATGTTAAACTAATCAAATTTCCCCATAAGAATTAATGTAAATGAGGGGGTTAGGTTCCAGGGAATTTTTTTTCACGAGACAAAAGACTATATTACATATATACACACACAGAGAAACACACACTATAAGTTTTTAAACAAACAATTGAAAACTGGTACACAGCGATGACGATAGTGAGGCTTGATTGAGGTGGAGGAGTCAGAGGGTGGGATATTTCCCAGGGAATGCCTTACTGCTAAATGAACTAAGCAGTTGGCTGAGCCCTCAAGGGTTAGCTCTCATACTCTACAAGCCAGCAGGAAAGGAGGGAGAGCAGATGTGTTTCAGAGATAGAGATGCGCATTTCTCCTTTAAGTATCAAGAGTGGGGTCAGAAGTACACTGCCTTGTTAATTAGATCAGCAAGCCTGGCAGCTGCAGCTTCTGCCTAAGACAGCAGTTCCCTCCCTCATGTGTCCCCCCTGCTGTATGGATGATGGGGTAAGCGAGATGCAGGAGCAGGGGGACATTAGCCCCCTCTTCTTCCCCTCCCCCCCCACAGCAAGCAGGGACCCTGACATTAGCCCCACTCTTCTTCCCCTCCCCACAACATAGCAAGCAGGCAGGAGTCTCAGGGAGCAGCCCATGGCAGTGGGGGAAGGGACAGCTGAACTGCCACAATTGATAGCCTGCAAACAATGTTAGACGGGAGCATTTCTCAACTTTAAACGAGCATGTTCCCTAATTGATCAGCAACTTAACAACGAAACAACGTTAACCTGGGCGACTTTAAGTGAGGAGTTACTATATTTGCCAAGTATTTGAAGACAGTTATTGTAACTGATTATGTATGCAGAATAAAATACAGTGACTGCCCATATATAACAATACGTAAGATACACTGAATGCCAGTGGTTACTAATTTTGTCTTATGTTTGTGTATAAAAAATCTTGTTCTAAGGTCTTAGGAATGAATTCTGCTACCATTTAATCATGTTGAGGGGTGTATTTGTGCCACAGGTAGTCCTACTAAAATCAGTAGGGCTATTTGCGAAGCAGGCAATTCTGAATGTGAGTAGGACAGGGGAATGTGGCCCTTATAGTCTTAGGGCATTTTTAATAAGCATTCTCTCTCTCTCTCTCTCACACACAATATATATATATATAAAATGCCCTAAGATTTTATATATATATAAAGGCCTGATAACAACTATATGTGTATATTTTCCACTCACCCTGGGCTTCTCAAGGTTTGAAAAGCAGACCTTCAATATCATTCTTGAAAACAGGAAGCAGGCATCATATTTAAGAGGAAAAATTCTTAGCTCCAGTTAAAAGGTTAAAAAAATATTGCAGGTTAAAAAATAATTCCCATGGTTATGACTGACCTGAAGAGAATACGGTTAATCTGAATAACAAACACTAAGTTAAACCTTTCGGAAAGAACAGCCATGTGCAAAGGCTTTCTTGCCTCTACATTTTCTGGCATACTGTGACATAGTGTAGGAAAATGTGTCATACAAACCCACAGCAAGATTGAGAGGCATTCAAGATTTGAATTGTTCATTGGTCCTAAGGGGAGCTGAGCATTCACAAATTCCACATGATTAATAGCTAATTTGTGTTGACTGTAGTTCATTAAACCCCCAGACTTATATAGCTGTTACTTTCCTCAGGTTTCCCTTTGGTTGAGACAGTACAGTCTAGAGAATGTAGAAATTTAGGTTGAAAGAGACCCTGTAAAAATGAAGAAAAATACAATTAAAATAATCTTTGCACTGTTTAAGGGTTTAACACTGCGGCAACACATTGTTGTTACATTTAATAGTCAGTGTTAGATGCTTGACTGCCAGCAGCACTATACAGCTTCAAGAATATTCTCTGTTGACATCAGTGCTGGGCAGTGAAAATATTGTTAACAACTTCAGCCCCCTCCTTCCCAAAGTTAGGTCTGACTTTTTAAGATTATGTAAAATTTGTAATGTTTTCATAATCAACACATAATTGCTACTGTAATGACATCCCGGTTATGACATCCAGCACTTTCAAAGCACTTCGGGCCTGATCCAAAGCCCATTGATGTCTTTCATTTACTTCAGTGAATTTGATTTTGGAAAGGACTGTGAATCAGGCACTCATGATTCAACCCCTTTTAGCAAGGTAAATACCCTTCCCCCTTCCCACATCGTTTTTATCTTCAGAAAGAAGCCAGTAAGGTGATTAATCCAGTATCGCAAGGAATACAAGATTTAGCAACTGAAGAGAGGTTTACAATTTATAGTATGCATGAAATAGCACGGTTGCTTAATGAAACAAACTAAAATTAACCAATACAGTTAATAAACAAGAAAGGAATCGGTATATGGGTAAGGAAATAATTTGTTCTGAATAGTTAGAAACCACCATTAGCCCTACACAATTTTTCGAACGGGGGAAGGTTCCAGGTTTTTTTAAGCATGAGCAACTATTAAATTGGTATTGTCCAAAATGTATTGAAAGACATATAAGAGAGAGAGAGAGCTAAATGTTTAACAAAATATCAGAAATTATAATATAGTGCAGTTAGAGATTTCGGATCTGTGATCGTGCATCCTAACCATGACTCATGTTATTTAATTTTTTTTTTTTTTTGCAACTTATTAAGTTCCTGGTGTGTCTTATTCATGGTGTCCTTATTCATGTTCGATCCAAATAAGGATGCGTTTAATCAGCTGGAAGCTGTCCATTCCTGTAGGTCACCTGTAAGATAACATCTATGGAGAGCGACTGACGGTACCTCTACTAGTGGTCAATTATGAAGAAACACAAATGTAGAAAGATTGCCTGTTGCTCCAAAAAAAGGCATCAGTCCATCTGTAGGTGTAGTCTGTTTGAGGCAACAATACCACATAGAAGAAAATGAAAATCAGTCCCAGCTAAAAGCTGCCACTACACCAGTGGCTTGCCCAATGCGATTAACTACATGGAAATCTCCTACGGAAATGGACAGTGCTGCATGGTGATTAGCCACAAAGAATTTCAATATGGTCAGCCTAGCTGCATGGTCACAATGAAAAACTTTTGTTTTAGGCCAAAAATATAAACGGCCTAGTCTCTCCAGCACCTATCTTCAAAAATGAAACCTGAGAGTGTGGAGGGTCATGACAGAGGGGAAGCCAGGCCAAATATTAGTGGCGTTGAAACCCAGGTTGCAATGCCACTGACTCAAATGAGTGAAGTTCCTTTGGTTCACACACAAATCCTCATAGTTAAAATAACCATTTTGGGGGCCCCCCATGAATTTGGGCCATAGGCATGTGCCTAGTTTGCCTATGTATTTATCTGACCCTAAAACAACAAGAGCTTCACAGCACCCAACCCAGATGCTCTGTCTGGGAAGCTCAGCCCTTAGAACACAGAACTCAAAACCACAAGACCTCAGGGATCCGTTTTGAGGGTCTATATCAGGGATCGGCAACCTTTGGAAATCTGCTGGGAGGCTAGGACGGTTTGTTTACCCGCAGCGTCCGCAGCAGTTCGGCCGATCGCAGCTCCCACGCCGTGGTTCGCCGTTCCAAACCAATGGGGGCTGCAGGAAGCGGCGTGGGCCGAGGGATGTGCTGGCCACTGCTTCCCGCAGCCCCCATTGGCCTGGAACGGTGAACCGTGGCCAGTGGGAGCTGCGATCAGCCGAACCTGCGGACGCTGCAGGTAAACAAACTGTCCCAGCCCGCCAGCGGATTTCCCTGCCAAAGGTTGCAGATCCCTGGTCTATGTGTATATAGAATCACAAAAGTGGAGGACTGGAAGGGACCTCAAGAAGTCATCTAATCCAATCCCTTGCACTCAAGGCTGGACTACATAATAATTAGACCATTCCTGACAGGTGTTTGTCTAACCTGTTCTTCAAAACTGCCAATGATGGAGATTCCACAGCCTCCCTAGACAATTTAATTCCAGTACTTAACCATCCTGACAGTTAGGAAGTTTTTCCTAATCTCCACCTAAACCGCCGTTGCTGCAATTTAAGCCCATTGCTTCTTCTCCTATCTTCAGAGGTTAACACAAATAATGTTTTGCCCTCCTTGTTGTAACAAATTTTTATGTACTTGAAAACTGATATCATGTCCCCTCTCAGTCTTCTCTTCTTTAGACTAAACAAACCCAATTTTTTCAATCTTCCCTCATAAGTCATGTTTTCTAGACCTTTGATCATTTTTGTTGCTCTTCTCTGGACTTTCTCCAATTTGTCCACATCTTTCCTGAAATGTGGTGCCCAGAACTGGACACAATACTCCAGTTGAGGCCTTATGAGCGTGGAATTGAGCAGAATTATTTCTCGTGTCTTGCTTACAACACTCCTGCTAATACATTCTGGAATGATGTGCACTTTTTTTGCAACAGTGTTATACTGTTGACTCATATTTACCTTTTGGTCCACTATAATCCCCAGATCCCTTTCTGCAGTACTCCTTCCTAGGCAGTCATTTCCCATTTTGTAAGTGTGCAATTGAGTGTTCTTTCCTAAGTAGAGTCCTTTGAATTTCTCCGTATTGAATTTCATCCCGTTTTCTTCAGACCATTTCTACAGTTTGCCCAGATCATTTTGCATTTTAATCCTATCCTCCAGAGAACTTGCAACTCCTCCCAGCTTGGTATCATCAGCAAACTTTATAAGTGTACTCTCCACAGGCGTCAGCTTCCGCTGGGCCCGGGGAGTGCTCAACTCCCACTCTGCACTGGGCCCCGCCCCCACCTGATCTCTCCCCCCAAGCCTACATCCCTGCCCCACCTCTTCCTGCCCCTGCTCCACCCCTGCCCTGCCTCTTCCCACCTAGTTCCACCTCCTAACCTGAGCGTGCCCCATTCCCGCTCCTTCCCCTCCCCGCCAGCATCTCCTGCATCAAGGAGTGCCTCCTTCACTGGCTGCCGGTGAGTGCCAAGCACACACTAATTTTTTTCCAGGGGTGCTCCAGCCCTGAAGCACCCACGGAGTTGGCGCCTATGGTACTCTCTATGCCATTATCAAAATCATTGATGAAGATATTGATCAGAACCACACTGAGGGTCAATCCCTGTGGGACTCAATTCGATATAGCCTGCCAGCTTGACTGTGAATGTTATATTCTGACATAAGGTCTGTAGTCAGTATTGCCAACACGACGCTTTCTAATTGTCATGAGGTGATCCCTCTTAATATCGTCATTAGATTGGCTCAAAAAGCATGAGATTTAAAAAAATAATAATTATGGGATTCTTTTTATTGCCTTCTGTTTTTTGAGCCTTTAGATTTCACATTTTCAAAATTGTCTCTGCAGCCATGAGGGCTAGAAACTTAAAAAAGAAAAAGAAAGCTCACAGTCTCACATAATCACATGATTCCAGGAGCTGGGGCTTTAAGAAAAAACACAAAATATCATGGAGATTCATGATAAATATAATGAGATTCCGCAATATACAGTATCTCTTTCTCTAATACAGGAGTAAAACAAACTATTTTAAAAAAAACTAGTGTATTATTAGGGATATGCCCTCTGTTATTCTACTCTCACTGTCTGTAATGTACCTAAAGTTAAAAAACTAAATTCATGCCTGCTTTTTCACTTATTAATTTACACTTTTATCACACTCCTTTGTTGCTATCTCCCCTGTTTCTTTGAGCCGAAGGGAGCCTACACCCAAGAATTCTTGCTGAGGAGACATGGAGATGCAGAGTACCATTTCCAAGGCAGGCTTCCTCCTCTCCCTTCCCATGGAGCCCCTTCACAAAGCAGAAGTGGAGCTAATAAAGTCTACATCAGATTCTTCACCCCAAAACCAACAGGACGAAACAGCATTAGGTACTACAATGTATGCTACCTCCCACTCTGTGCTCTGGAAAGGACTCTTGAGTGCATTTACAGGGGGAGCCAAGCAGGTGGGGAAGGAGGAACAGCAATGTGGGAGAGGGGCTCTCAGGGATTCCATGCTCTTGGAGGTAGAACTCTGAGCCGCTTCTATAGTGATGGAAGGCACAACCTACCCTCCTCCCTTACCCTTGGCAAAAGAAAAGAAATGCCGCTCCCTTACATGAGTTATTTCCACTTTTGGGGAGAACAAGGATCCTAGATTACAGGATACATCTTGAAAACAAAATCTAACATTTCATCTGCAAATAGTTGTGCCCGTAATGCTCTTAATGCAATCACCTGTGCGTACAGTTTAGTTGTAGCCATGTCAGTCCCAGGTTATTAGAGACACAAGGTGGGTGAGGTAATATCTTTTATTCAACCAACTTCTGTTGGTGAGAGACACAAGCTTGAAGAAGTTGGTCCAGTAAAAGACATTACCTCACTTACCTTGTTTCTCTAATCACCTGTGTGCGTCATAGAAATGGGACACTTATCTATCTGAGGAAATTAAACATCTAAATTTTATTATATGCACTTAAAAAGATTTGTATTTGCAAAACTACAGGTGCAAATAACAGTGTGTATATTACACGTGCACAAAATTATGGGTGCAGTTTCGGAGGTCAGGCTGAGGCCCATCTATTTAAAATATGTGGCCCTCATTATCACTAATTAGTATTTATTTTGCCGTTGCACCTACGGGCCTCCATCAGGAGCTGTACAAACACATATGAAGATACAGTCCCTGCACAAAGAGCTTACGTTTAAAGAAGATAATTTTAAAAAGTTATTTGAAAAACCTTCATTCCTGGTAGTGTAACTCAATAGAATACTATCTCAGCTAAGCAAATCTACCATGGGATGCTGCTAAGAATGAACTTTACCGTCTCTTAGGGATGCAGCAACCTGCATAACAGGTTTCTCCATTTTATAAGCCTGTTTTGTTTGGCTGAAAGTCATCTGAGAGCCAAAAATTTGTCTTGACCTGTTTGGGTGGGAGGAACCCACGGGCGCACAAAGGAGGACGTTATTTTATGGCCTTTCTCGGTCTCTCACAAATTTCTAGCCAGTTCCACGCAAATAGTCAAGAAGGCCCCTCAGTAGCAATAGAATATGTATTTAAGATGCACATTAATCTAGCTCTTAAATAGCTCAGTGACAGCATTTTTTTGTTAACCTCATGTTCAAAATCGACTCCTTATAGGGAAGCCTGCCCTAAATACTGCTGTTACTGCACAGCATAGTTCTCCAGCTACTTAGATGTTACACTTAGCATTGTGTCTGCTCATACTGGGCCCTATCTGAATAACTGGAATTTATTCAAGCCAAACAATTGTCTGATTGCTTGAATAAGGTATATCTTCGTTTTCAATACCAACCAATGAGAGTGAATTTCCTTTAAGTAATTAAATACACACATGCACAAACCATTTCCGTACAATACTCCCAAATCTGGAAACCAAGTTGCATAAAGACCTGACCAGAGCTACTGCAGCCAGTGGGAATCTTTCCACTGACTTTGATGGATTCTGGATCAGATTCTATATAGTGAAGGATAAAAGAGCGCAAAAGCAGCCAACAAAGCGATAAAGAAATCAGCCAATTTCACCAATGTTAAATTAAAGTGTAAAATACTATTAGCACGGTTATTATCTTATCATTGATAAAGAAAACAGTCATTACTTTGAAGTTGAAGTTGCCTTTGCCAATACAATGTAATACAATAAATTTAATGCATGCAAAAGTTATACATCATATAACATCCGAGTTTCCTCAGACCTGCAACTTCAAAGCTTGATCACTCCACTACTGTTATTCTGGGGAAAGGGGGCGTGGGACGATCATGAGCAATCACATCACCTCATTGAAGCTGTTGGATGTCATAGCCACCTTCCGATCAGGCTAAATGAGGGAACAATTAAATGGCCCTTTGTTTAGTGATAGCTGAAACAATGGAAAACCACCACCCAAGGACTAGACTGCATGCAAGTCTTTGCCATGCTGTGCAAGGGGTTTTCCAGGAGTTTTCTGGTAACAAACATGGAGGCAGGGGATTGATTTGATGGCAGCTGTGTTTCTGTGAAAGAGAAAAACAGCAGAAATACCACAGAAGTACACAGAGAAGGCGTCAAGGAAGCCCAACAGACTGCCAGAAAAGGACTTGTAGCAAAACACTGAGAAAAAACAAAGAAGGAGCTTTGGATAGAGAGCTGGCTGAAAAAGAGGCTTGGAACTGTGAGCAAAGGAAGTGTCTCTTGCTGTTTGCTTCCTATTGTGTTCTGGGAAACAGGACTTTGTGTACACTCTTCAAATAAACAGGATTGCATGACTCCATCATCAGTTTATCCTCCTAACAGAAACAACATGCATGGTCCGAATAACTGCTCTAGTCAAAAGGGGTAACAATAGATAAAAGAAGTAACTACATTTATTTAGAACATTACGATATGTACCTGCAAAAGAGGAGGCCAGCTTGAGGTCTTTTAAAAAGGTAGCCCGGAGCCCACATGCAAAGGAGCAAGGCATTTGTTTAGGCTTGTTGTATTATCCTTCTTACTAGGGGGCCTGATCCAAAGCCTATTGAAGTCAGTCTTTCCATTTACTTCAGTGAACTAGAATCAGGGACCACATTTATTTATTTATAATAACTTTACACAATATAGTTAATGAATAGGTCATATCTCTTAATATATATTATTTAGAAACATCTAGCAAATAACATGCACAGAAAAAACTTACACTGAGACACATGCAAATTAATGCAAAACAGTCATAGATCCTAAAGTATAATATGCTTATTCAAAACTAACTTTTAATATTTCATAGCCTCTCGTGTCTTATTTTATTTAGCATGCAGAGCAGTGACCCACATGCAAGCCAAGCAACTTCCTAGTTCCTGGCTCTGTTCTCTAACCTGACACTGCTTCCTCATGTCCCCTTCCAGTTAAAGCAAGAGTATCAAATCATCCATGCATAGAAATATCTAGCTAGTATAACATAGCAGATGACACTGTCAACATTACATTTTTGTGGTGTGTTATAAACACTGCTACTGTGCTGTCATTTCTGCTGGGTCATTTAATATCAGAAGGATGCAGTAAATAGAAGGTTACTTCTTCAGAGTTCTAGGATTGCAACAAGAGTTAAATGTTAAAAAGCAACTTGTCAGTCTTAATGTAACTTTTTCTGGTTATTTATTTTCCTCAGATAGGAGATTTGATATTAATCAAAATAAGTAATCAGTTAGTATTAAAACATACCATTATGAAGCCATCAGACTCTGACCCGCCAGAAATCTAACCAAAAATGTAATTCTTCTATTTCCTTGTGCTACTTCCAATTTCTAAGCAATAATTTATTGCTGCTGCATAAAATATTCAAGGCTGTGCATGTAGCATTGCCCTATTTCCAAAGAACTCTGTTCTGCTGTTTCCAAAATGCTATAAAGCTCCTATTTATTAATAATTTCTAATGACAGAATAATAATAAATAATAATAATATTTTTTTATTAAGCTACTCATCTTCAGTATTTCTGTGGTATGCCATATATTGTAGCTCGGCTTCTATGCAGTTAAGATTGGAAAATAGCAAAATGTACTCCCCATTTATTCTAAGGAAAGCTGATATATAGTCATCTGGAGTTTTTGGAGGTGCATTGAAATGCATGCATAGTATGCAAAATGGCCATGTCCCAAAGGTTGTTAGGCAGTTTCCACTTTCATACTCTTTTCACGTTGTAGGGTCTACCTACGGCTTTATATACAGTCATCCATCACCATAGCAGAGCAGGCCTTATTTCAACAATTCACTGGCTAGAGGCCTTTTTTTTTTTTTGAATGGAAGATTGAAAGTTCTATCCCCCATCCCTCCAAGCCCCGTTTCACACATGTAGTGAGTGAAGTAATTACTGTTTGATTTACATATGCATGCAACCATAGACCTTCAGATGCTGGAAATGGTTCATCTCTGTTTTTCATGTCTGTTAAAAAAGGACAGCATGCAGCTATGGACAATGCTCTCCCCAGCAAGGAATTATGCAGTTTTTCAGAGGCCTGTCTAAAGATCCATTATGATACTTTACAACTTAGTGTCGGTACATCAGAAGCTCCTGCTGATTTCCTATTTCAAGGGACTAATTGCTATACCTCCTCCTAAGGAGAAAAGCTAAACAGTCTCAACTCTGGCACCGGTTATTTCCTTCCTTGTGAAGAAATATTAAAACCTGCTGTGAATTTCTGCTAGGAGGATTTTCTAAACATTGCATGAGACACACAGGGACAAGACCTATTATTTGTTTATCCAGTTGTGTGTATGCACATGCAATGCTCTACGTTTATAATAGGCCCCTTACAACAGACAGAAGAAAAGAGGAAAGCACTTTCTCTTTTAAGACTTCAGAAAGTTAAAATAAGGTTATCTGGTGTCTTAGTTTGGTTTAATTCTTTTGCATACTTTCCCAAATCCCCAGTAATCTGTTTCAGGGATGTCTACTCTGTGCAATCTAAAAACCTGCTTCCATATAGCAATATTTTGAAATAAACTTGATGAGGACTAGAAGTGTATTTAGGGCATTGCTTATAAAAGAAATATAACTGTATATGTATACAGTTAATGTAGAAAATGCCTTCTACAGGCACATGAGAATTTGAGATATTGTTCATAAATTTCTTGGCCAATAAAATTACTGTTGTGCATTGCAAACAGTGCATTGTGCACAGCTCTTAACAGTATGGTCATTTACTGAAATAGCTTTTTTATGCCTCCCATGTAAGCTTTCTGAAGCAGAGAGATGAATAACCAATTTCTCCACATTTTCCTAAGTGGTAATCAAGGCAACTCTTTCCCCCATAACCTGTATCACTGGCCTTTATATCTTTCCACTTCCTGTTTAGTCTGATGAACTAATAAGTATATTCAATATGGGGAAGTATTTCTTCGTTCTTAATAAAATTTGCAATGTCACTCAATTTCATTACTAAAGGAAAAGCTAGCTTTCATTTAAAATACAAACAAAAAACAAACCAAGAATTGCTTGGATCTACGGCATCAACCAACTCTCCTCCCTTCCCCGAGATCTAATGGAATCAGTAAGAAGCTTACCTCCTCTGTAGGCCAGCCACTAAACGGTGAGAGAATTCAACATTTCAGCAGTAGAGGTGTTACCGGGTACAGTACAGTAGTAAGCACATTGGCCAGTGCATGACCTTGGCTCCAGAGATGCAGTAGGTCCACTTGCTTTCTGGGTACGTCCACACAGCTGCTGGGAATGAATCTGGCAGCCCAGGTGGACTGATTTGTGTTAGTGGGGCTTATACTAGCGTGCTAAAAATAGCAATGTGGATGTTCTGGCTCAGGCTGCAACTTGGATTCTCCAGACTAGCAGGGACGGTCTTAGGGAAAATGGGCAAACTTGCATTTTGGTGCCCCCTGGCCCATGTGCGCATGGCACCCCCATGGGCTCCCCAGGCTCCCCACCCTCCCTTCCCCGCTAACTCCTGCACTGTTCCCCCTTTGCCCCTAACCCTTTCATCCCCCTCCTGCACCCACATGGGGAAACTGACCTGGATGCACAAAGCAGCTGGCATTGCTGCTCGCTCCCACACTGGACTGCTGCGCCTCTGCCCCTAGGGGCCTGTGGGGAAGAGGGGGAGCAAGGAGCGATGTCAGGGCTTCCTGAATCCAGGTCATTTTCCCTGCGGGCTATGTAAGGGGAGGGCAGGACAGCAGCAGCTCCTGATGCCTCAGCACAGCCCAGGTGAGGAAGTGACCTGGATGCAGGCAGGGCCGATGCAAGGAAGTTTTGCGCCCTAGACGAAACTTCCTTGCACCAGCCCTGCACCCACCTCCTCCTCCACGGCAGCCGGCTCCCCCGCCCGCAGCAGGTGGCTCATTCCCCCGCCCGCGGCAGGCGGCTCACCTCCCTCACTTGTGGAATGCAGAAGCCCCCCCCTCCTCACCTGTGGCAAGCTGCCCCCTGCCTCCCAGCTCCACGCTCAGCCGCTGAGCCGAGCATGGAGCCGGGAGGCAGGAGGCAGCCGCGGCGAGCCGCCCGTGAAGCCCTGCTGAGCCCCAGCGGCAGGGCAACAGCCCTCGCCACAGCAGGGTTTCGCGAGGAAGCGGGTGGCTGCCGAGGGCGACGAAATGCCGCCTCGCAAATCCTGGCGCCCTAGGCGACTGTCTAGGGTCGCCTAGTGATAGCACCGGTCCTGGATGCAGGGAGCCCTGGTGTGTGTGTGTGTTGGGGGGGACTGTGTGAAGGAGTGTGTGTGTGTGTTGAGGGGAGTGTGTGTCAGTGTGTGTTGTGTTGAGGGGAGGGTGTGTGTGCCTGAGTGAATGAGTGGGCTGTCTCTTTAAGAAACCACTCAGGGTCAGGAGTCTGAACTAGGCTTATTGAGACACAAGCAGCTACCAGCAGCTCTGGACCCAGAGAGGCAGCAGCACATACAAATTCCCCCTGTGCCGTCACCCCAGCTCAGTGGAAATTGGGTGCATGGGTGAAGGGGAAGGGGACACCCCACTATCAGTTCCCCCCGCAGAGCAGAGAGGAGGACGCTCTCAATCCGGAGTGGCCAGTGGCGACTCCAGGGACCAATGGCGGGGGCGGACAGGAACAGCAGCAGCTGCACATGTGGAGCAGGGCAGAGCAGGGGCACCCCTGCTGCAGAAGAATCACCTGGTTCCCACGGCTGGTCATCCAACTGCCCCCTGCAGCTCGGGTCTCTCCCCCTCCCCCATGCTGCTGCTCGCCTGCCTGCCGCGCTGCCTCCGTCAGCCCAGATGGCCTCTTGGCAGCAAGTCAGGTGGGAATCCAAACCCTGCATGCGGCCCACCCCAAAGGCCGTCCCTGAAGCCTAGGGAGGGGAATGGGCTTCACAGCCTGAGCTCCAGCCCAAGCATGATGCTCAAAGCTATTTTCAGAGCACTGGCCCAGGCCCTGATAGTGCGAGTGTGTCTGCCCAGGCTGCAAGACTCACTCCAGCAGCTGTGTAGACATACCCAGTGTGGCAACATACTAGGGTTTCAGTGGCTACTGCATGGCCTTGGGGGAAGGTTTCCTTCTCTAGCTGCTCTGCCGAGAATGCTGCTGCTGGATAAAAACGCTCAGGTTCAGCACTGGGAACTAGATTTGCCCCATAAACCACAAATGAAGAGCACTGTTTGCTGATGAAAATTGCCTTCTACCTGGGAAAAACTGGCAAAACCACCCAAAGAAAATAATTCCCTCCCTCTCTTCCCCTGCCTTTCCAGGAACCCCTTGTAACTGGCCTCTGAGAGTACCACTTTAATGAGAAGCTTTTCACACAGCTCCGTTAAAGGGAACAAAAAGATACACACTTCTATTTCTTCTCATCAGAGTGACTACATACGTAGCCGGACGTGGGATAGTTTAAAGATAATTTTAACTACAAGCAAAATGTCAACATGTTGAGCAGATGGAAGGGCTCTCAATTCCAGCTATAATTAAATATACTGTGACAGCATCTTTCCTTTAAATGATGGGAATTTACTCAAAAATAACATTTTCATTCTTTCCTTTTGAAAAGGGATGTCACTGACGTAAATACAGCCTAAAATAACCTCTCTGTATTTGTCAGATGAAAGGATTGAAAAGTAGTTTTTTAAAAATTCCAAACCCAGATGGTATTTTAAAGTAAGTTATAGGGTGTGGGGAACTCAGTGAGAGCTTTCTAGTGTACTTTGCTAATTAAAATTACATGATAATGTAATCTGATTTGATGCCAAGTGCTACACTGATTTTTATATAATATAAATAACGTACTCTTGTACTATACAGGAATAAAAATTAAGCAGTCTCCTTTTGTTTTATTGGCAAATATGTTTACTTTGGACAGCTTCTCCATGGCCTTATACCTCATCTAGTCATTTACACCAGTTCAAAACGAGCTTCAAAGGCTACCTAATCAGAATGATAATATCTAACATTTATTTTGAATTCATTTGCACAGGTGTAAATGGTTACATTTATAGCCTCACCGATATTAAGGCCAGAAGGGGCCACTATTAAATTGTCTAGTCTGACTTCCCATATAAGACAGGCCATAGAGTTTCATCTAGTTTCCCCATTACTGAGCCCTATAACTTCTGTTACCTGGAGCTGGTAGGTAAGAGCTCATGATCTAAGTCTAAGGGGGAAAACTGTTCAAAAGAATTGGCAGTTTTTCAAAGAGACATTATTAAGGGCACAAGAGCAAACTATCTCACTACGTAGGAAAGATAGGAAGTATGGCAAGAGACCACCCTGACTTAACCAGGAGATCTTAAATGATCTGAAACTCAAAAAGGAATCCTACAAAAAGTGGAAAATAGATCAAATTACAAAGGATGAATATAAGCAAATAACACAAGTATGTAGGTAGAAAATTAGAAACGAGATTAAACTAGCTGGAGACATAAAGGGTAAAAGAAAAAAAATTACAAATACAAGAGGAAGATCAAGCACAGGAGGGGGAGAACAATAACAGAAAATGTGGAAATGGCAGTAGTGCTACATTACTTTTTTGTTCCAGTTTTCACCAAAAAGGTTAGTAATGATTGGATGTCTAACATAGTGAATGTCAGTGAAAATGAGGTAGGATAAGAGGCTAAAATAGGGAAAGAACAAGTTAAAAATTTCTTAGTCAAGATACATATCTTCAAGTCACCAGGGCCTGATGAAATACATCCTAGAATACTCAAGGAGCTGACTGAGGAGATATCTGAGCCATTAGCGAATATCTTTGAAAAGTCATAGAAGACAAGAGAGATTTCATGGGACTGGAAGAGGGAAAATATAGTGCCAATCTAGAAAAGGGGGAATAAGAACAACCTGGGAATTACAGAGCAGTCATCTTAACTTCAGTACCTAGAAAGAGATAATGGAGCAAATAATTAAGCAATCAATTTGCAAACCCCTAGAAGATAATAAAGTGATAAGTGACAGTCAGCATGGATTTGTCAAGAACAAATTGTGTCAAACCAACCTAATAGCTTTCTTTGACAGGGTAACAAGCCTTGTGGCTGGGGGAAAGCAGTAGATGTGATATATCTTGACTTTCGTAAGGCTTTTGATACTGTCTTGCCTGACCTGTTCATAAACAAACTAGGGAAATACAACCTTGATGGAGCTTCTATAAGGGGAATGTGTAACTGGTTGGAAAACCCTTCCCAGAGAGGAGTTATCAGTGGTTCACAGTCAAGCTGGAAGAGCACATCAAGTGCGCTTCCACAGGGATCAGTTCTGTGTCTCGTTCTGTTCAATAGCTTCATCAATGATGTAGATAATGACATGGAGAGTACACATATCAAGTTTGTGGATGATACCAAGCTCGAAGGGATTGCAAGTGCTTTAGAGGATAGGTGTGATGCATGGCTAGAAAGGGTTAAACATCCTGCAAAATAAATAACGCTCAAAAGACATGTGGGGAGATAAAGTTTGGTTTTTTGTGTATTTACATATGTATGAATAGGGTTAACAATGTAATCAAACAGTCCCTGTCTAGGCTATATTCTGATAATTCAGAGGTCAAAAGAACATCCTATCATTTAAATGAATTGTAAACATGGGATATCTCTGTATTCATCTCTCTTTGAAATGTATAGCAAATAATCTGTGAATGGTGAAGGAACAAGCAAATTGCCTTATGTTGATTCTATAGCGAAGTACCGGTGATGGACCTCCTTCAAAGTTGTGCTTTTTGAACTCTCAACTTGTCAAAAGACATGAAATTGTATAAAAGATCCTTGTGTCCTGATTCTGTTGTCTCTGGTCTGCTTAGGCTTCATCAGGGGAAGTTTCAGTCACAAGACTGAGGTCCCAGTTATGCTGGTACGCCCTGAATATGATATTTGGACATTGGACTATAACCTATGAACTATTTCTAAAAGAACTCTTTGCAACTACAAAGCTCACCATCTCTGCTATGAATCTGCACCTAAATGAATTGAACTCACGTCTGTATGTATAGTGATCTTTTAACCATACTCTCTCTCTTTTGTTTTTAATCAAATGTAGTTTAGTTATTAAGAATTGGCAGTAGTGTGTATTTGGGTAAGATTTGGAATATTCAATAACCTAGAAGGTAATGTGTCCGATCCTTTGGGATTGGTAGATCCTTTTCTTTTATATGATGAAATAAGATTTATAGAAATTTTCACCATATTTGACATGGGTACCTGGATGGAGGCCTGAGGCTGGATCACTTTAAGGGAACTGTGATGTTTGGACTTCTGAGTAACCTGTAAGGTAATAAAGAAGCTGTTTTATGCTGGCTTGGTAAATCTAAATAGTGGAATATCCACCAGCTTTATGGGGATTGTCTGCCCCATTCTTTGCAGTTCACCCTAATTGAGTGATCATAGCTGACCCCCCCATAGGGACCCAGGTTACAATAGGATTAAAGTTCAAAATGATATAGACAAACTGGAGAAATGGTTTGAAGTAAACAGGATGAAATTCAATAAGGAGAAATGCAAAGTATTCCACTTAGGAAGGAATAATCAGTTGCACACATACAAAATGGGAAATGACTGCCTAGGGAGGAGTACTGCAGAAAGGGATTTGGGGGTCATAGTGGATCACAAGATAAATATGTGTCAACAGTTTCAAAAAAAGCAAATATCATTCTGGGATGTATTAGCAAGAGTGTTGTGAGCAAGACATGAGAAGTAATTCTTCCGCTCTACTCTGCGCTGATTAGGCCTCAACTGGAATATTGTGTCTAGTTCTAGGGGCCATATTTCAGGAAAGATGCGGACAAATAGGAGAAAGTCTAGAGAAGAGCACCAAAAATGATTAAAGGTCTAGAAACCCTCAAAATGACATATGAGGGAAGATTGAAAATATTGGGTTTGTTCAGTCTGGAGAAGAGATGACTGAGAGGGGACAAGATAACAGTTTTCCAGCACATAAAAGGTTGTTACAAGGAAGAGGGAGAAAAATTGTTTTTCTTAACCTCTGAGGATAGGGCAAGAAGTAATGGGTTTAAATTGCAGCAAGGGTGGCTTAGGTTGGACATTAGGAAAAACTTGCTAACTGTCAGGACGGTTAAGCACTAGAATAAATTGCCTAGGGATGTTGTGGAATCTCCATCATTGTAGATTTTTAAGAGCAGGTTAGACAAACACCTGTCAGGGATGGTCTAGATCAGCGGTGTCCAATAGAAATCCGATGCTAGCCACACTGCTAGCCACACTTGAATTTTTCTTATTAGCCACATAATAAAAAAGCCACATGCATTAGCCACAATTCAATAGCCTATTAGCCACATGTGGCTAGTGGTGAACGTATTGGACACCGCTGGTCTAGTTAATACTTAGTCCTGCCTTGAGTGCAGGAGACTGGACTAGATGACCTCTTGAGGGCTCTTCCTGTCCTACGATTATATGATTTTTGTGACTCTGCACTTTCTATTGTTAACTATTCTTTTAAAATGTGGACGCCAGAACTGTATGCATTATTCCAGTATCAGTCTCATCAGTGCTGCAAACAGAGATAAAAAAATTACCTCCTAACTCCCCTGTTTGTAGATTCAAGGATCACATTAGTCCTTTCTGCTACAGCCTTGCACTGAAAGCTTCAATGTAGACTCTTTTCCTAATCTGGACAAACCCTATTTTTTATTAATTGTAAACTTAATAAGAGTGAATCAAAAAATTAAACTCTCTTTCCATGAATCATATTTCCATTATGTTTTTCAATGTTTAAATTAAGCTTTTAGGGTTACAAGTTTTTATTGGCTCTTCCCTAGCTATACTCTTAAACAGAAGTGTTTCATTAGCTTTTCTTCAGTACTGCTTCCAAAGATGTTTTAGTTTTTAAAAGACATTTCCCCAACCGTTTCATGGCAATGCCAACATGGGGCCCATCTGCCTTTGGGATTTTTGTTGATTCGTCTGGTACTAATTTCTTGATCACCTCTTCTGGCAGGAGCTAAATTCTTGGCAATATTTCTTCAGGGAAATATACATTCTGCTTGTTTCCAGCATCTATCCTCTATTCTCTTCTTTAAACATCAAAGCAGATCAGTCATCTAATTTTTCTTAGCAATGTCTATTGCATGTGTCACTACACTTATCTCAGAGGGAATCTACTATTCTTTTCACCAACTTCTTATTCTGTATGTAACCGAGACCATATCTTCTGTGAAATTTTCCACTGCTTGTCATCATTGTTTTATTTTTACTTTTATATTTTATTAATTCATTGTAATAATAACCATAATTACAACAATCATCATTTATTACTAATATCCACAATGTGTTTGGCACTGTAAATTAATAAAGACGGTGCCTGTTCTGGAGAGGTTAGAACTGTAGAGATAGACACTGCTGAAGATGGTACCCGTTGTGAAATCCAGAGATGGGAATGAGATAGTATTTAGTACTGTAGATGTACTGAGCATAGTGCTTCCTATTGTGAGTATCCCCTATTGAGTTCCAGCAAGCTGCTTCTTGGTTCTATCTACATGCGTGGGCTCCAACACCATGGTTTCTGAGCATCTCACAAGCATGTATTCTTACAACACCATGTGAGGTGAGGAAGCATCATCCCCATTTTAGAGACAGGCAACTGAGGCACAAAGAGATTAAATGCTTCATAAGTAATAGCCAACATCGATTTGTGAAGAACAAAATAATGCCGAGCCAACCTAATTTTCTTCTTTGACAGGGTCACAAGTGGATGGGGGAAAGCTGTAGACATGATATATCTACTTTGATTTTAGTAAGGCTTTTGACATAGTCCCAAATGACATTCTCATAAGCACACTAGGGACATGTGATCTAGATTAAATTACTATAACATGATGCAAAACTGGTTGAAAGACTCAAACAGTAGTTATCAATGATTGACTGTCAGACTGGGGGCCATACCTAGAGGGTTCCCCCAGGGGCCTGCACTAGTAAATATTTTCAGTCACAACTTGGATAATGGAGTGGAGAGTATGCTTATAAAGTTTTCAGATGACACCAAATTGGAAGGGGTTTCTAGCTCTTTGGAAGAAAGGATTTGAATGCACAACTCCCTTGACAAATTGGAGAACTGGGCTGAAGTAAACAAGATAAAAATCAATACATACAAGTGCAAAGTACTACACGAAGGAAGGAAAAATCAAATGCACAACACAAAATGGGGAATAACTGGCATTAGTACAGCTGAAAAGCATATAGGGTTACAGTGGATCATAAATGGAATATGAGTCAACAATGTGATGCAGTTTCAAAAAAGTCCAATATCACCCTGGGGTGTATTAACAGGAGTGTTGTATGTAAGACAGAGGACATACTTGTCCCGCTCTACCCGGCACTTGTGAAATCTCAGCTAGAGTACTGTTTCCAGTTCTGGGTGCCACATTTGAAAAAAGATGAATTGGAGAGTCCAAAGGAGGGCAACAAAAATGATCAAAGGTTTAGAGAAAAAGAATGGGGAACCTGATAAGTCTTCCAATATGTTAAGGGCTGTTATAAATGTGATGTTGAACTCTATATGATTTTATGAAAATATGCTATTGAATTTGAATATAATGTAACTGGAATATACTTCATGCAAACGGTTTCTTGTAAGGTATCATCACAAACCTTATAATCTACTGAGTGTGGTCATCCTATTTGCATGAATGTATAATTCTTGTATCTGAAACTAGAAATATGAAACATAACTCTGAGGTCCTATTGTAATTATGCAAAGTGTGGGCCATTAATGGTGGATTGGAATTTTGATGGCTCCCATTAACCAGGACAATTGACTGTAGATGGCTCTGTTTACTTGTAAGTCTTCCTGTATACCTGTGTGCTGGCAAGTGGGTAATGAAGTCTTACAGTGACATGTGATCATGTCACCTGAACTGGAATCCATCTTTAATCTGGTGCTTTTCCACTTAGAAGAAGGGGTGGGAACCCAGAGAGGGACAAAAAATTCCCGCCTTGTGCAAAAGATATATAAGGGGATGGAACAAAACAAAGGAGGCTGCAGTCATGAAAAATCCCCTCGCTACCTCCTGAGCTGAAACAAGGATTGTACCAGGGGAAAGGATTGGGCCCAGATTAGGAAGGCGTCCAGTCTGTGATAGAAGCTTATTGAAACATCTCTGAGGATGAGATTTTATCTGTATTCAGTTTTCTTACTGTATTAGGCTTAGACGTGTGTTTTATATTATTTTAATTTGCAATTTACTTTGTTCTGTCTGTTATTACTTGGAGCCACTTAAATCCAACTTTTTGTATTTAATAAAATCACTTTTTACTTATTAACTAACCCAGAGTATGTATTAATACCTGGGGTGTGGGGTGGCAAACAGCTGTGCATATTTCTATATCAGTGTTATAGAGGGAGAACAATTTATGAGTTTACCCTTTATAAGCTTTATACAGGGTAAAACGGATTTATTTGGGGGTTTGGATCCCATTGGGAACTGGGCATCTGAGTGAGACAGGAACACTTCTTAAGTTGTTTTCAATTAAGCCTGCAGCTTTTGGGGGATGTCTTTCAGACCTGGGTCTGTTTGTAGCAGGCTAGCGTGTCTGGCTCAAACCAGGCAGGGTACTGAAGTCCCAAGCTGCCAGGGAAAACGGGCTCAGAGGTAGTCTCAGCACATCAGGTGGCAGCCCAAGGAGGTCCCTGTGACCGAACCTGGTCCACAAGAAAGCAGATATAATGTGACATTACTTGGAGACTTTCTGACATTTCTTCAGGATTAGCAGCAACTTAATTATTTAAAACCTGCTGTTTAGTTTATGTCCTACTTCTTCTGAGTCAATTAAAAAGCACAGAAATGTTGATGAGGCATTTAAACTGTGATGGCAAGCTACATAGTTTGATTAGCTTAAAGAAAAACTTTCTAAGCAAAAGAAAAATGAAAAATTACATGGTTATACAAGGCTATATGATGTATCCAATATAAAGCACATATAGAATAGCATAAAACCCCGAACCCTGTAGAATAGTAGTGGGCAACCTGGCAGGGAAATTGTCACTCTGAGCACCACTAAACCACCCTTTGGGCACACAACAAAGTGCTGCCCCTTGTTAATTTATGATCTAGCATTGAGGAAGCACAGTATATTAGCCAGATACTTTCTGTAAAATATTATTTAACCAGAATGGCATAGATTCTGGTCTTTCTTATGGCCAGATCCAAAGTCCATTGAATCAATGGGACAACCATCCCTTAAATCCTATGAAAATTCACTTCCTTCCCTGAACTTGTATGGGTGTAACGGTGAGCAACTTAGGCCCAGTAATTATTAGAATTGTGCAGAAACTGGAATTCCAACTGCCCAGGAAATTCCACAGTTTTGACATTTGTTTTCATTCCAGATCAGAACAAAAACAAAGAATTTCTAAGGGGGTAAGAGGATGTTTTAAAAATTTTTGGGTCCAGAACAGAACTAAATGAATATTGCAAATATTTGTTATGAATATTCATTCCATTTTTAAAAGAATTCACTTTGACTTTGTTCAAGGCCCCATTGCCTTCTGTGAATATTCAAGCAAACGAGTTTACTGACACAACTTTTGATGTTTTGGCAAGATTTCAAGTAGATTTTGCAAAATAGTCATGGAAAAAAATAATTCTTAATTTGTAAGCATGCATATTCACACTAGAAGCCTCATAAGAAATATAAATTAGGGAACAAAAAACATTCCATGTAACCTAAGTGTCCTATTATTTATTATTATTTGTATGACAATAGTGCCAAGGAACCCCAATCACAGATCAAGACCCCATTTTCTAGGTGCTGGACATATGATTTGGTGTAGGTGTCAGACAGGACTCAACAAGCCGACAAGACAGTGGGAGGATCAGGTCACAAGATGATCACAGTGTAGCAGAAAAACTGAGTATCATCTCACCACTTGACCATTTTACTTGAATTTAAAATATCAAATACTTGTAACAAGTTTCTCATGAACAAGAATTATTTTCAGAAATTATTCACCAAATTATTCTTAATTAGGAAAACATTCGAGAAAATCAAAACCTGTTTTCATTTTTTGGGAGGGGGGCAAGTGGGTGCTGGGAGATACCCTAAATACTGAGGTATCCTCAACTATCTAAGGCAAAAATGGCAAATGTTTCAGGACAGCCACACATGGGAATATCTATCTGTCTAGGCCTTTAAAATGTGCCCATCACTGCAGTACATAATTGCAAGAGGATTCATTGATACAACTGAGGATGGAATTTGACTTCCAGAGTGCATGCAAAAGATGAAAACAGCTATAAAGTAATTATTTCCCTGAAGAATCCTTATTTTGTGTTGTTTCACTGTAAACTCACAACCTAGAATATGTATAGAGCTAATATATAGAGAACATTTACTTATATTACTGCTGCTGCAGAAGCATAACAGTTAAAACTAGATTAGTCAAGCACTAGAAAAATATACCAGAGGGTATAATCCTGTACTAGTAGAGGGATTGATTAGAAGACCTGATATTGTAGGTCCTTTTCATCCCTAACATTTGATTTTAGGATTCAGACAAGACGTTCTGACAGGAAAAATCTACTCAGTGAAAAATTCCACTAGAAAGGTCTTTTCATATATAACTCTCCTTTTATCATCGTCGTCGTCTCTCCTTTTTATATTCCTTCTGGCTGTTAATTACCTTTCTATATATCTAATTATTCCTAACTGTCCCTAGTCCATGACTCCTGTCACTCCCAGTATGGCATTCAGAATCAAAGAGTTTTCATTTATCCTTTCTTGATACCTTAAATATAGGTGTGATCTTATCTATTCTAATGTCTTTAGGTACCTCTCTGGTTTTCAGCGACTGGTTCTTTTTTTTATCTGACCCCAATCCTGTACTCCTCTTCCATTGACTTGAAGGGGAACCCCACCTGAGTAAGGAGTGCGGGCCCTTTGGGCACAATCCCTTTAAGGATTCTGAGATTCAGCTTTCTAGTCCTAAAGGTTTCTGAGCTTTCATTTGTTCCAAATATATTTGTCACCTGTTTAAGAATTTTCTATGTCTGTATTTAATTTTTTTTCATTTTCTGCACTCCTGAAAATTCATCTTCATTTCCAGCATTTTTTCCTTGGTCTCTCTGGTGAACTCTGAGGAAAAGCAGCAGTTCTGTTTCACAGCAATATCTACCTTATATGTAATAGTACCAAATATACTTCATATTCCCATAAGAGTTAAGGTGTTTATAGCTTCTCTCATTTAACTTTTCCTCCATATACATGTTTATAACAGGTTTTATTTGTCTTCTCAGCCAGTGTAGTCTTTATTATTATTAGCTTTTTTTATCTTTATTCACATTCTTTCACTGTGTGCTTGTATGTCTCCCTGTGTGCAATTGGCTGTTAATTTATATTTCTTATACAACCCTCTCTTATTGCTTTCCTCAGCAATGATTATTTTCCATTTCTAGCATATTTACTCTTCAATAGTTTACATAATTGCTAACCCCCTTGCTAGTCTTGTTTCAACTCACCTCAGATGCTTAGTTAACGGGATTAACTGTATTTGCCTTTGGGGCGTGGCTGAGTCCAGTTATTAGATATGATGAAAAAAGAACATGCAATCACACATGCTAGCACCTAGGGAAGATCTACCTAATCAGATCTGTCCAGGTTTTTATATTAAGCTTATCACTAGGCATTTCTGAGCCCTAAGCCACCTTTTAATCTTCCCAGCCAAGCTATTATCGATTCCCAGACCTAGCCCAGTAGATCAGGGAGAAGCAATATAAACTTGCTGTGAGGGCTTAATGTCGCTGCCATTGCTAGGAGCAACAACATTAGATTTTCAAATAGATTTCTAAAGTAAGGCTCCTAAGGCAGAAATAAATTACCTGATTTTCAAAACTACTGAGCACTCAGCCACTTCCATTTACTTCCTGTTGTCTCCTTTCTCATTAATGATAAACCTCCCAACCTCTTCAGCAAATGAGGCAGGGGTCCTCCAGGCCACACCTCCAATCACTACACAACCGTGATTTATTCCCTGAGGGCCCTTCATCCAGTGCAATGAATGAGGCAGAGGTCCTGAGGAAAAGATAGTATGTGATCATGTATTTCACGATGGTATCATCAATTAAATACACAAGGGGTTGAATTAATAAAGAAATAGATGGGCAGGACTGTGGAGAGACAGCAGAACACAGGAAGGGATCAAAAGGACAGAAATTTGCATGCAGAGACCAAATGGAAGAAGGGGAATACACGAAAGAACAAGAAAAAGGAAAATGAAGCAGGGTGAGTGGACAGTAAAAGATGGTGTGAATGTGAAAGATGAAGAATCACAGGAAAAGAGAGGTTTCAAATGGAAGAGAAGAGAAAGGAAATATTAAAAGAAAATACAATGGAGGGAATGGTAAGGAGATGGATAGAATAGGCTGGAGAGAAAAAGAGGAAGAAAAATGAAGAATGGAACAATCAAGACATAATAGCTATCCCTTTCCTGTACTCATGTGACCCCCTACTCTAGGCCTCATAAACCACTCTGGCAGCATATTGTGGACATTAGTGAACTACAAGGGGCAGCATGTGGGGAACAGGCCAAACATCCACCCCTACACACAGGGCTGGCCCTGGACCAAATGGCGCCCCAGGCGAGGAGCATGTTCGGCACTCCCCGCCCCATTTGTCAAACTTTTGAATACTTCAGTTTTTTTGCATTTGTAGCCCATTTCACAACTGTGATGCACGATTTGCATGCATGATTTATCCCTGTCATATAAGATGATAAATTTGCATGCTAGGATCAGTAAATCTGTATTTATTCATGCCACCTATAAACAAATTAAAAAAAATCCTTTCCTCTAAGCTTATAGAAACTTTATACTTTTAAGAGTAACTGAAATGTACTAACATCAAGAAATTGAACGGTGCCCCAACACTGGGTGGACCAGTATTAAATAGTGTTACAGTAGGTAACGACTGTGACCCACAGCATAAGCAAAATCCTCAATGCTATCCACACATTGGAAAAAGTGTCCCAGAAATGCTCTGCATCATGAATGAATTGGAGCCTTAGAATGTTAACCCTGGCCTAGTCCTTTAGTTCAAAAGGTCACTTTTCTCACCTTTGCCTTTGTGAACTGAAGCACAGCGTCAGAGAGCGTTTATCATTTGCAAGCGATAAAATAGCAAGCAATGTCAGTCACTTGTTGGCCATTGTCAATCAAAGGTACGTTTTAATGAGTCTGAGCTTTGAAAAGCTGCTCTCACCACTCGCGACTATGACCGACAGCATAAGCAAAATCCTCAAAGCTATCCACACATTAGGAAAAGTGTCCTTGAGCTCTGCATCATGAATGAACTGGAGAACTTGGAGTGGAGAGTGCTTCCCATGTGGCAAAATGTGACACATTGTCCAATTCAACATAGAGGTCTTTATCATTGATCTCCGAACATTCCTTCAGCAACCGGTGAAGGTCCATACAATTGTTTAAGAGTGTTTTCCTGTCTGCTGGCAGCTTATTAAGGTCTTTAAAAAAAACACAGGTCTTTTCATGGTGCTTCATTGGTCCTAACCTTTCTTTGATGGATACTTGAGCAGTGTCAATGAGCGAGCAAAAAAACTCCCTCTTGAATCCCTGCCCCTAAATCTGGCCCTGCCTACATAGATCTTTCTGTCTTCCTTCCCATGTGGGAGGCTACATAAAGGCAGTCCTCTCCGTGGGACCCCTTGTACATCTGCTCAGCTCCCCACCTGGCTATTATGAAGAGACGCAATCTCTCATGTAGGAAGGCCCCAAACCAACTACATCCAAAACAGTCTCCTTACAGAGCCTAATGCAAGATAGCATGAAGAGATGGTGATGACAGTGAACATGAAGTCACAAATCAGAAGGCCCTAGTCCCATTAATATGTTAGTGATAGTGCCTGCAATAAAGCAATCAACATAAACATCATTCTAGCTAATGTACCCTCAGTGTTTAAAGGGCAATCATTTAATAGGGGAAATAAAATCCTATCTTTTAGAATTCCACTCAAATCCACAGTTATTCACTTAAGGCCCAAACCTGCAAGTTATTGAGAACCGCCTGAGTGATGCTAAGAACCCTCTGTTCTCATGACTCGGCCACTTGCATGACCAGGCTCGACACAATCAGAACTGGATTGAGGGGCAGGTGACCCAGGCAAATGCCTGGGAGGCTGGGTTTGGGGGGCGCCACGCCCAGGGTGCTGTTTTTGTTGTTAGCGACAAAAGGGAAAATAGAATGTTTGAAGTAAAATATTTCAGGTATTCTGTATGTGGATTCATTTTTCACTAACCTTCTAGAATGTTCTGGACCTTTGTAGAATCTCATGGAACTTTCCAGACTTTCTGAGAACTATGTTTTCCTCAAACCTCCTAGAATGTTGTCAGCCATGCCCTCATGGGTATATAAGGCCAGGGGTATTGCCAGTCAGACAGTGAGATACAAGAACAAACTGAAGTTAAGTGAGAGCCCAGCTGCGATATTGTGAACCTTGTTTTATTGTGTAATTGTGAAAGTGTACTTGTGTTTAAGACTTGAAGAGTGGATGTAGCAACTAATAAAGGACATATTTAATGAGATGCCAGAGATATCTATTGAATCCCTATCTACGCAACAATACAAAAGAAATATGTTACTTCTTTTGCCATGCTTAATGTTTAATGACTTTCTAAAACTGTGGAACATCGATTTTTGCTCCCCCTAATACTGTCGGTTTTCCCCTGTAGAAAATAAAAGATGTGCCCAAAGAAGCCTTTAGGAACTCAATATAGGAAGCGAAAAGCTCAATTGCAATCTAGTTTTCAGCTAGGGGCAAACTTGATGGGAAAATATCTGAAACAGAACAACATAGACTGGGCTGTAGGCAATAGCGATCATCCCAGTGCACAAGAAATTGAGGAGTGAAGTGTAAATGACGGAAGTCTTATTATTAAGGAATTAGCAGATTTACCTAAAGATAAGGAATGGAAATGTAAGGCAAGTGATGGAGAATCATCAGGTTTTCCTGGTGGCATAAAGGAAAGTGATGATAAAGAAGAATGTGGCTCACATAAAAAGGAGAATAATTATAAAGAAAAATCTGGTTTACAAGAAAAAGGGAGAAACGATAAAGAAGAATCAGCCTCGCATGATGACAGAAACAGCAGTGTGATAAATTGCACACCACAAATCGATACATCAGATCCTGCTTTATGGCTGGCAATCCTAAACTCTGCCAATATTGATCATACAATTTTGAACGGGCTGGGCAAAATCGAGGATACGATGTTTCCAGTAACTGAGCAGAAGCAACACTTCTCAAAGTCACACTGCAAAAGAGTGCTCAAGAATGATGAGAAACTGAATCAGCATTGGCTAGTTTACTTGAAATCAACTGACAGAGTGTTCTGTTTCTGTTGCAAAATATTTGACACGAATGCCAAGTCATTGCTTGTGCTTTTCGTGTACAATTACTGGCATAATTTAGCTGATGCTCTGAAGCAACATGAAAAGTCACCCGGCCATTTTATGGCCTACTCCAAATGTATGGAGGTCAAGTTCAGGCTCTTGCTGAATAAATGCATAGATGCAGAAAACCAGTGCATTATTAATGTAGAAACCCAGCACTGAAGGAACATGCTTGAGCATCTGATCTCAATTACCCTCTCCCTTGAAAAGAATAATTTGGCTTTCCGGGGCTTGTCGGACAAGTTGTTCACTGACCATAACAGTAATTCCTTGGTTTGGTAGAGCTCCTTGGGAAATATGATGATGTCACGCATGAGCACCTACGTCAAGTAATTTGTAAAGAAGCTATGGACCATTACTGCAGCAAAACAAGTCAAAACGAATTGATAGACCTTATAGCAAGGAAGGTGCTTGAGAACATATTAATGTGGCTCGGCAAAGCAAAGTACTATGCCGTAATAATGGAATGCATTCCCAACATTAGTCACAGTGAAAAGATGTCATTTACAGTAAGATTAGTTGATGAAAGAATGGCTGTATCCAAGTAAAGGAACACTTTCTCTGTTTCCGGTCTGTGGACGACTCTGCTGGAAAAGGCCGAACAGAATTGTTTATGAACATTTTGAATGAGAATAAAATAAAACTTCAGGACTGCCATGGCCAAGGCTACGACAACGGTGTGAATTTGAAGGGAAGAAACAGTGGCGTCCAGGCTAGGATCCTTGTGATGAATCCTAGAGCTTTCTTCATGCCTTATGGCTTCCATTCCCTCAACCTGGCTGTGTCAGATGCAGCATCATCTTCTTTAGATTCGGTATCTCTCTTCAGAATACTGCAAAGAATATACAGCTTCAAGCATCAGGTGGAAGATGCTCACAGATAATGTTACAAACCTGACCATGAGACCACTAAGTGACACTCGCTGGGAGAGCTGCATTGACAGCGCAAGGCCAGCGAGGTACCAAATGGCTGAGATTTACAGCGCCCTCATGGAGCTGGTGCCGTAAAGCCGAGGCCAGAATCTGACACAAGGCATAAAGCCTGGCAAACCAGATCACTGACTTCAAATTTCTGATCTCAATTGTGGTTTGGCAAGATATTCTGTTCCAAGTAAGCAAGGCACTACAAACTCAGTCAATGGACATCACACCCACTACTATGTTGATGAGATGCCACCTTCCATTCTGTGCATCCAATGAAGTGGACTGTAGTCCATGAAAGCTTATACTGAAATAAATGTGTTAGTCTCTAACGTGCCACAAGTCCTCCTGTTCTTTTTGCTGACACAGACTAACACGGCTGCTACTCTGAAACTTGATTTCATTGTGGCCTACGGAGACAATGGATTTGAAAATGGAATGGGTTACCTAGGGAGGTGGTGGAATCTTAAGGTCAGGCTTGACAAAGCCCTGGCTGGGATGATTTAGTTGGGGTTGGTCCTGCTTTGAGCTGGGGGTTGGACTAGATGACCTCCTGAGGTCCCTTCCAACCCTGAGATTCTATGATTCTATGAAAATGCCATCACTGCTACCAAAGAAACGGTGGAAACTTTAGGAGGTAAGCCGGTCTTCAAGGAAAATCGTATTCATCACAAGAAGAGACAGTTTGGTTACAAGGGCAGAGAAGGTGATGGGAAGCTCGGAAGAAAAATTCAAGAGGGAGGTTTTTTGGTTGCTCATTGACACTGTTCGAGTGTCCATCGAAGAAAGGTTCGGACAAATGAAGCACCACAAAAAGCCTTGGGGAGTTTTGTATGATATTAGTAAGCTGCAAACAGACAGGAAAACACACTTGAACAAGGGAAGCACTCTCCACTCCAAGTTCTCTAATTCATTCATGATGCAGAGCTCAAAGACACCTTTCCTAATGTGTGGATAGCTTTGAGGATTCTGCTCACGCTCTTGGTCACAGTCGCAAGTGATGAGTGTGGCTTTTCAAAGCTCAGGCTCATTAAAACATATCTTCAACTGACAATGGCCAACAAGAGACTGACATCGCTTGCTATTTTATTGCTTGAAAATGCCATTGGCCAGTCTTTGGATCTCTGACACTGTGCTTCAGTTTACGACGGCAAAGGCGAGAAAAGTGACCTTCTGAACTAAAGGACTAGGGTTAACTTTCTAAGACTGTCACCTACTGTAACATTATTTAATACTGGTCCACCCAATGTTGGTGCACAGTTCAATTTCCTGATGTTAGTACATTTCAATTATTCTTAAAATTAAAAAGTTTATAGAAACTTAGATAAATAAATTTTTTTATTTGCTTATATATGGCATGAATAAATACAGATTTACAGATCCTAGCATGCAAATGTATCTTCTTATATGACAGGGATAAATCACGCATGCAAATCGTGCATCAAAGTCATTGAAATGAGCTACAAATGCAATAAAAAATAAGGTATTCAAACGTTTATCAAGTGGGGAGGGCGCCATTTGGTCTAGGACCGGCCTTGGACAGAATGAATGCCAGACAGAAATAAAATAAATAAAATGTAGCTGCTGGTGCAGCAATTCTGACTATTCTGCAAAAATATTTGCAGTTCATGCACACCCTGTCATTATAACTGGCATAGGGATTCCTATCAACACATGGGTCATTTCGGTGGGCGGGATGGCCTCAAAAAGTATATTTGCATTTTTAGGCACAAGAACTTGTCCAATGGTGCCATTTCTCTAACTGAAAAGGAAGTTTGCTGAGTAAGAGAGTTCTATAATAACTACCTCTAATGCTTTACAGTTTTTTTTAACAACACAGAATACAGTAAGGAAGAGTCTAAATGCCTTTGTGAAATCAGTGGGTGTAGTGAAGTGGTATGACAATAGCACTGAAAATCAGGAACCTGTTAAACCCAATTCTTACAGCTCACTCCCTTTCCGGCTTTAGGCGAATCACTTCACTTCTCTGCCTCGGGTTCCCAATATGAAAAATGAACATAGCCACGCTTATTTCCCTACCTCACAAAGTATTGTGAGGATTAGTTAGGTATTCTCAAGTGCAGTACAGAGAATGTTTTTAGCTTTCCTTTGCCATTCCTTGTGTGTGTAAGGGCATGAAATAATAATTAGGAGGCCATTATCTATCAGACTCCTTACTGTGCTGTGCCTTTCGCCCATTTTTAAAACCACCCTGCACAGATCCTTAAAAGGGAATATCTACAAATATTGGATTGGACAGTGTGATGGGGTCTATGTTTTAGTTTGATACAGTGAAATACAATAAGAATTTAAGGAGCAATTCACTGCCACTGAACTGGACTGGGAAACACTTTAAATGCAAAGAGCCTTGAAAAATCTTTAGACTGCTTGTTGTATTAATCTAAGTGTCTCACATCAGCATGACTCATTGTTATGGATTTGTTGTCTCTGTAGTTATTAGTCTGGCTGGTTTTTGAAAAGGAGGGCACAGGAATGCTAAACTCCTCATTTTCAAATGGCTTGAGGTATGTTTTCACCTGCTGTGCATTCATATCCAATGCTGCACTTACACACATAAATCAGGCATGCCTAGTTACCATGTTTCATTGACTGTGCCTGTTTGCATAGACAGAATTTGCAGACATAAGTGAATATACCTGTAAGTTTTTCAGGTGTGCATGAGATGCCTCCATTTGAAAACTTGGCTGAGAACATTTTTGCTACAGTTCTCTTAGCCCCATCTGAACTAACACCCTCTAGGCTACTGTTGATGGATGTTGTTAGATGTTTGGCTGCGTGTGCATTCTCCCTGTGTGCTGTCCCAGCTCTGTGCAGATAATTGGCACAGCAGACCTCGATTGCACTGTCCAATAACCACAGACCCGTTTGTAGCGAAGGAACTCGGTCAGATTTATTGTCAACGAAGCCCAGTCCTAATGCCCTGGCTCAACGGTTACAGGTACACTAACACATGTATGCCCGTTGCAATGGATTAGCTCAGTTGACGGCAGGACTTTTCATTATTCCCTAGGCCAGCCAAAGACACTCCCTCTGAGAGTCCATTTTATACACCAATACAAACAAGTTACGTGTTACCCATCGGCCACCCGTTACCTTGTACCTGCTGCTTTGATAAAAACATCTCTATCCATCATGCTATCATCCTGACCTTATCTTTAGGATGAGTCAGCATGTTCCTGTTATCTTTGGGGAATGTGTTGGTTTCGAGATGTTCTGGTACCACCTTTCTGGAATGTGTTTGCATGTGTGTTTTGTGCCTGGCACTTTCTTAGGAATATGTGTTTCTGTGATATCAGCCCTGTTCTTGCCAGATTCTGTAAGCTTGCAGGCAGGCAGAGCCTGACTTCTGCTCACTTTGCGTCTTTCCTTTATATCAGCAAAGCTTGACCACTACTTTAGTTCAGGCCTCAGGCCTCACACCAGGCTTCTGATGCAAGGCCTTATGTTTCAGGCTCTCTGCCTGCTACAGCTTCTTGTGGACACTCTGTGAATGGCTGCAGCACTGCCTCAAGTTTCAGGAGTGACTCGCCCATAGCCAGACACGTAACTTTCACTTTTTTAGAATAGGAACGGAACTAAACCGGGAGCATCAGACATCTACAAATGTTCCTGTTAAACCAAGAAGGGCCTGGGCCTGATCCCACTGAAAGAAATGGGAATTCTGCCATGGACTTTAATGGGGGCATGTACAAGCCCAAAGCTCAATTTAAAAAAATATCTGCACAGGCCCTGAAAAAGGTTACCACTGCAGTGTCTAAGGGTGAGACCTAGAGTGTAAGAAGTTATATTTTTTACTTGGAAGCATAACAGGGAAATCAGTTAGAGGCACAGACAATATCCTGCTATATGATATGAATGCAGATTGGAGTCCTTATCAAATATTCAGACAGCTCCTTTTTTCCCCAACACACTTTATAATGCGCTGTGACACTTGATGGAAAGGAGACCATTGTAGGTCTTTGCTGTTCTGTTCAATTAAAAGGTAAAATTATTTCCATATACTGAGCCAAACCTTGCTGTCTCTACGCAGTCGTCACACAGGGAAAACAACCATTAGCTTTACCGGCCTTTTTTTTCCTGAGTAAGGATGTCAGGATTTGGCTCAAAGTATTTTAATGTAATCATTGACTGATATATAGATTATGGGCCTGATTCTTATCCAGAAACCCCTTTCCATCCACCTTGACATCCATTTACACCATCAGAGAAGATAAAAAGGGCCTTGGTAAATGAGAATCGAGTCCTAGATTTCTGCTCTCATTTAGTTCAGTTCGTCCTTGTTGCTCAAGGCAAGTAATGAATAGATTCATAGATTATAAAGCCAGAAGGGACCATTAGATCATCTCATCTGACTTGCTACATAACATAGGTCATAGAATGTCATCCAGTTACCCCTGCATTGAGTCCAATAACTTGTGTTTGGCTAAAGCATATCTTCCAGAAAGGCACCCAGTCTTGGTTTGACATCAAGGGATGAAGAATCCCTTCCCTTGGTAGTTTGTTCCAGTGGTTAAACAGTTACCGTTACAAATCTGTGCTTTATTTCCAGTTTGAATTTGTCTGGTTTTGATTTCCAGCCACTGGTTCTTGTTATGCCTTTCTCTGCTAGATTAGTGAGCCTGCTGGTAGCCAATATTTTCTTCCCATGCAGGTATTTACACACCCTCTTGATCTTCTTTTTGACAAGCTAAACGGATTGATCTCTTTAATTTTCTCACTATAAGGCATTTTCTCCAGCCCTCAAATCATGTTTATGGATTTCTTCTGCATCCTCTCCACTTTTTCAACATCCTTTTAAAGTCACTGACACCAGAACTGGATGCAGTATTCCAGTATGGTTCTTATCAATGCAGTATACAGATGTAAAATCGCCTCCTTACTCCTATTCACTACTCCCCTATTTAACCATGAAAGGATGCAATTAACTAATTATTGGACATTATTAACATGACGTATGAAGTAGCTTCATGCTAATAACCAACAGTAACATGCAGTAGAAACATGTAGTACAGTATCTGTTCAGCACTATATATGATTACATTTTACTAGTCTACGCATGTGTTGAATTATCTGCAAAATATTTTGGTCTGGTATCTGAGCACCTGGAATTTTAAAGGGAACTAATAGTATGTAGTGTTATGTAAATAACTAAATTTAAGATTTTCATTTTATTTTTAAAGAGAGGAAAAGGCTTGGTGTTCCCAAAAAACCCCACTCTTGTGTAGATGTTTTAACCATCTCAGACCAAAAGCCCCTGCAACTATTTGAGATTACACATCTCAGTGAGGAATTCCTTTAGATACATTTGATTAGAAAGGAAGTAATTGAGGCCCCGATAGAGGAAAACATTCCTATTCAGGACAGCATTTAAGCACATCCTCAAGTTTAAGCCCATTGTCTCTGAAGGCAATGGGACTTACATGTGTGCTTATAGTTAAGCATACACTTGAGTGCTGTCCTCAGTAGGAACGGACATAGGCACTTGATTAACTATTTTTCTAGACCAGGGTATGAAAGAGGAGCCTCCCTGTAGGGACTATTGCCCAGTTAGCTGAAGAAAGCAGCAGGCAATGGATGTGGTTTAAATAGGTGACAACTTTACTACAATATCTGCGAGTACCTGGCAATAAATTTTGCAGTGCAGGTCATCATCATTTCCTTAAGCACTTCCACATAATCCCCAGCCAGACATCCTGTTGCTGGGACCCTGTCATCCTCCCTTTGTATGTGGAATAAGGGGGCTAAAAAAAGAGGGGGATTGGCTCTCCACTGCACCTGATGTAGGAGCACCGAATCCCACTTCCTCAGATCCCTTACGGGATGCTTCAATCCTTTTCCAATCCATTTTATACAATTACTGCTTCCCTTCTGTATCAAGTATCCCCAATGCACATCCACCACAAGGATGCACCAGCAATTAGCTTTGCTGCCTACCTCCATCCCACGCTGGATTCCTAGATATTTACTGATTCATTCCTTAATATAGGACAAAAATATATCCACCCCCGAGTCAGATAGTGAGACCCCAGATGGTGGGAGCTAACCAGAAGGGGAGCAGCTCCAGAACAGAACCTTGGCCTCCCCAACAAGTACTGAGACTTCGTGGATGTGTTTGAAAAGAAAAACACAGATTCACTACCCCACACACAGGGACAACAACTGTCCAATAGAACATTATGGGACAAATTTTAACTTGACAAATGACTCCTATTGAAGTAAGCGTGAGCCTCATATGCCTCACAAAATTTGGCTCAGTAAAAAGCAGCCAAAAGAAAAAGCATATGACTTTATAAATATATCTATAATATATAGAGAAAATGATAAGGAGGGGCTGTCATATATACAATATAAACCATCTGAAGTACACAGACTTCATTCTTATGTTTCTTTTTTATTAGTTAGAGGGTTTCATGTCACACCACATACATGCCTGTGTGTCACTTATATGTTATAACATCATCCACAAGCTTATCAATATCTAACATAGCACTATTGTATGTCTTGTTTAGAGCTTGCCCACACTTGAAATTCTATAGCAGCACAGCTTCACCACTGTAGTACCTCAGTGTAGACATTACCTATGCTGACAGGAGGGGTTCTCCCATCACTGTAGTTAATCCACCTCCTCCAGGAGCTGGTAGCTAGGTCGATGGAAAAATTCTTCTGTCTACCTAGCGGTGTCTACACTGGAGGTTAGGCTGGCTTAACTACACCCTCAGGGGTGTGAATTTTTCACATCACTGAGCGACATAGTGAAGCCAACTTAATTTTCTAGAGAGACCAGGCCTTATTCAACAAAGGAATTAAAAATGTAAAGAGGAATGTTGGGAAATATGGAGCATATGGGCCCATGTTTTCAAATGTGGGTGAAATGAGCACACCCCCAAAAGCATGTGTGTATCTGTTATGACAGAAGTAACATGTATTTATGCACACCACATAGCTAGCTATTTATGCACACCACATAGTTATCAGACTTGCATGAGTAAACTCCCAGTTGCTGATGCAGATATGGACTTCTCTGAATTCATATTCATGGCCACATTTAAAAATTTGGCCCCAAAAGCAGAGAAATAAAATGACTAATAAAATAGAGATCTTAGTAAAGAACATCATGAATTGCACCCTTTAAAAGTAATACACTGATGTCTAAAAAGAAGGTGTTTTAGCTGGTGGTGGCCAAGAATTTAACTCTCAGTCATCAAAAGTACTGTGATAGTTTTGCACTACAGACCATATCATCAAAAACCATTGTCTTTTAAAGAGTTGAGAGAACAGCCATCTGCTCCCAAACACAAAACTGCCCTCACATAAAACAAACATATTCTGCTCCAAAACAGAAATGTGTGCACTACATTTTCCAAAATAAAAATAAAAGTTTCAATGTGTTTCTTCATACTCGGCTATGGAAATAGGTTGGTCAAAAACCAAGAGGAAAAATGCATCCCACAGTGAATAAAACACCATTCTCAAGCTGCTAGAAATAGTACTAGCGCTTATTTCATTTCTGATCCCTGCCTATTACAATAGCCTAGCCGGCAACCAAATCACATCATTGCTTCAAAGACTCTGAAAGATATAAAGTCTCAGGCTGAGAGGAAATAGAGATTTTTGTCTCCAGTCTTCTCCCCTCACAGATTCCAGTACAACACAAAATGAACAATGGATTGGAGAGGAAAGTTCCACAGAAGTTGCAGCCAGCAGCTGGGGTGGGAAGAGATAGATAACTTCTAAGTTAAATTAACACAAAGTTTTAGGCTTTAACCCTGGTCTACTGCTAAATGTACCAAGCAGGTATATCAATGTAGAATGAACCTGCTCTGCTCTTGAAAGTTCCAAGTAGGCATGTTCAGGAATAAAATGTGTTTGCTGTGCATGTAAATGTGCCCTCTGGGCTGCTGAATGAACCAGGCATGTTCCTATGTATGTTCAGTAGCGTGCACCTGCTGTGCTATGGAATGGACCAAACAAAACTCCCACAATTCTAGCCTGAATGGACTATCCTTTTCTTTCCTACCTTTTTATTTGTACAAAATAGTGCGCAATCTGAGAAAATAGAACACAAAGTCATATTTTGAATAGTCTGAGTACATTCTGTAATGGCTCCATGTCACAACGGAAACCATAAGGCAAACATCCACTTACTTTGTTCCTCTATATTACAACCCAAATTGCTAATGAGGGTTAATAGCATTTAGGGGCATTTTCCAGATGTAAAAAACATGATGATTCGTGGAAAAACTACTGCACTCTGTCAACTTAATTAAAACTAGGAACTGGCAGTTTCCCAGAGGAAGTGCAACACCAACACCGTTACAGTGTACAGGGCCGGCTTTTGTCGGAGCAAAAAAAACCAAAACGCCGGAGGCCAGAGCAGGGCCCCCTTGGGCGCAGGGCCCAATTCCGGGGAATCGGCAGAATCGTCTTAAAGCCGGCCCTGATAGTGTAACAGTGCAGAATCTGTTATTCTCTTTAAATAAGTAGGCATGGCTCGTCCAGAACAACTCAGTTTTAGTTCAGTGAAATTTTGCTCTGAATCACTGATTTATATCTTTTAAACCAAACATATTTCACAGTAGTTAAAAGTGAGCCAAACAGCAATGTAGATCCTAGCATTGACTCAGTAACCATATGTATTAAATTATGCCAAAGATAAAAGACCACAGTATAACTAGGAAGAGGCATTGGTTTGAAAATGAAAGGTCACATCATCACAGTTTTAAGCAAGACACGAAACTCAATGGCCAGGAGTCTATACTGACTATACAAGCTGCCCTAACCTATATATTTTAATCTGTGAATCCAAGCAATTATGAGAATTTCAGACACCCATCCACCACTATCACCATGAAGAATTTATTTACAGGATAATTTACTTGAAGTAACAGTTTCCTCTTTACTAATAATCTGGCTATGCCAATGAAACCTAAACTAGGTGGCAGCTAGAGATGAGCAAAATATTTTAGCTTAAATCTTTTCACTGAAAATTGCAGATTCAGCAACACCAAAGCATTTCACAAATTTATCTTAATTTCACCAAACTGTATTGGTCGAAAAAAACCTAAAAATATTCCCCAAAAAACCAAAACATTTACATTTTTTTTTAAAAAAAAAAATCATTTCCAAATGTCCTTTAATATTATTTTTCAAAAGTTAAAAAATTTAAAAGTAATTCAAATTGAAATTAAATGTTCATTTCCAATCAAACAATTTATTTCAGGTTTGACCTAAAACATTTTTTTTATTTTTCAGAATCGCCAATGAAATGAAAAAAAAAACAGTCATTCACCCAGCTTTAGTTATTGTATTTAACTAAATAATGCATTCAGGTGCAAAGTTAAAAAAAATTGCATGCAAGTTCCATTTGATAATTGTTTACTGTCTAATGCTCCTTTTCTTCCAACAAAGGCTTTTAAATTTTTTCTGAAATAAAAATGCATCTGGCTAACTTTTCCCATACAAAACTGATTTTCCCAAATGTGGCATCTCTTACCACTCAAATATATTTCTCATAGCAGACTGGCTTTTAAAGGCCAGGGAAATTACACTGGCCTAACTCCCCACCCCTTCCCCCCAAAAATGTTTACTCTATGAAAGCAGAATGCTGTCAACCCAGTTAGGCCCCATCATTTGTTCTTTTATTTTTAAGCAATTGTAGTACAGTCAGCGGTAACAGCCTGAAGAACGAGGCCTTCAGCCTTCCGGCTCTTTGCTGAGACTACCCAGGATGCAAATTAGTGTCCATTGTCCACAACAATGGTAATTTTGTAAGGTAAACACCTTTCCTCTACGACCTAGGTTGACACCATACCACCAATATATTTCACACAGGCTCCCCAGGGGCTGAGCTAACTGGGGAGCAGGAGAGGCAATTCCCTCCTCCCTGGCAGCCTTTAGGGATATATGCATAGAGGTCACTCTAGGCATAGGCAAGCTAGGCAACTGCCTAGGGCAACACAGCTATCTCGGTGGCAGATTCGTGGCAAGCTGGGGTGTGATGAAGCACAGACTACTTGTCTGTGTGTATCCTGACGTGCATTAACAGTTCCCTAACATGCTTTGATCTAGTCCTTTTTGAAATAAGACTAGATCAAAGCACATTAAGGAATTGTTAATGTGTGTCAGCAGGATGCACCTGGTGTACACCCTAGTATATTAACACATGCACACAGCCCTCAGCATGGACAATGCAGCTGGAAGGCCTGGCTGGTCATGGCAGCCCAGAGGGAAGCCTGTAGCCTGGCCCAGCTCCCAAGTGCTGACCAGAGCCACCAGCAGTGGCGGATTTACCACGGGAAAGTGATTTAAAGTTGAAATAGTGCAATTTAAAAAACAACAGCACAGGAAGCGAACAATAAAGAACAAGAATCAGAGGGGTAGCCGTGTTAGTCTGGATCTGTAGAAGCGACAAAGAGTCCTGTGGCACCTTATAGATTAACAGAGGTATCGGAGCGTAAGCTTTCGTGGGTGAATACCCACTTCATCGGATGCATGCAGTGGAAATGTCCAGAGGCAGGTATAAATATGCAGGAAAGGGTCAGGCTAGAGATAACGAGGTTAGTTCAGTCAGGGAGGATGAGGGCCTCTTCTAGCAGTTGAGGTGTGAACACCAAGGGAGGAAAAACTGCTTAAACTTCATGTAATGTTTAAGAAAAGTTTTGTAAATGAGTTCTAATAGTTCATGGCTTAGGGACCCAATCTTATGGGGTTCCACAGACTTCCGTATAGATTATTTAGGTTAATTTTTCTATCTACCCAATGGGACTCGGTGCTCAGTCTAGAAGATACCATCAGAGATGCTTAGTTTTGCAGTTCTCAAACTGTGGATTTGTGTCTCCAGAGGTAACATGCTTGTTAACAGCAAAAATGTTTTTAAATAAATAATGTATAGAGGTGAGAAATAACAGACCTCAACCCTATTGTCCCTCTGCAAATTTGTGTACACAGGGTCAACCCCTTACCTCTCTTTAAAAGTGAAAAGGTTCAAAAAGTTCAGTGAATAGAAGATTGTTGAGGGCAGAATAGATCTGGACAAGGAGAAGTCTGGAGAGAAATGTGAGAAGTGAGGAACATATGTTTTTTGTTAAAATATTATGTTTGCTGTTGAAGAAAAAAATCCAGAATACTTAACGTTATTGTTTTAGTTAAATAAAACAATTTAAAAGTCTGTCTGGTGATGTTCTCCTCCTAATACAGCCTGGCAAGAAAATCCTCCAAATATTAATGATTAACCTCTTGAATTTGAGATAGTTCACCTCCCAGTGAGTTCATAAATATCTGCTTCAATTATCATTGGTAAATGAAATAACCAATCATTCATTTTCTGATATAGCTGTAAAACTCATCTGATAAGTTTTCAAAATAAATCACGGTTTAAAAGTGTATAGTGTGTACCTTCTAAAAATGAAACCTACATCTATCTCTGAGTTGTGAAGAATATGTATTAAGGTTATAACAACCAATAAGAATGGACTTTTATGTAGAACCCATGATTAAATCGAGTCTTCCTAACTAGTGATTTAAATCATGATTTAAATCAAATCCACCTTGCCCCCTCTGTGCTCTTGCCCCTTCCCTCTTCATTCCCCAGGGGGGCCCACAAATATGTTTGGCACCGGGCCCACAAAAAGTTAATCCGGCCCTGGCCGCCAGGGTCCTTTTTCGACCAGGAGATGTTGCTCATTTCCTCTACCTTGGAAGTCATCTTTCATCCAAAGCAGATATTGATGCAGACATTCAACATCGCCTGAGCTGTGCCAGTGTAGCTTTTTCTCATTTATGGCACAGGGTTTCTGAAGATCACGACATTCGAACAGACACCAAGCTTTTTGTTTATCAAGCCATTATTCTCCCAACACTGTTGTATGGGTCCGATACTTGGACAACCTATAAACACCACTTGAAAGTCCCTGAGAGGCACCATCAATGCTGCCTTTGTAAGATTCTGAAGATAAAATGGGAAGACAGGCGCACCAATATCAGTGTCCTGGAAGAGGCAAAGACCACCAGTATCGAGGCAATGATCATTCGTCAGCAATTCCGCTGGACTGGTCATGTTGTCTGGATGCCAGACCATCGCCTCCCAAAACAGCTCCTGTTCTCTCAGCTGAAAGAAGGATACTGTAACGTGGGTGGACAATAGACGCTTTATAAGGACTTACTGAAGGACAACCTAAAAAAGGTGTAATATTGACATTGACACTTGGGAGACACTTGCCCAGGATCGCTTAAAATGGAGTGAAGTCCCACATGATGGTCCCCTGCATTTTGAACTTGCTCGATGACAAGCTGAAGAGGACAAGAGGCGCAGGAGGAAGGAGAGACTGATTTCCAGTCACGGTCAACAGCCTCCTGCTGAGTCTGAAAACATCTGCCCTCATTGCAATAGAACTTGTGATTCAAGGACTGGCCTTAGCCACCTGAGGATCCATAACTCCCATGGAAGATGATCATACTTGGTAATGAGTGATCGTCCATCATCATCATCATATACAGTAACTCCTCACTTAACGCTGTAGTTATGTTCCTGAAAAATGCGACTTTAAGAGAAACGATGTTAAACGAATCCAATTTCCCCATAAGAATTAATGTAAATAAGGGGGTTAGGTTCCAGGGACATTTTTTTCACCAAACAAAAGTATATATATATATATATATATATATACACACACACACACACATACATATACATACACACACACACACACACACACACACACACACGCAGACTAAGTTTTAAACAAACAGTTGAATACTGTTACACAGAGATGATGATAGTGAAGCTTGGTTGAGGTGGAGAAGTAGAGGGTGGGAATTTCCCAGGGAATGCCTTACTGCTAAATGAACTAGCACTCCACTGAGCCCTCAAGGGTTAAATCTCACACTCTACAAGCCAGCAGGAAAGATGTGTTTCAGAGATAGAAATGCGCATTTCCAATTAGGTATCAAGAGTGGGGTCAGAAGTACACTGCCTTGTTAATTAGATCAGCAAGCCGGGCAGCTGCAGCTTCTGCATAAGGCAGCAGCTCCCTCCCTCGTGTGTCCCCCCTTCCATCCATGGAAGATGGGGTAAGCAAGGTGCAGGGGGACATTAGGCCCCCTCTTTTTCCGCTCCCCCGCCCCACACACAGCAATCAGGCAGGAGTCTCGGAGAGCAGCACATGGCAGTGGGGGAAGGGACAGCTGAACTGCCATTGAGAGCCTGCAAACGACATTAGAAGGGAGCATTTCACAACTGTAAATGAGCATGTTCCCTAATTGATCAGCAACTTAACAACGAAACAGTGTTAACCAGGCTGACTTTAAGTGAGGCGTTACTGTACTCACACACATATCTATATCATAGAAATGTATGACTGGAAGGGACCTTGACAGGTCATCTAGTCAAGTCCCCTACACTGAGGCAGAACTAAGTATTATCTAGACCAGCCCTCACCAGTGTTTGTTTAACCTGTTCTTTAAAATCTCCAATGATAAAGATTCTATAATCTCCCTAGGTAATTTATTCCAGTGCTTAACTACCCTGCCAGAAAATTTTTCTGAATGTTTAATCTAAATCTCCCTTGCTGCAATTTAAGCCCATTATTTCTTGTCTTGACCTCAGTTGATAAGGAGAACTATTTTTCACCCTCCTCCTTGTAGTAACCTTTTATGTTCTTGAAGCCTGTTAGCATGTCCCCTCTCAGTCTTCTCTTCTCCAGACTAAACAAACCCAAGTTTTCAGTCCTTCCTCATAGGTCATGTTTTCTAGGCATTTAAGCATTTTTTGTTGCTCTCCTCTGGACTTTCTCCAATTTGTCCACATATTTCCTGAAGTGTGGTGCGCAGAACTGGACACAGTACGCCAGTTGAGGCCTTATCAGTGCTGAGTAGAGTGGAGGAATTATTTCTTGTCTCTTGCTTACAACACTCCTTCTATTACATCCCAGAATTATGTTCTCTTTCTCTCTTTTTTTTTAAAATAACAGTATTACATTGTTGAATCATGTTTAGTTTGTGATCAACTAAATCCCCAGATCCTTTTCTGTAGTACTCTTTCCTAGGTAGTCATTTCTCATTTTGTATTTGTGCAACTAATTGTTCCTTCCTAATTATAGCACTTTGCATTTGTCCTCATTGAATTTTATCCATTATATGTTTATTTCAGACCATTTCTCAAGTTTGTCAAGTTCATTTTAAACTCTAATCCTGTCTTCCAAAGTGCTTGCAGCCCTTCCCAGCTTCTAGGAGGGAGAAGGGGAGGGGCAGGGACAGGGAAGAGAGACAGAGACACACATACGTGTTCATGGATGATTCTTGAGTCCAATACCTGGAAGAACATACTATGAGTACTGGTATGCATTCCAACATGGCACTGTGAATTATAGCTTCCTGGATCCAGAGAGGGGAAGTGTGTTGTTCAAATATTAATCAAAACCACAGAATATATTAATTATAGGACTTCACCAGCAGTCATCTTACTAATTCTTGCAAGAGATAATGATTTCTACTGGGTGTGCATTTTATTACGTATTAAAATAGACATTGAAGATACTGTAACTATCCACCCAATATGTTTAATTATATTTTATGCACAGGAGAGAGAAGTAATAGATGCACAGATGAAATCCCTGCCATCATTCAGACAAGATCCTTTATGAATTAATACGTAGTTGTTTTTATTATAGGTCACAAAAAGGGAATTTTCTGGTATTCAGACAACCATATATCGGTCACTTGTCTTCACTGATCTGCATATCTTACCTTAGAAATGACACTTTCATGGTCAACAGAAGAAATGTCCTGTGCTTTATTAACATCCAAAGTCCATTATTTCCATGAAATAGAGAAGAATAACTAAATTATAATAACTCTCAGGAGGCTCTTTTCAGAACACATCCCCGTGTTGGGGGAACTGGAACCACACAGCCCCACAGGGAACTCATGGAGGCAGACGCCCCAGTTCATATGGGGAATGCATACTGCTACACCCCTCAAGGAGTGCACCAGATCTTCCCTGAGTGCCCAGACATCTCTGGCTGATGTGCAGTGGGATCATCTCCTCCCCACCCCTTTTGGAGTGCTTTAATTGCAGAGAGGAAGCAGGGACTGCAGTTGTCTCTCATTGGGAGAGAGTTTAAAAAATGGTGATGCTGAAAAAGACCTGAGGTGATATGGTAAAATTCAAGGCCCACACAAAGTGCATGTGTAACCCTTGTTACACTACATAAGCCCTTGTTACAGGAGTGCTCTAGGCCCGTACATATGAAATAGTTGATTGATAATGTGCCAGTAAATGGTGCTTAAGAACACGTAGCAACTGCTGGATTTTATAAGACCAATAAAACTTGATGTTGTGCCCTGCAAACAGCTTCCTGTGTACAACTCATAACAGTCCTATTTAATAGGACTTAAGTGGTATATGGGCCTCATATGGGCTCTCTGCATAGGAGTGAGTTGTATGCCTAGTGAATAGAAAACTGGATATTAGCTTTTAAATGTGATATGGTAAGAAACAAACAACGAAGAAAAAGCCAGTATGGCTTTTGAAGGCCTATACCAGGAGTGGGCAAACTTTTTGGCCCGAGGGCCACGTCGGGGTTGTGAAACTGTATGGAGGGCTGGGTAGGAAAGGCTGTGCCTCCCCAGACAGCCTGGCTCCTGCCCCCTATCTGCCCCCTCCCACTTCCCGCCCCCTGTCTGCCCCCTCAGAATCCCCAACCCATCTAACCCCCCCCGCTTCTTGTCCCCTGACCACCCCCTCTCAGGACCCCCACCCCTAACTGCCCCCCCGGAATCCCACCCCCTATCTACACCCCCCCGCTCCCTGTCCCCTGACCCCTATCCACACCCCCGCCCCCTCAGGACTCCCACACCTATCCAACCCCCCCTGTTCCCTGCCCCCTTACCATGCCGCTCAGAGCACCAGGACTGTCAGCAGCAGGGGAGGGAGGACAGCAGGGGATGGGCCAGGGGCTAGCCTCCCCAGCCAAGAGCTCAAGGGCCAGGCAGGACGGTCCTGCGGGCCAGATGTGGCCCGTGGGCCATAGTTTGCCAACCTCTGGCCTATACAATGGTTGGCCTTACATCATTTACAAGCAAGCCACTTGTTTCTTTCTGACAGGTTTCAGAGTGGTAGCCATGTTAGCAAAAAGAACAAGGAGTACTTGTGGCACCTTCGAGACTAACAAATTTATTTGGGCATAAGCTTTCGCGGGCTAAAACCCACTTCATCAGATGCATAGAGTGGAACATACAGTAGGAAGAGATTTTTTTAAATATATATATATAAAAACATAACATATCACACACACACACACACACACACACACAGAACATGAAAAGATGGGGGTTGCCATACCAACTCTAAGAGACCAATCAATTAAGGTGAGCTATTATCAACAGGAGAAAAAAAAAACGTTTGTAGTGATAATCAAGATGGCCCATTTCAAACAGTTGACAAGAAGGTGTGAGTAACAGTAGGGGGAAACTTACCATGGGGAAATAGATATCTATTTGTGTAATGTAGTTTCTTTCTATGAGTCACTTCACTAATGAGAACAATCCTGGAATATAACTGAAGAAACTCCTATTGATTTTGATGTGCTTTCGATCAGGCCCTTTCTTCTAGGCACCTGAGTATCAGAGACACAGCTAGGTGTGGACTTCACTGACAGATACCACCATTCTGAAGGATAACTATCCGGAGACCGGCCTGTATGCTGTCAGGCCTAGCAGTCAGAGCAGGAGTAAGGCCTAGCGGTCAGAGTCCAAATATCGGAGCCCAAGGTCAAAGCAGAGTCAGAGCTAGGGATCTGAGCCAAAAGGTCAGAATTGAAGAGTCCAAATGCCAGAGCCCACAGCTGAGATAGAATCAGAACCAGGGCAGGTGGTCAGAACCAGATTACACGGCATCAGGGAAGGCAGGGACAAGACTGGGACAAGGCTGGGTGCAGGGTAGGGTCTAGGTTAGAGTGAGGCAAGGACAGGGAAATGGAGAATCCACAGATATGTGCACTGAGCAGCTGCTGGGCTTATGAGCAAGCCACCTATGACCGTAGCAGAACCTCCCGATTGACTGTGACCGAGCTGCACTTATTGACTGCCTGATGACTGGGCAAGTGCAGCTGCAGGCCCCATGGGGTGAGCGATAGAACATAGTAATCAAGTACAAGTACCAATATTGAAATTATACTACACCCAGGAAAGGAACTGAAGAGGGATAGGACTCCAAGGAGAGAGATGAACCTGGGTGAAGGCAAGAGCAAATTCTCCTAGAACGGAAACAATGAAAGCCTCATTGCCTGAGTCATTTAAAAAACGTAGACCAAATGAAATAGGGCAAACATACTGTAGAGAACAGTTGAGCAGTGGGTTGAGGGGTGGGGGCAGGGAAGGATTTACAATACGATTCAATAGGTTTTTATCCATCTCTCTGATTCTAAGACAGAGTGAAATAAAACTGGTAGAGAAGTAGAAATTGTATTTTAAAGCTTCTGGGGGTAAACAAACAATGGAGTTTTTTAAAAATTTAAAGAGAGACTGCAAGTTCAAACTTAAAACTGAAATATAAACTGAAATGGTTGACAGCTAAATTAAAATTAATAGATACAGGTTCATTTTTTTGTTTTGTTTTGGCTTGATCCCTGCAGGATTTGAAACCCACACTATAGAGCATTGTGTTTGTGCATGACAAACAGGAAGTGTGACTGCGTAGAATCTGATAAATAACACAAGAGACAATCTCCCTTTTGTTCTTACTCATATGGCATGCATAGTGCTTTACAATACATAAAGTATATACTGGTCAGATCCCATATACATACAGCTAAAATGGTGAAGAATTGATAGATATTGTGGTAGCTGCTTAGTGGCAGAAGATTAGGCAAAAGGAATGGCTTTTAGGTAGAAATTGGAGAATGCAATTCAAGCAGCCTTGTTCAGGAGAGCACTTAAGTGTGTGTTTGAGTCTCACTGAAGTCAGTGAGTTCTTCAGCATATGCTGAAGTGCTGTTCTGACTAGGGATGGACGTAGCTAACTACAGGTTTAAGTGATTTCCTGAATCATGTTTTGATCAAGGTGTGTGCTGTATGATTGAATATGACCATTTATATGACTGATATTATCACTGTTATACAATTGCAAGAAATCTTGTAGAAAGTATATACAAAAGGTGTCAACGGAAAAGTTACAAAATTTATCAAATATGATTATCCTGGTTAAATCCCTGTATCATCTTTGTATCTAAAGTTATGAATATTGGCTATGGACCTGTATCTTACACATGTTGTATTCCTGGGTAACACCCACCAGATAAGATTTACATTAAGGGTAGACAGCTACGTGTTGCTGCCCATTAAGGACACTTCTCTCTAACAATGGGCCATAAAAGAGAAACTCATCTCGCCCAGTAGGTCTTCATGTGGATGCCTCAAAAAGAATATGGGCAGTGGCTGCCCCGTGAGTCATCGAAGCATGCAAGGACATGTGATATGCTCATGTGACCCTGGACTCCATCTTGGGCCAGTAACTTTCCACAAAGACTTTGTTTGAGACAGCAAATTTCCAGGCGCATGGCAAACGATATAAAAAGACCCCCGAGATCTCTCCATTTTGCCTCTTTCCTGCCCTGATTCTCTGGACTGTGAATTTACAACTAAAAGGAGCATTTTGAACTACTGACTGAGGACCTTCCAATATTTTGAAAGTTACCAGAGAGACTTTACAAGCCATCAGTCTATTCCATCACTGCAATTATTTGTATGTATATGATCTATTAACCCCCTTCTTCTATTATTAAACCTTTAGTTTTTAGTTACTAAAGGATTGGCATCATGATTAGTGGGTATATATTGACCTGGCTAAGTGGCTGATCTCTTGGGATTAGAAGGATCCTATATTTGACTAAATTGATTTTTAGTAACCACTCATCGTAGAGTCCAGTGTCTGGGTGGTGAGCCAAAGGCTGGAATGCCTATGGAGACTGCATTTTTGGCTTCTTGTTAAACAATGTGGTGAGACAGAAGTTTACTGGCATGGTATAAACTAATGATAGAATAACCACCAGTTTGGGGTGAGTCTGCCCTGTTTCTCAGCAGTGTGTCCTGAATTTGGCATCCTCAGCTGTGACCCACTGAGAAACAGTGACATGAGGGAAGGGTTATTAGTTTTCACCTGAAAAGAGGGAGGTTATTTCAACCATAGAGACAGCATGGAAAAAGGCATTGAAAATTGTTGGTACTCAGTGAAATAAACAAGATAAATGATGAAGGGTAAATTGGATGCATTTTAAAAAAATCTAAACTAAAGGAAATGGTTAAGCTGAATATTCAGAATATATTCCTAAAAGGGAATGTTAATCTAATTCATAATCAGAAAAGGAAATAAATGTTTTTTAAATATGATTTTTAACCAAGTGCTATTCCTTTAAGAGAAGTGGCTTGGCCCAGGGGACTTTCATGCAGTGTTTTATATGAATACATTCAACAAGCTGTAAAATATTGAACTAAGTTCTTGCACAGGTAAGTTCCAAAAAGAATTTGTTTAAACTGGAACAGAGGTGTGACTCAGAACATTAGAAAATGTGCTAATGACAAAAATAGGAACAATAGCATATAGTCAATTATTCCAGTATCCAGCATAATGCACAATTTCCACCTTTTGTTCCTCAGAAATAATAGTAAACTTGAGTTTAAATCTAAGGGCTGCAATTTAACCACCAGCCATGATAAAAAACACAGGTGTTACTGTGGCATTTAAGCTTTGTTTGGACACTTATTTTAAATACTAATATACTCTTTCAACAAGTTTAGGGAGGCTGTAAACCAACATTTAGAGAAACAAGAGGGTTCAACAAGTAATAAGGTTAATTCATGTCTGCATGTCTCCAGGCGCAATCCCAATACAAATTCGTAAGAACTCATTTGGACTTCAGTGGGATTTGCCTAAGTAAAGAATTCAAAACTGAGCATGCAACTGACCATAATTGGCATAACCTTGATGCTTGTTAGAAAAGTGCTATAGAATTGGCTCAAAATCCTACATTTTGAAGGGAAAAAAAAAAGTGTTACTATTACATTTGGAACATTGCTATAGAACATTGGCTGTAGTGTCTTTTTAGTAAGGGAACAGTAAGCGGGGGGACAGACAAATCAGGAATAATCAATGTTTCATGTTTTATTCAGATTTGAATCAATTGCCTGTCTTTCCCTTTCATCATGCTGATTCTGTTTAAGCCCAAATCCAGAAGCATTAAGGATGGATGATGGACCTTATAAAAAATAAACAAACAGAGATTCAGTTTAGCCACAAGATCTACCTTTAGAAAAAAGAAAGACTTAAGATGTATGGAAGCTGCAGAGTTATGGACTTTTTAACAACAAACTAATAGTATGGAAATAAACTTACTTACTTTGACTCAAAGTGATCATTCTCTATGGATGTACTTTGATAGCCTCAGTGATTATGATCTAAGTAGTGCCACGGTTCCACTGTGATTTCAATTCCACTTAATAGCCATCGCTACCTCAGTAGGTAGAATATGTAACATAATAATCTCCTTATAACAGCCCCGCAGACCTCAGACATCACAGTACTTGCAACATCCCAGCAAACTTCAGTAAGCTGAGATGTTCTTTTTGTTGACAAAAATGAATATACACTTCCCTCGTGCGTCAAGGAGAAAGCAGGGCTGTATTGCTCCAGTACGATATGAGACACCAGTAAAATATGTTCAGATGAAATCCATAAGACAAGGTGCAAGGCTCACATATAGACCTTCTTAACTTTCTGTGATCCTCCTTAAGTGCTCAGATAACTGATAGATTTTTCTCTCATGCAGTGTACAGTGGGCCAGATTCTCAGATAGTGGGAATACATTGATTTACACTGACTTCAATGAGGCAACTTTAAAGCTACGTCCATTTGCACCAGCTGAGAATCAGCCTCAGCATGAGTTGCATACTGATAAATAGACTACTGAATGTTTGGGGCTAGATAGGGCACTATCTACATGTACTCATGGCAATTAGGGGGAGGGCACAAACGGATTTTTCCCTCCAACGTTGTGGCAACAAGGAATGTTTTTGTTTGCTTTTCTGGGTAAATCCTGTAAGCATCGGCCCTGCACTTAAGCACTGATTGGTCAGAAAAACAAATTCTTCTCCCATTGAAGTCAATATAAAAATCCCTCTGATTTCAGTGAAACTGGATTTGTCTCCAAGATGGGACACACTTTACTGTATGCACAATTTCCCAAAAGAATTACACCACAACTAACAAAAAGCATTTCTCCAAGATCTAACAGCCTCTATAGTCAGCTAAGCAGAACTTCTACAACCATGCAAAACATCACTCTCTCCTTGCCTCCGCTCCTTTTATATTCCCCTTCCCCTGTGCACTACACACAAGGGCCTAAGAGGACTGCAGTCACAGGGGTTAGGAATCAGCAGGTCATGGGAGGCTGGGGAGGGACTTAAGGTTTGTGCAGGGAACTACAGTGGGGGTTAATGGGGAGCTGGAGCGGCATTAAATAGGAAGCAAGCTGGGCAGGAGACCAAGTTGCTAAAATCTGTATCATGGGTTGTCTAGGGAGGGGAGACAAGGAGCTGTAGTGAGAGTGATGTTGGCATCATAACAGAAGGAATCAGCATGGAGCAAGTGTTCCAGTGGGTTCTGTTGTGTAGAAGAAAGGAGTTTTGGTAAAGAACTTCTTACCCCTTTAAAAGTAATCAATGTCAGTGCTTTGTGTACAGTTGGCTTTGAGCTCACCAATCATATTACCTGGTTTCCTAATATTGCTTTTCCGCTCTTTAGTTAAAAATCTGTACAAGTTACAGGAGTCCACCAAAACGTTAAGCTGTCCACAAAAATTCCTTCTGATTAGTAATAGGAAAATAATAATTTGGGCTTCATTGACAGAACGAAATAGAAAACAAATGTCTGTGCTGCTGAATAAAATGCTGACAGTTTGAAGGCATTGCCTTAACTGTCAGGGGCTTCCTCCCTGCTCTGAGTATAAATCTGAATATAAATCCTTAAGGAACCTGGAGCCTTTAAAATTCCACCTCTCTTGTAGAGGATTTTCTTGCCTGCCAAGTGCATGCTACTGAGTTACTGCAATGGCTAAAGTCCTTTCCTGCAGGATAGATGAGATCTTTGGGATGCAGGACTGCACAGAGCATCTAGAATAATGCAGAGTTTGCATTCCAGCTCACAATCCACCAAGAGAAAACTGGTTCTCATGACCACAATAGCTTGGACTATTGCCCACAAACAATTTAGTCACACATTACATTTTGCTAGGGTGCTTCATGTTCAGTCAACTTCTTTTGTTACTTTGTGATTCTTATTATTCCTGATTTTAATAGACAGCAGGACTTTCATTTTAAGCCCCTATTGGCCCAATTTCCTCTAGAATCGGAGAACTAGATTACTCATCTTCTCGCTCTTTCATGCTGGCAGAATCAACCTAATAAAAATGATAATTTTACATAAGTGTCCAGACCTATTTCAGGACATTATTCCTCATGTCACTGATGAACTCTGGGAATTTCAATGAGGCTGTCACAGAGTTCCTCTGGGATGAGAGAATTATGTCCTAAACAGTTGTATATCATGCACATAGGACTTCTGATTTTGATATGCTGTATACTAGAGATGAGCTCGAACTGCACATCTTGCCCCTGAAACAAGGTCTAGATCTGAATTTTGAACACCCCAAAGTGGAGCTGGACAGAACAGGGCTTTCAGTTCAGTTCATTATAAAGATAAAAGCCATTTGCAAAATCTGGATCTGGATCCATGTTTGAATTTTGACCATCACCAAAGCTCTAACATTTTGATTTGGGCCCACCAGTCATATCATTTGACCTTCTGCTTTTTAGAGCACACAGATGGTGACTTCCTGTTGGACAAATGTGCTAAGCCAAAGACCAAATATTAAAGGTATATGAACAAGCTGGAGTTCTGAAAGGAAAATGGATGCCGAGGGGGAAGACTTTTAGGAACTATCATAATAAAGCGACAAAGAGTTCTGTGGCACCTTATAGACTAACAGATGTATTGGAGCATAAGCTTTCGTGGGTGAATACCCGCATCTGAAGTGGGTATTCACCCACGAAAGCTTATGCTCCAATACGTCTGTTAGTCTATAAGGTGCCACAGAACTCTTTGTCGCTTCTACAGATCCAGACTAACACGGCTACCCCTCTGATAATCATAATAAAAATAATTAAACCCATATTCATCAGTCGAATCAAATTTGTAGCTTAAGTGCAAGGTGAGCAACATTAATCTATGGAACTCACTACCACAAGATATCCCAGAAGCAAAGAGCTCCCCAGATTGCATAAAGTATTAAACATGTACATGAATAATAAGTACATACACAATTGCATTAAAATAAGATAACAAATAAAGGAACTTCAGGCTTCAGGGTATAATCTAATTACCAAGGATTGGAGCCCAGTGGGCCAGTTTACCTCTATTATATTCATGGCTTTGCATTATATTCTGCTATATTATATTCAGCTGTAATGCAAGGAACCTACAGGCTTGGATCCTGTAAGACTTTGGCTTCAGCAGTTAGCATGAGGCTTGAGGCCTATGAACTTTGGCATAGATAAATGTAGGTAATCCATATGTTTTGGGGAATTGGAAGTAGAGTGTAAGGGGGAATTTTGTCCACAATGACATCAGCCAACCTCAAAAACATGAACTAATACCAGCTTCTGGAAGGTTTTGGATGGAACATCCGATCACAAGAGTGCCATGGCAATGAATTGACATATATGATAATGAGTTAAAATTATAAATATACTAACCTATAGATGGACACCTTAACATTAGTAAGGGGAGGAAATACAAATAAGGAAGAGGGGAGAAACCTCTACTGAATATGCATTAGACATCGTAACGTCCACGCAACATACTAAAAAAGTGGCATCCCAGCCTGTGAGCAGGAGGAGAAGGAGATGTAGCCCTTGAGAGGGGCCAGAATGATGGCCATTGGTGAAGTTGAGAAAGATGACCGTGATGAGGAAAATAATGGCTAATATTTCAGGTTATTCTGCAAGGGATGATGTAAGTATGGGGGATCAGATCTACTTTCTGTATTATCTCTATCTATCTTACTGAGTTAGAGTGTGTGTGATTTTGCTAAATGTATTCATAAATTATTTATTTGTAAATAAAAGAGTTCCTATAGTGTGAGTGTTTCACTTGTGCACATCAGGGTTCCCAACTATATAATAATTTTAATACTGTGCCTGATCTTGGGACGAGAACCTGTCAATCCTCAAAGTGATAACTGCAAATTTTTGTTCCTAATTCTGTAGCCTGATCTATAGATTATGAAGACATTTCTACTATGGACAGATTTTTGCCTTCCTATCCAGTATTGGGTTTCTTCTGAAGCATCTGATGCTTCTCACTGTCAGATGACTTCGATGGACCAATGGTCTGATCCTATATCACAATGCTTATGTTCCCACGAACCTTTAGGAATACCGAAATCACATTTTCAGCTACATTATTTCTTCACCTCGTTCAACCTTTTACTAACCCCATGTTTATAATACATAAAATATTTCTATTTTCCTTTATATTTCCTCCACTGGATCCAACACATGGTGCTCGGTACTCTACACTAGTCCAATTTAAACTTGCTCAGCTGATTTCTGCCAGTCAGTGAAGGCAGTACAATTAGCTTCACTCACAGCTAACTGCAAGAGTGAACAGATACCTTTGTAATTTACAGCAGGGGTTCTCAAGCTTTTTCTTTCTGAGACCCCCCCCTCCCCCAACATAATATAAAAACTTCAGGGCCCAGCGGGGGGTGAGGGGATGGCTCAGGGCTCCTGGCTTCAGCCACCATGTGTGGGGGGGCTTTGGGGCTTTAGCCCTGTGGGGCTTGGGGCAGAGGGAGAGGGGAATGGAAGCTCCAGACTTCAGCCACCAGGTGGAGGGGAGTGGAAAGGGGATGGGGCTTCAGCCCCAGGGTGGGGGCAGGGGAAGGTGAGGGGCTCGGGACTTCAGCCCCACCAGGAGCGCTGGGGTCTCGTTACAGGGAGGGGAGGGGGGCAAGGGCTTCTGCCCTGCAGGGGAACTGGGGCTCAGTGCTTTAGGCCAGTGAGAGCGCTGTGGCTGAGGCTTCAGCCCCACAACTCTGCTCCAGGTTTTAGCTCCATGGGGGCGCTGGGGCACAGGGCTCTCTGCAGTTCTGCTCCCAGTTTCAGCCCCGTAGGGGTGCTGGGGCTCGGGGCCCCATGCTTCAGTCGCAGGGCCCTCTGGCTCCCTGAAACCAAATCGTGGCCCCCCCCCCCAAGGGGCAGCAGTCCCCTGGTTGAGAACCACAGACTTACAGAAACCTGCAGGTCAAATAGCACTCAGTCCATCATATGCTTGCCCAGAGACCAAGAGAAGTCTAGCTGAGCCAGCCAGAATTCCTCCTTCTGATTATAATACAGACCAAAGAGATGGTTGCAGCCCCAAGGGAGTTTACAATCTATGTCAATTCTCTTCAGGCTCCTACTGCAAAGTAGCTCAGCTAGTCCTTATAGCCCCACTCTGCCCCACACAGAGGCTTGACAGATGTGGTAGTGACAATGGCAGCACTGTATTTAAGATGCATTCATTACTACAGTTAAAAATAAGCCGAGGGTGGTGAAATAAAGGGTGAAAGAGGTGTGGCATCTTAGTGATCAGAGCTTTCATAAACCAGCTGTAGCACCCACAGTATGCTAGCCACCTTGCAGACCATATGGGACAGACACACTCCCTGCCCTGCAGACCATGCAATCCAATGGGAGCACCAGTGGTTAAAACAAATTGAAACAGGAGAAGGAGGGGGGACATAGGGGAACAGCACCCCACACATCAGGGAGAGAAGGGGGAGCTTTCTTTCCCTCTACTTTTACCAGAGGAGGGAGAGCTGTGCTTTTCCTCTCCCAACTCTAGCCCTAGCCCATCCTTCCCTTAGCCTGTAGTAGATATGACAGAACACAGATGAGCTTCAAACAGGTGAGTAATGGAACAGGCTGCAAAAATGTGCTAACTTGGTTGTTCTGCATACATTCTAAAATATGTACAAAGTCTGTTATTGTTGTAGTTTCATGCTCAGCCCATTAAAATCCCCTTTCCAGGGCAAAGTGCCCTTTACCCAAACTCCTCCATCATCCCTCATCATCCCACCTCTCTGCCGTCCTCCCTCACCATCCTCACTCTACCAGGCAACTGAACCACCACAGAGATTAATGGTGGATTTTAACTGCATAATCCTTCTTTGTGGGTGAAGACGACTTCAGGGATTTTGTTAGCATGGATACAAACAAGCCTACGGTGGAAGATGTGACAGATGAAGGGTGCTAGCCACAGCAAGGAGAGATATTCCAGAGGATAGAAGACGAGGAGAATGACATGGAGACTTACTGCTCCAGGCATGCTGCTGTGACAATTTACTGCTTGTCCACAACAATGAAGTGCCAGTAATGTGGGTGAATGGCAAAGGTCTACTTGTTACACTGGTGAGATTACAGTTTTACAAAATAGTCATTTCTGAATTAAAACAAAGCAGAATGATTGGGTTTTCTTAACGTAATGATTACAGTATTTGTAAGAGTTCAATATGACCCATATTTCTTAAACACCATGAATAGCAATTTATTCACTTAAATATCCAGAAATCTATTATTGAGCATTTCACATAAAGGACTCATCACTTCAGTGAAACTGGGGAACATGTAGCCCTTGGTTCCATTTTGAAGAACTCTTATCTGGGATGGCTGCTTATTTTGTACAAATGTGAGTGTACCTGAGCATCCCAATTATGTGGTTTTTAAATTACAGAACCATATAGACCAGCTTCACCAGTACATTCTGGCTGATTGTGCTGCTCCAGTAATGCAAAGCAGCCATAAACCCACATTAACTTCTCTGCTAAGACAGATTTATTGTTACTGTGCATCACTGGAACTGGGTAAAGCATTTGGAGCATCCCAGGGAAAATGGACAATCAGTGACCCAAACTAACCTAAGAACTCAGCAGTGTTCTTAAAAATGTTAATGTCTCTTTAAATACATAACCCATGTCTGAGTTTTGCCTCCCTTTCAGAAAGGCAAACCCAAAGATGTAGACAGTGCGAGTGCCTTTAATAAAGGCTTCCAAAACAAGCCAGATGTTCTGATCCTGTTGTGTTCTCTAATAACCTTCCCGAAGGAAACTATGGCTTTGATGTCTGCGAGTCACTCCCACCTGCCTACAGCCAGCAAGAAAACATCACAGAATCCAATTTGATGAGAGTCGGCAATGACACTGTCAAGAAAGTGCACGGCTGTATATCAGCCTTAAGTGAGTGAAGGAATTTCAAATTGTACACGTTCAGATGCTGCAATTCTGTGTTCACATGTGGTGACCATGACAGATCCTTTTCAGCTGACCCATCACCTCCAACCCCGCCTTAAAATGAGATCCAGAGTATTAGCAGCAAGCAAGATTGTAGCTTCACTGCAATAGTGACTGAACAAACCCTTAGCAAGACAGTACACCTATTTTACATGTACTGAGACAGAAACAACCTAGTCTCATCCTATAATTAACATTCCTGCTGTGATAACATTCATTCACCAAACCACTCGTATTTTAGTTCTTCTGACTGATCTGAACAGCTTGGGCTTCTGTGATCCCAGAATGGCTGGGAAAAGGAAAGAAACAGCAGAACAGCACTCTCAGCCAGGAAGAATTCATACCTCCTGGATGCTACTGTGTGCACACAGATGAGATGCAGCACAGAGCAGCATTCTGAAAGCAATTTGTAGCCCCTTTCATTGTGATTGACAAGCCAATTAATGCCAAAAATTGTCTTTATAAAGTAGCTTCAGCAACTCTGAGCAGCGCATTCAAGTGACAGCACACTAATTGGGTTTGGTCCTGCTTTGAGCAGGGGGTTGGACTAGATGACCTCCTGAGGTCCCTTCCAACCCTGAGATTCTATGATTCTATGATTCATTAAGTTTAATCTGTCCAGCTAAATTACAAATTCTATATCCTGTCAAAGGGTATCCACATCCTGTCAAAGTGGTTTCAACTATCTGTATGCACAAACACACGCACATTAGAGCTTGCAAACAGTTTGGGAATCTAAGTCCATTTGCAATAGCCATACAAGGCTCTGAACCAACATCAACGTTTTACAAGACAGTTTGGCAGGGACTTTGTGACCACTGCAATGCAATGGTCAAAGTGGAGTTACTCTGGATTTACCCAATGTAATTGAGATCAGAATCTGGCCCTCACCATCTAATACTAGGTACACGCTGGATATGATGTTAGCTATCCCTGTCTAGTCAAGTGTCCTAGCAGGAAACAAACATCTGGATAATCAAAGCAGCATTGTGTCTCCAGGGAAAATTATTTCTGGTGTTAGGTGACATCAAATCATCTCAGGGGTAAATTCTTGCGTTTTGGGGAAAGGGAGAATAAATTCAGATTAACGTCAGCTGAGTTATTGCACTGTGGGTCTCTGTGCATGAACGCTAATTTTATTCTGCAACACTGATTTGAAAATGCAGACTTGGAGGGAATAGCCCTAACTCAATTCACCAGCCTATTAACGTGTAGTTCCCCTGAAACTAATGAGATTTATGTAACTAAAGTCCCACCACGTGCGTGTTCTTTTGTGCAGGAGATAGATTGTAAAGTACGATTTCTCGTACTCGTGTGCTTTTAGCTTGATATATAGATTTTAATAAAGGAAGTTGCCTTCCTGCAAACTGTATTTAATGACAAAAATTACCATTAAGGACAACCATCACTTCAGTTGAAGATGAGATATCATCCATAAAACCCAGCAAAGAACTGTTATTTCAAAAGGGCAGTTTCATGGCTTCCCAATTATAGTTATGACTCGTTTTTTGCAGAGGGGAGAACGGCAGTACTTTTCTTTTGTATGTCTTGTGAATAGTTCTTTGACACGTTAAAATTGCTTAGAGTAGGTTTCCTTTCAAAACAATAGTGGTGGCTTATTATTAGAGCTTATAATAGAAATGTTCATAGATGAAATTCAAGCACAACCCTCTTGCTCAGAAGACTATAGGTAAAATCCTGGCCCCCTTGAAGTCAAAGGCAGAAATCCCATTGACTTCAATAGAAACAGGATTTTCACCCTCTGCCTACCTAGGCTCGTAGAGCCTATTATCATAGTATCAGAACACCTTGCAAATATAAGGATGACTATCACTCTCTTCTTCCCTGAAGGCCTGGAAGTGGATTTTCATGTTGTTGTTGTTTTAATACTGCTTCCACTTTTGCTTTGACACGAACACATCTGGTGCTTATCCTGACTAATTTCCCAAACACAGTATCAGTAGCTACATTCTCCCTTGAGCCCTGGATTATGTAGCAAGGTTCTCCAGTTTCATACAAATTGACATAGTTTGATTTGAAATTTTCAACCAGAGTCAAGAGGAAGTCTCCTTATTAAGGACAGCATTTAAGCATGTGCTTAATTTTAAGCACCTGTATTACTCCCTTGAGACTTAAATACATGAAAAATGTTAAGCACATGCTTAAGTGTTTTCCTGAGCTGGCACCCAGATTCTGATCTTACGTACAATTAAAAGTGGTCTATAAATTGTGGTTGTCGTCATCAGTGGAAAAAAAAAAAGAAGGACTAGAAACAAATGGCAGATGAAAACTACATGACTGTACTGCAAGGGTTGATCTGTACACTTATTACTTATAAATCACTTAAAATCTATCTTTCTGTAGTTAATAAATCGGTTTTATATTTTTTATCTAAAACTGTGTGTTGTTTGAATTGCAAGGGAAATCTGCGGGGGGGAGGGGGGAGGAGGAATTGGTGGGAGCCTCTCTATTGTTCATTCATGAGTGGCTGGAGAAAGCATTCATGTAACTAATACGGGTGTGTCCCTGCCTGTGGATGGCTGTGTGAGTGCAGGACCTGGAGGGGTTTGCAGCTTGTCACAACAGTGTGAGAGGGATCCCAGGTTGGTAAGACAAAGGGTTCAGCAGTACCCCAGTTCCAGGTTGTACCCTGGGGAACCCATCACACTAATCCAAAGGCCAATGGAAAGGTACCAATTGACTTCAACCGCCTTTGGATCAGACCCTAGGAGAGTAGACAAGGGAGAGCCTGGCACAAACCTGACACAATAAATTAACAAACTATTTGCTATAACTGAATTGTTATGCTTTAAAAATATACCATTTCCCAAGTACCACCAGTAATAATACTTTTGTAAAATGCTTAAAATGTGGATTAGATATTTATGAGAAAATGTGTACTTCTGTTTCATCATTATTTAGCCCCAGCTAGCGAGCACTGACAAAGTATAATCTGCTAAAGTCTGGTCTGACATAATACAAATAATGATGCTTTCATTTAAAATGCATAGCCAGAGATTTTTAAATGGAGAGTCGCTAGGTCAAACTCATCTCTGGTGTAACGCCACTGATGTTACTAGCATTCTATCCAGGATTAATCTGGCCCATGATTGAGCTACAAAAAGATGAAATAGTAATAGGAACTGAGGAGTGCTACCAAAAAATTACACTTCTTTGAAAAGTCTTGAGTCAAGCTTGGTAAGACAGTGAAATCCATTCATTACCCACTCAACTAGATAGAAAATATTTACAATGCTATTGTTCCACAGACAAGTATTCCTTAATTGTACCATCTCATTCTCTAATGGATGGCTTTTGACCCAGTGACTGAATACTTCAAAGTGTGACTACCACATTGCTAAAAATGATGTATTATGAATCCTTTAAAGGAGCATGGTTTACAAGTCAGCAAATGGACTAGATAGAGGACTTACATATACACACCATAAGGAGAAAACCACATACCACAAAAACTGAATAGTGCTCCAGTTTTTAAATCTGCAGACATGCTATTATATACTGGATACAATATGTCTTAGTTATAATTCAAAGGGCAATCATATTGAAGAGGATTTCTGGTTAGAAAAGGCATTAAAATCACAGAAACATTGGGTCAGAACAATCCAATGGAGTTACTCAGGTAGAAATAGTGTCCAGTAAAAGTATTATAGATAGCCATACTCTGAAAGCATTCACAATTTGACAGCTACATTTACTTCCACTTAAAAAGTCTGGCTACATGTTGAGATATGGCACCTTCACATCCAGAATCAGCACAGGACAGTCCTACTAGATCACTGGTACTCACTGAATGGGCAATGGCTGGGTTGCCGTGACGATAATACAATTAGAGAGGGATAATGGGAGTTAGAATCACCAACCCCTCATTATATCACAACCTGCAACTTTCACTCATGCAGGTTTCCCCAGTGGGGCAAATTCTGTTCTCACACTAGTTTAAAACTTGAATCAATGAAATTACTCCTGATTTAAATAAGTAAAACACAATTTCGCCAATAGCCTTCAGTGCAAGTACCTGCATGACTATAGACTACTCAGATGAGAAAGGGTTGCCAGATAGGACCCTGTGTCCTACTGCATTTGGCAAACATTTATTCCCCCCTACACACACTGTTTTCAAAGCAGCTGAAATCTATCAGTCTGTTTGTGTTTAACAAATGCAGTGTCAAAAGACGCACTAATATATGCATAGTTCTGGAAATAACTGCTGCCTTCAGACCAGCAGAGGGCATGTTAAACATTGTTTTGTATACCAACGTCAATAATGCAGACCCAATTTGGTTTTTAATTTCTTTACCATTAAATAGTAGAATTAAAAGAAAAAGAAGACCCAGAGAGAATTCAGAGTCTCTCCGTTCAGCTTACAGTAGATTTTTTTTTAGACTGTAAACATCTAGGGGGCAGGATCATATCTCCTCTGTGTTCCATAGTGCATCATAAATAAAAATGATTAGTTGCAGAGCATAAAATCTTTGAAGATTTTTCTTTAAAGAGGCCATAAATACATTCCATTGTTAAGTAAATGAGCTACAAATACTTTGCCCGTGGATACAGCTATTTAGCAATGGACTGTGTGCTGCTGCAGGTGCTTTCTAGATAGTTTGATTTAGTAATACAGGTTAACAGGCTAGTGCATTAGTCTCATTGGCATTCCAAATGAAAACAGTTATGTTTATGGCTGTTTGATAGATTTAAAATTATTTTATATGTATATAATTTAGTAAAATACAAACACGGTGTGGCATATTCTACTCTCAGTGGCACCCAGGAAACCCAACTGACTTCAGTGCTATCGCATGGATATAACAAAGCTCTTAATCTTTGCTCCCTGAGCTCTCCCGGCTACCTCCTTTCTCAATTACTGTGGACACCACCACCATCCTGCCTGTCACTCAGGCCCATAACCTGGTGTCATCTTTGACTTGGACTTCTCTCTAGGTTCTCACGGCCAAGCTCAGTCTGAGGCTTGGTCCACACTAACCCCCCAGTTCGAACTAAGATACGCAACTTCAGCTACGTGAATAACGTAGCTGAAGTCGAAGTATCTTAGTTCGAACTAAAAGGTACTTACCGCGGGGTCCAGACGCGGCAGGCAGGCTCCCCCGTCGACTCCGCCTACTCCTATCGCGGAGCAGGATTACCGGCGTTGACGGCAAGCACTTCCGGGATCGATTTATCGCGTCTAGACAAGACGCGATAAATCAATCCCAAAAGATCGATGGCTTGCCGCCGAACCAGCCGGTAAGTATGGACGTACCCTAAGTCTTGCCAAGTCTTTCTGCAAAACATCTCACAGATCTAGCCCTTCCCAGTCATCTGCACAGCTAAAACTCTATTCCAGACTCTTGTCATCTTGCATGTCGGTTACTGCAACATGCTTCTGTTTGGCCCTGACAAATGCAATCTTGCCCCACTTGTATCCATTCAGAATGCTGCTGCAAAGATCATTTTTCTAGCCTGTCACTTTGACGATCACCTTTGCATCCCTCCATTGGGTTTTTCTTCTATATCGCATCTAACATAAGCGGCTTCTATTAACTTCCAAGGCCCTTTATGACCTATCCCCACCCTACCTATCATATCTCATTTGCTACTGAGATGTCAGCTCTCCCATTTGACCAGCCAGGATGTTATTCTCCATTGCCCAGCTCTTAAATTTTCAAAGTAACACTTTTGTGCTTTCTTCCAGGTTGCCCCTCACTCTTGGGAAGAGCTTCTGATAAACCTAACTCATTATCCTCCTTCCAAACCCTTCTTAAAGCTCTCCTTTGCTGTGATGCCTACGAAAACCGTGACAGTTAGGTGGCTGGTGCATTGATACCACTGCCTTTCATGCTGACCAATATTGTCCCATTGTTGCCCTGTAACTCCCCCATCTGTATGCATCTATTGTTTCTTGCCTTATACTTAGATTGTGAATGCTTTGGGGCAGGCACCATCTTTTTGTTCTGTGTTTGTACAGCGCCTCGCACAATGGGGTCCTGGTCCATGACCAGGGGGGAGGGATAGCTCAGTGGTTTGAGCATTGGCCTGCTAAACCCAGGGTTGTGAGTTCAATCCTTGAGGGGGCCATTTAGGGATCGGGGCAAAAATTGGGGATTGGTCCTGCTTTGAGCAGGGGGTTGGACTAGATGACCTCCTAAGGTCCCTTCCAACCCTGATATTCTATGTTTCTATGACTAGGGCTCGTAGGCACTATGATAATACAAATAATAAAATAATAATAACTGTAGACATAGTTATGGAGAATGCATCATGCAAGAGATGGATAAAATACATAATCTTTCACATTGGTGGCTTCAGACTCATTGATAATGCACAGGCGGCGTCACCATAAAAACCACCACCACACTTGGCAGTCTAGTAATCAGTCTCTACAAAGAGGCCAAAGAGGGGATGAGTATGGAGATGGAACTACCTTTTAATCCCTAAAGGAGAAAGGGTGGAGTACACAGTCAGAGCAGTTGCAGTGAGGCATCATCTGCTCTTCTGGAGTGTTAATCCAGCATATTTCAGACAAATTAAAAAACCAAACAAAGAATCCCCCCAACGAGAGTGGCTCACAAACATATTTATTTTCACACCACTCCTGTGAGATGGGTTGGGGGAGGGTATTATCCCATTTTATAAATGGGGAACTGAGGCAAAGAGATCAGGGTCAAATGTACCCACTAATTTGGGGAGCCTAAATTAAGATGTTAGGACATGAATTTTCAGAATACTTTTATAGTACTTTATATGTCCAAAGCACAGCTCCGATTAAGTCCTGTTGCAGCAGCGAGTGCTTAGCAGATGCCAGGGACGCAAGCTGGGCACCCAGAAAATAAGGAACACACAATTAGTGACCATCTGTGAAAATTTGGCTTAAGTGACTTGCCCAGCATCACACAAGAACTCCATGGCAGAGGCAGGGATAGAATCCAGTTCTCCAGGCCAGCATTCAACAGCCACTGCCTTAATCATTCCTTTCTCTCCCTGCCTTAATCATTACGCACCTTCCAACTTCTGTAGTTAATGAAGCAGGAATCCTACAGACAAAAGTCTCACTGCACAACCCTGACACCCCACAGAGCAGCTCCATCCTGTGTTTTGGATGAGGCACTGTATAATAAAAGAATGTATCATGACGCATACGCACGAAGGGCTGAATTAAAGTTGCACAGGCGGGTGTTAACTTTTGAGTGCTTGATAGTGAACCCTTAATAATGTTCTTTTGAACATAGTTTTTGTGTCTATAATTGTAAGTGTAGGACAGGTACACACAGTTATATATTAATTCTGAGACACACATAGGCTCAAGTGAAACCCCCCAGGCCTTAACAGCTCACACAGCTGGAGCAAGTGGGTGAGAATTTGGAGCCAGATCCAAATTTCACATCATGGGTATTAACTCCATAACAAGATTGAGCCAAACCTTGGGATTCACACACCCCTGAATTTTTGGAGGACTAGAGCTGAAATCAGAGGGGTAGCCGTGTTAGTCTGGATCTGTAGAAGCGACAAAGGGTCCTGTGGCACCTTATAGACTAACAGAGGTATTGAAGCATAAGCTTTCGTGGGTGAATACCCACTTCTTCGGATGCAAGCAGTGGAAATGTCCAAAGGGAGATATAAAAGTGCAGGGAAGATTCAGGCTAGAGATAACGAGGTAAGCTTAATCAGGGAGGGTGAGGCCCTCTTCTAGCAGTTGAGGTGTGAACACCAAGGGAGGAGAAACTGCTTTTGTAGTTGGCTAGCCATTCATAGTCTTTGTTTAGTCCTGAGCTGATGGTGTCAAATTTGCAAATGAACTGAAGCTCTACAGTTTCTCTTTGGAGTCTGGTCCTGAAGTTTTTTTGCTGCAGGATGGCTATTTTTAGGTCTGCAATTGTGTGTCCAGGGAGATTGAAGTGTTTTCCTACGGGCTTTTGTATATTGCCATTCCTTATATCTGATTTGCGTCCATTTATCCTTTTGCGTAAGGACTGTCCAGTTTGACCGATGTACATAGCAGAGGGGCATTGCTGGCATATTATGGCATATATTACATTGGTGGATGTGCAGGTGAATGAACCGGTGATGGTGTGGCTGATCTGGTTAGGTCCTGTGATGGTGTTCCTGGTGTAGATATGTGGGCAAAGTTGGCATCGAGTTTTGTTGCATGGATTGGTTCCTGAGTTAGAGTTATTATGGTGTGGTGTGTAGTTGCTGGTGAGAATATGCTTCAGGTTGGCGGGCTGTCTGTGGGCAAGGACTGGCCTGCCTCCCAAGGCCTGTGAAAGTGAGGGATCGTTGTTCAGGATGGGTTGTAGATCACTGATGATCCGTTGGAGAGGTTTTAGCTGAGGACTGTAAGTGATGGCCAAAGGAGTTCTGTTGGTTTCTTTCTTTGGTTTGTCTTGCAGCAGGAGGCTTCTGGGTACATGTCTGGCCCTGTTGATCTGTTTTCTTATTTTGTCATGTGGGTAGCGTAGTTTTGAGAATGCTTGGTGAAGATCTTGTAGATGTTGGTCTCTGTCAGAGGGGTTGGAGCAAATACGGTTGTACCTCAGTGCTTGGCTGTAGACAATGGATCGTGTGGTGTGTCCGGGATGGAAGCTGGAGGCATGTAGGTAGGCATAGCGGTCAGTGGGTTTTCGGTATAGGGTGGTGTTAATGTGACCATCGCTTATTTGCACCGTGGTGTCTAGGAAGTGGACTTCCCGTGTAGACTGGTCCAGGCTGAGGTTGATGGTGGGGTGGAAGCTGTTGAAATCGTGGTGGAATTCTTCCAGAGTTTCTTTCCCATGGGTCCAGATGATGAAGATGTCATCAATGTAGCGTAGATAGAGAAGGGGCGTGAGTGGACGAGAACTGAGGAAGCGTTGTTCCAGGTCAGCCATAAAGATGTTGGCATATTGTGGGGCCATGCGGGTGCCCATAGCGGTGCCACTGGTCTGGAGGTATATATTGTCACCAAATTCAAAATAATTGTGCATGAGGATAAAATCACAGAGTTCAGCAACCAGTTGTGCTGTGGCATCATCAGGGATACTGTTCCTGACAGCTTGTATTCCATCTGTGTGTGGGATGTTTGTGTAGAGAGCCTCTACATCCATGGTGGCTAGGATGGTGTGTTCTGGAAGATTACCAATGCATTGTAGTTTTCTCAGGAAATCAGTGGTGTCACGGAGATAGCTGGGAGTGCTGGTGGCATAGGGTCTGAGTAGAGAGTCCACATATCCGGACAGTTCTTCAGTGAGAGTGCCAATGCCCGAGATGATGGGGCATCCAGGATTTCCAGGTTTGTGGATCTTGGGTAGTAGGTAGAATAACCCCGGTCGGGGCTCTAAGGGTATGTTGATTTGTTCCTGTGTTAGTGTAGGGAATGTCCTGAGTAGATGGTGCAGTTTCTTAGTGTATTCCTCAGTGGGATCTGAGGAGAGTGGCCTGTAGAATTTGGTATTGGAGAGTTGTCTGGCAGCCTCCTTTTGGTAGTCAGACCTGTTCATGATGACAACAGCACCTCTCTTATCAGCCTCTTTGATTATAATGTCAGGGTTGTTTCTGAGGCTTTGGATGGCATTGCGTTCTGCACGACTTAGGTTATGAGGCAGGCAGCGTTGTTTTTCCACAATTTCTGCCTGTGCACGTCGGTGGAAGCATTCTATGTATAGGTCCAGACTGTCATTTCGACCTTCAGGAGGAGTCCATGTGGAGTTCTTCTTCTTGTGCTGTTGGTGGGAGGGTATCTGTGTATCTGTGCGATGTTCAGTGTTATCTTGAAAGTATTCTTTGAGTCGGAGACGGTGAAAATAGGCTTCCAGGTCACCGCAGAACTGAATCATGTTGGTGGGGGTGATGGGGCAAAAAGAGAGTCCCCGAGATAGGACAGACTCTTCTGCCGGGCTGAGTGTGTGGCTGGATAGATTGACGATATTGCTGGGTGCCAACTTTGCCCACATATCTACACCAGGAACACCATCACAGGACCTAACCAGATCAGCCACACCATCACCGGTTCATTCACCTGCACATCCACAAATGTAATATATGCCATAATATGCCAGCAATGCCCCTCTGCTATGTACATCGGTCAAACTGGACAGTCCTTACGCAAAAGGATAAATGGACACAAATCAGATATAAGGAATGGCAATATACAAAAGCCTGTAGGAGAACACTTCAACCTCCCTGGACACACAATTGCAGACCTAAAAGTAGCCATCCTTCAGCAAAAAAACTTCAGGACCAAACTCCAAAGAGAAACTGTAGAGCTTCAGTTCATTTGCAAATTTGACACCATCAGCTCAGGACTAAACAAAGACTATGAATGGCTAGCCAACTACAAAAGCAGTTTCTCCTCCCTTGGTGTTCACACCTCAACTGCTAGAAGAGGGCCTCACCCTCCCTGATTAAGCTTACCTCGTTATCTCTAGCCTGAATCTTCCCTGCACTTTTATATCTGCCTCTGGACATTTCCACTGCTTGCATCTGAAGAAGTGGGTATTCACCCATGAAAGCTTATGCTTCAATACCTCTGTTAGTCTATAAGGTGCCACAGGACCCTTTGTCGCTTCTAGAGCTGAAATGGAGATCTAGATCCAGATCTGAAAGTACATTGATTAGAACTAGGTCTAACCTAAGGGTAGAGCTGGGCAACACTTTTTGGCCAAAATATTTTTTACCCAGTGACAAATGAAGATTCAGTGACACCAAAACATTTAGCAAATTTGTAACATTTTCACCAAATTGTTTTGCTCAAAACAAAATCCTTCAAAAAGAACCCCTCAAAATGTTTTGACATTTTCAAAGTGACTTTAATAAAATTAAAAGTAAATAAAATGAAAATCAAAAATGGTTTTAAAATTATCAATATTGAAGTGAAACATTTTGATTTTGTTCAAAAGAAACCTTTTGTTTGACCTGAAACAATTATTTACTTTTCAATTCACTGAAATTTCCAAAAAAACTTTATTTTCAGATCAACGCACAATGACTTTTCTTTTGTATTTTTCAGAATTGCCAGTGAATCAACAAATTCATTATTTGCACGTTCTAGTTCTGAGATATCGCCACTTTCTAAGTAAAGTAGGAGTGAAATAATAGTGCAGAAGCCAAAATAGCCTTGATTTTGTGCGTCAATTCCTGGTGTTTTCTGCTGCTTCAATATGTGTTTGTATATAGTGTTTACATGCAAAGAAGATGGGGTATAGAATACAGTTACTCAAGTGAATATACTCCAAAAGATGAAAATGCACAGATTAGGTCTATTCAACAAGTATTAGACATGAAAGGTTGAAGAGGTTATTTAGTTCATTACATCCCCACAGCATGACATTGGAGGATTCATTCTGATTGTACTCTGTACAACATACTAACTCACAGAATCCTTCCTACCAAAACTACAAAAAGAAGGATTCTGCGTGGACTCCTCCTGAAGGTCGAAACAACAAATTGGACTTCTACATAGACTGCTTCCGTCGCCGTGCTCGAGCTGAAATTGTAGAAAAGCAAAATCACTTGCCCCATAACCTCAGCCGTGCAGAACACAATGCCATCAACAGCCTCAGGAACAACTCTAACATCATAATCAAAAAGGCTGACAAAGGAGGAGCAGTCGTCATCATGAATAAGTTGGAATATGAACAAGAAGCTGTCAGGCAGCTCTGTAACTCCACATTCTACAGGCCTTTATCCTCTGACCCCACTGAGGAGTACCAAAAGAAACTACACCATCTGCTCCAGAAACTCCCTGGAAAAGCACAAGAACAAATTTGTACAGACACGTGCCTAGAACCCCGACCAGGGGCATTCTATCTGCTACCCAAGATCCATAAACCTGGAAATCCTGGACGCCCCATCATCTCAGGCATTGGCACCCTAACAGCAGGATTGTCTGGCTATATAGACTCTCTCCTCAGGCCCTATGCTACCAGCACTCCCAGCTATCTTCGCGACACCACTGACCTCCTGAGGAAACTACAATCCATCGGTGATCTTCCAGACAACACCATCCTGGCCACTATGGATGTAGAAGCCCTCTACACTAACATTCCACACAACGATGGACTACAAGCTGTCAGGAACAGTATCCCCGATACTACCACGGCTAACCTGGTGGCCGAACTTTGTGATTTTGTCCTCACCCACAACTATTTCACATTTGGGGACAATATATACCTCCAAGTCAGTGGCACTGCTATGGGTACCCGTATGGCCCCACAGTATGCCAACGTTTTTATGGCTGACTTAGAACAACGCTTCCTCAGCTCTCGTCACCTAACACCCCTACTCTACTTGCGCTACATTGATGATATCTTCATCATTTGGACCCATGGAAAAGAAGCCCTTGAGGAATTCCACCATGATTTCAACAATTTCCATCCCACCATCGACCTCAGCTTAGACCAGTCCACACAAGCGGTCCATTTCCTAGACACCACTGTGCTAATAAGTGATGGTCACATAAACACCACCCTATACCGGAAACCTACTGACCGCTATACTTACCTACATGCTTCCAGCTTCCATCCTGGACACACCACACGATCCATTGTTTACAGCCAAGCTCTAAGATACAACCGCATTTGCTCCAATCCCTCAGACAGAGACAAACACCTACAAGATCTCTATCAAGCATTCTTACAACTACAATACCCACCTGCTGAAGTGAAAAAACAGATTGACAGAGCCAGAAGAGTACCCAGGAGTCACCTACTACAAGACAGGCCCAAAAAAGAAAATAACAGAACACCACTAGCCGTCACCTTTAGCCCCCAACTAAAACCTCTCCAGCGCATCATCAAAGATCTACAACCTATCCTAAAAGATGATCCCTCACTCTCACAGATCTTGGAGGACAGACCAATCCTTGCTTACAGACAGCCCCCCAACCTGAAGCAAATACTCACCAGCAACCACACACCATACAACAAAAACACTAACCCAGGAACCTATCCTTGCAACAAAGCCTGATGCCAACTCTGTCCACATATCGATTCAAGTGATACCATCACAGGGCCTAATCACATCTGCCACGCCATCAGGGGCTCATTCACCTGCACATCTACCAATGTGATATATGCCATCATGTGCCAGCAATGCCCCTCTGCCATGTACATTGGCCAAACCAGACAGTCTCTATGCAAAAGAATAAATGGACATAAATCTGATATCAGGAATCATAACATTCAAAAACCAGTAGGAGAACACTTCAACCTCCCTAATCACTCACTGACAGACTTGAGGGTAGCAGTGTTGCGACAGATTAACTCCAAAAACAGACTTCAAAGAGAAACTGTTGAACTCGAATTGATATGCAAACTAGATTGCATTACCTCAGGATTAAATAAGGACCTCGAATGGCTCGGCCATTACGTTAATTGAATCTATTTCCCTTAAGTTAACGATCCTCATTCACACCTGTGTGACCATCTTGTTTATCACTTCAAAGGTTTTTCTTCCCCTGCTGTTATGGTTCCTCTCAATTAATTAGCCTCTTAAGGTTGGTCTATGCACCTCCACCTTATCATGTTTCTCTGACTGTATAAATATCTGTCTACTGCATGTTTCATTCCATGCATCCAATGAAGTGGGTACTAACCCACGAAAGCTTATGCTGAAATAAATTTGTTAGTCTCTAAGGTGCTACAAGTTTTTCTTTCTTATTTTCGTTTTGCTGACACAGACTAACACGGCTACTACACTGAAACCTATCTGATTTTACTGTATCCTGTCTGCAGAAAATATTGGATAACAGGCTTTTATTACCATTACCAAGTAACACAATCTGAATTGTATCTAGCCATTAAATTAAATCATGTGGAAACTATTCACTGTATTTAAAATGGCTCTAAGGGACACTACAAAAAAAACCTTCTTAAATCCTCAGGTCTCATTGTGACATCTTACTCTTAACTCTATGGGAATTTTACACCTAAGTTGTGCTCTAACTCTCTTAAAAAGAGAAATGAACATGGAATACAACATCCCATCCCTTTCCCCTGAGAATGCTTTATTTTATCCTTCTCTGCAAAAATATATTTTGGATTGTTTAAATTTTGGCCCAAATTTAGCAGTCATGTGCATGTTGTTATAAATTACAGCCCTTTTACTACCAAAGGGTACGTCTATACTACCCGCCAAATCGGCAGGTAGTAATCAATCTATTGGGGATCGATTTATCGCGTCTCATCTAGAAGCGATAAATTGATCCCAGAAGCGCTCCCCGTCGACTCCAGAACTCCAGCACGGTGAGAGGCAGAAGCGGAGTTGACGGGGGAGCAAGCCTGCGCCGCGTGGACCCAATGTAAGTAAAATTACTTCAATCTAGGATACGTCGACTTCAACTACGCTATTCTTGTAGCTGAAGTTGCGTATCCTAGATCGATCCCTCTCCCCACCCCCAGTGTAGACCAGTCCTTAGACTCACCTATGAATTTGGCCCATTGCCAGTTGAATTTTGGTCATTACAATTAAAACACTGACTTTTTAAAATCAATCCATTTAAAGTTATAAAACCTGATTCTTCTTTAGTGTACAGTTTCCATTTATAAATCATATTGGTTGTTTGCATTTCTCTAAAATCCAATTAAATTACTTTTACTCTTAGCAAAGTAAATGCTTCAAGCATAGATTGGATTGGGCCAAATCCTTCTCTCCTTACTTACATATATAGTCACAGCCACTGAAGTTCAAACTGCAAGCAAAACTTCTTTCATTAAACTTATTTCCAACTAACATTCAGTGCTCTATATGCCCTTGAGCAATCTGTATGTCAGTTCTGTGGTAGGTATGTCTATACCGGCAGTGTAGTTAAAGGAAAATTGCAATCATATCTATAAGATTATCACAAACCTTTTAATAGCCAACAAAAGTGGACATCTAGACCAAATACAATTTGCTTCAATGATAGGGAAAAATTGTCTATGATCTGTTTCCAAGATTACATCTGACTACTGTTAGCATTGAATATGAACCTTATAAGTAGGAAGCAATCCATTGGCTTCACAGTTAAGTTTCATGAATATCTCTGTACCCTTCTAGCAATGAATGAATGACATATCTGATGGGACTATCTTGAGATTGGAAAACTAGAGATATGTTCAGAAAATATGCTGTATCGCATCAGTGATTACAAAGAAAACAAACAGTTCTTCAACCCTGCGAATGGAGCACATATAAAACAGTTGTGAGCTTTGCTCACAGCATCCAGCAAAATCTATTTCCCATCCCAGGCAAGGAAGAAAGTCACAATAGGGAAAAAATCGGCTATCCTCATCAAAATCTACCATCTCACAAGCTGGAAAAAAAAACACGTCTCCCCAGTACTTAGAATTTTTCAGGCATTTGCAAGACATTTTCCACAATGGGTGAACAGGAGATTCAGGTTTTCTCTTCCTAGATCAGCCCATCAACGGTTTCCTTCCCCTCTCTGAAGGGGGAATACAACGCAAACCAAAGGAACAAGCAGTGATAAACAGCATAATAAAGATATAAAACGCCTACTTACACTTTTGCTGTACAATACTCCCAGGTCTGACTAGCTGGAAATAACTAGCCCATTTCTTTACGGCACTGTTGCTCCCATCTGACCTACAGAAATATAAAAACATAACATGTAACAATAATATAAACGACTGAGATGCTGGCAATAAATAAGGATGAAGTAAGCAGCTCTAAGGCTTTATAATCTAAGAATCCTAATGATAAATGGTAGATAAATAAATACCTTGCAGGTTTCAGGAGGAAAATGCTGCTCCAAATGCTGCTCCTTGTCTTGTGTAACAGCTAAGGAAGCTCTGTGCCACCGACATGCTGTCAGGCAGCATTTCATATAGGCATTCGTGGGGTCCTAGTGCCTACTCAAAATATTTCTATTCCCTTTTATATTCAAATAGGTTCATGTTTCACTGATCTGGTGCCAGTGACAGAATCCTTACTGCGCTTCCAGTTTCTGATGCTGATGTGCTGTTCTGTGGCGTAGCCAGGTTTAGAGCACAGGGGGAGCGGCGCTATAAAAAGGCACCTCCCCGCTCCCCCTGTACTCACCCGGCGGCGCTTTAAAGGGCCCGGGGCTCCGGCCGCTGCGGAGCCCCCAGGCCCTTTAAAGCACCGCTGGAGCTCCAGCAGCGGGGCTCCAGCAGCGCTTTAAAAGGCCCGCGACTCCCGCGGCTGCAGGAGCCGTGGGCCTTTTAAAGCGCAACCCCCCCCCAGCCCGGCTCTGGCAGTGGGGCTCGGGTGGGGATTTAAAAGGCCCAGGGCTCTTGCAGCTGCAGGGAGCCGCGGGCCTTTTAAATCCCCACCCGAGCCCGGCTCCGGCAGTGGGGCGGGGCGGGTGGGGAGCGCTTTAAAAGGCCCACGCCTCCCTGCAGCGGCAGGAGCCATGGGCCTTTTAAAGCTCCCCAGCCAGGCTCCGGCAGCGGGTCTCGGGCGGCGCTTTTTAAGGTGCCGCTTCTCCTCACAGGGGGAGCGGTCGCTCCCCCTGCTCCCCACCGGCTACGCTACCGGTGCTGTTTCTCTTTTGTATGTATTAGCAGGGGCAGAGAGGAGGGAGGCTCTCCTCTGTAGTGTTTTGGGATTCTCCCTCTTTGCAGTAAGTTTCTTCTACCTTTACAGCTGCACAGAAAGTTTGCAAAAGAACAGCCACATGACTTGTTCTTGGCTCTGTTGCAAACTCAGATCACATTCAGTAAGTCTTTGATTTACGGCTTCTAGGGGAAACTAGGTGAAATTTGCAACTTTGCACAGTCAGGCTATGAAAGCAGGTAGAACTTCACATTTTGGACTTGGTTTTGCTTTCAGTTTTGGAGTTCGTTTGGTCCTGAAGCACAAAGGAAAACACAATGGGTGCAAACATACATTGTTCAAAACTGAAGGCTAGATCTGGACAAACCTCTGTAAATCAGAATCACAGTTACACATAGAGGGGAAAGTATGCATGAGGCCATGCTTAGACTGTGATCCACCAAGTAAATACACTAGCACGGAGCAGTGGAAGGAAGTGGGGACATTCAAGGAAATCTGAGGCTCCCTGTGAGACCACTCATTTGAGGTCTCCTACCTGCTGCCTGGCTCAAATTTCATTGTGTCACTTTCTTCCCTATATCAACCTGCCCCAAACTATTCTGCCATGCAAGTTGTGAGGAAGTGGGAAAGATCTGGGGGAGTAAAAGGGAATGTGCCCAGAACTACTACATGTGCTTGGTGGTGCACGAAGGAAATAGTGGATTCAGGGTTCTTGTTAAACAGGAGAACAGAAGAACCTGTCATGTTCTCCGGGCTCAAAGATATGAAAGATGTCCTGACTCCCCAGGGACCTCTACTCATCACCTGGGAGCCCTCGCTCCATGGGCAGTAGCTCACACTCCTATCCACATGGCACTGGAGCAGGAGCATTAAATGTTCCACCAGCTTTTAACCTGGCCTTGATGTGATGGAGCCTTCATGGCTTGGATCTGAACTGGCCCTGCAAACAAAAACACTTTCTTATAACCACTGTTCCCTCTAAGCTGTGCGCGTGTGCGCGTGCACAGAGATTCTAAACCCCATGCACATGGGGAAACACGGCGCACACACTGGCCAGCCTAGGACAGCCATGCTGGCATGAGGGAAGGGGCCAGTCTCACAGAACTCTTGTTGCTATGATAAACACGGAAGAACCGACAAGCACATTTCCATGTGAGAATACTGCATAACCGCTCGGGACGGGGTGGCGGCTGAGCCCCGTGTCCTGCTGGGGGAGCAGAGGGCTCCGTGTCCCGCTTGGGGCGGGAGTGGCCGGCGGCACGCGAGGGATCCGTGCCCCCCACCGCCCGACCCGGCAGGGATGGTGGTGCACACAAATTTGAACTCTGCTTCAAAAATTTGCACAGAAGAAATTTTTTGCGCACATGGCCTGTCAAAAATTAGAGGGAACATTGCTTATAACCCTAAACAAGAAGGGAGACACCACCACTTACAGTGAGTGCACTGATGTCACTTATATTAAGAGCACTTTGCTGGAATTTGTTCCTGAAAAGTGTACTGACTATATTGATAATACAACACAGTGTTTGGCTTGTGTTATGGGAAAATGGTAATTCCCCTGCAGGGAAAACATTTTAAAATACCTGACACTTGATGTAAGCTGGTGCAGTCCAAAGATCTTCAGAAGTACTTTTATGAGTCTTAAGGATAAATCACTTCTGCCGAGGATGATCTAAAGAGATGGTGAACTCTAAGTGTTGTTTAGAACAAACAAATGGAAATAAACAATTGCAAATGGATCAGAAGCCTGGGCATAGTTTATTTTTTTAGAATGGGGATCAGGGATAACAAATATCTACACAGGTGTTCAAGCCAAAATGTATGTTGTTGTTTTTCTCCTCCACAGCTATGTGGACTATTATCTAAAGTCTATGGAATTTCATAAAAGTTCCATGGTAAGTTTAATTGCTTTTGCATTTTACTTTATTTATCCACTATTGTAATGTTTGAATTCACTATCACAAACGAGGTGGAATTACTCCAAGAAAACATGTTAAACTGAATAATAAGTCACATTTTAAAACAAACAGGGGCAATAGAAATCTCTGTAGATTTTCCCCCAGATGTAGACATGAACAAGGCTATTGTTAGTAAAGAAATAACAATAAGAGTTAATAAGTATCACTAGAATTCTGGCACTGTACAAACACATGGCTTCCATCTATGGCTAGATGAGCAAATATTTCCACCCCTCTTGTCCCCCATGAAAAATTTTGATGAAATAAATATTTTTCATTTTTATAAAAAAAAAAATTTCTCGCGTTTTCATCGAAGCTATTTTCCATTAAAAAACATTTCAACCAAATGTTTGACCACCTCTACTCCTGTCCCAAACTTATTATCTTTGCCAGACACAGATCATACAGATCACTACATAAAATACACAGGAAATCATTCAGAATATTAAATTTAAAACACAGGCTTAGTTGAATGTTAAAAAGCTCCCACCCTCTTGTTAGTTTTGTTATTTATAATTTGTTTTCCTGACAAATATACTATTTATATGCTATTTTTTCTCCTTCCATCCCTTATGACTGAAGATGTGTTAACTGACTGCTTCACCAGTGGTCCCTTGAAATATGTGTTAACTACTTATGCTAAAAAAATCTGTGTCACTTTGTATTTAACTGTGACACTCTGAGTACATGTCCCAGACTTGAAGAAGAGCTCTGTGGAAGCTCAAAAGCTTGTCTCCCTCACTAACAGAAGCTGGTCCAATAAAAGATTTTATCTCACCCACCTTGTCTCTAAATTATAAAGAGAGATATCACCATATCAGAACAGTCTGAGGATAATGGAAAGTAAGCATTAATATTTCTAGCTTTTAGACGACATCCCAGTACATTTTTGAGCTAGGGCCCCAAAAACTACATGGTCTGTTACTTATTGTTAACTCTTTCAGCTTCACAACCCATTTCTCAGAAATTTTCTCTCTTCTCAATTAAAAACAGAAAGTTCAGTGATGTCCAATGGAAGTTGTTGTAGTGTAATTGAGAGAACATGGCCTTTTGTCAAAAACTACCATGAGCATATCTTGTCTACAGCTATGGTTCTCTTTTCTATACCTTCAGCGGCAGACTTAATTTTAGCCTCACAAGTTTTTAGACTTGGAAACATCTATAGGAGGATTTGCTGGAGATATGCAATAGTTGATTTGTTTTAGAGGGTTCCCACTAGAGTTAGTCAAATCATTTTAAAAAAATGGACTCATGAATATTTTCATAAATAAAATCACCATGTTCGGGTCCCGCTGGTTTGATCTTATGTTATTTGGTATAGACAATTGCTGTGAAAGAATTTGTAATATCAATGTCTTCATGTATTGTACAATGAGCTTTCTCTGATACAAATGTTTGTATGAGTAAACACATTGTTCAGTATTCTCCTGTTTAAAATATTTCAGTCATCCAGTCAAGAAACAGAACCCAGGTCATGAGAACAGCCACATAATGAATGACAAATAGCTGTAGTGAACCATTCACAACCAACCAGTAATCTAAAACTTTTTTGCCCAAACTATTCAGTAGATGCTTGAAAAGAACACAGAATCAGCTAATCATAGAATCATAGAATCATAGAATCTCAGGGTTGGAAGGGACCTCAGGAGGTCATCTAGTCCAACCCCCTGCTCAAAGCAGGACCAAACCCAATTAGCTCATCCCAGCCAGGGCTTTGTCAAGCCTGACCTTAAAAACCTCTAAGGAAGGAGATTCCACCACCTCCCTAGGTAACCCATTCCAGTGCTTCACCACCCTACTAGTGAAAAAGTTTTTCCTAATATCCAACCTAAACCTCCCCCTCTGCACCTTGAGACCATTACTCCTTGTTCTGTCATCTTCTACCACTGAGAACAGTCTAGATCCATCCTCTTTGGAACCCCCTTTCAGGTAGTTGAAAGCAGCTATCAAATCCCCCCTCATTCTTCTCTTCTGCAGGCTAAACAATCCCAGTTCCCTCAGCCTCTCCTCATAAGTCATGTGCTCCAGCCCCCTAATCATTTTTGTTGCCCTCCGTTGGACTCTTTCCAATTTATCCACATCCTTCTTGTAGCGTGGGGCCCAAAACTGGACACAATACTCCAAATGAGGCCTCACCAGTGCCGAATAGAGGGGAATAATCACGTCCCTCCATCTGCTGGAAATGCCCCTACTTATACAGCCCAAAATGCCGTTAGCCTTCTTGGCAACAAGGGCACACTGTTGACTCATATTCAGCTTTTCGTCCACCGTAACCCCTAGGTCCTTTTCTGCAGAACTGCTGCCCAGCCATTCGGTCCCTAGTCTGTAGCAGTGCATGGGATTCTTGCGTCCTAAGTGCAGGACTCTGCACTTGTCCTTGTTGAACCTCATCAGATTTCTTTTGGCCCAATCCTCTAATGAACAATTCACTAACCATAATAAGGGGCTAAAATTCTAATGAATACTATTCCCTCAATTTAACCCCAAAACAACTGAGGTGGTTGAAGTAGTGGTCTAGAAATCAAGAGATGTTGGCTCTATTCCTATGTCTGCCACAATCTTCTTGAATGTCCTGGGGCACATCACAACCTCAGTGTTCTTTGGTTTTCTCATCTGTAATGTTGGTATAAGCATTATGGAACGGGTATTACCTCTCCATAGCTAAGGTTGCAGCTAAATTTCAGTTTAAATCAGAATTTTGCATCTAAAATATACATACATAATCAGATTGTCTTAAAATTTAATAAGGTAGGTCAAAGGCAAGAGTAGACTTGGTGGAGAAAATCTGAGGCTATTGATCAAGGGGTGCCCAAGATATAGCTCCTTCCTCTACTGTAGAAGGGAAAGAGAAAAGAAAAAACCTTCCCCTACCAAATACCCTTTTTCCTACGGGAATGTGCACTGAACGACAGTCCCCAAGATCGAGTTCTAGGCTCACCTGACTCATCTTCAGATGATGCCTACTCATATTTCTGGGCACTTTACAATCTTTATTATTGATCAAAACCTCATACCCATAACCAGGGGCAGGCAACTATCTCCACACACCGCTCTATTTCACTGATAAAATAATGGAGAGGTTACACAAGGTGACTTCTAGAGCTGGAAACAGCACCTACTGCTTTAATATGAAAAAATCAACTCTCATTCACTTAGCCACTCTATCTTCATGAATGAATGTGCCAAAGTTATGGATTTGGTTAGCCTGTTACCACTAGACACTGGTCCCCAAAGCCCAAGCCCGAAACAGAACTCAGGACTCCTGATTTCCAAAATTCTATTGCTGTCTAGAAAACAGCTGTTAAAATCTCTTGACAAACTGTGTTAGTTCTAGGGATAGAGGAGTTAGAGTGGATCTGAAGGTCCTTCATTCAAAAACTGCTGGTGACCTAATGCAGAGGTCATGGTGGTTCAACAGGACAGAATTTCCTTCCTCCCTCCCCACAGCCACTTTGAATAAAGTTGCAGCTAAATTTAAACTTTAAACTTGCCATCTTCTCTAAAAAAAAATTAGGAGAAAAACAAAACACACAACCAAATTTGTCTGAAAAATGGGTAGACCAGGAGCCTGAGAGAAATGCCACCAGTTCATTCCTCGCAGAGCCAGGAATAGAATTGAGGTCCTACATAGAGCAAAATCAACTCTCTGAAAGGTTAGGTGAAATCTACACATTTTCCCATACTTTCTGTGCAATGAGCCTTTTCCTGCAAAACAATGGGAGGTACACCAATGAATTTGCCTAGCAAATAGTTTCACAGGGTGGAATATCTATTCAGTGAATGAAGCAGGCCACTATGAAACGAAAAAGAGTGATCCAAAGCTGAAGGCAATGAAGTGGTATCCTCAACAGCTGTATTCTATCCCTGCCTCTGCCGCAGACTGCCTGTAGGATGTTGGGCAAGTCACTGAAGCCAGAACGTTTGGAGGTGGCTATTAACTTTGGCCTTAATCTCTCTGTTTTAGTTCCTCTGCTGAAAAATGGCAATAATAATACAGCATAGAGGTGTTGGGTAGATAAATTCAGCATTATTCATGGGGAGGAACATATTGGAGCTGTGCAGAAAGAACTGGGGAGGTTTTGGAGGAAGATTGGGCACACAGAGCTTTCCCACTGAGGAGGCAGGAAAGGTGGGAAACAGTAGAATAAAAGTGTACAGTACCTAAAGATGGATTAAGGGCTAGGAGTAACAGTGGGAGGGTTGGAGCTGTGCTCTTATGCAGAGAAAGGGCAAGGAGCAGAGGAACCAGAAGTAGGCTGGAGAGCAGGCGACAAGATTAGGTCTATGTAGAGAACCCCCAGTGAGCTTTAAGAGTCTCATTGGCTTGTCACTGTGAGACTCAGGATCCCCTATATAACCCACTCTTGTAGGCTGACATGCTATCCCGTAACTTATCCTGTGACACTTTGAGTCATTTTGTTGAGGATAGTTGTTTGCTTCCATCAATAGGAGCGTCAGCCATTGTTTTGCGAGTAATGAAAGCATTACTCAGCATTCATGGATTTCCTTGTCAAAGACCTGACACTATCCAGAAGTGGTCACTCTTCTAGCCCATCTGAGCTAAATTCCTGTTTCTGCAGCAGCTCTGGTGTTGCCAAAAATGGTGTTGCTACTGGGTAATGGCTGGATTTGGGGGAGGTTTAGTTTGGTTTTCATTTGTTATTGGTTCTTTCCCCTTTAAAACTTTGTCAGTCTTACAATTCATCTACCTCTAGAGCTGTTGCTACTCCTTGTTGCTGTGGAGATGTTCCTCCACTTTTAGTTGCCATGCAACCAGTTCTGGGCAGCAGTTGTATGTACATTCCCTTAACTTGACCGTTTTTTCTTTCTTTTTACAACGGGCTTCCATCTCTCTCTCCACAGCCTGGATCTGTCTAAGGGTACACTTGACTTCCATTTTTCAAACATTCCCATGGTGAGGAATTTTTGTCCTCTATTTTTTCTGATTAGCTTTCTATTGCACTTTTGTTGTAGAGTAAATCACAGACTGTCTATCCCTGAATCACCCCTCCAGCTGACAATCTGGTACAGCTTTCAAAAAAAAATATTATCTGGGGTTATTCGGTTTATTGTTATGGATACAGAGTCAGTGCAACTTCTGAAATGACATAAAAAGGCACAGAGAAGCTCCAATCTCATCAACAGTGAACTTTGAACTAGTTCTTGCATCACATCCTGGAACACCTCTATTAGCTCCAGAACTCTATGATCTAACTTTGTGTTAACTCTTTGCTCACCATACAAATAAACAAACAGCAAAAATATTTAAGTATTAGAGAAATTTTGATATGTTGTAAATGCTTAATGCCCACTCTGGTATTTATACTTACTAGGCTGTGTGTGTGTTGTGATACAGCATGGCCAGAAGGCAGCAGGAGAGTGATCTAGGATGAGGAGAAGCCTTATTCCCTGTAGATTAATTAAAAGCACCTGAAACCAATTAGAGCACCTGAAGCCAGTCACCTGATAAAATCCCCCTGCTTCAATCAGCCAGAGGAGGAGTTGGAGCAGAGTGAGGAGGAGTGGAGCAGAGTGGTTTGGTGGTGGAACAAAGAGCAGTTTGGAGGAAAGCGGAGGAGAGTTTTGAGAAGTGCTGCGGCGGGCTAAGACAACAAAGATCCTAGGTAAAGGGACACCTGGCTTGTGCAGAGGTAAGGCAGGAAGCCCCCACAAGCTGAAGGTCAGGAGAGGGAAGTAGTCCAGGGGAAAGAATCACTGGTACAAGTTGTTCACCTGCTATCACAGGGCCCCTGGGCTGGGACCCGGAGTAGAGGGCGGGCCCGGGTCCCTCCCTCTCCACTCCCCTTCCCTGGGATACTAGTAGGATAGCTGTTACCCCAGTTCAGGGGCAAGAAATGGCACCCTGAAACCCCCCTACAAGAAGAGAAAGTGCGGGACCCATCATAGAACTGGGACTGTATAGATCATTGTTGCAACCACGGTCCTGTACTGGTACCAAATCTTGTATAAAGGGGATCAAATAAGGTCTCTAAGACAAGGTTATGGTTTGCTGGTTATGATTTGCTATCTGTATGCATGTATCATTTTTGTATTTAAAGTTGTAAGTATTGGCTCTAGACTGTCTGTATTTGAAACTTCTGCTATGCTTCTGGGTGACACCCCAAGTAATTTGGCATCAGTACTGCCTAGCCTGCTTGATGGCCCATTAAGGACCATCAGCTATACAACTGACCCATTGAGAGAAGGCAGATATACCTTGTGACTCAGCAAGGCATGAAGGGACATGCCAATGGACAGAACTCTAAGGCTTTCAAGCCATGGCTGGGCAGCTTGTATTTGAGACAAAGGAAGCACAAGCCACATGGCAGAGGATATAAAAGGCCCTGGAAATTCCTCCATCTTGTCTTCAATCCTGCTTCTGACCTCTGGAGGTACTGTGCTACAAACTGAAGTTCTGAACAAATGACTGAATGACCCACCCCAGCTGTGGATGTACTCCGGAGACTTGATTTGAACCTGCAGTTTATTCCATCACTGCCACAAACCTGAACCAAGAACTTTGCCATTACTGTATGTCATTGATTCCTTTAACCAATTTTAACTCTCATATATATTTCTCTCTCTTATGAATAAACCTTTAGATTTTACGTTCTAAAGGATTGGCAACAGCGTGATTTGTGGGTAAGATCTGACTTGTTTATTGACCTGGGCCTGGGGCTTGGTCCTTTGGGATCGAGAGAACCTTTCTTCTTTTACTGGCGCATTGGTTTTCATAACCATTCATCCCCTTAATGAGTAGCACTGGTGGTGATACTGAGAAACTGGAGTGTTTAAGGAAATTGCTTGTGTGACTTATGGTTAACCAGTGGGGTAAAATCAAAATCTTCTCTGTTTGGCTGGTTGGGTTTGCCTTGGTGTGCAAAGGAACCCCAGCCGTGGACTATAACTGCCCGGCTCTAAGCAATTTGTCCTGAATTGATACTCTGTTGTGTCCCACCAGAGGCAGCATTGTTACAATATATATATAGGTATACATGCTGCAGCACAAAATCCATAGTGTATTTGAATGATCTAGCTGGCTGGCTAATTGCAGTTGGTTTCTCCCTCCTTTCTTCCCTCCTCACACCCCAAGAGTTCTAAATCTACATGTCTACCTGTGAATTGCAGTCTTATGCTTTGGTTGATAATCCATTTTTGCTTAAGGCAATAACAAAGCCTATACACTTACTGTAACTAGGAACAGTTCAGGAAAAGAAATCCTCGGACTAGGTCCACTTATTTCTCCCCCAGTGAGGAAATAACCCACTCTGGGGGTGAAATCCTGCCCCTATTGAAGTCAATGGGAATTTTACCATTAACCTCACTGGTGCCAGGATTTCATCCCAGAAGTCCAAACATTTGCCTGGAGGCTACGACAACGTTATATGTGTTACACAAAAAATCCTAAATTAAAAGAACATCACAACTCTAATAAAATCAAGCACTTAAAAGTAGGAAAAAATTCCAGAATTAAGGTTGCAGGGCAAATTAGTTGCACAGACTTGTGCATATGCATTATGACACAGTCTTTAATTACATGAATGCATACATTTTTTTCCACAGGACCCCTGTCTCATTCAGTGCACAGGATGCCCAGTGCACACTAAAAAACAGTTGTTTGGCACAAGTTTCAGGTTGCAATTACAATGTATGCAAAGCTTTCATTGGGATTGCACAGGTGACCAAAATAAAATGCAGTTGTATTCTCCTTGTTTTTTGTTGTTCTTTTTTTAATGCTATTGCACATTGAGTAGACATCAGCACTGGGACATCTATCATGATACCTAGGTCTTTTTCTTAAGAGTTCATAACTAATTCAGCACTAATTCAGACTACAAGTAGATATAATTACTGGGCTAGATTAAACAGGATTTTAAGTATTGCCTCTAATAAAAATTCTCAAGCTGTGATCTCCAAACCACGGTTTATAATGATGAGTTACAGTCACATGCTTGTTACCCAACAATATTTTGCACTTTCAGAAATAAGTATCATTTACTAGACTCATGTAATTAACCAACAATACATGTTGGAAACACACAACTAATGTAATTAACCTGTGATTTCTCTTACCGACAGGCTGAGTGTAGGTGGGGTTCACAGAATCCAGCCCTGGGATTTTTCTCCTTACTCATTTGTTTTCAAAGTGATGCTGCGAAGTATTTAATAACCATTCCTATTTTTGTTCAGTTCTTTACTGTAACTAGCTTAGAAAATAGAAATTTCTTTCCTCACCCTGATTATCCTTTTCCTCTTGGAAAAAAAAACCTTAATCCTCTGTTTCTGATACAGATTATAAACAGCAAAATGACCAATTTGATTTATGCATGCATATATATTTATTTATACATAAAAGCAGGTTCTCTCGGCCTCTGGATGGTGCAGTTGGGCTGGAATCTAACCACAGCTGCTCAGCTAAGATTTCCTTAAATATGTCTGCAGGGCTTTCAGCTGGCACAAAGCCAGTGGAACTGATAACTATGCCAACTGCCTCTCAGCCTGTGGTGGGAGATCGTGTTGAGGGTCAAAAGGAGAATATTGAGGGCAGGGAAGAGTTTTGCTCTGCTCTGCCATTTCTCAGATGGTATAAGGTCCCTTAGGAGCTACAGCCGGCTGGTATAAATTACAGTAGCCTTTAGTGGATCTTGGTACTGGAGAAAATCTGACCTATATACTGCAAACAACGGTGGGTTGTTTGGAACTGATAGTAGCAATAGTACTGGGAGTGTTACAGCAGGAACGGCAGCAACCACAATAGTAAAACTTTAAATGTACCATCCCATGTAATTCTACCTTATTTCAGTTGCTCAGTACTTTTCTGGACAAATTTATTTGTGACAGAACTGTTCTGTGCTAGGTCTCTGCCCAGTGCCCCCTACTCACACCCCCTTTTCTTTTTTAAGGTTCAGCGAAATCAGTTCAGCTATATTTGAGTTCTAGGAGTAAAATAAAAAACAACTGCACACATCCCAAATGTTCCAATCAGAAGTGTCATGCATGTTCAAGTCAGTCAATGAACTGATTTCAGTCAATGTTGGTTTATTTGGTAGGTTTCAATGAGATCTAAGGAAGAGGAAAACTGAAGATTATATTGTAAAGTATTCAGCACAAGGATGATGTTTCCCTCTGTTTTGACAGCACGTAGCACATGGGAAGTAGCACTAACCCTGAATGGGGTCTCTGGATGCTACCATAACACAACAGAATAATAATATCTTAGCCTGAAGAAAATTGGTTTAGTTTTGAAATTATGACCTCTGAAAGTTTTCATGCATGCGCAACAGGATTTTTTTGTTAACTTTCTTCACTCAACCTACAGTTTAGAAAATCTAGATCTACTAGGGGAAGTTAGGTTCCAGTAGCCTTAATCAAAGATGACAGAATTCAAGAGGCCTCAAAGCACTGCTGGACAAAGAAACTTACCAGTTTGATAACCTGATTAAAAAAAAAAAAAAAAAAAAACCTCATCAGTACGTGATCCTAAAGTTGCTACCACTGGGTGAACTGATAGTGAAGCAATAGAGTAAAACAGCCCCAAAAATTGCTAGTGTAGGTGCAGTTTTAGCCGTTCAAGTTCATCTAAACCAAACCTAACAGCCCAAGTGAACAAATGGGTTGATTTGCCTCCAACACCTCAGAATTAAACAGCTGGGTTCAATTCATTACACATTCTATGACACAAACTCTGCAAATCAAGCACAGCCCTAGGTCTAACACTTGTTTCCTTTCTCAGAAAGCTTTTAACAAGCAAGACTTGCTCACCCAGGAGACTTTCTGGAGTTTTCCCCAGCTTCACTTCTGTGCAGAACGCAAGTCATTTTGCCTGGATGATGGGGCTCTTCAGCATTGACATTCACTTTGCATTGGGACAGTCCTGAAAAAAGCCTCTTTGCCCTGGAAGGACTAAAACAATGGAGAGGCACAACAGAGACGTCTACTGGCTGTACTAGTAAGGCTACCTTTTTAACTCAGGCCAGATGGCTCTGGTTATTTCCTTCAAAAGGCCTGCAGTCATCTCATGTAGTGCTACTTTGTAAATGTACCATCTGCCCCAAGCAAGGGGCAATGTGTTGCTACACTGTCCCTGGAGGGACGCTTGTGATTCTCTGAGGGCTGGTCCACACTACCCGCCTGGTTCGGTGGGTAGAGATCAATCTTCTGGGATCGATTTATCGCGTCTCATCTGGACGCGATAAATCGATCCCAGAAGCGCTCCCCGTCGACTGCGGAACTCCTGCTCGGCGAGAGGAGGAAGCGCTGTCGACGGGGGAGCCTGCCTGCGCCGCGTGGACCCGCAGTAAGTAAACTTAGTTCGATCTAGGAAACGTCAACTTCAGCTACACTATTCTCATAGCTGAAGTTGCGTTTCCTAGATCGATCCCCCGCCCCAGTGTAGACCGGCCCTGAGTCACAGTCTCCCTCCAACTTCCTTTGCTCCCCTGGGGAGGAAATAATCTGTGCTGGTTGCAGCATGTCAGCACAGCTCCCCTGGCTGGAGCATTGAGCACTGGGGGCACAAAGCCACTGTGTACATCCTTCTCGCCCCTCCTGCTCACCTACGTGAGGAGTGAAGGAGGCACAGTGGCTCTGTAGAGCCTGATTCTCCTCCAGTGCTGCTACCTGTTGTACAGGTAACCCACAGGAGGGTGTCTTGCGCCTTGTTACTCCCATGCACGACTGGCCACATACTACATATACATTCCCACAAGCTTTTGAGTCCTCGTCATGTTCACTCAGAGGTTATTATTGTTCATTTTATTTTCATATTCATCTATCTACAGGGTGCCTTATAGTAGGTCTCTAAGTGCCATACACCCATAAAAACGTACAATACTGTACCCATTGTCACCCAAGCAGTTAGTCAAAGTACAGGTCCTGCAGGTTGTTTTCAGTAGGAGGAGAAATTGATGATGCCTAGTTAAAAAGAACGTACAAAGTCCTGCTTCCCTGAACACAGAAGAAATCCAACAGCAGGAGATAGCTCATAGTTCTTTGATCATAGTTCCAAGCCTCCTCCAGCCAGCAGTCAGCCCAACATCTCTTTCTCTTAGCTTCTTCTCAGGGCCACACTACCAATGATGCCCTGGCTATGTCTGGAGTTTCCTTTCTGCCTTCTCTCAGCTTCTCTGGTCTTTCTGCTCTTTCTGTCACAGACATTCACAAAACTGTAGCCAGTGAAACCCTTCTGCCCATGCATGCCTTTGTTTTGGGGAGGAGGATTCTTTGTTTCTACATGGTTACATAAAGGAGCTTAACGGCTTCTTACAAATGAAGGACAGTTGTTACACCTAGTTTCAGAGGTTTAACCTAACCCAGGACAATATATTTTTATATGTAAAATTCAACCAATCCGCCAAATCCAATGCAGGACAAACAAGAGGCAAACAACAAATCATTCCCCTCCCCCTACAAAGGGCTTATTCCCAAAGAAGGAAAGGAATAGGGAGATAGGAAAAAAAGGGAGAAGTTCCCAAATGGTCCAAAACATACCAGCTGAAATAACTGAGGCATGCAACACATGCTAAAGGCAGGCTTGCTTACTTGATATGGATGTCTACTTGTAAACAGTGCCTCAACCAAAGATAGTCTGCAGAGATAGATTCACCCCAACACAGTCTCAGTAAAACCTAAAATGACAGTAACCGTTGACTATCATGCTGACCAATATTGTCTCATTGTCTTTGTACTCTCCTGCCAGTCCATCTGTATCCATCGGTTGTCTCCTGTCTTGTATTGTTAGCTCATTGGGTCAGGGATCGTGTTTTTATTCTCTGCTTGTACAAAACCTAGCACAGTTGGTTCCTGGTCCATGACAAGTGCTCCTAAGCACTACAGTCATATAACTAATCATTATCATTGAATGTCTGGGTGGCAGTTTTTCCCAATATCTAATCTAAATCTCCGTTGCTGATGATTAAGTCTATTACTTCTTGTCCTATCTTCAGTGAACATGGAGAACAACTGATCACCATCCTCTTTATAGCAACCTTGAGTATATTTGAAGACTTATGAGGTCCTCCCTCAGTCTTCTTTTCTATAGACTAACCATGCCCAGTTTTTAACCTTTCCTCATAGGTCAGGTTTTCTAGACCTTTGAACATTTTTGTAGCTCTCCACCAGGCTCTCTCCAATTTGTCCATGTCCTTGTTCCAGTGTGGTGCCCAGAACTGGACACAGTACTCCAGCTGAGGCCTTACCAGTGCTGAGCAAATCAGGACAATTACTTCCCATGTCTTACATACAGCACTCATATTAATATATGCTAGAAGGATATTAACCTCTCTCAACTGCATCACATTGTTGGCTCATTCAATTTGTGATCCACTAACCTCCAGATCTTTTTCAGCAGTGCTACTGCCTAGCCAATTATTCCCTAGGTTATACCTACCAAGGGACATAAAAGGCAATAAGAATCATAGAATATTAGCGTTGGAAGAGACCTCAGGAGGTCATCTAGTCCAATCCTCTGCTCAAAGCAGGACCAACACCGACTAAATCATCCCAGCCAAGGCTTTGTCAAGCCAGGCCTTAAAAACCTCTAAGGATGGAGATTCCACCACCTCTCTAGGTAACCCATTCCAGTGCTTCACCACCCTCCTAGTGAAATAGCGTTTCCCAATATCCAACCTAGACTTCCCCACTGCAACTTGAGACCATTGCTTCTTGTTCTGTCATCTGCCACCACTGAGAACAGCCTAGCTCCATCCTCTTTGGAACCCCCCTTCAGGTAATTGAAGGCTGCTATCAAATCCCACCTCACTCTTCTCTTTTGCAAACTAAATAAGCCCAGTTCCCTTAGCATCTCCTCATAAGTCATGTGCCCCAGCCCCCTAATCATTTTCGTTGCCCTCCGCTGGACTCTCTCCAATTTGGCCACATCCCTTCTGTAGTGGGGGGACCAAAACTGGACACAATACTCCAGGTGTGGCCTCACCAGTGCCGAATAGAGGGGAATAATCACTTCCCTCGATCTGCTGGCAATATTCCTACTAATACAGCCCAATGGCCATTGGCCTTCTTGGCAACAAGGGCACACTGCTGACTCATATCCAGCTTCTCATCCACTGTAATCCCCAGGTCCTTTTCTGAAGAACTGCTGCTTAACCAGTCGGTCCCCAGCCTGTAGCAGTGCATGGGATTCTTCCTTCGTAAGTGCAGAACTCTGCACTTGTCCTTGTTGAACCTCATCAGATTTCTTTGGGCCCAATCCTTCAATTTGTCTAGGTCACTCTGGACCCTATCCCTAACCTCCATCGTATCTACCTCTCCCCCCAGCTTCGTGTCATCCGTGAACTTGCTGAGGGTGCAATTAATCGCATCATCCAGATCAAAACCGGCCCCAGGACCAACCCCTGGGGCACTCTGCTTGATACCAGCTGCCAACTAGACATCAAGCCATTGATCACTACCTGTTGAGCCCGACAATCTAGCCAGCTTTCTATCAACCTTATAGTCCATTCATCCATCCATACTTTTTTAACTTGCTGGCAAAAATACTGCAGGAGACCATATCAAAAGCTTTGCTAAAGTCAAGATACATCACATCCACTGCTTTTCCCATATTCACAAAGCCAGTTATCTCATCATAGAAGGTGTTCTATAAATAGGTCTGACCTATTTATAACAGCCTGACCTCCAGTCTGAATATGTCTAGCTTCAACTTCCTTTCTCAGTTAGACTGAATAGATTACATATTTATTCCCCATGTAGGTACTTACAGACTAATCAAGTCACCCTGTAACCTTCTCTTTGTTAAGCTAAATAGATTGAGTCTATCCTTGAGTCTATTATTGTAAGGCAAGTTGTCTGATCCTTTAATTATTCTCATGACTCTTGTCTGGAACCTATCCAGTTTATCAACATTCTTCTTCAAGCACCAGAACTGGACACAGTATTGCAGCAGCAGATGCACCAGTCCCAAATACAGAGGTAAAGTAACTTCACTACCCCTACTCGAGATTTCCATTTATGGATCCCAGGACCACATTAGCTCATTGGCCACAGCATCACACTGGGAGCTCATTCTTGGCTGATGACCCACCACTAAACCCAAATCTTTTTCAGAGTCACTGCTTCCCAGGATGGAGTTTCCCCATCCTGTAGGTATGGCCTACATTCTTTGTTTCCAGATATGTACATTTACATTTAGCCATATTAAAAAAAACCATACTGTTTGGATTTCTTAGTAAATTGGGTGCCAGCAGATCACTCTGAATCAGTGACCTGTCCACTTCATTATTTACCATTATCCCAATGTGTGTCATTTGCAAACTTTCAGTGATGATTTTATGTTTTTTGCCATATCATTGATAAAGATGTTAAATAATCTAGGGCCAAGAACTGATCCTGCAGTACCCCATTGGAAACAGACCCACTCAGTGATTATTCCCTGTTTGCGATTACATTTTGAGACCTATCAATTAGCCAGTTTTTAATCCATTTAATGTGCCAGTTTAATTTTATATAATTCTAGTTTTCTAATCACAGTATGTAAGTCCAATGCCTTACAGAAGTTTATTACATTAACAGTATGACCTTTACCAACCAAACTTGCAATCTCAATTAATTTTCCATAAACCCATGCTAATCTGAATTACATTACCCTCCTAGAGTTCTTTATTAATCGAGTCCCATATCAGTCATTCCATTATCCTGGCCCTGACTCATGGCAGACTGACAGGTCTGGGTCATCCTGTTTACCTTTTTTAAAGCTGGTACAATATTACCTTTCTTTCAGTCTTCTGGAACTTCCCCAGTGCTCCAAGATTTATTCAAAAATCAATATTAACAGGTACAGCAAGCTCCTCAGCCAGCTCTTTTAAAACTCTTGGATGCAAGTTATCTGAACCTGCTAATTTAAAAATATCTGCATGTAGTAGCTTCTGTTTAACATCCCCTAGAGACACTAGTGGAATAAAAAGAGTGTTATCATCACCATATGATGAGGTTGCATCATCTTTTCCCCCCTTGTCACAGGATGCTCCACTCACCACTTGTCTAGCACCTCCTCCTAGTCACTCTGGGGATTAGCTCTCAAGGCCAATACCTCCATCTGTAGTTTCCACACTGTCGCTGTCACTCTGACTCTGCTCTGCCACTCTTCTCGGTCCAGAACCCGCAGCATGCTCTTTGTGACTTAGCCCTCCAGCTAGGTCACGTGGTGTTCTCCCTTCTGGGGTTCAGTCCATCAACAGTCCTAGGCACTCTTCCCTTCCACTGCCTTGATGCCACTCCCTCAGTGACTGGCAGGGGAACCAGGCCTGCCATTGTCTCCTGGTTCCAGTTCTGAAACCCTCAGTTCAGCATTTCTGGGCTTTCCTCTCTCCACCCTCACTGCTCCTTTCCTGGACTGCTTCCTACACTTCTGGTTCCCCTCCTTTCCCTGGGCATACCATCTCCAAACCTTCCTCCTTCTTCCCAAGAAGTGACTGCCAGCTATTACCAGCCTTTCTGCAGCCCTTCTCAGCAGCCCCCATGTGTTGCCAGCAACCCGGTTTTAATGGCCCCGCCTGTTCCTGCACAAATGAGCCTGTTCTCTAATTAGCTCTCTACAGCCAAAATCTCCCGTTTGCAGTCTAATTGGCTGATTAGGCCCACCTGGCCCAATTCTGCTTTTGCAGGGTTAATGTGGAGATCTGACCCCCATCACACTCCCTATAAACAGAACAGAAATATATACATTGAACATTTTTGCCTTATTGTTGATTAGGCTAACGTTTCCATTTAGTAATGGACCAATACCATTATCAGGATTCTTTTTCGTTCCTAAAATATTTTTTAAAACCTCCTTTTTATTGTCCTGAACTGTGCTGGCCATAGATTTCTCTTTGTATCACTTGGCTTCACTTATCAATGTTCTACAATTCTGATTTATATTCATTACGATCAACTTCCCCTTTCTTCCATTTGTTATACTTTTTTAAAAAATGTTTTTACACAGCTGCCTTCAGGGGGTGCAGTTAATGGATAAAGACTAAATGGATAATAAAACAATTTTAGACAGTTGAAAAAATCCATGCCAATAGTAAAATCCATCTGAGTACTCCTTATAGCCACACAGCTCAACACAGAGATCCTATGCTGCAGTTCAAGCATTTGAGTTCTCTACACAAGAGAGTCTAGCCCTCAAGCTGTTCTTCCCCAATGAGTCTATTAATCTAACTAATTTAACAGACTTTGGTTGAAAGGACATCCTCTGGGTAACTCACAAAAGAAGCCACACTACAGATCCAGGTTAATATGGGCACTCAAACAGAGGAACAGGAGCATGCTAGTCAGGCCAGAGCAGGAAGTCTACTTCACCTCCTCACAGGAGTTAAAACAATGCTCATTGTCTGACCAATGAATCCTTCTCTCTCAGCAGGCCAAGGAAAGCTTCTATGGACTGCAACAGCAAATCAGAATCAAGACCTAGAAGGCAGTTTATTCTGTGGAACCCTTCACTGGCAGGAGCCAGCTGAAGAGCCAGCAAGTTTATTGCCAGGTGCTGCAGAGTGTTTTCTCTGAGCTCTGCCAGCCTGCCCACTCCTCCCAAAACTTCCACTGAGTCCTTCCTTCATTGGCTGTTATTTGCTCCTTTCCCCTTTTATCCAGAATTCCTTCAAGCATAGGACAACTGACTGCAAGAACAAGTGTTTCCCCTTTCAATGAACACGTTGTGCTGTACACTAGAACAGACAGCTTTGCTCCTTAGATAAGCACTAACCAAGAGGCACATTTTATGGGAATAAGCTGCACAACAGACTAGGGGAGGGGAAGCTACATTTGTTTATTATCTTGGTGTTTTTTTCCAAGGTGTTAGGGTGTTATAGAGAGCACTTAGCATTATTATCAGAATGGAAAGGCAGCTTGAAATACATGGTTTTTCAGGAGGGGTTTGAAGGAGAAGAGGGAGGACACATGTATATGTATAGAGAGTGAGTTTATCCCAAACATAGGGGATATGAAAATAGGTGCAGAGTCATGAGTGGGAAAAGGAGATAAAAGGCATAAGGGCTGAGAGAGGAAGTGAGATCTCAGGTGTAGACAGGCACAGAAAGGAATTGCTAGAAAAGTCATAGTTATAACTAAATTAGGTCCCTGCTATTCAAGAGCAGATGAATGAAAACATTGCTATGTTCCATTCTAGAAGCCAACCTGTTCTTGCACATTGTGCCTTTTATGAACCCAGCATTGTGACTGAGTGAACAATCTTACTATAACTGAGTAACAGGGACAGAGGTTACAGAGACAATGATAAGAGACAAAGGGCTGGTGAGTAATGAAATGAAAATTCAGCAAAGTTCTGCTATTCCTCAGACCGGAAATATGATAGATCACAGACAGTTATTACATTGTCTGGTAAACCTCGGTTAATGTATGGTACAAATATAATACCTGTCAAATCTCCTGAACAAGGTGTGGGACTCTTTATTGTTGCAGAGAGCATTCACCTATTAAACAGTCAGATGCATCTCTTGGTTTGGAGGTTATGTTTCAAAGTGGGAAAAAACCTTCTGTGTTAAAATGAACAGTATTAATTTAATACCCTAATGTGTGATGCCATCTTATATAATGGTGGATTAAAACATAGGTTGATGAAGTTACGTTACAAAAAAGTAATTTGCTACAAATACCCAGTTAGTAGATATGAAAAACGTTCTGTTACAGAATCTGTTACAGATTGTGGCTTGATTTCTTAGGGTCTGGGCCAGCTCCCATTCAAGTCAATTGAAAGATTCCCACTAACTTTAATGAGAATTGGCTCAGATTAATATGATTCATGCATTTTGTGTGTGTACTTCATCCATTGAGGCTGTCTTTGTCTATGCTGGGTACCATGACTACCTTGACATCAGATTACTACTACTCAAAGCTATTTTTAAAGAAGTGAAATGTTACTGCAATCAGTTACTTGGAAAAGAACCTGATTGACATGTAACAGTAATTAGTAGGTTCAATAATGAATACAGATGGGCCAAAGTTGCAGTGTTTTGATCCTGAATCCACAACCAGAATTCCAAAAAGATTGAGAGTTTGATTATTATTTGTACTTACAGTTTCTTTCAATTGAAAATTCTTCTCCCTGTAAGGGGTTTCCTACAACATGCATGGATTTCTATTTAGTACCATTGAGATCCTATAAAAGTTGACCCTGCCATCCTTCAGAGAAGTCCTTTCAAGTAGGGCTGACTGAACATTTTCCTTTAACTGTTTTTTTTTTTTTTTTTTTTTTACTGGAAATTAGGTTTTCAACACAATAAAAAAAAATTCATGAAGAGTTTGCTTCCTATGGAAAAAAAAAAAGACATTTAAAAAGTGCCTCCAAAACAGAGGATATTTTGGCTGAAAACAAAAAAAGTCTTTTTTGAAATGCCACTGTAGTGCCTCATTGGAGATGTAGTTTAGCCATTTCCTGCCCCCATGGGCTCCCTGTCTGGACTAGATCTCCCATGATGTACAGCAGTGGCTTAGCAAGAGAGGATACCATAGTACATCATGGGAGATGTCGTCTTGCCTGGGGAGCCTGGACCACAGAGGAGAATGGTGGTGTGAGAGGTCTAAACTCCAAGTCTCATGAGCACTGCAGTGGCATTTCCAAATTGAAATGTTTTATTTTCACTTGAAATATTTTGGTTTTCAGTTTTTCCACTTTGGATTCAAAATTTCCTGCAGATTTCCCTCCTCCCCAACCAACAGCTGCCATGTAAGTGGACAGCACCTTCACTGAAGGATCTCAAAGTGCTTTTCAGATAAATATGATTAATCTTCACAACATCCCTTTGGGATGAGCATTATCACATGTGGAGGGAAAAAAAAACAGTTAGAGTTTAAATTACCTGATCGTTCTCATGCAAGCCATGAGATTGTTATACTAAATTTAATAGAACGCTTCTAATTTAGAGAGTTAAAAATATAAACATGATAAAGTTTTCATTGCTGTAAACATGAGTGTAGAGGAAATCATGGCAGGATAAAAGAGGACATGGCGAGGATGTAGGTGTTTAAATGCAATCCAGTGAAGTCCATAAAAGCCTTTTGTAATGTTTTCACTCTTGCCTGCTAAAAATATTGGCTACTTGAGAGCTGCACTTAGCTCAAGATGCTCAGATACTACAACTGAGGGATAAGTAGAGAGTAGGGAAAGCCATGAGGACCAGACTTTGACACTGAAATATAACAATTATTGTAAGAAAACAGCATCTCTCACAGACAGCTGATCGGTGCCTTATGACATTTGCTAGACACAAGCAGTCTTGCCAGCTCCCCAGCCTTCTCCTATCCTATATTCCTTCACCTTATTGGCTTATTTGTAACAAAGTGTGGTTTTCAATAGCCTTATCACTGGGCCAGCATTACGTCTCTTGCAATGCTCACCCACGTCCCTGTAGTCCTACTGTTATTTTTTGTTATCACTATCTATACTACCTGCCATGCTATATACAGCATCCACTGAGAATAAATTGGTTTATCCTGAGAAGCGATGGGAGATTGTAACTAGCAGCAACATTAGCTAAGTCTACCCTCAACCACCTCGTCATTTCCCAGGGAATGAAACTGTTCTTTCTTGTTCTGTCCATATGATACAGGGGTGGCCAACCTGTGGCTCCGGAGCCACATGCGGCTCTTCAGAAGTTAATATGCGGCTCCTTGTATAGGCACCGACTCCGGGGCTGGAGCGACAGGTGCCAACTTTCCAATGTGCCCGGGGGTGCTCACTGCTCAACCCCTGGCTCTGCCACAGGCCCTGCCCCCACTGCCACCCGTTCCCACCCCCTCCCTTAAGCCTGCCGTTCCCTCGCTCCTCCCCAGAGCCTCCTGCACGCCACGAAACAGCTGATCAGGAGGTACAGGAGGAAGGGGGAGGTGCTGATCGGTGGGGCTGCCGGTGGGCGGGGAGCTGATGGGGGGCTGCTGATGTATTACTGTGTCTCTTTGGCAATGTACATTGGTAAATTCTGGCTCCTTCTCAGGTTCAGGTTGGCCACCCCGATATAATACATTACTGCACCAGTAAGAAAACTAATTAACAGTGTGTTTTGAAAATAGTTCTTTGCAACCTGCAGGGGACATGAGATCCAATGGAGCCATATGCTCTGTCTCTATGAACCGGGGAAGAAGACGTGACATGCTTTGGTGGTGGCGATCGCATCTTCATTGCTATTTCCTCAGCTTCCCTTTTCTTCTAACATGCTCATCTGCATGGCATCTGAACGTCTGCTCCATATTCCAGATTTAGTCGTGGATTATGAATCAGAAGGGACTCTTTTCTTGGGAGGAATTTATTAAAGGCACATGCATGGGGTTACAAGAGGCCACAGGAAACTGGCGCTGTTGCAGAGAAAAATACAGACTTTGCAAACCAAATTTCCATTTAAACCCCAGTTAATGAAATCTCTATTTCACTTTTTACACTTCCAACTGGATTTAAAAAAAAATCCAGGTCAAGCCAATGCAGCCTAATGTTATTTTTCAAGTTGTACAGGAGGTTAAATGTCTAGGTCGGAAAAGGAATATGTTTGTCCTAAACGTCAAATATGCAAATTCTGAAATAAAACATTTATAGATTTAATAAACATCACTTGATTGGATTCTGTTGTGCAAAATCATTTCAGATCTATTAACATGTAGCTTACTAAGTGACCAGATCCTCAGCGCCAGTGAAGTAATGGGGATATGTCAATTTACACCAGTTCACAATCTGGCCCAATGAGTTTACTACAGCTGTCAATTAATGAGCTCTCATGGGAAATCATTAATTTCCCCCCAGGCCATATATTGCAATTACAATGCTAAGTGAAATGAGCAGTACATTTAGTAAATGTCAGTATATAATTTAGGTCACCAAAAGGAGAGTGAAGAGGTCACAAGGCTATTGCTTACACAGTTATGCAAGTTTTCTGGAATAAAGGATCTATTGCAATCCTTCTGATTGAGCTGGAAAATAGCTCTTATTGGATTTATCTTGCAGGGCAAGTACTGACATCACAGGGCTAATGGGGTTATGCAGATGCAAAGAAAAGCCTGGAATATCATTAGATGAAGGGAGATTATATGATGTACTCAGGGCCGGTGCAACCACTAGGCGAACTAGGCGGTCGCCTAGGGGGCCAAGATTTGAGGGCACCAAAAAGTGGTGCCCCCAATTTTTTTTTACAGGGTTCCTGAGCTGGGCTGCCTGAGGCACGCTGACACGTGTGGCCCTCAGACTCCCTCTCCCAGCGCCACCGCTGCTCCGCTTCTCTCCCCGCCAAGGCTTGCCGTGAATCAGCTGTTTCGTGCGCGGCAAGCCTGGGAGGGGGCGAAGCGGAGCGCTTCGGGGAGGAGGCGGAGGTGGAGTGAAGGTGAGCTGGGTGGGGGGCTGGCGGGGAGCTGCTGGTGGGTGCACCCCCCCAGCTCACCTCCGCTTCCTACGGCCCTCCCCAGGCCGCCCCCAGCTCACCTCCGCTCGGTCTCCTCCCCTGAGCGCACCGCCGCTCCGCTTCTCCCCCCTCCCTCCCAGGCTTGCGCACAGCAAGCCTGGGAGGGAGGAGTTGAGGGGAAATGCGGCATGCCTGGGGGAGGAGGTGGGGATTTGGGGAAGAGGTTGGAATGGGGGCGGAGTTGGGGCAGGGCTGGGGGCGGGGTGGGGGGTGCGCAAGGTGGAAGTTTCGCCTAGAGCGCAAAATATCCTTGCACCGGCCCTGGATGTACTATGTATTATGCTTGTACTATGTACCTGTTCTGATTTTCTGTGTATGTTTCTGAGGCAGGCCTGTTTGCTGTCAGGCTCTACATTTGGAGAGCAATTTCAGTTTAAGAGGACTGCTATGACACAGGGAGTCACACTGAGATATTCAGAAGTGATTGGGGTGCCTCAATATTTGAACACCAAATTTAAGACACCTATAATGGGGTTTTCACCCCCTCACACACACACACCAAACTAAAAGGAGTTAATGAGGCTGAGGCTGAGGAGAGGCCAGTTAACCAGCAAGGTCACATCTGAGGGGAATTAGCTGTCCTAAGTAGTCCCTGAATAATGACGGAACCCAGCTCGGAAGGAACCGGGGGAGCTAAGACAACCAGGACGCTGGCAGAGGAATGGGGCTGCAGTGAGGGAGCCTATGGCCATGCTCTGGACAGTACAGAGGGACAAACGAAAAAACTTGGTGGAGAGGGTGTAGGAAAAGGCTCAGGGAAAAGGTGGCAAGGTTTAAGAGGGTACAGGCATAGGCTGCCAATTAGAGGGACCCTGAGCTGAAACCTTGAGCAGAGGCAGGCCTGGCTTTCCCTATCAGCCACTGGGAAAGTGGCACCAGCAGGGCAATGAAGGGATAACTGGCATCTTGGAGGAAGAGGGTTTGATATCTTGGGGGGGGGGTGTGGCTAGGAGGAGATGACCCTTTAAGGAATTGTTCCTGGGTCCACTCACCAAAGGGCACGGATGCTTAGAAAAAATCAGTCCCCTTAAAAGTGTCTCAACCTGGATACCCAAAAATCAGTAGTTGCTTTTGAAACTGTTCTTTCATGGGGTTTTTTTTTACTTAATTTTAAAAAATCACCCATATTGTGAGTACCTGTTCTGCTCTTTGGATATAGACAAAAACAGTTACGACAACTTGTGCATTTATAATTACGATAGGGTGACCAGATGTCCCGATTTTATAGGGACAGTCCCGATTTTGGGGTCTTTTTCTTATATAGGCTCCTATTATCCTCCACCCCCATCCCGATTTTTCACACATGCTGTCTGGTCACCGTAAATTACGAGCACAAATAAACTGCAGGAAGCAAGAGTGGCTGACATCGGCTTACAATGTATATGTGCTTAGCAAGGGAAAATGACCCTAAGGCAGAAACTCAAAGGGATGCAGCAAAGTATTGTATTTCAGGTCAAATGTGTAGGTAGGAAAAGAGTTTACCTTAATAGGTCATATTTCCAAAGAGGTAAAAACAAACTGAAAAAGATCTTTTTATGTGTAATTATTCAAATATTAATTATTCGTTGGGAACCTAACAAAAAGTCATAGCATTGTGGTAGTGCAGGAAAAGAAAGTGAAACAGACTAAAAATAAAATGAAAGTGACCAATTTCTTCCGATCAGCCAAGTGGAATGCAAAAAAGTAAACAATATAAACTGTGAAAAATCTTCTTAAACACAAAAGGAAGTTTTAAGTTTATGATTTTTTCTCCTGGCAGCTTACTGTATACTATTTTTTTTTTTTTGGCATTCCAAAATAGCTGATGGAAACAAAATTTGTCAAGACAAAATTTAAGTCACATAACATAAGAGAAATGTAGTCCCCTCATTTGCTTTCCCTTTCTCTGTTGACTTCATGAAGAACTAGTAGGCTACCCTCTTTTAGACTAAGTCCCTGGAATAGTACTAACAACTCTCTTCTCCTGTTTCTGTTATACCCCCATGTTAGAGCAAACCCAGGTCACAGGGCCTGCCTCCATGGTGCCCCCGTGTGGCCCAACAGGGCACTACTCACCTTGTTACAAGGTCTGCAACAGTTGCCTCCTCTGACGGGTCCAATGCAGTGGTGCTTTAGCCCTCCAACTAAGGTATCCTCGAGTTTCACCCTTTCCAGCATATTAAAGTCCAACAATAAAAGAAAGCTACAAATAGGTCTGATTTTCAGACCCTGAGAAATGCAAGGCCACTTTTAAAAAAAAAAGCACATGTTGACTTATGCACCTAATTGATACATACAGTTAAGTAGAATTTGCGCTCACAAACGGCCATTAGGCATTTAACTAGGCCTGTATGTGCAATCTCAGTAACTGCAAGTGCAAATCCAGGCACCAGTCCAGCAACATACTTAACTTTAAGCACACGGTTAAGTGCTTTTTTGGATCTGTACTTAAATGTGCAATTGCCCACATCCCTGGGTTTCTCAGATTTTTTTGATAATGCCTCTCTCTCCAAGATTTGACAACACTCATAACCATTCTCAGCTGGAAGAAAAAATTATATTCAGTTCCAGCTTAGAATAGTTGACACAGGTACAAAGAACTAAAGTGCATGAACACAGCTGCATTATAGCCTTCTGCTCCACACCAGCACAGGCAAGTCTCTTGGTACTAACTCTAGCATTAGGGAAGTGGGAGAGAAAATAAACTATTAGGCATCTATTTCTGTGGTGAAGTATAGCTATAAAGCTTTTGATGCTGATTGCCATCCTGGCGCTCTAAGCAAAGAGACTGAAGAATCACCTGCATTTTGTTACCATTTAAACAGAATGCCACATAAATAAAACAGACAAGGTGGGGGAGGTTATTTTTGTATTGGACCAATTTCTGTTCATGAGAGAGAGAAGCTCTCAAGCTATTACCTCCCCCACCTTGTCTCTTCAATATCCTAGGACCCACACAGCCACAGCAACACTGCATACATAAATATAACACATGCATAGCTAGCTCAGAAGTGGTTATGGAATTTATAGGAACTTACCTCATAAGTGTTCTCCCTTTCAGTCAGCTTCTTGGCAAGGTGCTACATCAATTTACATTACTGATCTTCCCTGATTCAGCACTTTGTTCTACTGTTGAGTGTTGAACAAAATTCACCACTTAAGTATTCTTCCCCTGCTCAGATCTTAATTATTCCTGCTTCCTCTTCATGCAGTACATTTTTTCTCTGTATCACTTGAAAAAAAATTATTTTTATGAGGGTGGTTCTACAGTATGTTTGCTGTAATGAAAAACAATGTAGATGACATGAGGTCAGCACACCTGAAAGAGAAATTCAGTTCTTGTTAGTGACTTGAAGCTTGCTGTGGACTGAGCAAATATCTCCTGCATGTTAGCTCTAAGCAAAAAGAGGTATGGTTAGCTTTATGAACATCTGGCTGTATTTAGCAACAGCATAACACTAGCCATGAAACACTTATAATGTAATATGGAGAGAGGAATTTGTCACTAGATTCAGTACGACATAACGCAAAAATTAGCCTGAAGGGACATGTGGTTGCATAGAACAAACTGTCCTTCATCAGGAGGAAAACACACACACACACACACACACACACACACGGAGGAAAACACACACACACACACACACACAATGGATGAGGTATAATGGGGATGTTTCTCCATGCACAAAGAGCAAAACAAGTCCCTTTAGTCTAGGTCACTATTTTACATTAACAAAGGATGAACAAATGAAAATTCTCCATGAGAAAACTGAGGGTGAAATCCTGGCCCCACTGAAGTCAATGGCAAAATTCCCATTATGCCTTCAATATGTCTCTCCTTCCATTAAATCTCCATCTTTAATCCAGTTATGGTCCTGAACCACAGCTGGCAGACTTCTTACTCTTAAAAATGTAGTCCATAGAAAACCAGCCACAGCTATCTACACCACTGAAATCAGTTAAACAAAATCTCCGTTGTATTGCTACGTATCATATTTCATAGATACCTGCAGCTAAGGTATCTAAGTGTCAATATTATGTTTTATCACTAGGTTTTTATACTTCATTTTGAAACAGGATCTTAAAGCGACACTGCTTAAAAAACCATACCTTTTGGGAAATTCCGCTAGAACTTAAAGACGAATAGCTGTTCTATAGGACTTTTAGATCATCTTATAGAATATAAGAATGGTATCTTTGCTGTAGAACTCCATAAGACTTCAGCATAATGTTGACAGAACATTGTACATTTCTGTACAACCTTATTGGTTTAATACCTATTAAATTCTAGAAGACTTTTCCATAGTGGATGTATTGAAAAGAAGCAAAAACATTTATTAAAGGTTAACGCTGATACATTTTAAAATCCAATGTTGCTAGTTTATGTATTAGATTTCTCTGATGGGATACAAACAAATAAAGACCCTTTAATTTGGATCAGATGATGCATCTTGTTTTTATATGTGCACATTTTCCTAACAAAAACATATTTCTGGACCTAAATTTGACCTACATTTTTGTGAAAAGCTCCTGGATAGCTAACAATTGTATTACAGTCCGATAAATAGACTACCCACAGTTATTCCAACCATCCACTAAGTGTCACTAAATAACTGCAAGACATGGATTTTAGAGTTGGGAAGATATATCAATGGTCTTTACTTGAAAAGGTGATAGCTGAAGATAGGTATAGCGATTGTCAGAAAGTGACCTGCAGGGGGGCAGGGAGTACTTACCAAATGATTTATCCAAAAATTACCATTCTCTGGTGATTAGCAACCTATCCCTGTCAGGAGCATTTAAATGATAATATGGCAGCTGCACAGCACATGTGTGAAATGTATGCAGCAAGAGAATGGATATCTGGGGTGAAAACTGAAATGGATTGGGATGGTGTCCTTAGCCTCAGTTTGCCAGAAGCTGGGAATGAGCGACAGGGATGGATCACTTGATTCCCTGTTCTGTTCACTCCCTCTGGGGCACCTGACATTGGTATCAGAAGACAGGATACTGGGCTAGATGGACCTTTGATCTGACCCAGTATGGCCGTTCTCATGTTCTTGAGCTCACACAATACTACATTTGCTATTAAATATAATCCAGTTGATGTATATAACAAATAATGTTACGCTAAAAATGGACACTTGATAAGCTGTTCATTACTATAGTTTCCAAAGGAGAGATAAACAACATTTGTTTCCATTTTAAAATAATCACAGCTCATGGCCCCCAATTAATAATGGATCATTTACACAAAGTTAGAAATGATTTTCTCACTGAGGACTTAAACGCTCATGTCTTTGGAAATCTGCATAATTTAAAATCCATGTGGTGCATTCAAGATTCCTGCAGCATGGGCTAGGTCACTTTTGTGGCTGTAGGACGCCAAATATCAATGGCCTCCCCATGTCTTCACACAGTGCTTAACACTATATTTTCAAAGAGGACAGTGGGATTTTAGCCATGATACTGCTAGTGATTCAATGAGCTGGATCATTCCCTGGAAGTGAGCTCTGAGGGAGGAAATTTGAGGATCCCATTGTATAATTCCTCCCAAATAATTCCATTAGGAGGGTGCATTTTTCCTTCAGAAAAGGCCATGCAGGCTGACCAGGAAATCCAAGAATCCCAAGAAACACAGGGTCATCCGTATAGAGGTGCTGTGTCTCTGTAGCTGCTCTGTCCCCTGGTACATCTCAACTCCCTGATTACAATTGTCTCCAGGACTCCCTGTGGCAGGTGAAGTAGCACTTTGCAGAAGAGAGACTATAGCACCAGGTTTCATCATCTTTTTCCTTGAAATACATGTGGGACCAGATGAAGGATGATGTGCATACCCCATTGCAGCTTAAGCACTGAAACCTTTGGGTGGACTAGAGTTTATTTTACTGCCCCTCTCCTAATACTTCAGCACTACTCCTATAGAACATCACACAGAGAGACAGAATTCAGTCATTGATAATTTTCAGCATGTATTCCACAGGTCAACCTCCCCACAATCATGTCAAAAAAGAACAAAAGGAATTAACTTAATTCTTAAGTACCAACTTTGTAAAGTTTTATAATGATAAAGAAACAATACTACTAGTTTCCTAACCCACACATATTGTCTTCACAGTTATACATAAATCTAAATGAATTAGATTCATTTCGAATCTAGAAACCCACAGAAACCCAGTGAGAAGAACAGTAACTCCTTAAAGTCGTCCCGGTTAACGTTGTTTCGTTCTTACGTTGCTGATCAATTAGGGAACATGCTCGTTTACAGTTGTGAAATGCTCCCTTCTAACGTCATTTGCAGGCTATCAATGGCAGTTCAGCTGTCCCTTCCCCCACTGCCATGTGCTGCTCTCCGAGACTCCTGCCTGCTTGCTGTATGGGGGGGAGGGGAAGTAGAGGGGGGCTAATGTCCCCCTGCACCTTGCTTACCCCATCTTCCATAGAGCATGGGGGACACACGAGGGAGGGAGCTGCTGCCTTAGACAGAAGCTGCAGCTGCCGGGCTTGCTGATCTAATTAGCAAGGCAGTGTACTTCTGACCCCACTCTTGATACCTAATTGGAAATGTGCATCTCTATCTCTGAAACACATCTGTCTCTGTCTGCCCTCCCTCCCTTCCTGCTGGCTTGTAGAGTGTGAGAGTTAACCCTTGAGGGCTCAGTGGAGTGCTAGTTCATTTAGCAGTAAGGCATTCCCTGGGAAATTCCCACCCTCTGACTCCTCCACCTCAACCAAGCTTCACTATCATCATCGCTGTGTACCAGTAAGTAATTGTTTGTTTAAAACTTATAGTGTGTGTGTGTGTTTGTGTATACATTTTATATTATAAATATATATATATAAAATGTATACACACACAAACACTATATATATATAAACACATACATATACATACACACACACATATATATATAGTCTTTTGTCTGGTGAAACAAATTTCCCTGGAACCTAACCTCCTTATTTACATTAACTCTTACGGTGAAATTGGATTTGTTTAACATTGTTTCACTTAAAGTCGGATTTTTCAGGAATATAACTACAACGTTAAGTGAGGAGTTACTGTAACTCCAAGTTCCAAACGCTTAGCTTGAGTTCATCTGAGTCTCGGTTAGAGTCTTTGTTCATCAGTTCCATCCAGTCTGCTGAATCAAAAGCACTGCAATAATATCTTCCCTTTTCTTGCTTGCAGAGCTCTCCAGAGTGTGGAACCCACACACATCTTTCTCCTCTGCTGGACTGTGGAAATCACTCCATCAGTCAGCTAACGAATTAACCAACCAATCAGTAGTAAGTGTGTAAATGAATAACTCTGTTACAAGCAAAATACAAAACAGAGAATAGCAAAATGTAAACGATTCTTTCCCCATCACCATATTTAAAAGAGAAAAGAGTTGGTGAACCACACTGGTTAAGACAATTTCACTAAAACAAAATAACATTCAAGGTCTAGAATTCCCCTTTCTATAACTAACACTGCCAGGGCTTCCTTATGGGAAAGTTAACAATATCATTAACCTGCTACAAAATGCTTCAGGGTTAGGCAAAAACAACCTGTTTTCTGCTCCTATGGCTGAGCTTCTTCCAACTCCTGCCAGACCCATGTCCTGTTGCAAAGCATCAGCCCTGACTACTTGACCGCAGTGGAATCTTAGTCCAGCTACAAGGAGCCTATTGAGCAAGCCCAAAGCTACCACACCCAGTCCAGAAACTTCTGGGCATGGAATCCTAATTGCACATCTGCAGAGCAATAATGACTCAGCACAACTCATTCCTCTGCCCCACTCTTCTCTCTAGATCTTTTAAAGAGAGATCTCCCTATTAGGCATGTGGGTTACAGCAACACTGCACGAACTTCTTCTAGATCATTGTCTCTCCATTAACTTAGTAGCAGGTGGTTTCCCTCATCATCCTCCATCCTGGAGACCAGTTCTATCACACAAGTATCTACAGCAAGCTGGTCTTCAACAGCTTAGACACTAGAGTCCTGTGATTGTTCCTGCATCTGGGTTTTCTACCTAGTACCACTTTCCATTCCTGCCAGCTTTAATCACGCTAACTTTATGCCCTTAAATCTCTGGTGATATTTGGTGTCTGTGACAGCATATTATATGGATAACACATTTCTCCCAGTTGCCTCAATCTCTCATCTGTTCAGTGCTCACCTTTGATCTATGTTATGTTCAGGACATACACACAAAGAAGTTAGATAAAAAAACAAAGTGCCTTGCTAAACGGTTGCAACATAACACTACTTTATTTCTTAGAATTTAGAACAATTACACACAAGAATCCAAAAACAAGGCAAGCTGTTTCCTAAGGCAGAGAGGTACAACTCATCTCACCTTATTCTAGACTGTCTCTTGCCAGACTGACTGCAAGATGGCATGCCATTCTACAGAGCCCCATAGCCTGAAAGCAGGACCAGAAAAACCCCTCTTGAACTGACAGCTTGCAATTCCAACATAGTGCTCAATACGCCAGAACCTACTGTTGCTACCTACTGATGTCTAGATGGATTCTAAAGTGCTGGAATTAGCAATATGATTGCCTGGCTTATCTTAAACCAGAGGCAAAGGATACCTTGCAGTACTGCAGTTGTGAATAAAACAAACACTTCCTTGTTTGTCCCAGGTAATGAGGAATAATAGATCTCCTTACTGTTGGATATTGATTGGTATGTGCCTTCCCAAGGGAGGCTAAGAAACAATTCCCTTGAAAATGTGTAGATAAAAAGGATTATAGGCACTACATTTTTTTTACACTTTTAAGAACATCATAAAGAAAGAACTAACCAGAATTATCACCCAAAACTGATACTTAAATCAAATGACTTAAAGCGCATGACTTATGAGGAGAGGCTGAGGGAACTGGGATTGTTTAGTATGCAGAAGAGAAGAATGAGGGTGGATTTGATAGCTGCTTTCAACTACCTGAAAGGGGGTTCCAAAAAGGATGGCTCTAGACTGTTCTCAGTGGTACCAGATGACAGGTCTCAAGGAGCAATGGTCTCAAGTTGCCGTGGGGGAGGTTTAGGTTGGATATTAGGAAAAGCTTTTTCACTAGTAGGGTGGTGAAGCACTGGAATGGGTTACCTAGGGGTGGGGTGTGGAATCTCCTTCCTCAGAGGTTTTTAAGGTCAGGCTTGACAAAACTCTGGCTAGTATGATTTAGTTGGGGATTGGTCCTGCTTGAGCAGGGGGTTGGACTAGATGACCTCCTGAGGTCCCTTCCAACCCTGATATTCTATGAAATAAGTGATTTATAGGTTCAAAAGAGTTTAAAGTTACTAATCTGCAGGGGAATTTGCACTTCCTGGTTCTGGTTGGGTTAAGTAAAGCATTAAAATATTGCTGGTCATTTCTACCTCAACTGGAATCAGAATGCACGAGAAAGCTTAAGATTTCCTGTACCCTCTTAGGCACACTCCTGCTAACCCTTATTTGCACGAGGAAAGATTTAGTCACGTTAATAGAGGGTTGCAAGATTGGGCATAAGATTTCCACCCTTTTCAGACCAAAGGGGCTCATATAGTTTGAATAAATTGCAGTTCCACTTTTGGTTGTTTATTTAAACGAAATGGAACCTTTAAACTTTGTGGTTCTCTCCTGACTAGTCTAAAGGTCTTCCCATAGACATTGGGTAATGATATTTGGATGGAAGAAACTTGACTGTTAAGTTCCTTTAAAAACTTTCTATAGTAATATGCATTAATCCTGTTGCAGAATTCAGTTTTCTATGGTATGTTATTTGCCCCATAAAGGAATTGTGCCCAAGTTCCCTTGGGACCTTCACTTCCATAAGCAGTAAAATAGGATGTACTATTGTTTAATAATGGCATACCTAGACACTCTCAGACAAAAGGACAAAACCAAAATGACCTGAAGCATGCAAGTGTGTATTACCCAGTAACTAAAACCATAGACTGTTTATTGGGATCATAAAACTGATACTTTATGACAATTGGTTACAATAGTATTGTATCCTCTACTAAAATGGTTTTTATAGTAATGTTACATACATGTCATAGAAGGGTTAAGTACAGAATGACACTTTTGGCATTGCAGCACTCAAAGGTCACATATTTGAGTCCCATACTTGCACTCAGCATAAATAAACCATGCTGATGGTGTGGTATTAGGAGCATAGCATACAGTACTGCCAGAAGCATGGTCCTTAAGATGAGACATTAAATTAACATCTCCTATCTCCGTGGATGGTGACTACTTAGGAATTGAAGATCAGATAGCACTTTTGAAAAAAAGAAGGATATAACTGTGGGGGAAATTTCAGAGGGGGTAATCTAGTTGCACAGCAGAGAACACGAACATTCAGTTCTGAGTACTCAAAACTTCAGGAGAATTTTCAAAGCCAAGGGTTGTTGGTACAGAAGTTCTGAAAATTCAGCCCCTGATCTGGGCACTCAAGCTGTATGGACACTCTGACTCCAGCTGAGCACTAGCCACCAGCATCTTCAAAAGGCAGCTGTCACAGTAGATACTGCTGTGCCCACATGTTGCTAAATATAGATTGTCCCTACACTGCTTTGGCTCTCAAGTACTGGACAGAAAAGCAGACTGAATCTATATGGTGATCACTAGGTAACAGAAAGCACCCACACAGACTCAAGAAACAAGACATCAACAATGCTAGCATTGCTGCGATGAATATAGAAAGTTAATCACATCCCTCGTATTATGCCTGGTCCAGGAAAAAATGTTGCAGATAAGGAATGTACACCAGATAAAGGGTCACCATAACAGAACATTTAGCCCAAAATGATACATTACAATAAAAACATAGATCTGTGTCAGTAACAGGGCTCCACTCACCATGCTGGCGCCTCCTGCTGGTCATCTTTGGGATAACTCTACAGGTTGGTACGGCCTGTCCCGGTGGTGCCTCACCCACCACCAGTTATGCTCCCAGAACCATGTCAACCATGAACCCAAGAACCGCAGTGGCCTCTTCATGATGCAGCCCTTCATCCACGTCATGATCTGTGCTCCCCTCTTCCAGGGGTGAGTGTTGCACTCCACCTGTCCCACCACTTCCCCAGTGGCGACTGCAGCCAATTGTCCCCCCACTTCCCTGTGGCCCCAGCACCCTCTTCGCTCTGGCCTCAGGGACTCAGCCTGCAAATGCCAGCAGTCAGCCAGGAGCTCTCTGTAGCTCCCCCTGGCCCCTGCCAGCAGCACTGCTTTGTCCAGGATGGTAGCTGCCTTGTGCCTGTTAGATACCCCATCCTCCCTCTTTGAGATCCAGAGAGTAACTGACCCTGGTCTGCCCTGCACCTTTTCTTATATGGGCTTTCCAGGCCCTGATTGGCTGCTCCTCTCAGCGCCTCTCTAATTGACTGCCTCCTGTGCATCCTTCCTATGGCTCTATTAATCCCATAGAGGCCAGTGTGGAGCCAAGCCCCCATCACAGTCAGGAACCATCATTTGCCAATAGCATCTCAGACCAGTGAACATCACAATGACCTGATGGACATGTTATAGTCACTTCTGATCTGTGACCTGCATATGAGACATGGTATAGAGGAAGGGAAATGAAATAGGTTGTAACAGAGTATGTTCTGTTCTTATTGCAGGTATGCTGCGACAAGGCCAACAATGACCAGGGATGCCATCAGCACAGAACCCTACTCAACATTCTCTTACTCACTAGATATCTGCAGTTCACTGTAGGAAGCAGCCAACTTTATCATCAAGTTATTTAAAATAGTGATACTAGTCCACATCGTGGCAGAATTTAAGCAGAGTGCTCTGACAAAGTATCTGTTCAGGAACTAATATGGCCATGATCACAGTAGTACCTGAATATTGTGCTGTACATCAAACGGACACTATTTTAGAAAACACATCAACCTATGCAATATAACCCCTGTGTTTCAATGACTTACTGTCCTTTGGACCTCTATAACTTATATTTTAAAAGTATAATTAAAATGGGAGAAATATGAATGTAGGTGATTTTAAGCAGCTGTTAGCAATTTATTTTGAGGATTTATCAAAGGTGTTGCACCTGGTTCTGCACTGTGTAATTGTCAATGGTGCATATCAAGCAGTCAAAATTCAGTTCCAGAAACAAGTGGCATAAGCAGAATTTACTTGCTAATATTCATGTTTTTCCTCACCTGCTGTGGGACTCAAGATCTGCTCTCCCTAAGCAAAAAATAATTTTCACTTAACGGAAAATTAGCAGAAGTGCATCAGATGAAAAGTAACATGGGCAGGAGGGTTTCAGTTTGCGAACTGGAAAGAAGTCCAGATTTTCTGGGTTTTGCTTTGTATATGAAAGCTCTGAGATGGGAATTTTAGTCAATCTAGGCCCTCTTCTGCCTAATTATGTCATCCCAGTGAAACAATGGATTACCTTTGTAAATTTAGAACAGAGTTTTGCCCTTTTTCTTGACTTTAGGGGAAAGATGACTATGTAGTACACCAAGGCTGGGACTTTCAAAAGTGCTCAGCACTGGCCTAACTCTGCTTACTTTGACTTCAGTGGGATCAGAGTTAGACCAGCGCTGAGTGCGCCTGAAAATCCCATTTTAAGTATTCATATGTTGGGAGATGCTACTGGTATTAACAGTTTTGTGTGACTTTGTGCCTAGGTCATTCTTATCCAAACACCTAGCAAAATTAAAGATGAGAGTCACTGTTTACAAATTTTGCTTTATAGCAAGCAGACATTGCTTGGCTCATTTATCTGGAGCATGGACTTACGGTTTTATACTGCCGATTGTCCCCAGAGTATCTGAGCCTAGGACACCTGAGGCTCCATGACACAGTCAATGAAATTTCTTTGTAAAATAAATCATTTTACTATTTTCTTTGACAAATTGCATACAGGGCATTATTCATCTACCCAAAAATCAGCTAAAGCAAAATCAGCTAGAACTACTAACGGTTACTTATGTATCTAATGTGCTAAGCACATATAACAGCAGAGTTTGGGTGAGATTTTGTTGCACTTTGTACACATTACTAGTCAGCTGCACTTACACAACATAGCAAAGAATTAGGGTTGTCATTTAATCTCAGTTAACTCACGCAATTAACTCAAAAAATTAATTGTGATTAATCACACATAACAATAGAATACCAACTGAAATGTATTAAATATTGTTGGATGTTTTTCTACATTTTCAATATTGATTTCAATTACAACACAGAATACAAAGTACACAGTGATCACTTTATATTATTATTTTTGATTACAAATATATGCACTGTAAAAATGTAAACATAGTATTTTTCAATTCACCTCATACAAGTACTGAAGTGCAATCTCTTTATCATGAAAGGGTAATTTACCAATGCAGATTTTTTTTGGTTACATAACTGCACTCAAAAACAAAACAGTGTAAAACTTTAGAGCCTACAAGTCCACTCAGTCCTATTTCTTATTCTGCCAATTGCTAAGACAAACAGATTTGTTTACATTGACGAGAGATATTGCTGCCTGCTTCTTATTTACAATGTCACCTGAAAGTGAGAACAGGCATTCACATGGCACTTTTGTAACTGGTGTTGCAAGGTATTTACATGCCAGATATGCTAAACATTCATATGCCCCTTCATGCTTCGGCCACCATTCCAGAGGACATTCTTCCATGCTGATGATGCTCATTAAAAAAAATAATGCATCAATTAAATTTCTGACTGTACTCCTTGGGGGGGGGGGGGGGAGAATTGTATGTCTCCTGCTCTGTTTTACTCGCATTCTGCATATATTTCATGTTATAGCAGTCTCGGCTGATGACCCAACATATATTCGTTTTAAGAACACTTTCACAGCAGATTTGACAAAACGCAAAGAAGGTACCGATGTGAGATTTCTAAAAATAGCTACAGCACTCTACCCCAGGTTTAAGAATCTGAAGTGCTGTCCAAAATCTGAGAGGTACGAGGGGTGGAGCATGCTTTCAGGAGTCGTAAAAGAGCAACGCTCTGATGTGGAAACTACAGAACCCAAACCACCAACCAAGAAAATCAACCATCTGTTGGTGGCATCTGACTCAGATGATGAAAATGAACATGCATCAGTCCTCACTGCTTTGGATTGTTATCAAGCAGAACCCGTCATCAGCACGGAAGCATGTCCTCTGGAATGGTGGTTGAAGCATGAAGGGACATATGAATCTTTAGCGCATGTGGAACGTAAATATCTTGCAACACCAGCTACAACAGTGCCATGCAAACGCCTTTTCTCACTTTCAGGTGACATTGTAAACAAGAAGCAGTCAGCATTATCTCCTGCAAATTGTAATCAACCTTGTTTGTCTGAGTGATTGGCTGAACAAGAAGTAGGACTGAGTGGACTTGTAGGCTCTAAAGTTTAATATTTTTGGATTTTTGAATGCAGTTTTTTGTACATAATTCTACATTTGTAAGTTCAACTTTCATGATAACGAGATTGCACGACTGTACTTGTATGAGGTGAATTGAAAAATACAATGTTTTTGTTTTTTACAGTGCAAATATTTGTAATAAAAAATAAAGTACACTTGGTATTCTGTGTTTAATTGAAATTAATATATATGAAAATGTAGTAAACATCCAAAAATATTTAAAATCAATGGTATTCTATTGTTGTTTAACAGCACAATTAAGCACAATTATTTTTTTTTAATCGCTTGACAGCCCTACAAAGAATGTTTAACTTTAAATGGGTTATCAAAGCAAAGCCAACACTTCTCTTAGGGAGACCAACAAAATACGTTTGCCGTTTCTAGGCCAAGCCATTTTGGAGGTATGATGAATTTTAAAAAGCATTAGTCTGTTTTTTAAAAAGTTAACTGTAGCTAAACTCTAAAAGCACCATAACTTTAAGTATCTTTGGCTACATTTACACTGGGGCTGGGGTGTAATTTCCACCTCAAGTCAACATATTTGTGCTAGCTCTCATCGAGCTAGTGCCTTAAAAATAATAGTATAGCCTCGGTAGCATGGGAAGCAGTGAGTGGCAGCATGGGTTAAGTGCCCCAAGTACATACCCACAGGGGCCAGGATGGTTTGTGCTCAGTATGGCTAGCCCCTGCTGCCATTTGCCACAGCCCATGCTACTGAGGCTGCCCTACTATTTTTCACAGGCAAGCTTGTTGAGAGCTAGCACGAGTATGTCTACCTGAACTGGGAATCACATCCCATGGCTCCAAGTGTACACATATCTTCTGTTTGATTTTTATCAGACTTCACAGAAAAAACGCTCTATATAATTAGGGCCTATAATAGGATGGGGTGATGTCTGATGGTGTTGGTGGAAATAGCTCTTCTGTAGCCTAATCCTGAGATGTGCTGAACAGCCATAACTCTTGTTGCCTTTTGCTGAGAGTTGTGGGAAAGAAACAACTTTCAGGATTGGGCCCCCTCTTTCTTTCTTTGCACATTTCCTCTCTGACTCTTCAAAGACAGGAAGACATAATCACTGAAAACAATTTGTTCAGGTCCAAAACTAGTCAAGATCAATATTTGCCTTTGATGTTTTCTTCTGCTCCCTCCATCTCGCTCAAGTTTTTCCCTGTCCAGTGTTAGCACATCAGATCACATAGGTCAGAATCAAAGTATGAACAGCTTTACAAAGTGGTATTTTGAATTTACCCCTTGGACTATGGCTCCTGCTTTTCCATTGTTAGATTCTTCATGGAAACAATGAGCCAGTAATTTACAAAATTGGGTGTTCATTATTTAACTGAAATCTCTTTTCTTGTAACTAGAAGAGAGCTATTACAAGCATTCTCCATGGAGGTAAATTGCATGCACGGCTGATTTAAATCACGGGAATCAGAGGAGTTGGCAATGTCAGCAAACTGGAATTTTAACAACAGTAAGACTTAACAAACTTGTTAGATCAAGTAGAATTTTAACGTCTCAATTTTAACTTCTCTTCACAGAATGCATAGTCAACCTATGGAACTCCTTGCCAGAGGACGTTGTGAAGGCCAAGACTATAACAGGGTTAAAAAAAGAACTAGATAAATTAATGGAGGATGGGTCCATCAATGACTATTAGCCAGGCTGGACAGGGATGGTGTCCCTAGCCTCTGCTTGCCAGAAGCTGGGAATGGGCAACGGAATGGATCACTTGATGATTATCTGTTCTATTCATTCCCTCTGGGGCACCTGGCATTGGCCACTATTGGAAGACAGGATACTGGGCTAGATGGGCCTTTGGTCTGACTCAGTATGGCTGTTCTTATGTTCTTATGGATGGAAAGAAAGAAGGCAAAACTAAAGGAAAGAGTTCTTTAACAATGGGAAAAAACAGTTTCATTATAGACAGATCAGTTAAGTCCACAAATAATGATATGATTTTATTTTTAATATAACTCCATTTTACTAAAATGTTGAGTCCTTAAATTATATGATTCCCAGAGGGTAGGTATAATTGAGTGACAGTATGTGAGACTGTAACAGGACTGTGAAGAAAGGCTGACAAACTATGACATAATTGCAGGTATCTTCCTGGAATCACATTACAGTGTGCATACATAGTAATCACTATGATTAAGATTGCAAAACAGTTTTGGTTACACCCATTATCATCACATGCTTCCCAAACCTTTGACCTTTTTGGTATTAAGTTTTCTATACATTGGCTCAGATTAGGCCCTCAGTTTTTAAGTGGAATTCTCACTGATTTCAATAGGGAGTTCTGCTTAAACACTGACCACACAATAAGGTTGGTCATTTCATTTTAATTTGAGCAAATTCCCTTCAACTGCTTTTGAGTTATGAGAGGTTGGAATATATATATATATTTTTTCTCAGCACGCCGCTTTGACATGGCCATTAGTCAAAGCCGGCTGACGTTTGAAACTTGACATGGACATAGAGGTCACTGAGGACTAGTACAGTTGTTTGACTTGAAAGAACTGGAGTAAGTTTACATAAAATATAACTGCTTGCAAACTGTATAGTGACCATGAACAAAAGGAAGTTTTGTTGTCTGCCTAGGTGACAGATTGACATACCATAAATGTGTAACCAGTAATTAATGGACCCATTATAGTTCATAGGAAAATTCCCAGCGGCTTCAATGGTGCTGGATCAGGCCTCAGGAACAAATTTGTCACATTAAGGACCTTTTGAGTTCTGTTGACAACGAGCCTGATCTTGTAAAAATGCACTACCCATGAAGAGCTGAGTCCTCAACTCCCAGCTGCTGAATCTCTATACTAGGTAAAGCTATCTTGAATGGAGGGAATGCAGCAAAAAGCAAGTTTTAACGTTTTTCTTTTCTTGTTTTTTTGGGGGGGTGGGGGTGGGGGAAAAGAGGAGTAAAAATGAAAGTTTTCACCATGGTTGAAATTACAGAGAGGGTGTTTCCACAAACTTCTGAAATACTGAGAAAACCTTCATGAATTCCACAAAGTTGCTAATACTCTTGATGCACTAGGAACTATTGCTGATAGTACTTTTGGAAAGGAGCTACCTTGTTATAAGTGCTGTCTATTGGGAAAAGAAGTTAAGTGAAAGTCTTTTCTGCCAGTTTCTAGTGGTTTTCCAAGCTTGCATTAAAGTGTTCAAACAGTGAGTTCTAAAGCACTTTGAGGCACCCATTCCAAAAACCCTTTAGATGATTTTGGTGGCTGTGATTTTTCTATATAACATTTGACTGTTCCCAGCTGTTTTTGAATCAGTCATGGGAGGTAATATATTCTTGTTATTTTCTACAGCTTTTTGCAGGCATGACTTCTTTCTTCAGGCTGTTTCAACCTAATTCCTTTATAGAAGATTTTACAGAGAAGACGGATCTGTTAATTTCATTGATGTCTGATGCCACCTGCTGGAGGAAATCCTGTAAAATAGCATAGATTAGATTCCCTGGAATCAGACTCTCTCTGATTTCAGCCTGCCTGTTAGCTGCTCCTGCTAAATTCTTTCTAGGTGAGTTTCTGCAGTTCCTCATAATTAAGTCCTCATGGACTTTTGTTGAGAAATGTATTAAAATGCTTATGTTGCCACCTTTCTTATGCAGAATACTTAAATACTAATTTTAATGTTAAATGGCACATAGTCTAATATTCTTAAGAGTTTGTAGCATTTATTTTCTTTTTCTTTAACAAGGCACACAGGCCTTGAATTAATATCTCATGGGCTGGTCTCTTAAATGCTTGAACTCAGAAAAAAGACCTAATCATGTGCTTAACTTTAGGCACCTGCTGAAGCCCAGTCCTAATTGAGTAAAGCACTTAGGTGCATAAGTATAATTGTGAATAGGTGCCTAACTCTGGGGTTTAGGTGCCTAAGACCCAGTTTTAGACTCCACTGCAATTCACAAAACTCCTGCTGAATCCTATATGCATCTAAACTCCCACAGCGCCTAAATTTCTGCCCCTGAATCTGACCAATAATACTAGCAGTGCTAGCTGTAGCTGTGTGGTAACTCATTCCTGTAGAATTTCTTTCACTGGGTACAAGGGAGTTGTTGACCAGCTCTGTGCTGCCCGCTAACTTCTTCTGTCACTGGGTCTGACTCTAGGGACTTGTATAGCTGCTCTCCGCAGCCTCTCTCACTGCTGAAGCTGGGGGAATTTCTTTAGCAGTTCTCTTACTCTCTGGAGCAAGTCCTTTCCCTTGGGGCTTCTTTTTCCACAATGACCTACCCAAGGAAGGAAACTGCGCCACAGACAGACCAAGTGACTTACCCAAGGTTACGGAGGAAGCTTGTGGCAGAGCACTGAAGTGCGTCTCCAGAGTCTCAGACTAGCACCCAAACCACTGGACCATCTTTCACCTCCTAAAGAAGGAAAGAGAACAGGTCTCACCTGCTATCCACAATGAGGCCCCTCACAATGGAAGGATGGGGGGAAATCAGCTGATCTACAAAAAGGGGGAGAAGGGGAAAATGGGTAGTAGGCTGACACCAAAGACTGACCACCACTGGTCAGAATCAGAGCTGGAAGCAGGGTAACCATGGAAGGGCTGTTGCTGCTGGCGCTCAGATTCACTTCTAGAGCTATGCTCTGGTAAGTTCTTTCATGGGCCTAGCTCTCTGGGCCAGATCACAAAGGGATTTAGGCACCACTGTGTTCCACAAAACCCCCGCTCAGCTGCCAGCTAATGCTGTAGGTGCCTACATTTTTGCTGTAAAAGTTCCCTAGGCTCTTTATGTTTCTGTCTCGGGGCACGTGCACTGCTGCCTCCCCATAGGCCTAAGACTAGTGTGACCTGATGTCCCGTTTTTAAAGGGACAGTCCCGTTTTTGGAGACTTTTTCTTATATAGGTACCTATTACCCACACCCCCTGTCCCGTTTTTTCACAGTTGCTATCTGGTCACCCTACCGAAGACGCAGAGCAATCTACATACCAGGGGCAGATAGGAGGGGAAATGCATCTTCCTTGCAGGTCATGATATGGTAGGCATGCCCTGAGAATGCCTAACTCCATAAAGGTTGCCTGGCCACAATGGGGGAGAGGTCATCTATCTTATAACCTTGAGCCCAGTGGTTCAGGTACTCACCCAGGATAGAGGAGGTTCCAGCTCAGTTCCCCCCTCTGCCTGATGAGGAGATGGCTCTCGTACAGGGATCTCCCACCACGCACATGAGTGCTCTAACCACTGGGCTATGGCCTATTCTGATGTGGGACTCCCTCAATTTCTCCTGTTGGCGTTGTTCCACTTTAATTAAGTATTAATTGAGCAAAGAGAATGAGGATGAGACTCTACATTCCAGTGGTTAAAGCACTCACCTGAGTGGTGAGGAATCCTTGTTCAAATCCTTTCTCCACATCAGAAAGAGGGGGAATTGAACTGTGCTCTCCCACATCCTGTGTGAGTGCTCTAATATCAGGACTAAAAGTTATAGGAAGGCCTCAGCCTCCTCCCCCAAGCCATATTGTTTGGAGTGAGACAGGTACCTAACTCCTTCTCACAATGGCTTAGGCACCTAAGCCACCTGACTCAAGGAAGGGGGTCCCCAGCTATGGATTGTAAACAGAGTTGAGCACCTCCCTCCAGGCCAGACTTAGGCTCTTACTCTTTGGGAGGGGTGGGGCTTAGGCCAAACCCCTCTCACCAGCATCTCCCATTGGCTAGCTTAGGCGGCTAAGCATGCCAACTTGTGTGAATCCTATTTTTAAGCACCTATCTTTCTCCAAGCATTGTATAGACACGTAGGTGCCCAGCTCAGGGTTTGTGGATTCCTTTATCTTTCCAGTGATTTTCTGCATGCCCAAAACCTAGGCATTGCGGCACTGAGTGTAAGTTCAGGCTCACTGCACACCTCTCTTTCTTCCCCTCACACTGCTGTGGTTCTAGATCAGAAACAGCTAGAGATTGGTTGGTTGTTTATTTACAAAGGCCTCACAGTCAAGTCTAAATGATGCTGCCTTTCTAAATGACTGCAGTGGAGACTCTCTTCATGCCATTACATGGTCAGACTGTGCTCCCAGTTACCCTGGGCTTATGGTGACGTTACCAAGGGCAGGATTTCTCTCTTTAAGATAAGACATGAGACAATTTACCTGGGGTGAAATTCACCCTATACACCAGTCCCTTGTGCCACTGGCCCCTTAAGTGGCACATAACATCTGTGTTGGCCCCCTGCGTGAGGGTGAATTTCACCCATTAGGAACACTGTTTCTTTGAATATGTGGCTTGAAACTTTGAACTAATCATACATTGCCAGTAAATCCCATGACACACACACTGAATGAATTTAGTATTTTAATAAAAACATATCACACTGCTCATTATTGCCTCTGCTTACAATTAACAGTAGGTGCTGGGGTCTTTTCTATTTAATATTCTGTTAACTTCCCTTTTTAAAACATGTTCTGCCATAATTTACATTCACCACATGGGGGCATTACAGACTTTTTCTTTAGCTAAATTTCCTGTTTCAATCAATATTTTAATGCAATAGTTTTCAGAGGACATCAAGGGTTGGGCTTATTGTTTCACTGTTTAAAAATATTTCCAATTTCACATTAATTACATTACTGTAGGACAGGTTTTGGTAATTAAAGCCATAGTACGGTGTGCACCTGAGCCTGCATTGTCCCATTATTTTAAATGGGAGATTTGCTCTGGCAGTGTAAAAGGGCCTTAAAGGGGGCACACATTTACATATATACTCACTTTGACACCTCTCTGCACTACCAGAGTGGTATAAAAGGACCTTAGTATAACTGCAAAATCAGGCAATAATAGTTTATACACATGGATCGTTGTGGTTTTGATCTGTCATTATCCCGAAACTGAATTTTTTTTTATTCTAGTTCCATCACACTCATTGAATTAATAGGCACAAAACCAGACCTGCACAAAACCCTGATCTCATAATGTCTCTCTGACATCTCTTCCTGGATGGCTCGCCAAAAACTTAAATTGAATAAGACCAGAACTGAGCTCCTTGTTTTCCCTCCAGAATTTCTTCTCTTTCCCCTTTTCTTGTCACTGTTGACACCACCACCATCCTTCATGACATATAGGCCCAAAATCTAGTGGTTATCTTCAACTCTTCCCTCTCCTAAATACTATCAGATCCTCACAGTCTTCAAATCCATGTGCTTCTTCCTGGACATCTCAAAGATCTAATCTTTTCTGACTGTCCCAACAGCAAAAACTATCTTACAAGTCCTTATCTCCCAATTTGATTAATGCAACTTTCTCCTCTCCTACCCGACCACAACTTGTACAAAACACAGCTCCTACAATTTGCCAAGGTCCTCCCCCTAGCCTGTTGACATGACCAAATGACCTACCCTTTTTTTGACTCCCTCTCACTAGCTCCCTGTGCTTCACTGCATCAAGCTCAACCTTCTTGTCCTTACAGTCTCCATATAACTCTACCCCTGCCTATTATCTCGCCTAGACTCTTATCAAATAGCTCCAACACAATCCCTCCCACCAGCCTTGATACTCCGTTTATCTGCCTCTCCCACAACCATCTTCACACCTTCTTTCAGAATGCGCCTACACACTGTAATGACCTCTCTAAACTGGCTCACCAGGCTACCACTCTTAAGTTCACTCAAATATCTCAAAACCAGCTTCTGCCAAGACACCCACAAAAAATGAGTTAACCAGTATTCTGGATACAGTATTCCCCATCCTCCAGTGCACCTCAGCCTGCAAAAAGCACAATCCAGCCCCTAGTAACTAGTTTTCCTGAGGTGTTTGTCAAGAAACTGATCAATGTAATAAGAGCTGGCTGACACCTGTGGTATTATCTATGGCAGTTTGATGAGCTTTTATGGCCAGGAAATCCAGAGCAGTAACTTTTAGCACAACCACAGATAAAGTTTGACTTTTTAGTCCAGCTCACCACGTTCCCCCTTTCAGCTCTAAACAAAGACAGGGTACGGTCTACTTAGTTAACTGATACTCAAGGAAAATAAAATCTGACATGAGACTGAACAGTGAGCATTTCTCTCTCTCTCTCAGCTTCTTTGTAGAGCATCTGCCTAGAATCTTCTCCAGCTGCCCTTCTGCTACCAATTTTAAATAATCTGTATGCATACCTTGATGGTGTGTATCCTGCAAAAAAACCTTCTCACTGAAATGAAAATCACACTTGCAGGTGAACACAGTGGGACAACCTGTATATGACCTGTTCTAGTTTAAGCCCATCAGTAAATGATGAGGATTCATGCTGAGCTGACAGATTATTGGTGTGCATATTATTGGTCTTGTGCAACTCTTTTGGAACCCAAATACTATTCATTGACATGCATTGTGGAGACACAGGTTTAAAATTTTTAGCCTGTGTGGGTAATGCATATAATGTCTTTAAAAATAAACTTTTTCTAGTAGTATGAGATCAAAAATTCCAAAGCTATGAAGCTAGTAGGCCTCAGAAAAGGGTTGAGGTTTTTGGCAAACAAGGGAATAGTGAATGAAAGCATCATAACTGCCAATCTGCTTCAAGTGCTTAAAGCTCTTTGAATCAAAAGTCTGAAATACAGCATTAGTTAACTATGTTTCAGTGAAAACTCAGGGCCAGACCCTCAGTTGGTGTTGCAGTAGGAAGAGAGCCTGATATATAAGCTCTGGTATCAGAGGCCTAATATGAGGCCTGAGACCTGGGCTAAAGTAATGGTCAAAGCTTTGCTAATATAAAGCAAAGTCAGGCTGTGAACTAGAAGCAGGCCCTGCTCACAGAATCTGGCAAGAACAGGGCTGAAATTGCAGAAACACACATTCCTAAGAAGTGGTAGGCACAGAACACACATGCAGACACATTCCAGAAGTGTGGTACTAGAACACCTCGATACCAACACATTCCCCAAAGATAACAGGAACATGTCGACCCATCTTAAAGGTAAGGTTAGGATGACAGCAGGATGGATAGAGATGTTTTGATTGAACCAACATGTACAAGGTAATGGGTGGCACCTAGCCACGTTGTTTATATTGGTGTATAAAATGAGTCTTAAAGGGAGTGTCTTTGGCCAGCCGATGGGGGAATGGAAAGTTCTGCCATTCCATGAGCTGCGTCCATTGTCACAGGTATACGTGTCTTAATGTCCCCATAGAGTCTGGCAGGTGCTATTACCGTGCTTTGTCGACAATAAACCTGGCCAGGTGCCTTCGTACCTTAACAAAGCTTGTGGTTATTGGGTGGTTCACTTGAGGTCTGCTGTGCCAGCTGTCTGCGCAGAGCTGCGATGGCACACAGAGAGAACACACACACACACACTCAGCCATACATCTGACTACAGGTGTAAATAGGTGCAGTTCCATTTTACTTCAGTGCAAAGCACCCAGAAAGCTGCTCTAAAGCCCTTTGCATGTGGGAATCTTTAGGTGGCAATGTAGCTAGCTCTACTCTGCTTGTTTCTGGTTCCCCTCAGCCATCCCCCACCCCCATCTGATTTCCATTCCATCAGTGGAGGGAGGGGGTAGATTAGGGACTCTAGTGTCTTGGGATAATTCTTCTGTCTAAGGTAAGAATATTCTTTTTGTGGTATGAGAGTATGTGCAGTACTCACCCAAGTCAAACATGTAACATTGTACTGAGGGGATGAGTAGGAGGGGTATTGCTTCTGCAACTCACAAGTAAGGATTTTTCCATGCAGGGGATATTTTCAGGCAAGACCTAAGATTGTGTGATGACAAGACAGGGGACTAGTTGTATCTCCAACAGTGTCTGCCCAAAGCTGAATTTTTCTTTGAAAAGTCTGAGCTTAAAAAAGTTTTATTTAGAATCATAGAATATTAAGGGTTGGAAGAGACCTCAGGAGGTCATCCAGTCCAATCCCCTGCTCAAAGCAGGACCAACACCAACTAAATCATCCCAGCCAGGGCTTTGTCAAGCCAGGCCTTAAAACCCTCTAAGGATGGAGATTCCACCACCTCCCTAGGTAACCCATTCCAGTGCTTCACCACCCTCCTAGTGAAATAATGTTTCCTAATATCCAACCTAGACCTCCCCCACTGCAACTTGAGACCATTACTCCTTGTTCTGTCATCTGCCACCACTGAGAACAGCCAAGCTCCATCCTCTTCGGAACCCCCCCTTCAGGTAGTTGAAGGCTGCTATCAAATCCCCCCTCACTCATCTCTTCTGCAGACTAAATAACCCCAGTTCCCTCTTTAAAAAAAAAGAACAGAAAAAAATACTCTTCCCCTTGTAAATATTTGTGTAATTTTTTTTAACTGCTCTGTAGCTGAAACAGCTAGAAATAAAAGTAGAAATTTGGCTTGGAACTAGCCCTCACTAAGCAGAAGTGTCTTTAAGTGTTGTCATGAAATTTGATTTGATTTGGCCTAATTAGAATGCTTTGAAAAATCACAATACCGTTTCATTTTTATATAGGCCTAAGGACAGCACACTGATGACACAATTCAAACAAGAATATCTTCATGATTTGTAAAAGGCATGAAAACAGCCATTATTTTTTTATTTCAACATGTTTGCAGTTTAGATTATACAAGACCAAAACTGAAGATGCCTGGAATTATTAAATTGCTCCATTATCTTTCTGGATACCAAAGCTAAGATGACTGGTCTATAATTTCCTGGGTTGTCCATATTCCTCTTTTTACAGATAGCTACTATATTTGCCCTTTTCTAGTTGTAACCCATGCCTGCTCAATGTGGCACTCTTTCTTCCTCTAGTAATGGGTAGGCCAGCTAGAGATTGATGAGTGTGCTAGAGGTCTGGCTAAGGGATATGTGTCTTTTAGCTCAGGCAGTAGGGGCTCATGTGTTAAGCTCAAGAGGTCCCAGGTTTGATCCCTGTTGCTGATAGCCATGTGGGTCAGCGTTATATAGTTCTCAAAGATAATTGTTAATGGCTCAGATCTCTTCAGCCAGTTCCTTAAGTAGTGTAGGATGCGTTTTGTCAGGTCCTGCCACCTTGAAGACATCTACCTTGTCTAATTTCACAGTAGCAGCTATGTTAGTCTGTGTCAGCAAAAAGAACAGGAGTACTTGTTAGTACTTTGTTAGTCTCTAAGGTGCCACAAGTACTCCTGTTCTTTTTACCTTGTCTAAGTAATTCATAACTTCTTTCCCTGTTATAGCCTTAGCTCCTACGTTTATGCTGATGTTCACTGTATTAGTTGTCTAATCACTGCTAACCTTCTGGTGAAAACTGAAACAAAAATGGCATTTAAAACTTCAGTCATTGCTGTGTTTCCTATTATTGTCTTTCCCTCCTCACTGAGTAATGGGCCTACCTTGGTCTTCCTCTTGCTTTTAATGTATTGTAAAGTGTTTTCTTGTTATCTGTTATATTACTAGCTAGTTTAATCTTGTTTTGTGCCTTGGTCATTCTAATTTTGTTCCTACATGCTTGTGTTTTCTTTTTAATATTTATCCTTTGTAACTTGACATAGTTTCTGCTTCTTGCATGACTTTTTTTTGAGTTTCAGGTCATTGAAGATCTCCTGGTTAAGTCAGGTGGTCTCTTACCATACTTCCTATCTTTCCTACACATTGGGATAGTTTGCTGTTGTGCCATGCTGAGGTCAGCTGTCCCAAATCCCCGAAGGTCCAACAAACACATACATATCCATTGATATAGTCAAGAGATGCCTGAAATGGAGGGAAATAATTGGTGGAAGGTCATTCCCCTGCCACTGGAGGCTTTTTCTCATATGGCTTGACACGCTTGCAGCACCCAGCAGGCTCCCCTCTTTTGCTGCTGCTGCCACTTGAAACAGGGGCTTGACTCTCCTGCAGCCCCACCTGCCCCAAAGTCGACCAGCCACCACTGCTCAATAGTTCCTTGGGCCAGAACCTCAGCTGATGGAAACTGGTGTAGCGCCACGGATTGCAATGGATCTGTGCTGATTTGCACAGACTGAGGATCTGGCTCTCTGTGTTCTGGGCAGTTGGTTCGTTTCTGACTCCATCGGGAAGAAGCAGGAGAGCGCTATCGAGCAATCATGTGGCTAAACATTGAATGATGAATGACCAAATTGTGTTGTCAGATACACACATGCAAACCCATTTAAGTTAATGGTTTCACGGGTGTAACTGATAGAGACTGGCCCTTATGGATTAATACTACTGGTAATCTCTGGTTTCTGGCCATTGTCCTGCCATCACCCACTGACTTCTACAGGACTCCAGTCAGAGTGATGACAGCATACAGACTTTTGTTACTGTGGCTAGTACAGTGAGTGCACAATCATTTACTTCAGCAACGGGAGCCAATGTCTTAACCAAAACATTGCAAAGAGCTAAAGAGCCCACTTTAGCAACTATAGAATTATAATTAATGACGAAGGCTATAGAGTTATCCAGCTCCATCTCATGATCAATTCCCTGCCATTGCAGAGGCCTCAGGCAGCCTTCTGTGGGCTGTAATATTGTGGTCTAATTTCGGTTGTTGCATTTAGTGTATGGGTGCTGGGTGGTGTTGGTCGCTTGTCATATGCAGGAGGTCAGACTAGATGATCTGGTGGTCCCTTCTGGCCTTAAACTTTATGACTCCGACTCTGAGTAGTACAACTGATATGCCTATACATTAGAAATTGAAGTCAATGGAACTACAATCGTGCTTAAAGGTAAACACATGCATACATTGGGGTTTGTTTTTTTCTGAACTGGGGCCTTGGTCTGTATTCATTAGTTTGTCTAAAACTCAGATTCAAAATTACAGGTCAGAAAATAAGATAATTATTTAGTCAAAACAAAAAGTATATATAGATTCAAATCTGCCTATACAACACAAATCCAGATGACAGGGCAAAAAAATCACTTTTTTCCTACAAATGCATTTCACAGATTGTTAATCCCACTTACTCCATAATGCAAGGCAAAGAGCACGTAATTACAATGCAATAAATGGCAACAGTACAGTTCGATTTATAGTGACTACAGGATTAACCCCAAAGTATGTTCACAGTGCCTTGGAAAAGAGACTATTTTAAGTCAGGCTGACTCTAAGGTAAAAGGAGTAGAATAGCATACATGTACAGCTCAACTGGAATAGATTGATAAGTGCCAAATTTTCAGCAGGTCTCCAGAAACATCCACCTCCACCCCCAAATATTTGTGCATGCAAACCCCAACAGTGGCATATCCCAGTAGGGTAGTTAGTAAGGCTGAACATGAAAAATTTCCACCAGTTTATTTTATTCAGTTTTCACACCCAAAGTTTGCAAGATTTTGTAGCCTCTCAAAGTTTGGGGTTCTATAAAGATCAATTTGTAAAACCCATTTCAAGCTGGAAATTTTGAGCTTTCAAATTGTTGCACATTAGAGTTTTCTAAAAAGTATCACAGCAGTCATCTGTTATTATTAATTATTATTATTTGCATTGTAGTAGCAGGCAAAGGCATCCAACTGAGAAAATGGCTGCATTGTTCGAGGCACTGTACCTGATAAGAAACAGTCACTGCCCCGCAAAAGCCACAGTCTCAATAGACAAGAGACACACAAAGCGATAGGGGAAATAGAAGCACAAAAAATGTAGTGATTTGACGACGTCACACAGCAGGTTGCTGGCAGCACAAGGATTAAAAGCCAGGTCTTCTGAGTCCCTATCCAGTGCCCTATCTGTTGGAATACAGTTAGTGGAGGGAAAGCCGGTATGCCCTGAATGTATTAAAGGGCAATTAAGAGCTCAATCCTGAAAATACTGTTGGGTATAGTGCTTGCTACTATAAGTAGCTCCAGTCAAGAGACAAAGAACAGTGTCCACACCGTATACGAAGGGTGCGGAGTTTAAATCCAGTGAATGTGTGTAGCAATGTAAATTTCAGTACTTTGACGGGAAAAGTAAAGTGAGATGAAGTGTATGAATTAATAAATGGAACAGAGCAAATACAGACAAAAAATTTAATTTGAGTGGCAGGAGCCACCTTTATTTACAAAATACTTTAAAACAATGCTGTTACTTAAATACCAACTAAAATAACTACAGAAAAAGTTAAAATGAGATTACTTTGTTTTCTGAACAGCTCCCCTGGATAAACAACAAGAAATGTAAAAAGTACTTTTAAAAATAAGGCAGTGAAACCTAATTATTTTTGGCAATTAATTTTAGCTGCGATGGCAGGTTAATTGCCTGATCCTCACTAAACCTTGGGATCTTCTTAAATTCCTCCTGTTTCTTGAAGAAAAGCTGGGCTAGAATATGATCTGCTGTGGCATGAAAGTAGTCATCCATATCAAGGGTTTGCAGCTGTCGGAAATACCATATTTCAAATGGAAATAATTTATTATTAGATGATCATTTTATAAGACTATTAACAGCACAGAATATTAAAATCCATTGAGTAAAAAGTCACATAGTTTATGAAAGCTATAGCGCACACACAATAAAAATATCATAAACAATAAAAAGCATAGCACTTTTCATCAAAGCTATTAAAATCTTAACTATTTCTAGACACACCTTTTTTTTTTTTTTTTTTGGACTGGGAACAGAGAAAGTTCTGAGCTATGTGTTTAAGAATGTGTGTGTTCTTTGAAAACCAATAGTTTCTAATGCTAAAAATACAAGTAGATTGTTGAATCCGAGAGATTGAGTGTGTAAAGTTTGTGTGTGTGCGTGCGCGTGTGTACATAAACACACACACAATGACCGGTTAATGAGTTGGTAATACTTAAACTGGTAAATGTCCTATGAGATAAGGAACTAAGCTAGAATAGCAGTTGCTTCCATGCTCCTTTGCTGGATATCAGGATCACAGGATATGTGTAATCACAGGTCCATGGCACCACCCATGCTCACCATCAAGCATGTTGGCCTGGTCAATGCTTGTGCAGATCCCCTTTCTGTGGTGCACAGGGGCAATAGTGGCCTTTTGCAGGCTAATGCACCCACAGCATGACCAGCAGACAAGCGTCTCTCTCTCACACACACAAACACACACACAAAGTACATAGTTTCTCTCTTTTTCCTCTCCAATGTGGTGCCTTAGTGGTGCCTCGTGAAGGCCCTTCACACCAGAAGTGAAGCTCACCATCAGTGTAGCTGAGCGTTACTGGGTGTGTAGCAAAGCATAAGGCAACCAATCAGGGAATAAGTCCAATTTACGCTTCCTGTCCCATCCCTGCTTGGACAGTAACTGCCATTATGAATTCTCACCTGGTTGCCTGTGCTGAATGCTAGAATCAGAAGCAAATCCTCATCACATGTGCTTTTGATATAATGTTGTGTTCCAATGGGGAAAAACACAACATCTCCAACGCCAATGTCAAAGTCGGTGGTAATTTTAGATGAAACAATAATTCCCACCTAAACAAGAGATGCAGCGATTATTCCTTGCTGGAAAACGTTCAAATATCCAACAGTACACGCCAAGCCTACTCATCATGAGATTAATTAAGAATTACGGCTCCAATTCTGCACTGAGATCTGCTAGTGCAGACCCAATGGTGTCAGTGGAGCACCAGACAGGCACAGGCATCCACAGGGGAAGATTGAGGCTACTATTATTCAACTCCCCATATAAGGAAAAGGGTTGTGACCACTGCTGGGCTCTGTGTTTGGTACTTTCACCATCCCTTACTTCTCTTCTTTTACATCGGATCCCTTTGTTGGGATTATCAGATTTAATTTAAAGAGGGTGGTTTTCAATTATGATATTATTGTATCTTTGTTTGTATTATGTCAAAACAGAGCCTCAAGCATCCTGGTAAGTCATGTTAATTAATACTAATCAGAGCAGTAACGATTATCTGGGCCTTCCTCTTGGCATAAAATCAAGATCACCCCATTTTCCTTTCTATATCATACTTACATGTGGTGATAGGGACATAGTGAAACATTGTCTCCTAAATCGTGTTGCAGCTAACTTCCCCTGATTAGGACCTGTTCCTCAGCAGTGCTGAATCAACAGGATTCCCTCTTATTTTGTCTACCCTCTTTCTAAGACCATAAGAATTCCTACTTGAAGCAGCTTGCTGCCTTTTCCTTGAATGCAGAACAATAATTGCTAAATTTTTCTCTCCGTTGTGGTAGTGCAACTTCTTTTTGACTTGCTAGAGTTCCATCAGCATATCTCAGAGAAAATTTAACCCTAAGAGGAAGGGTATGGATTTTGGAGTTTTACAGTACTAACAAGAATCAGAATTTTTTCTGAAAACATTCCAATCCCGCAGTCCTAACTCAGACAAAACCCTCATTTAGTTTATGTAACAAATTACCTTTCCACAGCCACTAATGACATAGCCCATCTCGTTAGCATTGAAATGAAAATGAGGTTGCCGTAGTCCATTGCTGTATATCCTGATAGTTCCTAAGGTAAGAGCATTTTCATGCTGAAAGTCAAAATAAGCACAACATTCAGACAACAGCCCATATGGCAACATCTTAGCTGTGTGTGACAGTGATGACGAACTCACATGCTTTGCAAATGTTACCTTACGTTTCAGCAACGAGAATGCTCTACTGAATATACATACCATTTGCAGTGAGTCACTGAAGATTTTCTCATTGTCATTTAGACCAGCTCCATTTTTGCGAAAGCGAGCCCACTGAATTACTCCTCCTGGAAGTTTGAATTCTGTTGAAGCTGAATGAATGACAGTTAAATGAGAATTACTAGACAATATTCCCCTATGTTATTGCTAATTAATTGTCAGAAGATTTGCTTTTAGCTAATGTTGCTTGATTATCGACCAAGATCATGGTCCTCACTGGGGACTGAATTTGGGTCATCCAGTGCTAAAAGCATGCGCATCTACCTTTAGCTAGTTAATAGACTCCTATCCTTTGTGAAGCAGCCACCAGTGAGGGAGGCAGAACACAGACTGATCAGCAGTTTATACTTGCACGGTACCCCATGCAAGCAGCAGTTGTACAAATAATAAGAAATCTGAAATCAAAATTTCTTCTTGAGTTTAGACTAAGATTAGTAACTAGCAATGTATTCATTGATATTAATGGCAACACTGAACGCGTCTTTCCAGCCACTCACTCATTAGCTGTGAGCTCAAACTTTTTATCATGAAAAGTAATTGTTCTGATGGCAATGATTTCAGCTGTCTTGAATCCTGCAAGGTGCTTTGTCATTAGGCGTGGAGGGTGCTCAGCATCTCCCAGGAATTGCTCAGCACCTTGCAGGATTGAGGGCACGGTGTGTGAGCATCATGCACTAGTGGCTGGATCCACTTTATACAAAATATTTTGCAGATGATAACGTGCTATGCCCGTTTCTGCAACACAAGGCAGCCACTTTGACTGCCAGTGCAAAACAGCCCTATAGCTGGCATATCTGACTATGGGATGGTACCCGTGGTATAGCTGGACCTTCCAATAGCCTAAAGTCACCATGGCCACTTCTATGGCTATGCCTCTGGAAGGTGTATCATGCCACTCATATACACTCCGTGGAAGGCATAGAGAGCTTGGTCAGGGGAAAGGGAGCATGTCTGGGGTGTCAGTGGAACCTGGCCAATTCTCAGCTGAAGTAATAGACCCTTGATGTAGTACATAGATACAACTGCATTTGTGTTGTACAGGCAGATTTGAATCTATGTATACTTTTTGTTTTTGATTAAATAATTAGCTTATTTTCTGACCTGTAATTTTGAATCTGAGTTTTTAGACAAACTAATGAATACAGACCAAGGCCCCAGTTCAGAAAAAACAAACAAACAACCCACTGAAAAACCTCACAGCAATGTGTGCATGTTTACACCTTTAAGCATGTTTGCAGTTCCATTGACTTCGATTTCTAATGTATAGGCATATCAGTTGTACTACTCAGAGTCGGAATCATAGAGTTTAAGGCCAGAAGGGACCATCAAATCATCTAGTCTGACCCCCTGTATATCACAGACCACCAATACCACCCAGCACCCGTACACTAAATGCAACAACCGAAATTAAACAAAATATTACAGCCCACAGGAAACTGCCCAAGACCTCTGCTTAATATTGTCCCTTTTATTAAATTACAAATTGTTTCTAGACTATTATATTACTACTTCTCCCCTGTATCACATTACATTTTTACTCCATTTTATCAACATAAGAATGGTCATACTGGGTCAGACCAATGGTCCACCTAGCCCGGTATCCTGTCTTCCAATAGTGGCCAATGACAGAGGATTCAAAGATAATGAACAGGACAGGGCAATCATTAAGTGATCTATTCCATCGTCCAGTCTCAGCATATGAGTCAGAAAGCTAGGGACACCAAGAGCATGGGGTTGCATCCCTGACCATCTTGGCTAAAAGCCATTGATGGACCTATCCTCCAACTTATCTAATTCTTTTTTTGAACCTAGTTATAATTTTGGCATTCACAACATCCCCAACAAGGAGTTCCACAGGTTGACTGTGCACTGTGTGAAGTACTTCCTTCAAAACAAACATACCCCATTTATATACTAAGTTCTTAGTTCTGTACCTTTGAGATTATAGAAGTATCGCCACACGAGCTTGTCTGGAGATTGCACATAGCTGGCATTCTGAATAAGCTCTACTAAGTTTGGTGGAAGGTTAATGGCCTGATCTTCTGTTTGTTTCTTGAACGTTCTAATAAAATTCACTCCACCTTGAGGCTAACATACACACAATAAAAATGTTATGTTAACAAATGCATGAAGCAAACAGGGAAAGTAGAGCTGCTGATCAAGTAATGTGCTTTTTACCTTTAAGACATACTGAAAGTCTGATCTGGTAAGACTTGCTGCCATGCATTATCCCATATGATTCCTAGTTCTATACATATTTTAACTTGATTTTATACTTTGTTCAAATCCTAAAGAGATTTGAAACTGAAACAAAATGTAAGTCCACTCTCACCTGGGTAGATGCTACAAATTGTTCCACAAAGGAGGGAGTGTTTGTTCCCTCCCTATGGAATGCACAGTTTCCACCATAAGAACCTGCAGATCCCCATGGATCCAGCAGATACTATGAGCTTATATGCGGGCTCCAGGGACCCTTGCCCCACTGTGACAAGGACTATCTTCTAAAGATATGAGAAGACGCTGCTACACTGGGGACTTACAAATCCTTCCAGGCGGGAGACAAGAGATCCAGGCAAAGAGGGGATCCTCCACAAATTGATAAGGGGCATGGTTGGGCCCTTTTTGATTACTTTCAGCAAGACAGAGTTGTATATGCTACTGTTCAAACCTTTAATGATCTTGCTGCTATGTCTTCTGGTGTAGAGAAAAACACGTCATCAACATCCAAGGTTTGAAGTTCTTCGTGTGTTGTAAAAAACAGCAGGAACAAACAGTCATCTTCTCCCACATTCTTTACCCAATGCAATGTGTTTTTAGGGAAGAAAATGACTTGGCCTGCGGTAACATTGTATGTGGTTACTATGCTACCACCAGCATCAACAACACCAATCCAGGCACTACCCTGAAACACAGGCAGAGTGACAGAACACCCTCAAGAAACAAACAAACATTGATTTTTCCATAGTGAGCTCATAAATTGTATTTGCCTACATTTTAATAACTCAAACATACATGTGACTGATGGTAGCCCACTCTGGTGACAGTCCCATTTTTATTCAGCTTTTGAGAGACCAAAGCAAGAATAGTGCATTCAGTAATAAATTGTTGGAAGGCCCAATTTCTTTAAGAAACACTAGATACATTTTCTCTCTCTCTCTCTCACACACACAAAACATTAAGTTATTTAAACAAAGCTATGAATGTTATGATTATAGTTTAAGAAGATTCAAACTATTGGGGATAAGGACCATGTGTCTGTGGAATGTCTTGCACAATTGCTCCCCAATCCTGACTGGGGCCTGTGAGTGCTACTATGATATAAATATTGAATACTTAATAATAAAAATATTGTTAGTATTCTAAGTATAGCCAAGAGTCAATCAAAAATACATAACACTTTGTACATAATTTTGAAAACACTCTATAATTATTCCTCACAATATCCCATGAGTTCGTACTTTAAATAACTTTTCTATCCCTATTTTACAGATGGAGAAATGGATAGTCAGAGGAGATAAGACAAACACTTTCAAATTTGGGTGCCTAATATTAAGCACTCAATTCATGCGTAGGCACCCAGATAAGTAGCTGAATTTTTAAAAGTGCAGAGTAAACAAAATTTCCACTGACTGCAACTATTACACTTTGGTTGGAGCTGTGAGTTTAAGAACATAATTTCAGGCACCACGGTTTGAAAATGTGACACACATTAACCAGTGATAATGCTATCATTATTATTATTTAGCATTTGTATACAAGACCATAGGTTGGCATGATACTTTACTCAAAAAATTACAACAGATTAAATTAAAATAATCAGGTTGTACCTTTAGGAGAAAGCCATGTTCATTGGCATTAAAGTGCCAATGCGGGGCCCGGAGCCCTTTGCTCTTGATCCGTAATGTTCCAAAAGTCATCTTAGACCGCTGATTGTTGATGCTTGTTCCAAATTCCATTTCTTCCTCACTCGGATAATCGTTTACATCATACCTAAATCTTGCCCATTGAATATCACCCCCAGGAAACTGAAATACCTAGCAAATCATAGACATAAGTTATTCTTTGTAAGTACTGGACAAAGGCAAGGCCAGTGCGGAAATGAAAGGAAAATATTGAGGGAATATTTCAGAACATTACTTTTTATGTAGATATGAAATTTGTGGAAAACATAGGGAATTCTTGGTGAGGCTTCTCTCTCTATGTGTTTACTACACTTTTGATGACCCCACACATACCTTTATACACCTAACTGCTATAATATCTTTTTTTTTTTTTTTTACAATGATTGATAAGGAATAGTTTTAAGGACAAAACTCTCAGAAAAATTAGTGGCTAAGAATCACTTTGTAGTACAACAAAAAAAGTGGAAGACCTGGGGTGAAATCCTGGCCCTACTGAAGTCAATGGAAGAACACCCACTGACTTCAGTAGGGCCAGGATTTCGCCAGAGTCAATTAGTGTGTATCTGCTATCAAAAACTAAACAAATATAAGGCTGACATGGCCTATCATCGTCTTGACCACTCTACTTTTATGTTGTACTCCATTCCCCCTTCTCTTTCTTTGTCTTTTTGGGGTACGTCTATACTTACCTCCGGGTTCGGCGGTAAGCAATCGATCTTCTGGGATCGATTTATCGCGTCTTGTCTAGACGCGATAAATCGATCCCGGAAGTGCTCGCCGTCGACACCGGTACTCCTGCTCCGCGAGAGGAGTATGCGGAGTCAACGGGGGAGCCTGCCTGCCGCGTGTGGACCCGCGGTAAGTACCTTGAAGTTCGAACTAAGATACTTCGACTTCAGCTACGTTATTCACGTAGCTGAAGTTGCGTATCTTAGTTCGAACTGGGGAGTTAGTGTGGACCAGTCCTTAGACACTGATTCAGGAAAGCATTTAAGTACATGCTTAAAATTAAGCACATGTGTAAGCACCCTTCCAAAATAGAACGTTTTCCTGAATCAGGGTCTTAGATTGTAAACTCTTTGTGCTAGGGACTGTTCCTTCCCATTTATTTATAAAGAGGGAGGGATAGCTCAGTGGTTTGAGCATTGGCCTCCTAAACCCAGGATTGTGAGTTCAATCCTTGAGAAAGCCACTTAGGGAATCTGGGGGGAAAAAAAAAAAAATCTGTCGGGGGACAGTACTTGGTCCTGCTAGTGAAGGCAGGGGACTGGACTTGATGACCTTTCAAGGTTGTTCCAGTTCTAGGAGATTAGCATATCTCCATATATTTATTTTTTATTTGTACTCCATCTAGAATAAATCCAGTAATTTTAAAAAGTCACCTTACATTAGTGAAGTGTAATCTTGAAAACCACATTTTTTGTATGTGTGCACTTCCTATAGTTACATCTAATGCCTAACAATATCAGAATTGTAAGAAATTAGAAAAATTTCTATTTTTTTAGTTCCTTTAATTTGTATATTTGACAGCACTGTATATCAGTTTAACTGTTCACTGTCTAATCAATCGTCTTCTCCTTTGCAGGAAAACTCTTATAAATATGAACATGGGATCAGAAAAATCCATATAAATATACTTTTTAAGGATTTTTTACAAGAGTCAAAACATACACTAACATCTGGCTCTATGAAAACTGGAGTTCTTCTAAAATTGATCAATTTCTAAAAATTCAATAAGTTCTGAAATACAGAGACTAAACTCTGAAGTAATCCAACTGTTTGGTTTGTACATGAGCTGCAATGCTATAACTCCAGCAAGGTGAGTGAGGCTACTAGTGCCAAAAATGAGACCATCACATTCATTTTTATGTGTGACCAAAGAATACATTTTAGCTCGGTTCTCAAGACTTCCAGTTTCAACTAAATGGCTTCTATTTGTATTCTAGCTTTCTGAAAATGTTTAACATGGTTTCACATTGTGTAGTTTCACTGCTACATTTCAAAAGCTGACTTCCTTTTAAAACTCTGTAAGGTTATTGAGACATCTAATTTGTAGGTGCAAATAATGATATGTCCAAAAGATGTAAATTGCATTTTGAATTATTTATGAATCAATATCTCTTTGTGCCTGCAATTCTGTGGGCAGAAAAGGAGAGAACCAAAACAAAAAAACAAGCCAGTCTGAAAATTTGGCCCTAAACTTCTATATTGAAAACAATAATACTGTTTTGTAAGAAGAACTGCTACCTTAGATTTACCCAGATGATTCAGAAACTGGAATTTGACATCTACTCTTTTTTTGTCTGACATTCTTATTGGTGTTTTTGGAGAGGTTATTTCATGCTTTTGAATGTTTAGCTCTGTCGTAAATCCAATGTTATTAATGTAGACCAAGGAAATAATCAGCACTCCTATGATGGTGGAGATGACGCAGGCCAAGAGACAAACTAGAAAGATGTTCATTAGTGACCAGTGGCTCTTTCTTTCCTATAAGACATTTTAAAAACCAAAGTTATTAGTTAGCAATCAGAACAACTGTTAATGCAATGGTACCTGTGTAATCAAGACTGGATAACTTTCCTGAAGATATGCTTTTGTCAGACAAGTTAGTGGGCCCAGTATAGGAGTAACTGGATTAAATTTTTATGGCCTCTGTTATGGTCCACTAGATACTCTAATGGTCCCTTCAGGCTTGACATTTATGAAATTATGAATAAATCTTAGAAGCGCTTCACACAAGGGGCCTGATACCACAGACTTTATTCATGAGTTACACACATTGTATTCTATCTATCTATCTATCTATGAGTTTTCTTTAGTGCCCATCGATGTAAGCACTCCTCATGTGAGCAAGGCTTGCAGAATAAAGCCTAGATCTCCCTTGGAATATCAATACACGCTGCTAATTTTCACAAGAAAGTGAGATAAAGAAAAGCAAAAGAGCTACTGAAATTTTCACCAGTTTTACAGATTAAGCTACAAACTGCAACAAGACAGAGCATCCTTTATACATTAGGGGTTGTTTTTTATAACCATTTAAAGGGATGATGAGATGAGATATGCTTTGTATGGTTACTTTTTTAATCCTTTGGGAAAATGTAAAGTCCTCAGTGTATTTTAACCTGGTTAGATCCTTAGTGGTCACTTTTCAAACTGTACTGTTTAAGCTTTCAAACCACTGCTGCTTAAACTTCTGCTGTCCTTAAAGTAAGATAACCAACATTTTTTTAAACTTGGGCCTTGTGATGGGGTATCCACCCTACACAAAACTGGAAGGGGTTAAGGTGGCCAGGTAGGCCCATTAACTGCCCAGGCTTCACCTGGAGGAGGTGCCAAGGAGCAGGGAATTGATAAGGAGGCTCTGCTGCTGGACAGGAACTGGAGGGGGCTGTATAAAGCCCAGGTGCTAAGAACAGAAAAGGGCTGCAGGGGAGTTGTCTGCAATCACTCCCTGAAAGAAGGGAGGTGTGTTTTGGGCTATGGAGATAAGGTGACCAGGTGTCCAGTTTTTGACCTGGCAGCTCTGGTCAGCACTGCCGACCACGCTATTAAACGTCCGGTTGGTGGTGCTGCCCAGCTAAGGCAGGCTACAGTCCCTACCTGCGCCACTGACCGGGAGCCGCCGGAGGTAAGCCTGCGCCCCAACCCCAAGCCTCAACCCCCTCCCCCAACCAAGCCCCTCCCCAAACCCAGAGCCCATCCCCCCTGCACCCCAACCCCTTGCCCCAGCCCAAAGCCCCCTCCCACACCCTGAACCCCGCTGCCCCACCCCCCAGCCTGGAGCCCCCCCTCCTGCATCCCAAACCCCTCATCCCTGTCCCCTTCCCAGAGCCTGCACCCCCAGATGGAGCCCTCACCCCTGTGCACCCCATCACCGTGCTTCAACCCACAGGCCCCTCCTGAACCCCAAACCTCTCATCCCCAACCTCACTCCACAGCCTGCACCCCTAGACGGAGCCCTCACTTTGCCTTATATCTCCGTCAATCCCACACAATTCTATACTTGTATTAAAAATACCCACATATTCTACATCATGGTAACTAATATAGCACATATGGTCTCACTAAAAGTCCCCAATGTGTAAAGTCAGTTGGGTCACTGTGGAGTTGCTAACCCGGATATATTTATAGCCTAGAGCTGCTGGGAAGGCAGTTTCAGTACTTACCCTAAGCTGTTGCATTATAGGGAGCTTATGGTATGTCTACACTGCAACGAAACACCCATGGCTGGTGTTGCACTTTAACTTCAATCTAGAAACTAATTTAGTTAAATCAGTTGAATGTGTATGTAAACTAGCCCTAAGCCTTCTGCTATCACATCTTTGCTAAGTGAAGCGAGGCCATGGTGATTTCTTGAGTATTATGTTTGCCAATTAGCAAACTGAAAATTAGGAAGTTTTTATTTTATTTAACTCTTTATAGTATATTTGTGTACATAATTTTGCTATACCATGAAACAAGATGTTAAGCCCTAACCCTGATTCTTATTTGATAATGTTCTAAATAATTGCAAAAGAGAAACTTACTGGTACCTCTTGCTTTGTCCGTTCTTTCATATTTGAGGAACTTTGTATAATCTCTTCATTCATTTCAAATCCTGGGTTCTCCATTTAAAGAAACTGGAACAGACTTTTGTAAAAAAAAATCTGATTGAAAACTGTTAATTCTAATTTGTGCTCAGTACTTCTAGAGCTGCAGCACCAAGAAAAAACTCCTTTTAATTTTGCATAGAAACAGTAACGACACTTAGAATGTCTAAACTGGTTGCAATCCAGGAAGTCTCCTTTTCTAAACTGTCCCAGGAAAGATCTGCCTATTTCCAAATTCAGGATTGAAGTTATTCAACTCATTTCTGCATCACACAAAACCCGTGAGATGACAAGACAGTAAGACAGACAGGTTCTGTAACTGACGACTGTGGGGAACTAACAGTGGACAGCTCAAACAGTGACAGCAGGGTCATGGTGAGCTGGGAAGCAGTGCAAAGGCAACAAATGGTCTGCTCCTTTCCCGGTGAAGAGCAACTTCCCCCTACTATGCGAGTCATTCCCCTGATAATGATTGACTAAATATTTTGGGTAAGGGCACAATGATGAAAACAAAAGAAAAACAGTGAACAACTGTACTAGAGCACAATGAAAAACTGTCTCGATTTTCAAACACAGGCCTCTGTTGGATAACAATAAAGATATTCCTGAATCATTACTATTAATAACATTGGGAAAGAAAAACTGACAGAATGATAACAAATGGCAATGACGGCCCTGAGGAAAAAACCGGTTACCTGCCTCTTGTAACTTTTGTTCTTCGAGATGTGCTGCTCATGTCCATTCCAAGTAGGTGTGTGCGCACCGCATGCACAGTCATCAGAAGGTTTTTCTCCTAGTGATAGCCCTCTGGAGTCGCACTTTCATGGCGGTGTACATAGGTCCCTGACAACCCGCCGCCTCTTCAGTTCCTTCTTGTCGGATACTCTGATAGAGGGGAGGTGGGTGGGTCTTGAAATGGACATGAGCAACACATCTCGAAGAACAACAGTTACAAGAGGTAGGTAACTTTTTTCTTCTTCGAGTGCTTGCTCGTGTCAATGTCAAGTAGGTGACTCCCAAGCCTAACCTAGGAGGCGGGGTTGGAGTTCATAGATTCGCTGATTTTAGCACTGCTCTACTGAATGCTGCATCATCTCTGGCCTGCTGTATAATGGTACAGTGCAATGAAAAGGTGTGGATTGACAACCACGTCGCTGCCCTGCAGATGTCTTGAATAGGAACTGGTGCCAGGAATGCTGCTGAGGATGCCTGCGCCCTTGTGGAGTGTGTCATCAGCGCAGGGGCAGGAATCTTTGCCAAGTCATAACACGCCCGAATACAGGACATGATCCAAGAAGGGATCCTTTGGGACGAGACTGGAAGCCCCTTCATCCACTCCGCAAAACAGATTGCTATTCGTGGAGAGATGTGCACAACTTGTTTGGTTCAGTCAATTTGGGTTCTAAATGTATAACATTTCTGGTCGTAGGAGCCTGGCACCCTGTGGCCCATTTTAATGGAAGACTCCTATAGTCACTTTTCTATAATATCAAATGCTTTGGGGTTCTCATCTTGTATTCAAATACATGGAGAATGGTTGTACATTGTTGCTTTATATATTACTGCTTTTTTTGAAATTCAACAACAATTGGATGAGCTAACCCTGTGCCCTACTAAAGGTACACTGCCTGACTTCTAAACACCTCTGAGTCAACGGACATTATTCTCCACTGCTTTAATCCTTGTGGAAACATTTATACCCACACTAAATAAATGCAAAGTGGGTGTACAATGCTAAAAAAGCAAAATGGCAGTGTTTTACATCCACTTTGCAGAGATATGAATGACATTGCAAAACAGAGGAGAATCAGGTCAAAAATACCTTCCCTGTCTGTGTTTTTCCTTTGTCACATTAAATCTATCAAAAAATAGCATATTTCCTGCTAAGTCTCAAGATCAAAGATAATGTAGTAGACCCTACTTAGTATCTGTATTAAGATTGTCTTAATACAGATACTAGATAGGGTCTACTACATTATCCGGTATCTCCATTGGTGTACTTACAATGTATTGCTGTATAAAAGAGTTTGCAAACAATCTTTCTCAGCAGAGCAGCCCTCTCATTTACTGGACCCTTATTCTACACCCAGTCATTTTACTCAATATACTTGTGTAATCCAAACTTTTGCAACACACACACAGAGCCAGAAGTTCTCATATTATGACAATCACCAGACTTCCTTTTGCAAGTAACAGATACAATAAAGTGGTATTTAAAGCCATCACAACTATAGGTTTCCCCATCTACTTACTCATTCTTAACTTGCAGGGAGCCAAGAGTGGGAAATTATTATATCTCCTTTCTATTACTAATCATCCTATTTTTTTCTTTTGGTATCTTTCAGTTCTTCAAATTGGCAGCTTTGAATTTATCACAAATCTGTTGTACAGTGAGGTCTCATATATGTACATATGACAGGGGCTTGCTAGAAAATCATTTGTTTTCATTTGGAGATACGTATATTTCATCTGGTGTTTTATTTACAGTGAATTTAGTAATGATACAATGTTGGCTTGATAGCCTAGGAGACTGGACTAGTTACAGAACAGGTACAGCTTATAGAGCTGCTGTAAAGGCTTCCTACAAATGTCTTGTCAATATACCTCAACGCAGACCTTGAGGGACCACATATAGGGGTTTGGTGATTGCTCAAATTTCATTCCCATCCAATTCTTGTGTTAGTAATAAATGTGATTTTTTTTTTTTTTGTAATGTGGACACAAGCTCACCCACAACTTGACTGACACCAACTTTTTCACTGACCATTGACGGCATTACTACACTGGGACAGATTTAAGCAAACAGATGGAGGTCAAAGGGTTTGGCCCCAATTCGTGAGTCTGGTACATATCCTTTTGTGCTGCTCTACCAGTTTGAAAGTGTATAAAGCAAGCAAACTAAAAAGCTGAGCTAGAGTATCTCTATACTTCTATTCTCCGATGGAAGGGCCCATTAGGGTCATAAGGAGCTGGGTTGTAAGATGCCGCAACACTGAGATTCCTAGATCAGAGAACTACAAGAATGGCATACCCTTTCTTGGGTCCTGTGCCAAGCAGAGCTTGGCTGGACTTAGGAATCAGAGCCTTCTTGTACTTTTATTACCAATACACTGTCAGCCCCTCCCGCCACTTTCCAACCAGCTATTTCAATTATGTAGGATTAGTATAAAAAGCAGAACCATGAAGGTTGGCAATGGAAGGAACTTGTTGGAACCACAGACATTTATATGTATTGTGTGTCAATTAAAATGTGTAAAAACTATGCTTTATCCCATACGCTAAGAGGCCTATTCTTTACTTCCACTCACAGACACTCCACTCTACTTAATAACCAGCCATCTTTCTTTACCCATTTGGGTTTACAATTTGCAGGCTAACTGAGAAAATCGGGACAAAAAGTATGCACATTGATAGTATATACACTGAATCATAACTGCTGACAATATTTTTAATCAAAATACTGCAAATGACATATACCAATGTTTTCATGTGAGCTGTAGAAGTAAATTAGTATTTGTTAACACTTAGCCACAAGCATGTACATAATGGTGAAGAGACATAATAAGCCCCTAATTCATTAAAAAAAATGTATTTCATTACCACTTTACCAATATATATCTTTAGAGACCAAATCACCTATTTTCTAGGAAGTATGCAACAGGCATAATTAAAAATACAGAATTCTCCACATCCTGGCACTTGAAAAATTTCTTGCGTGTTTTATTTTTAATTTCAAACATCATTGCACCAGGCTTCAAGTGACAAACTAACTTTTCCTTGAATGATCTATTTAACTCTGCTCTAGTCTGAAGAATTGATGCAGCATTTTGGAACTTTTAAATGCATTTTTTTGGTTCTTTTCAAACTTCTTTACTGACAACTTGGTTTGAGAGGATTTTATACAACTTTATTAGTACAAAAAGGTAAACTGACCTTTAGCTATGAATCTCTCAAGTGCATGGAGGAAAATGCACAGCTATGTGAATGCATGCTTAAAAAGGTTTACTTTTCAAAGTTACATGATATTATTTTATGGCACTTCTATCCAAAGAAATAGGTCACAGCTAGACTCATTTGGCCTCCTGAGGAGCTAGGGTGTTTCATCCTATATATCTGTCATGATATCGTCTTACTGTAACTAGAAATAATGGTTGAAAGGGGATTACATGACTTGTATTAGAGAAATGCCAAAGAAGGGTTTCTAGATTTAGCAAATTCAATAGTCTCTAGGCTTTGCTCCCCTGACTATAATCATGTCAAGTTCTATTAGAAAGCGATGATCCTAGAGCTTTTATGTCATATTTTTGCAAAGCCTTCCTGTTTGTGTAAATTTATACCTCACTCTTCAGTTTCCTTATTTCTATCAATTTTGTAGCAGAGTGTGGGGGATGTAATGGAGCCACTGAATGTGGCATAGCATTATGAGTTTCTGAATTATTTTATTTATAGACCACAGAGCCTTTTCCTTGATGGTTGCTCAAGTTATTTTAATAAAATAAATATTCTTTATAGTATGGATCTTGCCAGGTGTTAGATTTTACTAGATTCTATATTTATTACTCATACATTTTGGCGTTTTCATCTCAATGCTAAAAAAGTGTAGAAATCCTGTATGGTACTTTTAAAATAAAACACACTTCTCTCAAATTTAAAAAAATAAAAATATATTTGACCTATGAAACTGCTCTCAAAGAAAAGCTAATGGTTATTATACAGGTACTAATATTTTCATTATATAGACTGCTCAGTTTCCAACAAAATATTTCTTATTTGTAGATTGTTTTTTCCTTTCCATCTTCTTGATGATAATCTTTCTGATCTTGTTTGCCACTGGTATCTTCAACTAGACCTTTGAGCCGGGACAAATGGTGTAAAGCCCTACATTTAAAAAAAACAAAAAAAAACCCCCACCCTTATCAACTAGTATATATTATGATTTAAGTTACGTATATTTAACAGAAATAGCAGTACTTCCTTAACACCACTTAATCAGCTTTGAGGTATCTCTTCAAATTAATACATATTGACATATAAAACTGTGAAAACAAATTAAACATTTTGTTAAATGCCGATTTAAAGGGACAATTCAACTGTAGACAACTACTTTCATGACACTGCATTTCTTCATTCTTTCTACAGATGTCTATTTTCCCCATTTATAACGGTTAAAAGCAAGTAAGGATGACATTTTAGTCTGCGTTATATAAAAATCCTTAGCTTCTTCCAGGTGTAGCCCTAAGGATTAATCTGCTTGCTCGCACAGATATATCTTTTCGTATAAATTTAAGTATTTTGAAGTATTGTAATACATTTATATTAGAATTAGTTTGGCTGTAATGCAAGAAGGCCTACTGACCAAAAATCTGTATGTTAAAGCTAAAAGCAAAATTAGCATTTAAGACCTTTCACCCAGAAAGGACAGCTAACCTTTATCTTGATACCCAAATAGACATAGGCATAGGTGTTCTGTCTACGACCTTTTGTCTAGACCAGTAGACATGAAGAATGGTATAGGGGATTTTTCCAAATTTGTACCCCCAGATTTCACACGTATACCACAAATGCATACACAGTTGTCATCCATACGCACAGACATATCAGCCAATGGGACCAAGTGCACCCCAATATTTCTGTGGGAAAGTAATGAAATTTGGGCATAAGAGGGAGAACTTCCGGCACCAGTGGCCTATAAAAGAAGTGAATACCCCTCGTAAGGGAGCGCTCACTCTTCATCTTCAGCTGACTATAGATGCAATCTACAACGGCTGTTATTTATTAATAATCTGTACTTATTTTATTTTCAAACTTTAAGTTCTAAAGGGAACTAAGTTAACCTTGTTTTCCCCTGAATCTTTATTCACAGTTTTATTTAGTAGTTAAGTATAAGTTAAATAAGTTTTAAGGCAGCTTTTAAGCTCTTCGCATTAGTTTCCTCTGCAAGAGGTGAGAAACTGGAACCGCCAGAGGCGAGGTCCTGTGTCTTGCAGCACCAAGTTATCAAAACAGGATGTGAGTATATTAACCAAAGTCTTGCAGAACATGTTATTATTTTGAATAACAGTAATACCATTGTAACTTTGTAACTCTAACAAGTTTACCATTTACTTACTATTTCATTGATTTTAATAAAAGGTCTGTATGACTATATCTGTCCCAGTGTGAGCTTCCTGTCCAACCCCCGAGGGTCCTTTTGTAAACTCTGTGGAGCCTGATTCGAGACAAGAATTTTATCTTCTGATCAAACTGATTGGCAAGCCTAAACCCATACTATTAATATTAATAGTTAATTATTAAATATTAATTAATTAAAATTAATTAAAATAAAATTAAATTGAACTGAAACTAAATCAATATTAACACATCCTCGATCAGGCTACACAGGGCAGTGGGTCTCAAACTTTTTAATTGACAACCCCTTTAACATTGCAAGCCTCTGAGTGCGACCCCCCTAATAAATTAACACACTGTTTAATATATTTAACACGATTCTAAATGCTGGAGGCAAGCAGGGTTTGGGTTGGATGTTGACAGCTTGCGACCCCCCATGCAATGACCTCGCAAGCCCGAGGGGTCCCAACCCCCAGTTTGAGAACCCCTGTTCTAGGGTCAATGATTTGGTCACTTAACACTTTAAATTTTATAAATCTGAATTGCCAACTTCTGGCTTGATCGTATTTCCATTTTACTCAATGATTTTTAATGGAGAGGACTGGTCCTTTCTTTTCATTACTTATTTAAGAGAATGAGATAGTTTATAAAAAAAGAACTGCAGGGTAGTGGTGGGGTCCTCCACCAAGTATGGCATGCAACTCTTTGTAAAACAGAGAGATCTGTGGCTTGGCACCGTATTGATTGTTGGCCTCCCTGGCCTTGTGACACGTCTGCTACTGTTTCTTTGCTTTCTCATAGCATTGCTGCTGATCCCTGTTGAACCCTTTCTCCTGCATTCTCTGTGCAATCTGCTAGTAGATGTCCACATTTATACAGCTGTTCCGTAGCTGTGCCTACACAGCCTCTTCTCCCCACAAGCCCAGGAGATCCGGTCTACTCCAAGTTGGAGCATGTAGCCAGCATGGTTAGCTGATCAGTTGCACACAACAATGGAGAGCTGCCCGGTGTGCTAAGCTGGACAATTAGGAAAAGACATTTCAAAAATTTGCAGAGCTTGAAAGGCAGGGGAGTGGGGTGCCTTTCGGTCACTGTGACCCCTGCGGGATGAAGTTCACAATTGTTACTGGAGTGGTCAGTGTCAGGCATTGTGGGACAACTGCTGGAAGACTGTTAGGGTCAACACTGGTAATGCAGTGTCTATATTCACGCTGTGTCAATCTCAGTACATTGACCATAGCTCAGTTGCCGCTTGGGGAGGTGGCGTTACTATGTCAGCATAATGGAGGAGGGTGTACATCAGTGGGAGACAAATTTAAGTGTGCACAAATGCACAAACTAGGCCCATGTAAGGAGGCTTACACTGCTCTAACTTTGTAGTGTAGACCAGACTTTGGTCTAAAAGTCAAATTAGGATGCTAAAATAGTGCACCACACTATGTTAGGAAATTGTTTCTATACCTAAGAGTTATATTATTTTCACTTTTTACATTTTACTTTTATTTAACATTAAAATACAAAAGTGTAGTGCGTAGTGAAGATGGACAGTTTGTTGAAACAGAATTATACTCTAGCAGTTATTAATTTAAAATGATTCTATTATGAAGTCTGTTTTTTCCATTCTGCCTTTTGGTGTTCAAGAGGTTTTCTACCAATTTATGAGCATTTATTTAAATAGGACTCATGTTTATTTCACATATGGAAAATGTTTTCTCAAATAAGCTATTCATTATGATGCTTCCCTGAAGTTATAAAGAACCAAAGGACAGCAGCACTGAAGGTTTTCCACACAATACATTGTTTTCTGGAAGGACCAACTCTATGGTTACTCTTGATGCAACAGTACACATATATACACACACCATCAAATTACATTGATTACTTTTGCTGCCACACTGCATTACAAGTACATATCTAATTTTTCTGCCCGCTATTCCCTCCAAATTTCTTTCTTCCACCCATCGAAAATTATAATGTAACATGGTTATTCCACTTTTTAAAAAACTGTTTTCTAGGTGGAATCACTTCTTTTAAAAATTCCTTGTCCCATATTTCTAACTTCTCCAAGTTCTTGTATTACTTCAGTTTTCACCTGGAAATTTTATAAGATTCCCAAAAGATATAATGTAAATATTAAGATGATAAAGCCCTACAGCAGCTCACTCGCCACTTCTTAGATCCATAAATTGCTATGTATTTTTATTATTCACAATTAACTTCTGATTATACTTCAGCTAGTTTCCAATCCATGTGATAATTCTCATATCCAAGCTAATTTAAATGATTTTTCCAAGCCAGACTTTGAGACAGGAGGAATGTTTAATTATGCAGAGTAAGAGAATTAGTATATTTACCTTCGAAGGGACTTGGTAATAGGGATCACGTCATTCTCACATAGCTTTAATTCAGAAACTGCTTCTTCTGAAAGCTTAAAAAAGAAATCTGTCAAATATAAGCAAATGACTAACAGGATAGATATGAATAGTTTACATTTATATAGCATCTTTCACCCCACAGGACCTCTGACAACTTTACAAATTATACACATAATATAGAAGTATTTTTCCCCTGCTGATAATAGTTCCTCTTCATTAAATTAGCCTCTTCGAGTTGGTATAGGTACTTCCACCTTTTCACGTTTCTCTGAATATATAAATATCTGCTTACTGTATGTTCCATTCTATGCATCTGATGAAGTACAGCCTGTATACTGGTATAGACTGTAGCCCACAAAAGCTTATGCTGAAATAAATTTGTTAGTCTCTAACGTACCACAAGTAATCACATACTATAAGGATCAGCTTGTTCGCCACTGAATCAAGCTTTGTGGGTGAAGTACAAAAGTTTAACACATTGCAACATAACAGTCTTCAATACCTGTTCCTAATTTGCATCAAATCCACTTGAAACTGCAGAAAAATTAAGGTAGCAAAATGCAATTGCCTAATTCAAAACAGGGTAAGTATAGTATGGCTAAAATTCCTTGCCTCGGTGAAAATTGCCATGTCTGTTAAGGAGTAGTCAAGATATTTTTGTTAGAACACATTATGCATGAACGAGAGCATCTCTAGCAGCATAATATACCCTAACAACTGCTGGTCTCATTGGAAAAGTGTTTTAATTCACCTTCTGAATTAAACACTACTTGTAGCACATGTTCTTTGAGGTCTTCCATCCAATTACTGACCTGCCCCAATATGGCTTTGGGAGATAGGACAGGATACTAGCATAACGTGACAGACACATGGTAAGTAACAAGTAGGTAAAGAATTTCTAAACCAGGCCTGCACAACTCGTAAAGCGGTGAGGGCCATATTACTCCAAAGAAAAAAGCCGAGGGCCAGATGCGAGGAAAGTAGTTGAGCCAACCCCGCCCCCCGCCCCCCCAAAAAACTCCGGCCACCAAAGTTGTTGAGAAAAAAAAATTGTTGTTTTTTTTTTTGCTAGCCCCCCCGCAGGCTGCACAGAGAGCCTCCGCGGGCCGCATGTTGTGCAGGCCTGTTCTAAACAGATTTTATTAAACATTTTGTTTCTGTAATCTAGGACAATTAAATGCATTTTTCTTCATCTAAATATATGTTTAGAGGTTTTCCACCTTTCTGAAGCCATTATAAAAAAGCAAATCCAAATACTAGGTAATGTCTCTCTTTAATCTGAACATGTTTCTCGTGTAAATCCTTCTTTTCTTCCTGTGTCTAAGAAGATACTGTATAGGGTAAAATTTTACTATTATATAGCAAATGTAAAAAGACACCTCATGTTGGCTTACATGCTCAATCTACACATTAGTGCGTTCGAGTTAAACAGATCAAATCATTATCCTTGCACTAAAAATGATGGAGAGCCTCTTCAGAGGCACTACAGGAGCTAGCACGAAGTTTCGAAGACAACTGCTGAGAGGAAGTATTCTGGTTTCATGTAACTGAGGAACAGAGAACTCTCAAACTACTAAAGGTCTGAGAAAGAGTCTGAAGCAGGGAAGGATGCACAGATGATTCACATACAGTTGTGTGTAAACTGAAACAGTGAAGTACACTTATAAAATATTAATATACAAAGATATTAAACATTTTAGATCTAAAGCAGACATTTGAATTCTAGAACCAATTAAATGTATGGATAGATCAATAGATGAATGAAAGCTTATAAAAAAAAACAAATTTAGAGTTAGATAAAGGATAGAATAAAATATCTCCTGATACCTAGCCCTGTTCTCTTAAATACAGTATACCATCTATCCAATCTAATATGAAAGAAACCAAAAGATGAGAGTGGGACAGGAAGTTGGAAATAATCTTGCAGTGTGATGTGGCAGAAAGACTCAGTAAGAAATTATGGACTGCATGTAAAGAATCACATCAAAAACATGAGTTTTTGTCCATATGGTTTTGGGGTGACCACATTTGGAATATTAATTTCTGAACATCTCTTTATAAAGATATATTGATAAACCAAAGTTCACTAAAGAGGTAAAGATTAAAAAAATGGGGCGGGGGAAGCAGGGGCAGAGAAACTGGCTTTGGCCCCAATTTAGGAACACACTTAAGAACATGCTTAAGTACATCCTAATTCAATAAAGCACTTAAGCACATACTTAACACTAAGCACGTGCCTAAGTCCCTTTGATTTCAATAGGTTTAAACATGTGTTTAAGTGCTTTCCTGAACTGGGGCCTTTATGGGAAAAGATTAAAAGCGGACCACTAAAAAATTCTGAATGGGAGTGCGGACCCCTTTGGAAATCTTAAATTTCCCCAGGGGTCTGCAGAACACAGGTTGAAAACCACTGAAATAATATGTACAACATGCCTAACTTATAACAAAGAAAGGGCATGTTTACACTTTTCAGATATTTATACCCTGTTAACACCAAGGAGAGAGAGAGAACACGATTTAGGGTGGCCCAAGGGACTACGAGTAGTGGTTTGAAATTAAGGGTGAATTGTAGGCTGAACACTGAGTATCAGGAAAAAACTTCCTAACACGGAGCTCCATTACGTTTTCTCAACAGAACTGGTACCAGTTCCAGCACTTGTGACAGAGTTACAGTAGACTAGATAAAACAGTAGAAAAGCTACTTAAGGAACAATACTACATTGTCAAGTATATGGACTAGAAGCCAAAATAGGTCTTTATCTCCAACTTGAATGAATATGGGTAACTTTGGTCACATTTTTGTAGGCTGGCTGGAATTCTAGCCCTTAAAAGTACAGTCCCACAGAAAAATTAGACGGGATATTAATACCAATAAGACCCAATATAAAAAAGAAACTGATTGCTTACTTTAACTTCTTCATTTTGTTCAGCAGTTTTATTCTGGTTAAAGCTTTCATGAACTGCTTGTAGGTTGAACAACATTAGCTTTAAAGCTTCAACTGGCCCATGGTGGTTACCTCCAGAAAAGGTATTTTCCTAAAACCAAAAAGCAGAAAGATTTTTGATCTTGCAATGAAACAAGAGCTGTAACATTTTAAAAATCAGACCTGCCACTTTTAATTTTTCTTTAGGACAATTTGATAGTTGTGACCTATGTGGATTTTCCACTATTTTTTTTGTCAGTCTATATAGAAATAGCATATAGAGGGCCTCATTCCCCACTACATCAATTGTATGGCACTGTAGCCCATGGAACCAACATAGGTACAGCGCAGTAGATCTTGCGTAACAGAGGGTATATGTCTACACTGCAGTTAAACACCCGCAGCTGGCCCGGGTTTGCAGGGGTTGGCTAAGGGGCTGTTTAATTGTAGTGTAGGTATTTGGATTTGGGCTGGAACCCAGGCTCCGGGACCCTCCCACCTTGTGGGGTACCACAGCCCGAGCCTGAACGTTTACACTACCATTAAACAGCCCTGTAGCAGGGGTCTACTGACATGGGCCAACCACGGGTGTGTAACTGCAGTGCTGACATCCCCACAAGGCGGAATCAGGTCTAGAAACGATAAAGGAATATAGGAATTGCTCTGACAGCAAGTTGGTAGAGAGATAGATGTAAGTTACACTAATAATGAACATAGCTGGGCACACACAAAATACTTGACAACTCCAAATATCAATTTTAATAAAAATATGATAAATCCAGAACTAAACTCAATCCCACATTCACCCATAACATGCACACCATATGTTCCCCAACATTTGGAAAGCAAACACCTTGGAAAAGAGTTCTTTAGAACCTGAACTGTGAATTTCCACATTTTCTAATTTTGAATGTTTAATTTTAGAAGGGACTTCAGTAGCTTAAGAACAACTATCTCCTCTGTTTGAAAATTATTTGCCTACTTTTGTTAACAAGTAACACTTCAGATTACTATAGTTGAAAGACGAGAGGAATTTTTTTTTAATTGTGATTTATTAGAGAAAGCTATGAAACTAACTAGAGAGTAATCTTTGCATGGATTTCCACACAATAGATGCGATAAAAACACAAAATATATAGGAATGACAGAGTAGGTTGCAACTGGCATGGGAGTGGCAAAACATGTGAAAGGAAGCATAGAGTCAAATATAGTAAAAATCTTAAATGAATCAAACTGTACCATAGAATCTCTATGGGAATAAATTCCATGCTTGAGTAATAGAAGTTTAGCAGTACGAATATCTACTGACCATCTGACTAGGATGGTGACAGTGACTGAAATGCTCAGGGAGATTGGAGAGGCTACAAAAAACAGAAAACCCCCAATCATAATGAAGGATTTCACCTATCCCCATTTTCACTGAGTACATGTCACCTCAGGATGGGACACAGAGATAAAATTTGTAGGCACCATAAATGACTACTTCTGGGAGCAGCTTGTCCTGGAACCTACAAAGGAACAGGCAATTCTTGATTTAGTCCTAAATGGAGCACAGGATCTGGTCCATGAGGTGAATATAGCTGAACCACTCAGAAATCACTACCATAACAATTAAATTTCACATCCTTGTGGGGAGGAGGAAGTCCCACAGCCTAATCAACAGTTGATCATCATAATCTTGTTTTGCCTTTGCTCTCCTCTTTCAGGGACAGGTACAATCCCTCTGAACATAACTTGAGCCTTCATTTCTTTAAGCGTCCTCTCCAGCCTACGAGAGTTTTCCTTGATGCGTCCCAGCAAGACTCTAGCAGTATCATTTGTTCCCAAATGAATGAATCAGTGGATTCTTTCCCACTGCCATAAGGACCATCTTCAGTCTCAGATCCACATCCCGCCTGCTGGGAGCTAAGATACAACTCACCTTTCTGTTCCCCAGATCAGCTCTGGTGACAGGCCTATCTATTCTTCTTAGCAGGGAGCCCCCAATTATGTAGACCTGCCTGTTCCTGGTGTTGGTGCGATTCTCCAGCCTTCCCCCGTTCTTTCTGGCTGCAAATCTTCTTGTCCTTGTCCTTTATTCTTATTTGCAATCTTCTGAAAGTCATCCTCTATCCTCCTGGGGCTCCAAATTCTAGCTTTCCCCTCTTTTTGTAGGACTAGCCACTCTTCTCCCTTGCTCTTCCATCTTTTATTACTGCCTGACTCTTAACCTTCATTTTCCAACTCAGTGAACCTGTTCCAGCTCTATTTCTTTTGCGCTAGCCAGTCTTTTCCATTGCCTTGTTCTCATAGTCACATGCTTCCACAGGCCACTTTCTTCATCCAGAAGTTTATCCTCTCAGTATTCTTGTCCAGCATGCATCTTCAAGTCTTGAGTTTTCCCTTCAGCCTCCTCTCTTCTTCCCTTCATCATCTGCTCAAATCCCCTTCTAAACTCAACCATTATTTCTAGCTGCATCACCAAACCTCAGATCCACTCTTCCATCAGATCTATCAAGCGGCACTTCAGACAAATGAAGCACCTTTCAGGTACCCTCTCCAGAATGATGTAAAACCTGCAGCTTCCACACCAAGTTGTCTTCATTGTTTCTTCCATTCTTTAGGTCTTTGTAGCTGTCATAGCCTCCTAAGCTCCTATAAACAACAAGCAGAACAAAAAAATCACATACAAACTAGACACACCCTCCCCCAAACTCCCACTACAACTCCCCTGTTTTCACAGCTCCGTTTGATGGCTCCTATGCCTCTGGTTAGCCAGCTGGCTGACTTTATACATCTGTATATATTTGTTGAGAGAACCATGTTTTTGTGTGTGTTGAGAGAAGCAGAGCATTAGATCACAGCTAAACCTTACCTAGCTATGATCTATTGCTCTGCTTCTCTCAACACACTGCCTCCTACCAAACTTTACAAACTAAAAAGAAACCACCGAGCAAACACATATTCTCAAGAACTCATTCACTAAGGAACAGGGGCTTGTCTCCGTTTTTCCTACAACAGATCTCCACTCAAACTCCCGTTTTCACCATTGTTTTCTGGTTCTTGTGTTGCTGCTCCTTTGGAGGAATAATGCAGATGAGTATACATTAATCAACTCCATCCATTTTGCCCTTTGAAATTCAGCAAGGGGAGGTGAGGAGTAAAAAGCAGAAGAAAGGAGATGTGATTCGGAATATCGCTTGGAGGTATTTGAAACTGAGGGGAGGTGCGAATGCTGGATCAATTATCCACAGAGAACCAGAAGAATGTCACGTCATATGTAGAAGAGGAGGTGACTGAGTGGACTGAAAATGTTGAGACTCATCCAGGAAACGGGTTTCAAGGCTAATACAGAGAAAGCCCAACTAGTGCAGAGGAGAGTGAATTATTTGGGGGTGACCCTAGAGGATCCTGGGAGAACAAGGAATTCAGATAGATCAATAAAAGGTGAAATCATTAATGAATTTACCAAGGCCAGAGGGTACTCATACGTTGAGGGTGATGTTAGGAGGGTTTAACTATTTAAGGAAACACATCTGGAATTTTGCCACTATAACTGGACCTTTGTGGTGTTTACTAAAAAAGAAAGTAGAATGGGAGTGGGGGCCTGAACAAGAAAAAGCTTTCTGTAATTTAAAACAAGCCTTGATGCAAGCTCCAGCATTGAAATTCCCAGAAATAAATAAGCCATTTGTGATTAAGTTGGCAGCAACCCAACGAAGTCTAGCAGTGGTACTGATGCAAGAAACTGACAGGAAGTTAATACTGGTAGCATATGAGTCTAGAAGATTAACCCCTACGGAGCAGCAGTTTGGGATCTGTGAAAGAGAATGTTTAGCTGCTGTGTGGGCCATTGAAGCTTTTGCTTTGACTACTGGCACAGTCCCTATTATAATACAAACACCTCACTCTCCCCTGAAGTATATTTTATCAGGAAAACTGCAGGGGAAAGGAGTATCATATACCAGCATGGCACAATGGACATTGATGTTAACTAGCAGAGATGCTACTTATGAGAGTTAACAAACAAGCAACGATGTTACCATATGCTCTCCTGACAGAACCAAAGTTAGCTGAAGAAGCACCCCCGGCACATGAAGTGTTAAACCTCGGAGGAAAAAAAAGGTGTGGTTTACAGATGGTAGTTCATACCATGAGAACTCTTAAGAAATATATGGGATATATGGCTGTACAAATTAATGGGGAAACTATTTCTGGTTCTATGAGTATGACTTCAGCTCAGGGAGCAGAGGTCAGAGCTCTTAATGATCTGCTTAAACCAGAAAAATAATGTTGCAGACTGTCTTTATGTCTATTTGGATTCAGACTTTGTGGTACAAAGACTGTTGTACTGGATTGGGACTTGGAAAAAGAATAATTGGGAAACAGCTGAGGGGGAAAATTTGGTCCAAAAGGAGGCTTGGAAAATCTACCTATAATTGGTTGAAAAAACACCCAGGAAAATTAAGAATAAGACATATTAAAGATCATCAAAAGCGAGAAGGGAATGAAAAATATTGGAATGATAAAGTGGATGCTTTAGCTAAATTAGCAGCAAAGGAACCTTTGGGAGTTATGGTAGTTACTAGAGCTCAAGCCATAAAACAGGAGGTTAAACCTGAGGAAAGATGAGAAAACTGGAATATACAAGGTGGATATGTGGTGAATAAGAAAACAGGAGGTAAAGTGGGTACCTGACAAACTTCAAAGAGAAGAGATTAACAACCTGTGTCACTCTATGGCCCACTAAAGAAGAGAGAATACTCTCTTTAAAATAAAACAAATTGGAATATGGCCTTAGGTGCGAAAGCACATAGAAAACTTTGTTAAAAATTGCATAAGGTGTGCAGCAGATGGAAATAGACCACCAAATTCAGGACCCTTGTTGCACCAAAGAATTGTGGGGCCATAGAGTAGAATACAGGTTGTAGAATACAATTATTGAAAATTGCCTAAGACCAAAAGGGGAAATCAATATTTAGTAGTGATGATAGATTCCTTTTCTGGATGGGTGGAGGCAATTTCCACCAGAAATCATACTGCAGAAACCACTGTGAAAAAGTTGTGTGAAGTAGTGTTTAGCAGATATGGAATTCCAAAAGTAATTGATTCAGATAATGGGCCACATTTTGTAAAAGGAGTAATTTTTTTTTATATGGAGATATGCCTCTCTCACAGAACGGGAAGGACCTTGAAAGGTCATCAAGTGCAGTCCCCTGCCTTCACTAGCAGGACCAAGTACTGCGCCCTGACAGATTTTTGCCCCAGATCCCTAAATGGCCCCCTCAAGGATTGAACTCACAACCCTGGGCATAGCAGGCCAATGCTCAAACCACTGAGCTATCCCTCCTCCTGAGTAATTAAAAGTTTATTAAAAGCCTTAGGAATAAAGCAACAACTACATATCCCCTATCATCCTCAGTCATCAGGGACAGTAGAAAGGATGAATCAAACTATTAAATAAGCTCTATGTAAAGTAGTGCAAAAAACTGGCAAAGATTGGGACGATAAATTGCCAATGGTGTTGGGGGCAATCCGAAGTAGTGATCAATAAGGTACTGGCTATGAGATTGTGGAGCCCTTTATTGTACTCAGAAGAGGAGGAGGAGGTATCAGTTACCCAGTGGGTAAGGGAGTTAGCAAGAGAATGTAAGAAAATGGAACAAGAAAGTGACAAGAAGTTTTGGAACAAGTGATATATAAAATTATTGAATTGTTTGCAAAATTATAAAGTGATAAAATAATTAATGATGTATCAAGGGGGGAAAGGTGGGAGATATATACAATATAGATATATATGTGTTAATATGCAGTTTTCCATATATTATATACACACACACACACACACACATTGTGATTCGGACATGAATGCGTGCATTGCAAGTTAGCAACTGAAGCAAGGACTTAATGTCAAGGACCATTAGAACTCTTTGTGCAAAAACCATCTTATGTTCCAAGAAAAATACGGAAAATCATCAGAAAAGGAAATAACACCAGCTGGACTGACATAAAATTGTATAAGAATTGGAGGAAATGGCATGCCTTGGATCATGGCGGCCCGCCCAAGATTGTCTCTTTGGAATTGTGGGGGTAGAAGGCCTAGTAAACAAAGACAAGGAACCGATAACATGACAGAATGGACTATAAATGGATGCCTATGATTTCTGCAAATCGGAGTTGTTTATTGATCCGGAGTTCCGTGTGGATATAGATGTGGTTTTCATTGGCTCCCCGCGTATTATGATCTTACCCTGATGGATGGAACCTCGACTGGCATCAGGACCATTCTGACCTTTGGACTCTGGTATAGTATGTTTGGGGTGTGAAGGTGGAGTGAATAAGATTTGTTTTGTAATAAATAAAGAGCATTTAAAGTATTATATACCAACACTGTCAGGTATCTGCTTGCTCCCCAGCCAATAGGGAGACCTCTACTGAGGATCTAACATCCCGAGCTATGAGTCAAATGTTGAGATGGTTGATGATTTTAGAGGAACTTTCTTCCCCAGGGATTCCAATGTAGCCACTTTGCTAGACAAAAAAAGACTTCCATGTTGTGGAGATAATGGTAACCCATGACATTTCAGATTTTATATTCCAGCACTAAGACACACCTATTCTGAGTCCATCTTATATACTCCTATCCCTAAGGCTGGCCCTGGATCCTGTATACTCACCTTTTCTCCCTTCACACGATGTTACTCCTAAGAATTATAAGGTGCGAGGTTGCAGTAGCAGCTCTGTCTCTTCATCCACACTCTCAAATTTTGGTCAAAGAATTGCGAGACCTCTGCCAATACTAGTGGCAGAAGACCTTGAGACAGATGAGGCTATGTAGAAAAACAGTTATTTTGCTTTAATTGCGTAATTGTTACTAATAAGTTTATATGTTAGACTAATTGTTAGTCTAAGAATAATTAATCGTGTGCTAGAATACAATATATCAGTATTTCAGATTTCATTAGAATTCTCTGATGGCATGAGAATTTCTTAAGAAAAAGGTCTCCTCACTCCAGATTTTTTGTTTCCGGGGCGGAGCAGGACAGGAAAGCAAACACGTAGCATATACAGACATATAGTAATGTAGACCTCCAATATTTTTAATAAGTTTATGTTAATGAATTTAAAAAGTAGCTTTGAAGGAGCTTGACTTTAATCTTTGATAGAGTGAAATAAACTTTTATCCAGTTCCCAAACAGTGACAGTTCTGCAAATTATTTTATTGATAAGGCCTTGTCCGCCTTGGGGAAGTAGAAGCATGTAAATGGGTAAGGAACTACTTTTGTATTCATGCACTTTTGTAAGTCATAGGACAGTTGGCAATAAATTATGACCAGGCATAGACTCCAATGTTTCAGGTGAATAGCTGAGACTCTTCAGGGGCTTGAGAACATCATCTCCAGTTATTTCCTCAATGTTACTTATTCGGGAAAAACAGACTCATGGGTGTGACTAAGAAACAGTGCTCTAAAACGCAAAAGTGGACCCAGAGTCAGACTGATATCACTTACTCATGATTGGGCAATAGAGTTGGGGTGACAGTCTTATGATCCTCTGATCCGATTAGATGATTACAGGCAAGGGGCTGTGGGATAATACCAGCCCAAGTTTCACTCATTAGAAACCAGATAAATGAGGAGGAAATCCATCACAATGACAACTCGAAGGCTGATATTCCTATCGCACAGTTTCAGGGTAACTGCACCTGCATCCCCTCCCTCCACAGTCCAATCCAGGAGTGACAAGTTAGGTGCTAGGTCTCCAGCTGTCACTTATCTCTGATCAGGAACCCCTGCCCCACTGCTTTCTGACCAAGGGTTTTAAGGCTGCATAGCTCCCTGCCTTACACTTAGACTGGCTTGCTGGGTATATCCAACAGCAAATGACCTGTGTGTTGCTCTCTCTCTGAGGACTATGAATAGCATATTGCCAGTAGTTACAAGTTACCACACAGCTCTTTCTAGGCAAGCACATTTATTCTTAAGATAAAGTATTACTGAAAAAATATTAAAAATAAACAGATTTAAACACACCAGGAGTTACCCATTAGTCTTTTGACAGCCTAGCAGGCCACAATCTTTCCAATGCTTCTGGAAGGGTTAGGGCTCCCCTTGAACAGAAGGTCCTATACATTTGCTTGCAGAAAGATGGCCCCATATCAATTCAAGCTCAACTTTTTATACCAAAAGCCCTCTCTTTGTTTGAGTCTCTGGAAAGCCAACTTTGAATCAGTATACGCAAACACACCAGGAGGTGGTGCTTCTCTGGAGTTGTTTAACAATCCCCAGGGTAATCACCCCACACTGGTTTTAGGTAGTAGCCTATTTGTGGTAACCCTGCCCTATGGAGTAGAACACAATCGTACATAAGTCATTCATACATTTGATACAGTAGCCCCCAAAGATACTGCATGGGATTGCAATATTCATCACAACTTCTACTTCCCCTTCCAAGGAAAGTAGAGAGAGACATTGTAGCCCGAGAATGTCAGTACATGAGCCAGAAGACATTGCCTGGTTCCCCAAACTACAGTTGCTAACTGACTCTGAAGCTCCACAGACAAGCAAACTAAAGAGCAGATACTTTTTCTAAGAAACTTTATTCTTTTTGTCTCCTTAACAGGACATTTGAACATCAGTGCAGGGACACCTGCTAGGAAAAAACGGTCCTAGCTTTTTTCGGCGTGGATGTTTGTGTACCTGTTAATAGTAATAGCATATGCATATAAGCCCATAGCGTAAGTTACCACTGGGTATTACTAAACCTAGGATCAAAGCAAATCATCGATCTTTAAGAGTCACCTAGGATATATAAAATTTTGATATATGTAAAGATTTAACCAATTCTTTCCACTTTAAGGTATGCTGGGTCAAAAGAAACTAGCAAACCAGGAAGATAGTCATCTCAAAGACCACGGCACCTTCCTCTTGTGTAAGGTACCAGTTTGGTACAGATACTTTCTCGTGGGGAAATTCTGTGCCACTGCGCAGGCAGAATTTGCGCAGAAATTAGTGTGTTTTGTACAGAATTGCCTTTTCCTCCACAGAAATTGACTGCAGAGCTGCTGGCCAGGAGTAGGGGTCACTGGACCCAGCAGAGCACAGCTTGAAAGTAGAAGACACTGCTGGGGGGAGGTCACTGGAGGGATCCCGGCAACTGCAACTCTCAACATGACCTGAAGGAAGGAATCGGTATGTAGGAAACACCACAAAACACAGGACCCAGCATTTCTCCCTCTCGATCCCTGGGCTCTGGGGGAGAGCGGTACATGTGTCTGAGCTGGGGGGGGGGGGGGGGGGAGGAAGGGGGGGTGTCTGGGCTCTGAGGGATGGGGGATAGGGTGTGCATGTAAGTATCTGGACTGGAGGGGGGCCCACAGCTGGGCTCTGGTGGGGAGGGGGTTCATGCGAGTCTCTGGGCTGTGGGAAATCCGCAGCTGGGCTCTGGGGGTGGTGGTGGTGGTAGGGGGTGTAGGTGCCTGCCTCCTCTACTGGGCTCTGGGGGCAGAGAAACAGGAACTGAGTTGTCGTAGGGGTTTCCTCAACTCTATTCCTGGAGAAATTTTTGTGTGTCGGTACTGTTACAGACATAGTTGCGGATAGGTATTTTGAAATAAATTACCAAAATAATTGAAACTGGCATGATTATAGAGTGTTATTTTGACAAATAAAATATGCAGAATTTTAAATGTTTTGTTTCCAAAAAGGAATGTAGGGATCAGTTAAAGTCACAAAAGCTAGAACATAAACCAGGGTTTTTCTCTCCCCCACTCCTCTCTGCAAAAGAAAAGCTCTACATGTGTCCTTAAAATGTCAGCGAAAAACGTGTAGTTGGGAATGTTTTGTAGAAAACCTTTATTTCTTAAATGCAAGCACACAAGTGAAATGCAAATATATGTTAGTATAGCTTCTAATGTAAATTCCTAATATCACTATAACATGATTCAATGGCTGAAAGTTGAAGCTAGACAAATTCAAATTGGAAACAAGCATACATTTTTGACAGTCAGGCTAATTAACCATTGGAACAGCTTCCCATTGGTCACAGTGGATTCTTCATCACTGACAATTTTTAAATAAAGATTGGATGTTTTTCTAAAAGATATGTTCTGGGAATTATTTTGGAGAAGTTCTCTGGCCTGTATTATACAGGAGATGACAAAGGTTCCACTTCTGACCTTGGAATTGATAAACTGCTATGTAAATGGCAAAAAGCTGTATGTACCAACATGGAATGTAATGATCTCGCTAACTTGATTACTAATACAATACATTATTTATATACAGAATATTTATTAACAACAGTGCATTAGGAAACAACAAATAGAAAGGGTTCAGTTGACAAAAGTGAAAGACTGAAAACATCAAGAATGTTTTCTTTAGTGAAGAGATGAATACGAAGGGAAAGAATACAAAATAATGATCTAGAGCGTACCCCTGGGGGTATGCGGAGGTCTTCCAGGGAGAACATCAACTCATCTAGATATTTTCTTAGTTTTATAAACAGGCCACATAAAAAGCACCAGTGAAGTCAGTCAAACTAAAATTTCATATAGAATGATTTGTTTATACTACTCTATATACTATACACTGAAATGTAAGTACAGTATTTCTATTCCAATTGATTTATTTTATAACTATATGGTAAAAATGAGAAAGTAAGCAAGTTTTAGGTAATAGTGTGCTGTGACACTTTTGTATTTTTATGTCTGATTTTGTAAGCAAAGTACTTTTTAAATTAGGTGTAACTTGAGGCTACACAAAACAAAATCAGACTCCTGAAAGGGGTGCAGTAGTCTGGAAAAGATGAGCACTACTGGTCTAGAGGAGGTAGACTGAAATATTAGTTTAATTAAAAAGGCAACAATACAGCTAATACAAGAGGAAAAACAATATATGTATAATGACACCACCACCATTTAATTACTTCAGATAAGAAAAACATTAAAATGTAGGATAGAAAATTCAAACAAGTAATGAAACAATTACTATTACCAAAATAGGTTAAGCCCAGCTGCTATTTATTTGCAATTCTTGATCACGTAATGGTCAGAATGTAGGGTTTAATCATTAGAATTATGTGACTATATAAAGCCAGTACAATTTTTCCTTTTGCTGTTAACTCATTATTAAAGCTAAAACAGAAACCAATTTACAAGTGTTCCTCGTGCTCCTATTTATTGGTCTTATGTACTTTTGATGCCCATGTTAGCACATGAACTAGAAACAACTTACAGAACTGTAAAGTCTTGTGATTTCCTTTAAGATTACTATAAACAAGAAATATTACAAGATAGGCATAATTCAGCTTAACCTACCTGATTGTCATTATTTAAACAGTCTTCAAGGAATTCATTAACAATGTTAGCCTTGGGGGATTGTAGAGTGTTCTCATCTTCCTCACAGTGTACAGGCACTGGAGGTTTGCTAAACAAAAAGTTAAACATGCAATTGAAAGAAAAGTATGAAACAGCTTTACAAACTCAAATTGCTATAAGATACATTCACATATCATTGGGACTAATGTTTCATATGCTTATAAAATATGCAGATAACAATAGGCTGGAAGAGGTTGCAGAGAACAGGATTAGAATGATCCTGATAAACTCGAGAATTGCTCTGAAACCAACAAGATGAAATTAAATAAAGACAAATGCAAACTATTGCACTTAAGAAGAAAAAAATCAAATCCACAATTTAAAGTGGGAAATAACTGGGTAGGTAGCAGCACTGCAGAAAAGAATTTGTGCGTTATAGTGGGTCACAATTTGAAGTTTAGTCAACAGAATGATGCTGTAGTGAAAAAGATGCTGGGATGTAATAAGAGGTATCGTACATAAGACACAGAAGATAACTGTTCCACTCTACTTGGCACTGGTGAGGCCTTCAGCTGAAGTCCAGTTTTGGGCACCACACTAAAAAAAACCACCAATGAACTGGAGACCGAACAGAGGAGAACAACAAAAGTGATAAAATGTTTCAAAGACATAATCTAGGAGGAAAGGTTGAAAGAATTGGGGATGTTGACTCTAGAGGAGAAATTTTCAAATATATAAAAAGTTGTTTTAAAGATGACCATGATCAATTGTTCTCCATGTCCACTGAGGGTAGGACAAGAAGTAATTGGCTTAGTTTGCAGCATGGGAGATTTAGGTTAGATATTAGGAAAAAAAAAATCTTTCCAACCAGTTAAGCAAGGAAATAGGTTACTTAGGAGGTTATGGAATCCCCATCATGGGAGGTTTTTAAAAGCAGGTTAGACAAACCCTCAGGGATGGTCTAGGTATACTTAATCCTGCCTCAGCGTGCAGGGATGGAGTAGATGACCTCTTCAGGTCCCTTCCAGCCCTACATTTCTATGATTCCATGCCTACCCTAGCCAAAATGTGATTCAATACAAGTTCAATTCCACCACTGGTACTGATAGGTGAACCCTGTCTGCACCACTTTCCACCACTGGTGATTAAGTTCCACTTTTTCCTGTGTAGACAAGACCTTCATGGTCATTTTAAAAAAGGAGGGTGGGTGGAGTGGGAAGGAAGATAAGATATGAACCTTTTTTACTATACCTTTCCACTATACCAAATTCATTCTGCTCCCTATATTTGGAACAATACCCAATTATTAATGCACCAAAAATCTTCACTCTCCTCCTTCAAATAACTCATCAAAACATCCTATTTATACTACAGACCTCTTTTCCTGTGTTAGTTAATCCTCCCCCCTTGACTTCATTTTCACATCAAAACATTTAAGGTTACTTTCCCCTACAGTGTAGGTCAAATTATTTGGTCCTGTAAAAGATAATAATTTTCTGTCGGAGAAGTGGAATTTTACATCCAGGACTACTCCAAACACCCAGTCCAAGAATCTAGACCCATATTTGAAGCTGTCCAGGAACCTCCACAGCTATCAACTGTTCCCCCGTAAACAAATGTCAGTGTGTTGCTTTACATCAAAACTTTTCCTGCACTAACAAAATTTATAAAACTAGTGATCCAGAAATATATCACAGTGGGTTTAGTGAAAGTAGAAACCTGATAATATGATTGAACAGGAGACAGTAGTGTTCCATCTCTCATGATAAAAATATCAAAATCATAGCAATTTATGCTGCATCTTCTAAAAACACTCCCTTCTCTTTCCTTAGCATTTATATGTGAGCAAATCATGCTCATCTAAAATTATCTATAGAGAACTGCATATGCAGCTCACAATGGTAAATAGGATGAGAACCACTGATCTATAGCATACACACCACATATCGTACTTAGGTAATGATACATTTTTAAGAACAAATTGTTTTAATGTTTATTTTTATTTACTCACAAAGCTACTGGAACATTTTCCCATGACCTTTCTGCTTCCAGTATATCTACTGTACAAGGGCTGCCATCATTTTTCAGAGCACTTGATAAATTCTCAACAGAAGACTCTAGAGTTCTCTTTGCCTTCAAGATAAGCAACTCAATCTGGTCATCTAGAAAACACACAGTATCACCAGTAACTATACACTAAGATTCTTCAAGTCAGCAATTTCACTTTCATTATTACATGATACAAATCATTTAGAGTAAGTCTGAACAGTAAGACACTGGAAATAGTCTGTCCTCTTTCACAGACATTACTGCCAAAAATTTCAAAATTTGGTGCCTAAAATTTTGCTTAAATATGAAATTAAGCCTCTTAATAGGGAACTATGAGGCTAACTCTAGGCACCTATTTTTAAAAATCTTGCCATGATTTTATGGAACAAACAGTCCTCTATTCCAAGCTCTAAATTCCCAGAAAAGTCTCAAATACTGCTCTTCCCAATATAAAATATATCCCAGAAGATAAAATAACCTCTACAGTAAACAAAAACCCTCTAGCCTTCAACCCACCTCAACACTTGGGGGAAAATATTATCTTGTACCACACCCTGAAGATTAACAGATCTGGTAGAGTGGGAAGAGAGAATTCCAAAGTTGAGTATCCCTCTCAAAGAACACCATGCTAACATCTGTCTCCTGCTTATAGTGGGGGGAGGACCTCCAGCATCAGTGCCTCTACTGATCTTTATTTTGGCTGTAGGGCATATAATTGTTCAATTGCACCATCTGTATCAGATGTGAATTGAAGGGAACATTAACATAACCACAGCCTTTCCAGGCAGTCTGATGTTTCTTTCCATAACTGTCATAAATATGAAGGGAAGGGGGAGAGGGTCTGATGCAGTGCTATAAAATCCTCTTTCCAGTAAAGGGTTAAGAAATGCAGGTAGCCAGACTGACACCTGACCTGGCTGGCATCTGACCAATAAGGGGACAAGATACTTTCAAACTTTGGGAGGGGGGAAGGTTTTAGTGTGTGTCTTCGTCTGGGTCAGAGTGATCTTGGAAGACAGAAGGAACCTGCAGAAAATCAAACCTCCCTTTTCTGAAGTAAGTTTAGATAGCATAGCGCATAGATTTCTGTTTACTTTCGGCTTGGTGTATTGCCTGTGTTAGAAGGGGAAAGGGCGGGGGGGGGGGGGGATTATTCATGGTTTTCTGTAACTTTAAGGTTTTGTCCAGAGGGGGAAATCTCTCTGAGTTTGGAAATATAGTGCCCCGTGAAATAGTTACCATCCTGATTTTACAGAGATGATTTTACCTTGTTTATTTTAAAAAAAATCCTTCTTTTAAGAAGCTGACTGTTTTCTATGGTGTTAAAACCCAGGGGGTGGGTTTTTAGATCACTGTGTAACCAATTGGTTGGGAGATTGTTCTCAAGCTTCCCCAGGAAAGGGGGTGTACGGCTTGAGGGGGTATTTTGGGGGGGAGGGAAGTTCAAGTGATTCCTTTCCTGGTTTCCTGTTAGATACTTGATGGTGGCAGCGAGAAGCATTTCTCAGGGTGCAGGGAATTTTGTACCTTGGGGGATTTAACCTAAGCTGGTATAAATAAGCTTAGGGGCTCTGAATGCGGGTCCCCACATCTTTACCCTAGAGTTTAGAGTGGGGAGGGAACCCTGACAATAACTCATTTATAGAATACAGCATTCAAGATTCCTTAACTTTATAAAGCACTCTGATATTAAGATCATTTAATCAAATATACGTTAATATTGAGGATTCTTAAACGGCTGGCAAATAGGTGAGTTTTCCTCTTCATAGTGTTACATAGAGGTGCTTCAAGAAGTTCCGCTTGCACACACGCCATATGTAATTACATACAAAAACTGCATTAGTTAGGTTGCAAAGTCAAGCACCTGAAAATTAGGAAGTGGCAGATTTACATTTTCTTGTGCAACCCTAATTCAACTACCTGTTCAACCAGCCTCTGGACTGAGTGAGGTAGGGGTCTGGTGGGGGAAAAAAGTATGTGATCATATAATTAAAAACTGCATTATAATACATATACACAAAGGGGTGCAAACTAAAGTTATGCAGCCATCTGTAAATCTGGCATTTCCTGAGTGCTTGACTTTGCCATCTAAAATAATGGTTTTAATTAGATTTTATATGAATTTCCTAGCTTGTTTTTTTTTTTTAATAAATCTAATCCCAACCATACATTATCAGCAATATGAATGCTGAACCCTCAACACTGCAGCACAGACTTCTACCCCTTGAGCTACGTAACTAACCACATTAGCTAGTCAACGGGAAAAAGCTGTTGGGGGTGGGCTGCTGGCACCACACGCTGGGGGATTTATGAATGGAGTCCAGCTCAGCAAGCTGCCCCCCATCCTGGGAATTGAAAGAGCTCCTGCTCTACAAGGTGCTCCTAGGGAGGATCGGAATCTGGGCATAAATTCGTAACGGGGTGAGCTCAGCTTTCTCATCCCCTAAGGAGTTTGGGGAGCTACTGCCCCATGTTATGCCCCCTGCAGGGATAGGGTGCTGAGTCCTTTTACCTCCACCCCACAAATGGGCACAGTAATGTCCAGCTCTATCCATTCTCTCCTACTACAGCTGCTCACAGGTATTCTCAGTGCAGTATCTGCTCCTGCTGTTTTGGGAGAAACTGGCAGAGGCTGGTCACCAATCAAACCAGCTAGAAGTGTGAAGTCAAGGAGCATAAGTTAAAACAGTGTTAACTCTGTATGGGTACTCTCATTTAGGAGTAAAGTGCCCTTTGTTCACTCTAACTTAGGGGGATGTTAATGTTATGGACTCTACAGCGGCACAGCTATAGTGCTGCAGCTGTGCTGTAGTAGCACCATAGTGTAGACAGTTTCTAGACCACCAGGTTTTTCTGTCTCTGTAGTAAATCCACCCCCTCAAGAGGTGGTGGGTAAGTTGACTGAAAAATTTATCTGTTGACCTAGTTCTGCCTATACCAGGACTTGGGTCGACTTAACTATGTCTCTCAGGGACATGGATTTTTCACACCACTGAGCGACGTACTTAAGTCAACCTAAATATTGGATGAAGACCAGGCCTTAACCCTCCCAGATTAAATTACAGCGTACTAAGGCCACTTTACTCCGGAATGACAGCACTCCTTGGATGGGTGGGTGAGGTTAAATATGCATTAATTTATGCATATTGACTTCAGACCTTTAGTTGATTTACCTTAACTTTACTGAGGGCTTATCTTCATGAACAACACTACAGTGGTGCAGCTGTAGCGATTTAGTGAAGACCCGTCAGTGCAGTTAATTCACCTCCCCAAGAGGCAGTAGCTATGTCGAGGGCAGAAGCTCTCCTGTTGACATAGTGCTGTTTACACGGGGGGGTTAGATCGGTAAAACTATATCGCTCAGGAGCATGGATTTTTCACCACTCTCCCACGTAGGATAGGTGTTATTAGTCTTACTGTGCAGTGGTGCACACTGCGCAATATAGGAGGAGCATGTTCGGTCATCTGTGACTAAAAGAGTAACATTTTAATTTAATATTCTCAAGAAACATTCACAAATAAATCATGCGTAATGCAATTACCTCTGAATGGCTGTTTGGACTGTCTTGAGAGAACATTGCCAGGTTGGAAGTCTGCACTTGGTCTGACATATTGGCAATTTCCTGTTACTTCACTGTCACCTGTTGGATCCAGATAACTATTTTGTTCAAAAGAATTGCAGTCCAATTTATCCACAATGTGGGTTTTTTTCAGACTCTCACACATTTGTGATGAGGAAAATTCATCTTGCATGTTAAATGTTGGAATAAAACTTTGATTAGCTGAATCAGATAAAAGGTTATGACTCTTTAGCCAGATTGGGTACTTGAAATCAGGAATACTACTTATCCCCGACACATTCAAGTCAGACTTATGGCTAGTAAGCCACCTTGGATAATTCTTGACAGAAATGGACTTAGAGTGTTGCTGAAAAAGGCAATCCCCTGCATTTTCTTTAGAAAATATAGATTTGTGAGATTTATACACATTGCGTTTCTCTTTGTCAATGTCTCTGTAGTGATTTCGATTATCCACAGCATTGCCACTGTCTTGGAAATCAAAGTCTTTTTCAACATCAAATGAAGAAGTTTGATAAGGATAGAAGGCAGATTTTTTCAGTGACTTCCTAATCCACTTGCCACTTTGAAGCCCTGACCGAGAAGGAATCCTGTGGATAAAAGGCAGTGATCCATCTGCTGGAAATGCTAGTAGATCATCTGTGGTGAGACTAATCAAGTCTGGGTCACAAACAGTTTGTCTTATAACAGTTCGACTTATGGAGTCGAATTTTACTTGCTGGTTAAAGTCCTCCAAAGCTGAAAAACAAAAGAGATTGTTTTCATATATTTTCCTGAATTTAAAAAATGCATTAAAACATGTATCTAGCATAGGTTTTTTCAAATACATTTTTACATTACAGTTATTTTACTAAATTAAAATGTGAATGTGTACTGATGCTTCAAAGCATCACAGTCAATCAATTCTGACTCCACTTCTCTCAAAATATTGGTGGCAAAAATGAACAAAATAAAGTCATTTAAAACTTTTGTCTTACTCCCCATGAGTCAAGATACTCATTTTATGCCTGTGGAACTGTAGATGGAAATGGTTATGGGGGAAATCTAGTATCTTCTTTCTGCTGTTTATCTGATTCATAAAACCAAAACGGTGCACCATTCAGAGAAGTGTTTTGACTATAAAAGGCAGCACATTTCAGACATCACCTGGATTGGAGGCATTATGGATCTAGCCTTCATTTTGTTTGATGCCCAGGAAGATGCAGCTTGGCGGGGAGAGGGGAGCCTGGGGGGGTGTTCTTAGTGAGATACAGTTTAACCACCCCAACACAAACATCACCAGAAAGTTGGCTGCAGAGCAGATGGATAAAAACAATGAAAATACCACTAAAATACTGCTACGAAGAAGTTCTCACTCCTAGAAGGAATGGGATCTAAGCTGCCATCTTTGTTTTACTGCAGAGGCATAAACTCTGATACAAAGTGGTACACCCATGTTATAACCTTGCGATCCCCTGAGGGGTCCCAACCCCCAGTTTGAGAATCCCTGATGTAGTTAGTGCCTGTATATATTACAGGCCACCAACACACTCAACCTAACAACTAAACTTAGACCAAAATTCTGTAGCCCCTTTATAATACACCACTCCAGAGGTATTCCTTCTTTTACATATATTTGTTTATGATTTCAAATCTTAAGTTATTTACAAAAGTTTCATTTAATCTTTAATATGAAAGTAAGAGGTAAACAGCGCAGTATGGAGTGCAGTTTCACCCCAGCCCAGTTTGCAGTCCAGGAGATCAGGTTCCTTTACACACCTAAAAACTTCTAGACAGGAGATGAAACTGAGGAAGTGTAGTAGACTTCTTCCACTATAGATCTCTAATTTCAAATTTACATGGGTTTTATTTTTAAAAGAATAAATGTGAAAATTCATTTTTACTGAAGACTATTACAGAGAATGAGAAGTATCACTACCTAAGCACCATTTATTACACAATATGTGCTTACAATTTGTTATGTAGCAAATATTCATTAAATCAAATAGGTTTCATCTACAAAACAAGTAATTAGGTTACTGATCAGGATTAAGACTTTTGACAGATTTCAAATTCCAAAAAGGAATTTAAAAAAAATCTCAATAAGATATCTATAGCCATACATTACAAACAAGAATAGATTGAAAATTTAAAAGATGACAGAACCAGTTCATGAGATGTCAAAATATTAAACAAAACCACAATTTAAGCTTCATTTACAGGAAACATACCGTATTTTTGTACAGAACCATACTTTGCTGACTTATCTTTAGGAGTACTCTGACCTATGCATATTTTTCCAGTGCTTACTTCTGAAGACATAAGACTTTGATCAAAATCTTCAATATAGGCCTCCAAAGCCTGAGATGCAGAGTTGTATACCTTGTCTCTGTACTGAATTGAGCCATTTGAGTAGGAGTTACTACTGTTAAGGCTGCAGCTTGCTAGGAGAGAAGACACAGTAGATTCAGGCGAGTAAATGCTGCCTTTTTCAAATGAGCATGCCATGGCTTTTATCCAAATGACTAATGGAATCTCCTCTCATCTTTCTGAAGAGTCTGAGTAAAGAAATAAAAATATAAGCAATCACTTGTACTGAGATGTCCTCTCATACACTGTACTTCCAAAAAAAGCATCTGTATGTTTATTAATTTCCAGTAAGAGTTTCACCAATTTTGATAGTTGCACTATTTAAACGCTAACAGATTCCATTCAGCATTTTAAAGTTTTTATTCAGCTATAAGCCAGGTATTCAATCTAGCTACTGACCTGAGAGCTTTACAAAAATAAAAAAATGTTTCTGATTTATGCATGTATGAGTAGGCAATATCAGAAAAACAAAGGCATTCAGAGCACAGAACAAAAGTAAGTCTGCATCTGGACAGAGAAAAGTAAAAGTATCTGAGTGTTCATATGGACACCATACTGTTAAACTAGCTTTTTCCAAACAACATTTGGTTCTGAAAAACCCCTGCTAACCACGGTTTAGCAAGAGGGGCATTTAGCACATTAGTCTGCCAGACCACTGCCTTCAGCTGGAAAATCCCAAATGTCATCCGATGACATCACAGCTAGCACAGAAGACCCAAAAAAATAATAGAGCAAAATTGAAGAGATTAGTAAAAATGGTTTTAACAGTATAAGCAAGTGGTTCAGTTGAACAGACCAAAATGATAAAAGCACCATCATAGCAGACATTCAAGAACAGTTTAGATGCAACAGTACTGGGGATGGGGCATTAAAGAACCCTGCCAACTACAGGTGTGGGTGACACTGAACAGGCTGGAAGAGCTTTTCAGGTCCTCCTATCTGTGCAATTCAGATAAAGCCGATGTAAACTGGCTTGATTATCACAACCCCACAATGTACTGAAGGGCCATGAACACAGACTAGCGCTAAATGCTGAAGCTGGGATTTTTCAAAGAAGCCTAAAGGAATTAAACCCCATGGAAAATAGGCACCTAGCTTCCTTCAGCGCTTTTTAAAATCACAGGCTCACCCAAGCGGATCACCTCACAGGAGAGGCAGGGCTCTTGCCAAGCCCCCAACGCCCCCCTCGAGACCTTCCGCCCCACTGCCCGCTCCGCACCTCCTTTCCCGCTCCGGCCGGGGAGGCTACAATGCTGAGCTCCAGCGTGGGGCCTGGACACCCCGCGGGGGCTCTGAGGCACGCGCACAGTCAGCGGCAACATCTACTCTCCTCAGCACCCGCCAGCCGCCCGCTAGTTTAAAGTACAACGACACTTCTTTCAAAAATGGCGCCTGGCTGCTCACTGCGCAGGCGTACACGGGCGCGCTCCTTTCTGGGAGTTGTAGTTTACCTCCTCCGTCTGAGCAAGCTGGGGACTACCACTCCCAGAATGCCCAGCGGGCCGTTGCCGCACGTCGCCGCCGCAGACGCACGTGGCTGTGATTCAGAGAGCTGAGCTGGAGCGTGGGTGCCTTGATCCTGTGCGCCGGGGAAAGTCTCCGCGCCTCGCTTAAATACCTCCCGAAAACTTACGTCTTCAACGATGTCTACAATAGGGGACCCAATAATAGTTTATCTGTCCATCTACCCATCAAGCTGAGCCACTAAAACGTGCCTAACTCACCCCACTGGCTCTGCTGAAGTAGCCCTTCTCTTTCTTCGTCCCACCTGCCTGTCCCTGCCGCTGTCTATGCAGATTATATAATACCCCTCTCTCCAGGGCCTGCTATGGCCCTCATCGCAGTAACAGTGATTGCAGAACCATCGGAGCACCCGAGGACACCTGCCAGGGGCGGGAAGGGTGTTGCCGAGGGAAGCCTTTCCTCGACCCCGCTTGCGCTGTTGTTAGGAGCGGGCCCTGCCAGCCAGGCCGGGGCTGGGTGGGTAAACGGTGGCGCAGCGGGGCGGTGTTATGTCCCATGCACCCAGCCCGGCTGCAGGGGGTGAGGCTGGGCTCCCTTGTCTCCTGCCTGCAGCGGTTTTAGTGTCGGGCCGAAGGAGGGGGGCAGGGCACTGTATGGCCCTGGTCTGTACCCGTCCCCTGCACGGCCGGAGGGTGCTGGCTGACCCCACGCTGCACACAGCGGGCCTAGCCCAGTGGGCGTGGCTATGGACAGCTGGCGGGCGGATTCAGAGCGGAGCGCTCGCGGCGCCCAGCCCGTCGGCAGAAAGGCCCGAACGGACGGGAGCGGTTCGGCTTTGTTCCTCCGCTGCGGCGGCCGCATGGAGCTCCCGGAGGAGGAGGAGGAGCCGGATTGGCTTTGCCCGGAGCCCGGCGGTCTTCGGAGCCATGCGGCGCCCGGGAGAGGCGCCTCCGCCGCTCTCGGAGCGCAATGTAAATACGGGCCCCGCGCGCCGCCTCACACCGAGAACGGGGTTGCGGGGCTGGAGCTGTGGCCGGCCGGCCGGCCGGCGGGGAGACTCTGGAGCCCGCCGGGATGTCTCCGCCGCCGGGCGGCAAAGTCGGACAGACGTCGAGAGCTGGGGCCGCTGAGACGCGAGTGTTTGTCCCGCCCGGAACTGAGCGACTCCCAAAGGCCACCAGGCTCCATCCTGCCCCGGTGCAGCGTCCGCCCCACCCCCCACCTTTCTCCCCCAGCGACCCCCATTCCCTCTCCTCCCTGTTTCTCCCTCAGTGTTCCCCATTACCCCTGCGCCCCTCCCATCTCCCCCTCAGTGCCCCCCCCTCCAATTGATTTTGGGATTAATTCAAGTGTGGAGCTTGTCAGAATTCGAGTCATTTTTTTATAATTTTGATGGATAATATCAATGTTTATTTTTAAGCATTTCCCCCGGGTTTAGCCATTTTTAAATTTTCACCTTTTGGGGATTGGGGGGAGGGGTTCAAACAATCGGGCCGTGACAGACAATAATTTAATGAGAATAGGCTGAGTGAGATTTAAAAAGTTAAGGCTTTATAACGGTTAAAACACAAATTGTCAACATCACCTGTTAAAATATATAAAGTAAATATTCTCAAATCATACACTAATAAGTTCTCAAACAGAATTTTTTGGTTACTTTGCATGTCTGTACATTTCAGTTATTATCAGTGGAAATATTTTTGTTGTTGGTTTGTGTGTTTGGTGAAATCAGTATTTACCTACACAAATTTAATGCTTCCAAACCTATTTAAATGTTAACAATGTAGCTGAACCAAGGCGTCATATTTGCTTGTAAAATACCACATCTGCGTGAAGTGCCATATAAATAATAATATCTGGAAAATGGTGCTGCTCCCCGTGCTCAGTCCTGTTTCACATTAGGAACATGCAAAAAACTAATTCAGTGGAATTAGAAACCTTGGATTGAAGCAGTTAAATGTTGCACATTTCAGTACATTTTCATATAACTTAAAGTGCATTCCCTTTTATCTAAAGAAAACAAAACAGAAGTCCCCAGAAGGGGGAAAATCTGATATTTTAAAAAACATTAAATCTGTACTTGTGTATTAAAATGTAGCTTAGTTTTCTCAAACTTTTTCTCCAACTTTCCTAAGAAAATTTTCACCTTTGCGTCAAAAACCAGCATAACAGATTTAAACTGTTAAGAAATACATTTGCTCTTTTCACTTTACGGCATTTTTGCTCTCTGGTTGATGATCAGTTGCATCACACATGGTCTGCTAGTAGGTGGAATTCATGTGCGTATTCTTCCACAGACAGGTTTATTTATTTAAACCTGTAGCAGCAGAAAAGCTGAAATTGTAGAGATCCTAGGTAGGTGTGTTCTCAGAGATAAAGAGGTGGGAAGTATGTTTGGTGTTGTCACTTTTGTGCCCACCCACATTTTCTAGCAATAATTAAAATAAACCAAGGCATACAATGTAAAGGGAGCTGTATCAGAAATATAGCTTTATAAAATTATTCAGTAAAAAAGAATCAAGGTGGCACTGGCCATCTAAAAGAGGTCTTCAGGATGTATACAGCAGTATCTTTTACTGATACCAAACCACTGTGCCAACTGGCTTCCGACTGAATTAATGTACAATTTATAAACTCTCTACCTTGCCACACAGTGCTTGGTTTCCAAGCATAGTTTTCATGTGTGAGATCATTTGCTGCATTATTGACAAGGGTAAGAAGGATGTTATCGTCTTTAAACTTGGTTGAATATTTTCATTGCAGCAGATCATGACAAGACTGTGCCATCAAGAAGTACAGCACACAGGGTAATTGTGCACACTGACCTGGATTGCTTTTATGCACAAGTAGAAATGATCCATAATCCTGAATTAAGAGACAAACCGTTAGGTAAATTTATATGTTGGAGTTTATTGCTGTTATGTTTATGTGGTTGGGAAAGACAAAGATACTTTTTTACTCGTACTCTGGTTTTTCATAGTTTACTCCACTTGGTTGTAAGGGTCATTTGAACTTAAAACATTTGATATTATTGCATGGGAATTTACTAATCAATGGAGGAAAAGAGTGAAGTAAATAGTTTGTAATGAATTTTATACTAATGTAGATGTGCCCATGTATAGATCAGGTTGCATGATAAGGGCCAAAAGTAATGATAATACCTTTAAATAAGTGAAAAAATTAATATAGCATTTGAGAAAAATATTTTATTACCATAAAATGTTCTAAGAACATGAGCAAGAGTCCTGCTTCCTTCAGTCTTGCATCCTAATTTTATTGTGTATTTCTTCTTAAACTGTATTAAGTTTTTACTGATTGAGGGATTTGCATTGCAGGCTTTGATAGCAAAGTGTAAACCAGTGGCATGGAAGTACTGTAGTAAATAAATGACTCCTTAAAATGTGTTTTGATTTTTTACCTTTGTTTCCAGGTGTTCAGCAGAAATATTTGGTTGTTACCTGTAACTATGAAGCCAGGAAACTTGGAATTCAGAAATGTATGTCTGTCAGAGATGCGAAAGAAAAATGCCCAGAGCTAGTGCTAGTTAATGGAGAGGACCTGACACAATACAGAGAAATGTCATACAAGGTTACAGGTACAGGTTAACAGTTTTTTAATAGTGGGAAATAACTACTGTACATATACTTATTATGGTAAAAATATTTTCCTGCATTAACATTGCTGATTTTATATGAGCTTTAGAAAATAGTGATAAGGCTTCTAGGGATGTCATCTCAATCTCTGATTCCGTCAGATTTCACAAATTAAGCAGTTGGACTCAGTCATTATCTAGATTAGAGCTGCATGCTGGATTCAGCCAACTTGGTGTATTTAAATGGGCCTGCATGACATATTAGGATTCTGCAGAATCTTTAATGTTAATATTTTTTAAATGAAAGGTAAGTTTAAAGCCCTCCTGGCTGCAGAGAGAACCTTCCAAAAATGAACTGAGGGGAAACTGATGTCATGGCATCTGCCTGAGACTACAGATAACCTGAGTCAGTGACTCAGAAGTATGAACTCCCCCGTCCCTTGTTAATCTTCTTCAAGGGGTTGATAATGAAGTCCACAGGATTGGGAATTTGGAGTTGCTGCAGGGAAAGAATTACAGAAGTTAAAAACTTGAAGACTCACAAGAGAAGTGGGAAAGGAGCAGAGAAAGGAAGTAAATCAAAGGGCAAAATAACAGTGGCCTAAAGGGAAGCAGATTTTCTCACTGAGTGCTGAAGAAACAATAAGGTATTGAATAAATACATTTTAGTATTTGCGGCTGTGTTCTCCCCTGGAGTTCTGTGCAAATTTCTCACTTAGATCAGTGGGAAATCCACTGTGGATTGTAGAGAATATGAAGTCCCAAGTTTACATTATGTGGCTATTGTCAGTTTCAGAGCAACTGCACCTCTGACTCCCTGTGTAGTTTGCTCAAGGGATGTTCCCTTAAATATCAGGGATCTAGCCATCACCTCTTTCCAGACAGGAACCTGCATCCCTCTCCCTCCAGACCTGACATTTAGGCTGCAGCATCCTGCAATTCTCTGTGATTATTCCCGCAGGTCTGCCCTAGCTCAGCTCTCTCTCAAGGGCTAAGACAGTGATTTACCAGAGACCAAACAGCCGTATGCAGAGCATAGTACATTTATTTTAGGACAAAAATATTACAGAGAAAACATAATAAAACAATAACAAGTCTAAACGTATACTTTAGCTTACTAGAGATCCCCCCGCCCCCCCATTTTCCTATGGAGAGCCTATGACATTCCAGGGTACAATCCAGACTAGTGAGAGGTTGTCACCTCCTGCCCTGCAACCTTGGGTGCCTCACAATGCTTTGCTGTTGTAGGTCCCACAAACAGTCCTCTAGCATGTAGGTAACACCCTTCATGTCTGTATAGCTGCAGTCCTGGTCCAGCAACTCTGACCCCAGCAGCCTGTCAGCAACACACCAGCCCCACTCTAGCTTCTAGCAGCCGTAGTTACTACTTTCAGAGTGACACCAACACACTTCCAGTCCCGGTTTTTTCCCAGAAACTTGTGTTCTGCAATGCTCAGCCCTCTCCTGGACAGTTCTGATATTAGAGATCTGTTGCCCCTGTAAGGGATCAATGTACAACAGTATGGTACACTGGACCTTCGCTAGAACGCGCGTCTATATAATGCGAATTCTGATAGAACGCGGTCGCGGATCCCAAATTTAGTAAGGGTCATTAATTTTCATTGTAATGCGGTCCCCGCTAGAAGGCGGGACTTGGCATGGATCCCAAATCTCACGTTCTAGGGAGGGTCCGGTATACTTGAATTGGAGTTACTAAACAATTCAGTTTAAAGATGTCACTGGATTCGTTTTCATTTAATAATAAAATAAGTTTATTTAATTTCAAAGAGAGAGGTTTTAAGTGAGTAAAAGTATAAGGTATTGAAATCACAAATGGTTACAAGAGAAATAAAGATTAAATGCTTTCTAATAACTCAAACTTAACAAACTAGACATGGTTCAAGGTGAAATCCTTACCACATGTTCCCAGCAACAGGGCTGACCAAATTCTCAGGTCAGAACCCCTCCCAAAGTCCAAAGACTGGTTCCTTTGCCTTCTCAGGTGAAAGAGCAAGAGAGAGAGAGGGGGATAGAGAGTACCTGGTGTGTTTTTGCACCTCCCTTTTATAGTCCAGTCACCCTTTGAAATGCATTTTCCTGAGGGTTACGCCTAGATAAAGTTCCTTCCAGCTCTGAGGATGGAGACATGGGGTCTTGTGGTGAAAGAGGTTCCATGTTTGTTAAGATACAAATCCATCTGTTTCTGCCCCCCTCTGCTGCCAAAGAATGGTCACTTGACCAGGGATTGCCAATCGACTTTGATGACACAGGGCTAGAAGCGTCAGTTTGTCCTTTTTCTTCAAGAAACTCATTTACTCACTTTCCAGACTTGTCTGGTAAACACATTTCAGTCAAAACTTCAGCTTATGTTCATAACTTTACGTATAATGTTGCTACACATTTTTCACCATGATATTGTTGACCAACAAGTTATTAGTTTTCAAGTGATACCTCACAAGGCATATTTTGTACAAAGATTATTACAGTGGTGTATAGGTTGTGAATACAGGGATGCATTCGGTCACAGACTCTAATGGGTTCCAGTCTTTCAAACACTTAAGAAAGGTCTCCATCTTGGTTAAAGAGTCATGCCAATTTGTTGGATCAAAAGCAGGGCTTGGTTTGTACCAGTATATGCAATTCATCGTGGGGTTGGTACCTTTCTGTAAGAGTTTACTTGTCTCGGGGTCTGTAGTAGTTATGTCCCACAGTGATTTTAGGTCCTGGATGGAGTTTGGTAACCTTCCCATCAGCCAGCATACAATTCCTGGCTCACTGAGATACAGTTGAGACAAGGTGGGTGAGGTAATCTCTCTTACAAGACCAGCTTCTGGTAGTGAGAGAGACAAGCTTTCAAGTTTACACAGAACTTTTATTTGGGTCACCTTGTCTCCCTAATGTCCTGGGACCAACATGGCTACAGCAACACTGCATACAACAATGAGAGATATAGTTAACATTTATAAAGTGTATACAGTAGTCTAAAGATGTGCCTGTTTTTGTCATACCTGTCCCAGTTACGTACTTTGCTTTTTTCCATAGAGCTATTGGAAGAATTTAGTCCACTAGTAGAAAGACTTGGATTTGATGAAAATTTTGTGGATATCACAGAGTTGGTAGAGAAGAGACTAGCACAGCTGCAAAGAGATGGCTGTTCCAAAGTGTCTGTGTCTGGTCATGTGTATAATAATCAAAGTGAGTGGTTATTCCCTATTTTGCTAAAATATTTTATTAAGTATTAGTAGAATTTAGTACAAAAAGTATCTTGCTGACTAAATTTATTAAACTTTCAAAACTGCATGATAACACATTTCCTATTCAATACAGTATTGCCTGGAAAACATTTATTTTTCCTGTGGTTAGACTGCCAGGAACTGACTTGCAATATACCATAATTTTGTATCTGATAATCTCATTATTTTAAGTGGCATGTGTACCTTCGTATATTAATGTCAGTGGAAGTTGGGCATGCACAGTGAGTTGAGAGAATAGATTATTTTGTTTGTGGTCTTCAAAAAAGACAGTTAAATGTAGAATTAAATATCTAGTTTGAGCTTGAAGTAACAGCTTTCATGTTAGTTCATGAAAATTTAGTTTTAAGCTGTGTCAGCTAATTGAAATTTTCATCAAAAATATCCTTAATGTATACCGAAAAACAACAAAGTTTTGCTCTACAGGATGCCTGCATGGGAGACTTATACTAAAGTCACTGGGGGCTGACTGTAGAACTTGGACTGATTCATATTGTCCACTGGGATCCTAGCTCACAAGTGCGCACAGTTGGCATAGCAAGATTTATATTCATTTCACAAATGAAGGAAAAGAGCAGTTGATTTTTACTAAACCAGATGTTAATATCAACTGTTGCTATAATTTTTAATACAGTTCTGAGAATGAACTGCCTTAATTAAGGTCTAATTTCATTCATGTTCACACTTGAGTAACAGAGCTGGACACCTTCCAGTTATCTTAATTAAACAAATGTTGTACTCCTAAATCTCTAATTTATTTACTTTTCCCTTTGATTATATTGAGGCAAGAGTCTGTTACATGATGATATTTAAATATTCTTCTTTGATATCTCTCAAACATTTATAGAGTGCATTTATCCTTAAAGTACTTTCCAAACATTAAGTAATTCTCACCATAATTCTGTGATGCTAGAGTATTACCCTTTTAATTTTAGAGAGGAGGTAACTGAGGTACAAAGAGGTTAAATTACTTATCTGAGGTTAAATACTTACTCCATCGCAGCATCAGACAGAGAACCCAATAGTTCTTACCTTCAGCCCCTTGATCTACCCAGTAGATCACACTCTTTCCCATAAAGTTTTTAATAGATTATAAGCATATGAATCTTCTTATTAACGAATGGACCTGTAGTGATTTGAGTGGCCATTGTATGCTGAGAAGTGACCACCTCCTTTTTGTCTTCACAGCTGTCAATTTACATGATGTGATGCATATAAGACTTGTCATTGGATCTCAGATTGCAGCAGAGATGAGGGAAGCCATGTACAATAGATTGGGTCTTACAGGCTGTGCAGGAGTGGCCTCTAACAAATTACTATCTAAACTAGTATGTGGTACCTTCAAACCAAATCAACAAACAGTTCTTCTACCTGAAAGCTGTCAGGACCTAGTAGGCAGCCTCGATCACGTCATAAAAGTGCCTGGTAAGATTTTGTTGCCACAATCTTTCATATAGACACTGAGAATTCATAATTTTAATTTACACACAATACTTTTAAAACTGAAAGAATTTTAAAATCTTTTTTCATATTTATATTTACTTTTTGTATATTACTCAGACTAGTCAATGAAACTATACTAGTTTGTTGTACTTCTGTTTTCTAGTCCATGTCACTTTTTGGTTCTGCACTAACACAAGTGCTGCAGCGTTTGGGTTGCAAATACCTAAAAAGAATGGATAAATCTCAGAATGTTTTCACTGAAAGCCAAACATTGATATTGATATCAGTACTTATATAACTTTTTAGGATTGAGCAATTTTTTTTTTCAAATGTGGGTCTCAATTACTTGAAAATGTTACTTCAAAGAACTTCCAGTTCTATAATTAAAATAAATTTAATAATATCTAGATTTATATGGCAAGACATTATAAATATAATTTATAGGGAAAAAGTATTTTAGTTTATTAACCAAATAAATTAGTTTTTAGTATTTTATATAATATATAAATTATAAATACAACTTAAAAGATATCTTAATCTTTTAAATGACTTTCCTGTGTACTGTATTATTTTGTAAAGAAACTTGACTCAAGTTATCACACACCTTTTTCATCTAGGGATTGGCTATAAAACTACCAAGCGCCTTGAGTTGCTGGGTCTTAGCAGTGTGCGTGATCTCCAGACCTTTTCACCTGTAATACTAGAAAAGGAACTAGGAGTTTCAGTTGCTCAGCACATTCAAAAGCTCAGCTATGGAGAGGATGACTCCCCTGTGACCTCCTCAGGACCACCTCAGGTACAAATGACATATGAAAATACAGTTTTTCAGAATGCGAAAGATTGAACTCTTTGAGTACAGTTTTGCTGAGCTAGCTGACATCCAGTCATAATGAACGCAGGAATTGTCATACTGGATCAGACCAGTAGTCCATCTATTCTGGGATCCTGCTCTGACAATGGTCAGTACTAGCTGCTTCAGAGTAAGGTACAATAAATCCTACAGTTATGGGATATCTTGCCACTCAGGAAAGTTTTTCCCAACTCCACATAGTTAGAGGTTGGCTTATGCCCTAAAACATGGCAGTTCATATCCCTTCCAAAATTCTTTTAATTTTATTTATATTTACTATTATAACTCAGGAGATTCTTGTTACTTCTATTAATGTATGATCCTTTTTTGAATCCTGCTGAGCTCTAGGCTTAATAGTATTTTGTAGCAATGAGTTCCATAGGTTAATGTGTGAATTATGTGGAAAAGTTTTCCCTTTCATACCGTTTGAATTTGCTTGGTCACTTGGTAATACACAAAATTAAAAGGACTATTGCATTTCTTACAGTCCCTTAGTGATGAAGATTCTTTTAAAAAATGTTCATCAGAAATGGAAGTTAAAAAGAAAATCGAAGAACTACTTGCTAACCTTTTAGACAGGTGACTTTTTTCATTTGTCCTTATTGCTGACTGAGTTTGTGACCTGAAAGAACACTGGGCATATGTAAGGTTTGTCTCATATTTTACAGAGCATACTTTGGTCTCTCCTATCTTCAGAATGCTGCCTCTCTAACTGCTTCCTCATTAGCTTCTGCCCTTTATCTCTGAAGTAGTGTAATATACCATCTACAACTGTTGCCTCAAATTCCCCTGTTGCAACTCCATCCTGTTCCTCTCCCGCAGTCTGGCTTTCACCCTTTCCACTCCATTGCACTGCAACTGTTCTCACCAAGGTCTGTTAGCTCTTCCATCCTTACCTCCTCAACTTTTCTGTTCCTATTGACACAGTTGATCATGCTTTCTAAAGGTCTTGTCTTCATTTTAGCTTTCATGATTCTGTCTGCTTCTCATTCCCCTACATCTCTGATCATCCTGCATTGTATATTTTTGTGTGTCCCCTCCAGTCTCTCTTCTATTCTCTTGGTGATTTCATAGGCCTCTTTTTCTCTCTTTATCCTGTCCCTGGGTGATCTTATCCACTTGCATGGTTTCAGTTACTATTGTTATGCTTCTGTCTCACAACTTCTCCACTTCTGACTGCTTCCCTTGGTTTGACCTTGCATCTCAGCCTCTTTCTCTGACATCTCTTTAATGTTGTGCTGTCAACTTAAGCTTAACGTGGCCAAAACTGAACTCTTTATCTTGCCTTCTACTGTTCTCCACAACCACAGACAACACCATCATCATTCCTGTTACTCAGGCTTATAACTTCGGAGTCATCTTCAACTCTTCCCTTTTCATTACCCACACATCCAGGCAGTATCAAAATTCTGCTTCTCTCACATCATCATCAAAATACTTCCATTTCTTTTTGTACAGAAAGGAAGAATTAATTCATTCCCCTTATCTCCTGTCTTGATTACTGTAGCCACCACAAGTATGTCTTGACTTCGGTGTAAGCTCAGGGTTTGAATTCAGGCTCAGGCCTAACTCCCCTTCCATCTACATACAAATTGTGCTAATCCAGGGTTCCAGGACACCACAGGTGTGGAGGGTGTTAGCCTTCCACCCTGCCAGGGCAGAATTGTTCCCTTCAACATATTTTCTAGTAAAGTCATTCTCAACCTTTTACATACCAGGACTGCCTTTTAATACTGGGACCTTACTACCACTTAGCAATATGGGATCGACAAGATGGTTGCAGCTTTAGGTTAAGAACCGTATTCTAGTCCATGTCTAAAAATCTCAAGCAATGGGGCAGGGTGGATTTGATTTTAAATCATGATTTAAATCATTAGCCAGGAAGACTCGATTTAACCATGGATTTCTACATAAAAGTGCATTAATAGAAAGATTAACCTAAATAATCTATACAGAAGTCCCTGGAACCCCATAAGATTGGGTTCCTAATCCATAAACTATTGGAACTCATTTACAAACTTTTCTTAAACATTACATCAATATATTGTCTCATACTGTAGAATTATAATTTATAATCCCTATTCCATTATGAGATATCTTTGAGCTATAATGTATCTTAATTAAAACTATCTTTAAATAGTTTTTTCCTCAAAAAGCATTTTATCAAAAAAATCTGACTTAAATAAAAAATCAGATTTTTTTTTTTAAATCATTGATTTTTATCCACCCTGCAAAGGGGCTTCCACCACTTTCTTTACTAATGTAGAGATTTTTTTCTTTAAGTGAATAAAACAGTAAGTTTTTTTTTCTGTAAGTTCTTCAATTGTGTGGAGTAATACAAAACAAAAACTATTTATTGAAACCATTTGTAAAAAATGTGACGAAATAGACATTGCCAGTAAATAGAGTTGTTAGAAAGCATCAGAATGGTATCAATTGGGGGAAATGAGGCAGGAAAGAATTAAAGCTTAAGAAACTCTTCTTATGTTCTATACTATTGCCATTATTTGTTTCACTTTCTTGATGGATTAAAAAAGATATACATTACTTACTTGATCCAATTGCTTTGAAAGTATTTGTAAAGCAGTGGTAATGTTAATTGCTCTGCACACTTTAATTTTCTTCAGAATATCCAAAGATGGAAGAAAGCCTCATACAATAAGATTAACCATCCGTAAATTTTCATCAACCAATAAATGGTTTAGTCGGGAGAGTCGTCAGTGTCCTATTCCATCTCATGTCATTCAGAAATTTGGGACAGGTAAGAGCTTTTCTAAAGTTTTGTTTTCAGAAAGTATTTTGTCAGTTGTTAGTTTGGTTAAAGATTCCTTTGTTGCACAATATGTTGTTTGAAATTTTAACCCTGGTCTCTTTAATTGGAGAGATGCCCAAGTATTTGGCACTTTCATAGGAACAGTGAAACGATACTTCCTTCTGGGAAGGAAGGTTTATCAGTCTATTAATTTCAGTATCAATAAAGTTCAGGTATTAAGGGTTACCTTTGTTTTGCTTTAAGTTACTTTAAATCTAGGTTTCTGAACAATGTTTCATACACTGTTTTTTAATTTGAAGTTTTGCATTGATTTTATGTGATAGGTGTATCTCAGTGAAACAATGTTTAAAAACACAGGACTTCCTGACAGGAATAACTTTGTTTAATAAGTAACAAAGTTTTTAACCCAGCCTTGCAAGATTATTATGGGAATTTACTAACCCAGGCACAAAATATGCTTTCCTGCCTTTTTATCCTGATGTTGAAAAATTAATTAAATGTAACTCATCTCTGTCCAAAAAGAAAAGAGAGACAAATTATATGCAAGGGATGAGTGAGTGAAAGGAATTTTGTACCTATAAGATTTCAGGATCTTTCTGAATCACTCCTTATCCAACAGTGTGCGACATGTATACAGTCTTCCTCCTCTGAGGCCAGGGTTTGTCCATCCTAAATAGAGATCATAGTCTTTCATGTGCCACTTCATCCAGAGTTTCCTTTCCCCATATTTGACCAATCATTTCACTACTATTCAGTATAATTATGTTTTCTGTTTTAGTAAGCATAGGGTTTAATAAGATACTGTAATCATAGACAGGAATTAGTAAAGGGTTTCACCTCTGAATCCAAGCTGGACTGGAAGAGACCAAAAGTTATTACAATCTGATATGTCCACACTCTCCTGCGTAAAGTAAATAAGTGGTCTGAGTCTAGATCTTTGTTGTTAGATAGCCATATCACCCAATTAATGACAACAATGACAATTTATCTGTTTGAGGACAATTTAATAGAAATGGAGAGTGAGCTACTCTCAGTTGTATAGAAAGGCCTTTTCCATTTGCAGGATGTTAGTTTAAATGTGTTTGTTTAAATTGACCACTTTTCCAATTATCACATCACTTCTCAACAGAGATGGGAAGCCAAAACAGGAGAGCTTGCACCATTAATGTCTATGCTACAGAGATTCTGTGGGCATGTCTCTAAGGTTCTCAGTCTGGCACTTCTTGCAATCATAAAATTCATTTCAGATAACCTTTTTAAGTGTCAAAAACTATAAACTTAACAGCCTCTTCATTTTCAGATGATCAGATAAATGCTGCCTTACTTGGCGTAGCTTTAGTTATAATCCCTCACATTTCCTAAGAACTGAGATTTTTCAGCTAACTTATTTTGCATTAGTTCAAAGTGTTGAAAGTCCAGACTATCTCATGCACAAACCTTAATTCCATTGAGCCCTTTATAGAAAGGTTTAAATTAATTCTGCTGTTTTGTTTGTTTACATTTCATGTTCAGGAAACTATGATGTTGTGGCCCCACTGGTTGGTATCCTTATGAAATTGTTTAGAAAGATGATAAAAGTGGAGATGCCATTTCATCTTACCCTTCTGAGTGTCTGCTTCTCAAATCTTAAAGCTCTGCCTAGCCTTACTAAAGGATCTATGGGATTTTATTTAACTCGGTTGTCACCCCCTTCAAGTTCTGGCAAAGTAAGTTGAAGATTATTTAAAACTGTCAATCACATCAAGTGCATTAAATTCAGACTGAGACTGTGTATATGCTGTAGTATCCTTAATGATTTTTAAATACTTTCTTAAGAAGTTTTATCATCCCAAATATCATCTAGGTAATAAAAATGAAGAACTCTGTGGGCTCTCCTGAGTACAAGCTATTTACAAGATGTGTTTATGCTATCCTCCTTTGGTAGTATTAATCTGTTTTCAATTACCATGTCTCGAATGGGACAATACTAGGCAATGAAACTTTATTACTGTGGGAATGAGAGAGGAGCTTGTGGAGCCAAGGTTTCAGAAGTGGATGCCTAAAATTAGATTTTCAGCTGACATTAATGGAAGCTCTGCTGCCTGCTCAGCACGTCTGAAAAATCAGGCCACTTAATTAGATGCCTAAATATGAAGTTAAGTGCCTAATTTTTCAGCATCCATTTTTGAAAACCTCAGTGCTTCTGTAAAGTGTGATCTATAGGTCATGGTGGAACTGAATTGACCTAAATATTTCTTTCCCTTATAAAATATCTTTAACTGTTTAGCTTCAATTAAATCTTGTTAAAGTGCCCTTAATTTACCTTTTTGCACTTCGCTATAAGGGTGTCTTCAAACACTGGATTGCTTTACTTTCCATATGCTCTTAATTCCTAGCCTGAACAGGGTGAGTTAAGGGTAGAATTTCATCTTCAAATCTCACTTATATCATTTAAATCAACTATAAAGTGTTACTTTAATACAGATATTTTTTAATGGAAATATAGGTAAGTTGACAAAAGACCATGGTTGAAATCTTGGCCTCATTGAAGACACTAGTAAAACTCCCATTGATTTCAGTGGGGCTAGCACTTCACCCCAGATGTCTATATTTTTTAACTCGTAGTATTTGTGAGCCACTCTACTGTTTATCATTTAAGATCTACTTTGTATTTAGAAACTTGAGGTTAAATTATCAAAATTCTGGTGTTTAGTTACATACATAATCATAACCACAAGTCACACATTTATACATGCAAACAGACACTTGCATTTATAATTATCAGTACTTGGTATGCAATTACTCCCTTAGGTGAGATGTGCAAAGTGTACATTTTTTGTTCGTGGTTCTCTCCTTTTTTCACTGTACATATGTCCACAGCTGACTACCTTCGCTTCCACAATCAGTCATACAACCTATATGCAGACATTCAGGTCTGTTACCTCCCTATCCCTGACTTCTCAGGTGTCCATGCTCACATATCTTCTCTTTTCTCTGATAATTACTTGTACATACAGGCTCATTCTTATTTTCTTGGTGCAACATAATTTTGGTTTGAACGTTTTGCCCTTTTTAATTTTCTTTAGATGCTAACTTTAATGATACAGTCTGTAAATAAGTATTTAGGCATATTGAAGGACTTTGATGTAGCTGGCCTGCCAGATGGTAGATGAGATGCCCAGTTTAACGTTGCTTTTGAAATTACTTGTTTTACAGCTGCAGCAAAACTCTTTAAATATCTGGTCCATTATCTATATCTAAGTACTATGCTGAATAGAAAAATCTTTGTTGCTGAATGATTCAGTGCTAATTTTTTGTTTGTGGAAGCAGGATTTGAGGGCTCACTATCAATAAAATTGTATTTATGGCATGGTATCCTTTTAATCATTTAATATTTTTCATATTAAAGTGGGATCCCACAGGGATCGGTTCTGGGTCCGGTCCTGTTCAATATCTTCATCAATGATTTAGATAATAGCATAGAGCAGGGGTTCACAAACTGGGGGTCGGGACCCCTTGGGGGTCGTGAGCGGTCAGCCTCCACCCCAACCCCACTTTGCCGCCAGCATTTATAAGAGTGTTTAAATGTATTAAAGTGTTTTTAATTTATAAGGGGGGTTGTACTCAGAGGCTTGCTATGTGAAAGGGGTCCCCAGTACAATACTTTGAGAACCACTGGCATAGAGAGTACCCTTATAAAATCTGTGGATGATACCAAGCTGGGAGGGCTTGCAAGTGCTTTGGAGGATACGATTAAAATTCAAAATGATTTGGACAACTGGAAAAATGGGCTGAAGTAAATAGGATGAAATTTAATAAGGACAAATGCAAAGTACTCCACTTAGGAAGAAACAATCAGTTAGTTGCACCCATACAAAATGGGAAATGACTGCCTAGGAAGGAGTACTGCGGAAAGGGATCTAGGGGTCATAGTGGATCACAAGCTAAATATGAGTCAACAGTGTAACGCTGTTGCAAAAAAAGCAAACATCATTCTGGAATGTATTAGCAGGAGTATTGTAAGCAAGACATGAGAAGTAATTCTTCCGCTGTACTCCGCGCTCATTAGACCTCAGCTGGAGTATTGTGTCCAGTTCTGGGTGCCACATTTCAGGAAAGATGTGGGTAAATTGGAGACAGTCCAGAGAAGAGCAACAAAAATTATTAAAGGTCTAGAAAACATGACCTATGAGGGAAGTTTGAAAAAATTGGGTTTGTTTAGTTCGGAGAAGAGAAGACTGAGAGGGGACATAACAGTTTTCAAGTACATAAAAGGTTGTTACAAGGAGGAGGGAGAAAAATTGTTGTTCTTAACCTCTGAGGATAAGTCAAGAAGCAATGGGGTTAAATTGCCACAAGGGAGGTTTAGGTTGGACATTAGGAAAAACTTCCTAACTGTCAGGGTAGTTAAGCACTGGAATAAATTGCCTAGGGAGGTGGTGGAATCTCCATCATTGGGGATTTTTAAGAGCAGGTTGGACAAACTCCTGTCAGGGATGGTCTAGATAATACTGAGTCCTGCCTTGAGTGCACGAGACTGGACTAGATGACCTCTCGAGGTCCCTTCCAGTTCTATGATTCTATGATATGCACTATGTAGCTAAATAATATATTTTATGCTGCAGAAAATGGAAGGTGTTCCACAAGACCAGGTGAACTCCTGCAGTTTTGTACCAGATGGAAGAATTAGAAATACAAGAACTAGAGAATCTTCACTAGAAACCAAAAGCTGCACAGAAGAACCTGGAATTCCTGTTTGCCCACTTCATTTGCTTCCTGCTGGCATTGACCAGGAGGTCTTCAGTCAGCTTCCAGAAGACATTAAAGGAGAAATCATTTCTGGCAAAACTGGGGAAAGGATTCATACAAATAATGTTTTGAGTCCGCCATTACCTTTTTCTAAAGAAGCACTACCATTTTTTGCACAAGAACAAATGCACACTTCCCCAAATTCCAGAAGAGCAGATCATAGTATTAGCAGTTTGGTATGCAATGAACACTTTACATCTGCTAGTGAGCTGGTGACAACCACGGTACACAGGCCTAATCCTAATGGTATTTTCAGTCTGCAGGATCCTCCTGAGTACCCTGAAAGTGCACTAATGGATGACTGGATGGAACAAGTACCTAAGGAATCACTGAATTTCAATAGCACTGATTCAATTGTATTGAACTTGCAAAATCAACAACATTTTCTTCAGCCTCACAGTTCAGACAGACAAGAGCAGCCCATTGGAACAGCCTCTCAGGATAAAGGTCAGAGGGAGCAAGCGTCAGGAGAAGGAAGAATTGTATTTCCTCCTCAAGTTGACCCAAATATTTTTTCTGAACTACCTGCAGAAATGCAAAAGGAACTACTGGCTGAATGGAAGAATCTAAAGCCTGTTTCCAAAATGCATATAATTAAACCTTCTGAAAAGCTAAAAACAAACAAAGGAAAAAAGAATGCAGTGTTGTGTTCACCACAGTCTAACAGTTTATTAAGATATTTTAAACCAAAGTGATGATTATATACATAATAGAGAAATGACTGATGTAAAACATTTGTGATAAAATAAGGACACCATAAGCCCTAGCACTTGGAGGTAATACAATCATATTCATGCATTAAAGAAATCCACTGTTCTAAAATGTAATGTGACAAAATAGCATACAAAAACAGACCATCTCAACAATTAATAGTGTAAAACTATTGATAATTCCTTTTAAAAGCGATTAATACTATGTATTCTTGTGTTATACTAGCAGATTGTTTTATTTAGTCCAAATAAAAGCAGCAAGGGAGACTTACTTCCCCTAAAATGCACATTAGATGTGATGAATCCTTCAGTCGTTACTACCCATACTAAAACATTGCAAACCAGTTTGAAACACTTACACTTGTTCTTGTATCAACCAAATGGTATCCATTAGGGCATGGGTGTTCTTGATGTTAAAACATTTTTTAAACAGAATACAGACTTGGATGGTGGGGCTTGTGAAACTAATGGAATATAGAGAAAATAGTACTGCTTGCTTAGTAGTTACAGTAACTAACTGCTAGAGGTAAAACACCTCAGTAATGTGAACACAGCATCATGTACAGGCAGTTCTAACTCACAAATAAGCTTTTACTATTTGTAGTTGGAATAGCCACCAAGACAGTTGTCAGCATTTCCAGCCACTGATTAGGCTAGCCCCCAGTTTGGCAAGATACTTAAGAACATGCTTAATTACTTTTGCTGATTTACCTCAATATGGATATAGGAATATAATTTTAAAAAAATCTTGGCCAATGAAGACTGATTACAAAATTGATGCTTAAATGTTAGCCAATTATTGTTGCAAAGTAACTCGGAATAAACATGTTTACAGTTGTTAATACCTTGCCTGTTTTATTCAAGATAAAATAACTTTGAGATGTACTAATCTAATGAGATATTTTACTATTAAAATGCCAATGCTTTTAATTCCAGGGCAAAATCAAATTATGTTTAAATCCTAAATACTGACTAGTTCCTGAGAGGAACATACTAATTAACAATTGCTACATAACAAAATTACCTCACTAACTTTACACAATAAATGAAGTGAAAATGTGTTACAGAACTATCACTGTATCTTTAGGTTACAATGAAGCCTGACTCTATTTTACATGTTTTAATGGCAACTCAGGTTCTGATTTAAAAAAAAAAATTCCCCCCAAAATAGCAAAATATATACTATTATGCTTAGTCATCATTTCTGTTACTAACAGAAGTACATGAAATTAAATGACACTTTTACATTCTCTATATAGACCACACTTAAAATATTAGACCTCAAATTCTTTATTTAATGAAGTCAGGTGACAGCTGCATATGATTTATATGTATAAAACTTTCCTCTTATCATAGAATCATAGAATCTCAGGGTTGGAAGGGACCTCAGGAGGTCATCTAGTCCAACCCCCTGCTCAAAGCAGGACCAAACCCAATTAGATCATCCCAGCCAGGGCTTTGTCAAGCCTGACCTTAAAAACCTCTAAGGAAGGAGATTCCACCACCTCCCTAGGTAACCCATTCCAGTGCTTCACCACCCTACTAGTGAAAAAGTTTTTCCTAATATCCAACCTAAACCTCCCCCTCTGCAACTTGAGACCATTACTCCTTGTTCTGTCATCTTCTACCACTGAGAACAGTCTAGATCCATCCTCTTTGGAACCCCCTTTCAGGTAGTTGAAAGCAGCTATCAAATCCCCCCTCATTCTTCTCTTCTGCAGGCTAAACAATCCCAGTTCCCTCAGCCTCTCCTCATAAGTCATGTGCTCCAGCCCCCTAATCATTTTTGTTGCCCTCCGTTGGACTCTTTCCAATTTATCCACATCCTTCTTGTAGCGTGGGGCCCAAAACTGGACACAGTACTCCAAATGAGGCCTCACCAGTGCCGAATAGAGGGGAATAATCACGTCCCTCCATCTGCTGGAAATGCCCCTACTTATACAGCCCAAAATGCCGTTAGCCTTCTTGGCAACAAGGGCACACTGTTGACTCATATTCAGCTTTTCGTCCACCGTAACCCCTAGGTCCTTTTCTGCAGAACTGCTGCCCAGCCATTCGGTCCCTAGTCTGTAGCAGTGCATGGGATTCTTCCGTCCTAAGTGCAGAACTCTGCACTTGTCCTTGTTGAACCTCATCAGATTTCTTTTGGCCCAATCCTCTAATTTGTCTAGGTCCCTCTGTATCCTGTCCCTACCCTCCAGCGTATCAACCACTCCTCCCAGTTTAGTGTCATCTGCAAACTTGCTAAGGGTGCAGTCCACACCATCCTCCAGTCCTTATGTTTGACATTGATATACAATTCTTTAGCATCTTTATTCCAGACCTTGCTCCAGTGATTAGATTTTTGAGGGTAGTAAGCAATGCTATCTCCACCACTGAAGGTAGGAGCATTCCTCCCCGTTCTGGCTGGATAAACACAATTAGTTTGGAATGTTCTGGATTCCTGTAAGAAAGGGAACTGAAGCTTTGACATAAAATATGTATTTATCTAACAATGAGAATTCTGGAGAGGAATAAATCTTTGAATATGAGCTACAGAATGTACAGGCTGAAATATCCTCTCAAAGTGAGGGGATGTAACATACACAGAGTTAATAGAAAATGAGCTTCAGCAAACCAGTGTAACCACATGCAAGTCTCAGGTGATAATGTTATCAATCACAATGTCAGAAGAGGCAGGTCTGAGCCACAAAGTTTGGATCTACAATCAAATCCAAAGTGTTCCCAGAGTACAACTAGTACCACAGAAATTCATATATACAAGTCAAACCAGATCAGTTTTAATTTTTGTAGGTAGAAGGTTACTGTATTTCAGAGACCTTGCTTTATATAAGACATTAATAATATACTTATTCCGGCAGGGGTGAATACACACATCCACATGGGGTTTTTATGACCATGGATGAAAGATGGAGATGGGAGGCATTTTTGATAGCCCACACTGACAGCTAAGTGAGCAAAAAACGAATTAAAAATGAAGAATCTATTGATTAAACAAGTCAGTCATGTTGACTTGAATGTAGTTTTTAAAAAGGAAACATTTCTTTCCCCAAATAATACAATACAAAATTTAATACAGTTATCAATATATGTATTTCTAGCAATTACATTCTGTAGGCTAGATTTCAAAAAGTTATCTACTGATTTGTGCAAACAATTGCCCTAACTCCAGATTTCTAATTGAGCATGTATGTTTTGACAGGAATGTGTATTAAAACCACCTTTGAGATTTGATCCTTTATGTCCAAGACCATAAGGGATGGCAGTATTTCAGGGCAGAAGAGTCACTCAGCTGGCAAACATCAATAATTAGCAAATGCAACTGAGAGGGGAAGCTATGCTTGGTGTATGTTGCACCTTAACTGCAATGGTCTTCACAGTGATCAAACCAAGTTTAAGCTACTACTGATCTTCTAAGAATGAGATTCAATCCCACTATCTTTACTTAAAATTGAGTAGTACCTAAATCTGAAGCTAATGCCATGGTGTGCATTTTTACTTCAATGGGACTATGGGTGGAACAAGGTACTAAATGCAAGAAGGAGGCAGAATGCATCTTCTTATGACCAATATAGAACCTTCCAGAACACAGTCAAAATAGATAAATACACACACACTTCTTTTATAATTTACAGTTAGTAGTAAAGATACCTCCATCATATGTTTTAATGCACACCACACTAATACAATCTCTTGATGAAATCAATCCCATACCATAACTGTGTGTAACACTGTGATGTATACCGGTGTCCAACAAATACAGATTGAAACTATTGATCACCTTGATTGGCAAAATATTATCTTGAATAGTGGGGTGTAACAATTGATTTTCACTTGAAACAGTATTGCCTAATGGATGGAGCACTGTACTGGGACTCAGAAGACCTGGATTCTATTCCTGATTCTGCCACTGGCCTGCAGAGTGACCTTGGCCAAGTCCCTTCACCTCTCCGTGCCTCAATTTCTGCATCTATAAAACAGGGATAATGATACTGACATCCTTTGTAAAGTGCTTTGATATCTACATTGCTGGAGATTGGAAACTGAGTGGGATGGGCCAGGGCCATGAGGTGGCACCAAACATTCTCTGTCAGGTGCTTGGCTGACTAGTTCTTGTTCACATACTCAGGGTCTAACTGATCACTCTATGTGGGGTTGGGCAGGAATTACCCACCCGGTCAGATTGACAGTGACCTTGGGGTTTTTGGGTTTTTTTGCCTTCCTCTGCAGCATAGGGGTCACATGCCAGGATTTTCTGGCTGACATTATTCCTTCTATTACAGGGGCTTTGAGCACTGGTGTGCCTTTGTCTCTCATATTCTGACTGTGGCATGAATTAGTCTATTCTCCGGTAACTTGTAATACTTTGGTCTCATTTCAGTTGTTGGGTTTAATGTGCATTGGGCATTAATTGTTGGGTTTAATGTGTTTAATGGTGGCCTGTGACACACAGGAGGTCATACTAGATGATTTACTGGTCCCTTCTGGCCTTAAACTCTGACTCTGCAGATGAAAAGTGCTACATAAGAGCTAGGTATTATTACAGTAGTTTGTATATGAAGCTATTGCTGATGTCTGCTTAAACTTTAGCACAGAACTAATAGGTTTTAGTGATTTGTCATTTAAGGAAAGTTTGTGTGTGGTTTTCCAATAGCATTAAGAATCCATGCATTCACTCCCATTCCCTGGGGGTTGGATTCATTTAGATGTATACAATCTCAGTAAATGCATATCCAAAGCCCTGATAAATTAGCATTCAAAATACACAATACCATGTAACAGTTGGCACCTTCCAGTCTAAAGAAAAACAAAAACCTATGTGTAAATTTAATAAAACTTTTCCAGCCCTGCCAGTCCAGGAGAAAAGATGGGCTTGATAGTGTGACTAAGTTTAACATATACAAACCATAGCAGACCAATGGGAGGGAAATGGGGGAAAGTGATGATAGAGAAACCAGAAAAAAAGCAGTAACATCAGTGAAACAGATTTTTCATTCACCCGTCATTGTATACATAAATATATGAACACCTTGGGTCCAATGCTCAGAGCCATATGCAAAGCCTTCTCCGGAAAGTAGCGAGGTAAAGGTAGGTTAAATGCAGAGCTGATCCTCCTCTTCAGAGACTGTTTATCACATATTTTGTGTTCCTAACTTTTAGTGAGATTGGCACTAGATCTGAAATCAGAAGTGGTCCAAACAGATGCTGCTGTGCTAGTACAATGCAATACCAAATCAATCACTAGGTTGTCCACAGTATCTGACTTTGGCATATCTAAAATATCAGTACAGCATCCAGTTAAATTTCAAACAAGCTCAGAGGAGTAGTCTAATTGTTTTTTATTTTATCCAATGTACAAAGTGTGGCTGTGCAAACTTCCCCCGATTGCCCCTCTAAGGTGCCTCTCCCCTGAAGCACAGGGATCGTGTTTGATGTTCTTCTCTGTCCAGTCAATCCTTGGCATCTCTGAGACTCACCAGTGGTACAATTAAAAGTATTCATTGTCATGTGAACCCTTGTCTACTGAGAAGTGAGCAGAGATAGTTGAAGCCATTACATGATAATATTTTTAGTCACTGTCTAAGTCTAATATTTTTAGTCACTTTAGTATGTTGATTCAGGCAGGCTAGTGCCTACCTTTTCTGACACTGCGCTGTGTCCCGGAAGCGACCAGCAGCGGGTCTGGCTTCTAGGAAGGGGGACCACGGGGCTCTGCACGCTGCCCCCACCCCGAGAACCGGCTCCGCACTTTCTTCAACTGGGTCTCCAGAAAAAAAAGTTTGAAAATGACTGCTATAATTGATCACAAACTGCACATAAGTCAATAATGTGATGCAGTTGCAAAATGGCTAATATTCTGAGGTATATTAACAAGAGTGTTGTATGTAAGACATGGGAGGTAATAGTCCCGCTCTGCTTGGCACTGGTGAGGCCTCCGCTGGAGTACTGTGTCCAATTTTGGGTGCCACACTTTAGGTAAGGTGGATAAATTGGAGAGAGTCCAGAGGACAGCAACAGAAATGGCAAAAGGTTTTGAAAACCTGACCCAGGAGGAAAGGGGAAAAAAACATCTAAAAGTTATTAAATCATGTTATGGACTGGAAGAAACAACTTTACAATATTAAACTGGCATTGTTTGGGCAAGCCATGTACAACTAGGGACAGCATGGAGATGTCAGTGCATTTGCTGGCTTGATTTAAATAAAATTAAAAAAGCAAGTAAGTTATTCTACAACTGATTTATTCTTTTCCCAAATAGCATTACATTCTTAACACCATAAAGTATTTTTTAAAATGTGTTTTACAAAACTATTTGGTTGGATCCTGTAGTTCAAATATACATTTTCTTTACTGTATTCATCCATTAACGTACCTTTCTGAATCTTTTAACTCTTTTTAAATGGATATTTTCAGCCAAATTAGGATTTTCATTTCACTTTGACACAGTTATTTGATCATAAATCGCCTCCAGAACATATGAACAGCTCATACTGATATCAATGGGAGGCATATATAGGGCAAGTGCTATACTAGAATCCCAGATGTCATTGCTAAAACTTCTAGCAACTATTTACTTATAAAATTTTTTGATGAGTATTTGCTATTAAAATATACATTAAATAGAACAATGACATGCATCTGCACAAAGATAACAAAGGTAAATGATGAAGTGCTAAGAGTCACAGGAGTAATTTTTAAAAGTACACAATTAAAAGGAGCAAAACTATATTTAAAATGGATTAGAAGGAAAGGAGTGCAATTCAGGGAATTACTGCAGCTGATAAAACAAATTTGTGAATTGCTATGAGACTTTTTGACACACAGTTTTTGGGGGTGTATGTAAATCACTGAATCAAGTCTGTTGTAGCACGTCAGCATATCAGATAGAGAGGAGCTGCCCTGTCTAGGCATTGGGATGCCTGTGCCTTTAAGAACCCAGACCCGGGAAGCCCGTGCTGAGACCTAGTCTGTCCTGTGAGAGAAGAAATAAAAAAGCCCCCCTGCCCTTAACCCTGTTTTTGCACACATGGCAGGTAGCTTATCCCATCAGGGTAATTGTTACTCCCCTTCCTGTCCTGTCCCTCCCCATGCTAGGGTTTTGCCACCCTCTGGCAGCCCCTCACCCTGGGCTTAACCCTGCCTGCTACTCTCCCTCTGATTTTGCCTTTCTCCTGCCCCTGCCTCCAGCTGCTTGACCCCCCTGGCCAGTTAATTTCTGACCCCTGCTCAGACCCTGCCCACCCACTCACCCCCCTTTGATTTGCCCCCTTTTAATACCTGCCAAGAGCAGGCAGCAGAATCTGATTCCAAGTGAGGGCAGCAGCTTCAGCAAATATTACTGAGCATGCTCAGTTGGTGTGATCCTGCTCCGTAGAACGTAAGCAGCATATTCTGTCAAGTAGAAGTTTCTGACGCTACACACGGCTCTGAGCGGATCAGGAGACTCCCGGTCTGGACTAGCAGCTGCAGCCAGCAGCCGCTCTGTGGGGATGAGGGGAAGGGGCAGCACAAGAGCTTCAGAGCAGGCCGGGGCAGGGGTGGGGGAGAAGGGGGAATGGATTAAGGGGCAGCAACATCTTCCATGCGTGCTGCAAACATCACCCAAGGAAAGCAGAAACAAGAGACCCTGACACTGGGATGGGGCATCTCGGCCGGGCAGATCAGGAGGCTCCCTCCAGACTCCCCAGCAGCAGGGCAGCAAAATAGCACAAAATAACACAACCTGGAACTGCTAAAAAAACAACCCCTGCCTCTGTCAGTTATAAATAGCCCAGTTGGGCTGGAAAACCGCAGTCAGTTTAGAAAATCACAAGAGACAGCGCTCATGAAGCCAGTAGGTTAATTTGTTATTAGGCACTTTTATTTGGGGCGGCGAGTGGTGTGGTGACCTCTAGTGGTATGAAAACCATACAGGTATCTTTCTCCAAACAAGGAAATGAGAGATTTAGGGAAAGACATTTCTCTCCCAAGTATCTATTGTGAAGACATCATTGGAATAAAGATTTAGATTGTTGGCACATTACAGTACATTGTCAGAAGTTCTTCCTTGTTAGGTCTTGCTGCTGCAACATGTCATTGATAGTAATGTGTACCTTCAACTAGTGCTAACATTCTTATTTTTTACTCCCTACAGTGACAGATCTTCTGTTATGTTAATTTCAAAAGACTGAATGAGAGGTCTAGGCAAATTGTTTCTCCCCCTTGAACATAAGAATGGGCATACTGGGTCAGACCAAAGGTCCATCTAGTGCAGTATCCTGTCTTCTGACCTTGGCCAATGCCAGGTGCTTCAGAGGGAATAAATAGAACAGGTGATCAAGCGATCCATCCCCTATCATCCATTCCCTGCTTCTGGCAAACAAAGGCTAGGGACTCCATCCATCCCTGCCCATCCTGGCTAATAGACATCGATGGACCAATCCTCCAGGAACTTATCTAGATCTGTTTTGAAACCTGTTATAAACTTGGCCTTCCCAACATCCTCAGGCAAAGAGTTCCACAGGTTGACTGTGCATTGTGTAAAGAAATACTTTATAAACCTGCTGCCTATTAATTTCATTTGGTGACCCCTAGTTCATGTGTTATGAGTAAATAACACTTCCTTATTTACTTTCTCCACACCAGTCATGATTTTATAGACCTCTATCATACCCCCCCTTAGTCATCTGTTTTCCAAGCTGAAAAGTCCCAGTCTTGTTAATCACTCCTATGGAAGCTGTTCCATACCTGTAATCATTTTTGTGGCCCTTTTGTGTACCTTTTCCAATTCCAATATATCTTTTTTTAAATGGGGCAACCACATTCACACGCAGTATTCAAGATGTGGGCATACCATGAATTTATATAGAGGCAATATAATATTTTTTGTCTTATTATCTATCCCTTTCCTAATGATTTCCAACATTTGGTTAGCTTTTTTACTTGTGCTGCACATTGAGTTGATGTTTTCAGAGAACTATCCACAATGACTCCAAGATCTCTTTCTTCAGTGGTAACAGCTAATTTAGACCCCATCATTTTACATGTAGAGTTGGGATTAGGTTTTCCAATGTGCATTACTTTGCATTTATCAACATTGAATTTCATCTGCCATTTTGTTGCCCAGTCAACAGTTTTCCTAGATCCCTTTGTAACTCTTCTCAATCTGCTTTGGACTTAACTATCTTAAATAGTTTTGTATCATCTGCAAATTTTTCCACTTCACTATTTACCCCCTTTTCCAGATCATTTATTAATATGTTGAACAGTATTGGTCCCAGTACAGACCCAAGGGGGGACACCACTATTTACCTTTCTCCTTTTTGAAAACTGACCATTTATTCCTACCCTTTGTTTCCTATCTTTTAACCAGTTACTGATCCATGAGAAGACCTTCCCTCTTATCCGATGACAGCTTATTTTGCTTAAGAGCCTTTAGTGAGGGCCTTGTCAAAGGCTTTCTGAAAAAAATCTAAGTACAGTATATTCACTGGATCCCCCTTGTCCACATGCTTGTTGATCCCCCCAAAGAATTCTAGTAGATTGGTGAGGCATGATTTCCCTTTACAAAAACCATGCTGACTATTCCCCAACAAATCATGTTCATCTGTGTCAGATAATTCTGTTCTTTACTATAGTTTCAACCAATTTGCCCGGTACTGAAGTTAGTCTTGCTGGCCTGTAATTGCCAGGATCACCTCTGGAGCTTTTTAAAAAAAATTGGAATCACATTAGCTATCCTCCCATCATCTGGCACAGAAGATGAATTAAATTACAGGTTACATACCACAGTTAGTATTTCTGCAATTTCACATTTGAGTTCCCCTTGTGTCTGAATACTTTTAGCTCTATGTTTATTTTGGGGTTTTCTATCACCTCCATCAACATAGAGCTTTAAGCACTTCTCGGGTTAATTAGATCTGCATAGAAGGTCTTTAAAAAACTCCATGGAGTCCTGAATATGTGGGATATGTTCAGTGATTATTTGTAGTGAACTTTTGGTGGTTCCTAAGAGACCCATGATAAAATTCTACTGAACTGTGATAGACTTCACTTCTTGGGTTCTGTTAAATCATCCCTTCTATAGAAAATTTATTACTGTAATATATACAAATAAGCAGAGCAAATGTGTTTACTTTCAAATGAACCAGGGTGTACAAAAAAGCAAGAGACTTTTAAAAAAAAATCCAAAGGCAGGATACTTCACTGCCACCCGTCCATTTCCAACAATGCTATAACCAAGCAGAACTCTGTTGTACTGTTAACGCAGACAATATAGTTTTCAAATAGGTAGTATAGAAGTTCCCAGTATACAAAGTTAATATGTTTGTTTTCCTAATGATGTTGCTTCCTTCTTCCGTTATCGTTACGATGACAAAGTATGTGTGTTTAAATCAGGAGTGGAGGAGGGAAGAGGAAATCGGTAGACTAAATCAATGAACAGCTTCTCCCTTTCTCTCTGCAAACATATGCACTATGGGTTACACAGGATCAACTAGGGGACACATTTTTCTGGCAGTACAACACAGGTATACATACCTGACCGTGTAGCAGTTTGGTTATCCATGCTCCATGTGAACTCAAAGCTGTAAGGAAAATGGTATTCCAAACATGTACAATAAGCTATTTATGTTCATTCATAACTTTACTTTTTAAGCCTTTTTTCATTTAGCAAAATTCACAAAAATTGTGGATTTTTGAGTGTTATAAACCGCCAACCAACACCCCATCTTCTATTGTGACACTTTATATTTCAGAAGATGCAAAACAATAGATTTTAAGATGACCACGAGGAAAATATAATCCCAGTATATTAATATTGAATTTAATGTCTATGGCTGCAAATTGTTGAGCACCCTCTCCCTCCCCCCCCCCACCCCCAACTGATGGCCTTGTTACAGTCCTGGCTATGAACTGTGTAATTCTGGCTGCTCTGGGGTGCATTATTTGATCTGGATAGACTTGGTAATGTTACAGCACTCTAAGGTCATTCAAGCATTGGGCACTCTGGCTATTCTAGGAAGAGTTTTAGAGTGCTGACACTGTTGGCTGCTGTAATCACTCAGTTAGCTTCCTACAACCAGGGGTGCTGGGAACACTTTTCATAGTGCGTGTGCTGATGATGGAAACCATATATTTAGTGTCTGTTATTACTTCTTCAAGCCGGGGGTGCACCGGCACCCCTAGTTCCAGCACTGCCTACAACTCCTGAGACACTAGCTTTCCTGGCTCCTCTCTATGGTCCATTTGCCGCTGGCAGCTGTGCAGGGCCTCGCCATGGTTGCTCTGGCCTTTCTGCCGCCGACTCCATGGTCTGGGGCTTGGCCGCTCTGGCCCCTCTAGAACGCGCTCTATGACCCCGTTCGGGAGCCGATGACACCGGGTTCCAAGGCTCAGTTACGGAAGCGGCTGCTCGGCGAGCAGGCAGCTGCGCGCGCAGCCCGGGCTCCAGACTCCGAGGCGAGCGCGGCGGTCGCCATCGCTAGGGGGTCCCGGCCCCGGCCGTGTCCGGGCACCGTAGCGCCCCTGCGGTGAGGCCCCGTCCCGCTGCCGCGTCGGGCCCCGGGCCCGGTGCATGGAGAGACGCGGGAGGATGGACTGCCCTGCGCTGCCCCCCGGCTGGAAGAAGGAGGAGGTGATCCGCAAGTCGGGCCTCAGCGCCGGCAAGAGCGATGTCTACTACTTCAGGTACCGCCCGGGCGACACCCGCCCCCCCCCCCCCCCCCGACAGGCCCGCCGGGACAGGCCCCCTCTTCGTCCCCCCACCCCTCCCGGGACCGGGCCCCTGCCGCCCCTCCTCGCTCCCCGCCACCGGGGCACCCCTCCCCCCGCCGACAGGCTCCCCCGCGCCCGGCTCATCCTTCCCCCGGACAGGCCCTCCCCGCCACCGGGGCACCCCTCCCCCCGCCGACAGGCTCCCCCGCGCCCGGCTCATCCTTCCCCCGGACAGGCCCTCCCCGCCACCGGGGCGGCACACTCTCCCCCCCCCGCCCCCTCCCCGGACAGGCCTCTCCCTCTGGGGCACCCCCTGCACCCTACAGGCTCTCCCCGCCGTGCAGCTGACTCGGGGGTCGTGCCCCCAGCCACATCCCCCCGCCCCCCCGGAGGAGATGCAACTCCCAGTATTGGCTTCAGCACTAATCCTGGGGCAGTGCTCCCACTGGGGCCAGGATCTGTCAAGACAGACCCCCTCTGCCTCTTCCGGGTCCAGGACCCCCTAGGCGGCCCCCTTCGCCCCCTCAAACAGGGCCAGGACACCCCCACTCAGACATGTACTTGCCCCTACCCCATTACCCACTGGCAGCCCCCCCCCCACATTCTGTCCCTATTCCTTTCACCCCCTCCCCCCTGACATGTACACATCCACGGGCATAGGACACTTTCACATTCTCACACGTCATTGGGAAGAACTGAAAGCAAGTGACTTGTTAAAAAAACATATTCAAGAAGTCACGTTCAGGCAGCCATGTCTTTGATCTGCAGATAATTGGTTTGGGGAAAGTTGACAGGCTGTCCTGTCTGTTTTGGCCTTCAGAAAGCACTTCCTGCTTAAGTCACAGCACCTGTCTTTCTCTCCAGGGTGACTTCTTCCTGTTGGTCATCTGAAGAGCTTGTACTGATGAGGCTTGAATTAGTGCCAACTTGGGACATATCAGTTTACATTCCAACTTATGCATATATTCTTATCTGAATTCCGTGTACGTGCAGTTGCAAATTCAGACTTTATACTACAGGTGTGGCAGGCATGCACAGGCTGTTAACAGTGCAGATATTTAACTAGAGAAATCATCAAGCTTGGTTTCTGAAGCAGGAGTATTGTAAATTTGAATTCTGAAGCAAGGGCTAGTAGAGCCTGTATTGCAAGTGCAGCTATCAGCAGCAGTTTAAGGTTGCAGTCCTGCAGTGCACTCCTTGCGGATGGACTAGTTGCAGCACCCCCATTGACTTCCATATGGAAGAGCCCATGTGCTTATGTAACATCCCATTAAAATCAGTGCTAGTTTGTCCCCAACAACTTATTGCAGAACCAGGTTCTAAAACACTTATAACATCTTTGAAGCTAAATGAGCCCCTGAGCAATAGGTTTCAGCATAAGCTTTCGTGATGAAGTGAGCTGTAGCTCACGAAAGCTTATGCTGAAATACATTTGTTAGTCTCTAAGGTGCCACAAGTACTCCTGTTCTTTTTTCTTTGAGCAATACGTGTTGCTTGTAAACAGTGAAAGCTGAATTGCTCTTGTTTTTTTTTCCTTTTGGGAAAATGAAATTAAATGGAATGCTCACAGCTGTGCCAAGAGAAACATGTCACAAACTTGGATCTCTTATTTTAAAACCAGTATTTTTAAACTTAGAGTAAATACTGTTCACAAGTGAGGGTTTTTTTTCGTTCTAGCAAATAAGTTTATCAATTTACTTATTACTCTCATTTCTAAAGTTGCCGACCTCTTTGAAGAGTTCACTTTTAGACAAATTGAAACACTTTGTTATAAGTTAAGAGTATGTGAAAACATGGGTGTTAGATGGACAACTTTGTAGCTGTAACTATATTCAATACTATTGTTACAATTGCAACAATAATACAAAAACTCTACTCTTTCATTTTACCCTCATTCTTTGTCAGTGCCTCATTAGAGGCACTGACAAACAACTTAGTTCTTTTCTCAGAACAGAAAGGAAACAAACTATAAGTCTTGGTGCCTTGGCTGTAGAACATAGAGCAGTGTGGACTTGTGTCTGACTATATGTTAAAGGAAACTCCCTTCTTTTATGGCCAACCTCTTACCCAGAGCGCTTCTATTTATGGCTGTCTCTAATGAGTCACACCTCAAGGCCTCTCTCTAACTTTAAAGTAGTGTTTTGGGGTGGGGCTGACTCTCTTCTCTTAGCCCAGTGAAGGGCTAAGGCAGTGGTTCTCAAACTTTTGTACTGGTGACCCCTTTCACACAGCAAGCCTCTGAGTGCGACCCCCCCCTTTATAAATTAAAAACACTTTTAAATATATTTAACACCATTATAAATGCTGGAGGCAAAGCAGGGTTTGAGGTGGAGGCTGACAGCTCACGACCCCCCATGTTATAACCTCACGACCCCTTGAGGGGTCTTGACCCCCAGTTTGAGAACCCCTGGTCTAAGGGCTTAGCCTTTTCACTGTCCTACTGGGGGCAGTTTATTTAGAAGCCAGTTTCTATTAGCATTGCACATAGGATCATTTGACCCATCATGTGTTGCCACTAGACAAGAGAAGTGTCTTTATTTGTGGAAGGGGGAGCATTGATTTCTATTAGCATTTTAAATAAATCTCATTGGAAACCTCTTTATAAAGGAGTTTCATTTGCCATTGTTCTTGTATTACTGCCTTTGTCTGATTTGAGCTACTAACCGTACGCTAATATGGTGGCAGATGATTGGATAGCATCTGGCATCATGATCAGCTTTTTCTTGCTGCAGTACCACCTTATTGTGAAGCCAGTCTGAAAGCTTAAACTTGAGGCCCACAATATGATTCTTATTTTCTAAGTCGGTCCTTGTTGATTGTGGGCCTGGTAATGCACTTTACACGTAAAGTCACTGTTCACAGATTTAAATGTTAAATTTTGCTTAAGACAAACATTTACTGTGGACAGTATTATTTTAATAGGAGAATTTGATTCAGAACAACTAAGTGATTACAGATATATCCTAAAACAACCATTTGGAAAAACACTACTTACACGGTTTAGTCCAGGGGTCAAACACGCAGGCCGCATGCTCTTCCCTGCAGCCCGCCGGGCTCCCCGTGCCCCCCCGCCCCCCCTTTTTAAAAAAAAAATTTTTTTTTTTAATTTTATTTTTACCCCCAGGCAGTTCCTGCCGCCAGACAGTCGTTCTGGCGGCGGGAACTGCAAAAAAATAAAAAATAAAAATGGGAGGGTGGGGGTGAGGTGCAGGGAGCCCTGTGGGCCGCAGGGGAGAGCTCCGCGGGCCACGTGGGAAGAGCTTCGCGGTTTCTGGAAGGGAGGGGGGAGGAGCGGGAAGCCGTGCGCACAGGGAAGGAGGCGGAGAAGGGGCGGAGAAGGGGCGGGGCCTAATGGAAGGGGTGGAGTGGGGGCGGGGCCGGGGGCAGCGAGGGGGCGGAGTCAGTGATGGGGCCCTCGGGCCAATGCACTAGTCCTCATGCGGCCCTCGTGGTAATATGAGTTTGAGACCCCTGGTTTAGTCCTATGTAACTGTTTCTATCTTGCCAGAACTCTGGGGATCTTAATATGCTCAATTTTCTGTATTTTAGGTCCCTGTTTAAAATACGGGGAGGACAAAACAGTTTAATTGAAATAAGCATTACGGCCAAGCTCTGCAAAGGTATCCATTGATTTCAGTGGAAGTTAGGAGCCTAAATACCTATGTGCATCTGGGCCCATACTACCAATTTTTCACCCTGGTTCTGCTGTGAGCCACGTGTGACCTCATTGTAGTTCTGTGCTGAGCTCACTGCGGAATTGGGGGCTTGTTTGTTTTTTCTAAAGGTAAGAAAAAACAGAAAAAAGTTTTAAAAGCAATTTCAGTTAGCATGACCAACTATGTAAATGATGGTGGCGAAGCAGAACTCTTACAAGATTGTAATAAGTTGTAATCAATATGATTATTGATCTTGAAATCCACTTGATTTAGCATTGCATTACAGAATTTTAATATCAAATTCACATAACATTGTTTGGTAATTTGTTCATCACATGGACAAGCTGATAATACAGCGTAGAACCCTCTAGCACTTTTGTGTGGGACAGTGTCTGCCCTTCCTGTAGATAGATGCCAGTGAGTCCAACTGACTTAATTTATAACTTTTATAATCCAACTATTAATTAAAAATATGAGTGGGGTGGAAATACTGCTTAAGAAATACTGTACCAGATGAAAATGTAGCTTTAATTTTAATTAGTTGTGCACTGTGGTCCATATCTCAATAAGAAAAATATTTTGCTTATGCTGGAAGCCATAATAGACTCTGGGTTTTAAAAAACATATATTAAAGACAAAGAGGATTATAATCTGGTTTTTAATCTAAAAAGTCTGCCTTTTTTATCTGGGAAAGAATTAGGAGTAAATGGTTCAAATTTTAGGACTCGTTCCAGCATTGTCAGCACTAATGCAGATCTTCTGCCAAACCACCACAAAATTGAAATTAAAAATTTACCAAGCAACTCATGGCTTGCAATTTGATGATTTCATTATACATGTCAGGGCATTAAAATTAAGCAGTAATTTATGTCAGGAGGAATAGTTTGTTTTCAGTCACTTGCTATGTGACCTTCAATAAATCATTTAACATCTGTGTACCTCAGTTTCCCCACCTCTAATAGTACCAATCAAATAGGGATGTTTGGATATCTAATATTTGTAAAGTGCTTTATAATAATCAGATGGATGGCACTAGTGAAGTGCGAAAGTATAATTATATTAAAAATATGGAGGGAGAACAGGATTATTTTCTCTCATCTTTCTTATTAAAAAAAAAAAAAAAGTGGCCTGCCTTCACTTAATGGACCATCAGACATGTCCCTTTGTATATTAATACATTGTTATTTTTGTTTTAATCTGTGGTTATAGAAGACATTGATTTGAAAAGGAAAGGGAAGTAGTAATGAGAATACAGATCATGCACAGTAGATTCCATATCTTCGGCCCTGACCTTGCAGATGGTTACAGTGAGATGTATAGCACTCACACTTACATTACACACATTCTTAACTGTACTCCTGTGGAAGTCAAGAGGACTACTCACGCAAAATATATAAAAAGTGTGTAGTAGTGTTTAGCACATTGTGCAGGGTTTGTCTAGGACAGTGGTTCTCAACTGTGGTCCACCGCATCTTCAGGGAAAGCCCCTGGCGCGCCGGGCCGGTTTGTTGACCTGCCGCGTCCGCAGGTTCGGCCAGTCACAGCTCCCACTGTCTGTGGTTCGCTACTCCAGGCCAATTGGGGCTGCGGGACACGGCGGACAGCACATCCCCCGGCTCGCACTGCGTCCCGCAGCCCCAATTGGCCTGGAGCGGCGAACTGCAGCCAGTGGGAGCTGCAACCGGCCAAACCTGCGGCCGGTCAACAAACTGGCCCGGCGTGCCAGGGGCTTTCCCTGAAGAAGCGGTAGACCACAGTTGAGAACCACCGGTCTAGGAAACGTAACTTTGTCTAATTCCATTCAGTTTCAGCTGTGAGGCAAATATCAGTAATACCATATTTAAAGTAAAAGAAAATCCAGTAAGGTAAATCAGCATGGGCCAAATACATTTAAACAGCCTATGACTCTAGGGTTCTTCAGTGATGCTTTCCTCAGGGCAGCTCAGAACTAGCTACTGTGTTACCCCTCTGCCTTAGAGAGGGTGAGCTTTGCTGGAAATTAGACTGTCAGTCCCATGCCACACCAGTCTTGAATGCTTCACCAACAAAATCCTCAAGACTCTGTCAATCTTAACTTTGTCTTGCCGGTAATGATCGGTGAACCCCAGTGCCTGAGTTCCCCAGAGACATCTCTCTGTAGTTTCCCATCCCTCTTAAAGAGACAGTGTACACACCCGCCTGTTAGGTTAGCTGAGAACTCATTCTATACATCAATATAACAGCAGTGACATGGCTAAAAATAACTTTATTAATACAGGACAGAGATTTAACTGATGCTAAGCAAGAGAAAAAGAGACAGGTATGGTTCCAACAAACACGCTTTCTAGTGACTAAAACTTACTAAAATTAAGTTACCAAATTTGTGTAAGCAGTTTTCTCATTTACATCAGGTTTCCAGCATCTCTAGCTCTCCAGGTCAGAAGATCCTATTTTCACAGAATCAGAGGCTGCTGTCCCCTTTGTTCCCTAAGTGATGGATAACTAAGGAGTTCCCCTTCCTTCCTCTTATAGTTCAGAAAACCTTTGAAATGTATTCTTTGAAAAATAAACCGAACAAAGTTCGTCTCCCCTGGTGCTTGTTTTTCAGGGTGCAGGAGCCAAACCCCCTTTTTATCCATCTGGTCAATTTGCTTTCTTGATTGGCTTGAATACTTTGTTAACTTAGATGCAAATGTACTTCCCTGTCTCCAGCTTGCAAACCTTGACTCAGACAGGTAAACCCACATTCTTTTGACTTAGGAAGGCTTGTTGATCAAGTCTGCCCCCAAAACATACTTATGAACATATTTCCACCACACATTCATAACTCTTCACACTTTATCCGTATGTACATCATACAGTGATATTTGTGACCAGCATGTCACCAGTTTTTATATACCTACTCAATGCACTTATTTTATAGTACAGTAATATTGTATACAGCAGTTGGTTCAACAATTTATTCTTTGGTGTTCAGACCCTCCGATATCTCCCCTCCGATATCTCCCCTGCGATATCTGGACTCTGATTGTCACCTCTTCTTAAAGGAATGAATGAATACATTGCTAATGATGGCAATTGGGTATGAAGTGATTTTTGTCATGCCTTATACAGTTCTATTTAATCTGATCTTTTAAATCTAAATTAACTATTGTACAAAAGATAACAAACTTTGAGGATTTGGCTGTAGCCAAGTAAAGATTAATGTTTGATTAGATTCTGAAAAGTGACTTTTAATCATGGCTCCTTTTTATTCGATAGATCTTCTTCCTTTGTGCATTCAAAGCCAGATCTTATTTTAATGACAAAAATGAGTTTGTACTGTTTTTTCCTCCTTTTAGCTAAACAGAGCCAGTACAACTGTGGAAATGTGAGCTGCATTCTATTCTCTCATGTATCATCAGCAGAATTGTCTACTTTCATTTTCAATGAGTTATGTGTGGGAAAACCATTGAAAGAAATGGGTTTGCACAGGTATCACTCATGGCATAATTTGATGATAATGGGCCTTGCACAGTTGTCACTGAGGGCCTAGTTTCGCCTGCAGAGCCTTTAATAGTGATGATACATTAGATAAAAAATGCAGCTCTTTTGTAGATGAAATTAAGTTTATAGGCTGATGTTTAGGGAGAAAAAGAAATCTGTTTGTAAACTGAGCCTCTTTGATACAGAAATCATTATGACAAGAAACATGACATCAGAGAGAAATTTTGGAAACCTGAGATACCATTTTCAGAGTAAAGCAACACTTTAAATTTTTAAATCCATATTTCAGGTTGCTGTCTGTAATATGTATATGTTTTAATATGCACATATCCATGGTTACATGGATAAATATATTAGTTACTAAATGTTTGAGATTTGATTTAAAAATAAGTAATATTTGAAATAAAGCAAAATATTGTTTCAGTAGAGCAAGACAAACAGCCTCATATTCATTAGACATGTTTATTCACTCTACAGTGCTAAAAACTGCAAATGGCATTTGACAGTTAAAAGAATATATGAATTCAGTTTGTGGTTATACTGCCAATATCATAAAGCAGATTGTAAGTTTACATCATGTTGGGGTGGTGAATGGGATGGATAATTACATCAGTACCTAAAAAGAAACAGATCTCTTCTTGAATAGCTTTGTAACAGCTAATCATAGACTTCCTTTGAATTCTACAAATTTGTGGTAGGAGATCTTTCTTTCTTAAATAAAAGCTTGTTGAAAGTGAAATTCTGGGGGAATTTCATTGTTGTTGGACACTTGGCTCCCCACAGTGTGTGTGTGTGTGTGTGTGTGTGTGTGTGAGTGCACACGTACATGCATGTACATATATTTTGCTTATAATGTTCCTTAAACATTACCCAAACACAGTAATAAAAATGACTCTGCACTGATCTACACTAAATACTGTTGTGTCGGTTTGGGATATGACTTTTAATTTTTAAACCCAGTATAGCTATATGAACCCTAATATGGATGCAATTTTACCTGTATAACTGTGCTTTTACGGTAAGCTTTATGGTGATTTGAGGCACTGAATCCATACTAGGAGGATTTTGCCAAAATATTTAGACAGCAAAACCCTCCTAGTGTAGACAGGGCCTTAAATATTTCTACATATTAAGAAGTTACTTAAAAAACTGAACAGTTTGATGTTGTCCACTAAAATTGTAAAGTAGCTCTTGTTTCTTGAAAAGAAAATGTAAACGAATCAAGACCAATTGGTGGCTTTACTTACCGTGCTATAGTTTTGAAAGTAGCACGTTGAGATTAACAACCTCTTTAATAGATTCCAATAGGCTTTTAAGTGCAACTACAAAAGCTGGACCAATATAGGCACATTGCTTTGACACATAGGCAGATGGACATTGCTTTGACACTACTTCTGGATGTTTGTTTTGTGGTTTGATACTAAAGCAAATACTTAGGTGTTCCAACAACATTTGGATTAGCATGATTCTGTACTCTTCCAAACGATAGATAGTTCAACAGCTTTGCGTATCTCTTTAATAGACTTACCTGTGTAATTACTCTTAGCTTGTTTACTATTAGCTAAGTTCCCAGTCTTGCAAGTGGTACTGACCCCTGAATTCTCAGGGAACCCCATTCAAGTCACTGGGGCTGCACACAGGTGCTGAGGTCCACCTGCATGGAACAGATTGTAGAATTGGGGGCTAAATATTTGGAATTTGTCTCCTACCCCATCTGTTTGGCTAAAAATGCCAGAATCCATCTCCTGTGAACTTCTTTCCTCTGCTCCTGTCTGTTATCTCTTTTCCACACTGTTCCCAATTCATTGAATGACTTTCTTTTTGCATTTTATCAAGCGAACACCATCATCTCATTTTTCGTATCTGTTCTAAAACTCTCTACTTCTCTTTTGAAGCCCATAAACTCACATCTTATTTAAAAAAAACAATAACAAACCTGTATCTTAACATCTGGATTTCTAGTATGTTCTGTTTTCTTAAAGACCTTTCTGTTCTGAAAAAAGTTATATAATGTACAGTAATACACATTGTTAATGCCAAGCAAACAATAGGTAATTGTCACTGGGATTTTCCTTAAAACTGTATTTAAGAAATTATATTTTGATTCTGGTGGATTGGTCAATCTTTCTTACCTTAGCGGCAGCAGGCATTAGAATTTACTTACCCATGTTACCTGACCAAAAGTTTCTATCAGCACTTCTGATACCCCTGTAGAGATGCATAATATTTGGTTCAAGTGGCCTCTGGGTTTTCTGTCACATTATTGAGCTTTAACATGCAGTCTTCCCTCAGTCCCTGGAAAAATCATGGAACAGGTCCTCAAGGAATCAATTCTGAACCACTTAAAGGAGGGGAAAGTGATCAGGAACAGTCAGCATGGATTCACCAAGGGCAAGTCATGCCTGACTAACCTAATTGCCTTCTATGATGAGATAACTGGCTCTGTGGATGAGGGGAAAGCAGTGGATGTGCTATTTCTTGACTTTAGCAAAGCTTTTGATACAGTCTCCCACAGTGTTCTTGCCAGCAAGTTAAGGAAGTATGGGCTGGATGAATGGACGGTAAGGTGGATAGAAAACTGGCTGGATGGTCGTGCTCAACGGGTAGTGATCAATGGCTCCATGTCTAGTTGGCAGCCGGTATCAAGTGGAGTGCCCCAAGGGTCGGTGCTGGGGCCGGTTTTGTTCAATATCTTCATCAACGATCTGGAGGATGGTGTGGACTGCACCCTTAGCAAGTTTGCAGATGACACTAAACTGGGAGGAGTGGTTGATACGCTGGAGGGTAGGGACAGGATACAGAGGGACCTAGACAAATTAGAGGATTGGGCCAAAAGAAATCTGATGAGGTTCAACAAGGACAAGTGCAGAGTCCTGCACTTAGGACGGAAGAATCCCATGCACTGCTACAGACTAGGGACCGAATGGCTGGGCAGCAGTTCTGCAGAAAAGGACCTAGGGGTTACGGTGGACGAAAAGCTGAATATGAGTCAACAGTGTGCCCTTGTTGCCAAGAAGGCTAACGGCATTTTGGGCTGTATAAGTAGGGGCATTTCCAGCAGATGGAGGGACGTGATTATTCCCCTCTATTCGGCACTGGTGAGGCCTCATTTGGAGTACTGTGTCCAGATTTGGGCCCCACGCTACAAGAAGGATGTGGATAAATTGGAAAGAGTCCAACGGAGGGCAACAAAAATGATTAGGGGGCTGGAGCACATGACTTATGAGGAGAGGCTGAGGGAACTGGGATTGTTTAGCCTGCAGAAGAGAAGAATGAGGGGGGATTTGATAGCTGCTTTCAACTACCTGAAAGGGGGTTCCAAAGAGGATGGATCTAGACTGTTCTCAGTGGTAGATGATGACAGAACAAGGAGTAATGGTCTCAAGTTGCAGAGGGGGAGGTTTAGGTTGTATATTAGGAAAAACTTTTTCACTAGTAGGGTGGTGAAGCACTGGAATGGGTTACCTAGGGAGGTGGTGGAATCTCCTTCCTTAGATGTTTTTAAGGTCAGGCTTGACAAAGCCCTGGCTGGGATGATCTAATTGGGTTTGGTCCTGCTTTGATCAGGGGGTTGGACTAGATGACCTCCTGAGGTCCCTTCCAACCCTGAGATTCTATGATTCCTTTTGGTGTCTGCACTCTGTCCGTTGAGGGAGACTCCATCTTTCTCCAGCCTGAACAGTTAGCCTTCAGGTTGCTCTTGATCCAAATTTGGTCTGCACCAGGACTACATACTACTTAGGCAGATTCTAGTGGTCCAATAAATATTCAAAAATTGTCAATGGCATATGTGCAGTCCTGACAGTAGTAGCTGTGAGGGGATGGAGAATGGTCAGTTGTCCTGTGGGGATGGCAGATGCACAAGGAACTGTTAGAGCTTTGAGCATGACCAATGCACGTGAAATCTTTGGAGACTGTAACTATTAAACTCTTTAAAAGTCTCTACTGACTGTGAACTGCAAGTTTTTAACAATTTTTTGTCAAAGGCGTATAATGTTGTGAAAGTTGGACGGATTTTCATAGGGACAACACTGGCACAAAGACTAGATTACAAGTCCCTGCAGCAGAGGATGGGGATGTTAGAACTGTTCAAATAAGATTGCCAGAATTTATTAGTATGGGCAAAACAACATATTTTTCACTAGCTTTGTTCTCAGAAATGGCTGAACTATTTTGGCTGAAATCTAAAGAAATTTGAGCTTGAGATAGACACCCAATGTCAAAAATTTCAGCCCAAATGGTTTAATGTTTGGCATAATTATAAGCAACTGAAAACAGGGTCTTAAAATGGGAAGTGTTGGGCAACCTTAATAATTTTGTAATGTGCATCTTGAGTCTTTGGGGTCAAGTAGACTAACTACCCTGTATATTAACTGAATTTCATTGTACTGTGAAATTTTAAATTATACTATTGCTTGGCAGGTCATTAGATTATTGGGGAGGAGCCGAGAAAATAGCTTTGAAAGACATATCTGTATTTACATAATTTGCATTTTAGAGGCCTGTAACTTTAAACCCTCCCAGTTGATTCAAGGTGTTTAAAACTTGATTTTGAAGTAATGTATATTAGCATCCAGCCATTCAGCTTGTAGGGAAAAATATCTTCACCTTTCAGTCTTGTGTAAGTCAATTCTAGACTCCATAATATTAGTAAAAATGGTATTTTAGATACTATTCCAGGTAAAAGTTCTTTATTTTGTGCATTTTAATTGGTCATGTTGATATACTGTGTGTTGTGCTGAATTTTGACTTTGGGTGAATTTAGAACACTTCAAGTGTTAGTGTATATATCAAACCTTAGATCATAAAATTTTTATTTAAATGTAGCAAATACAATGTTTGTTCGGTACACAAAAACTTTATTAAACACTGACTTCAGTTAAGCCTTTTTTCTTAAGACATAAACATTGTTTCCTTAATTGGCTTTTTTAGTAAAAGTACGCTTCTGAATATTGGAGAACTTTTTTTTTTTTTTTTTTGTGTGCACATTAGTTGAATAGTTTATTTGATGTTTCTTTCTGTCTCCTGTATAAATTTAAATTTGGTATTTTGCATACACTGGGCTTCATGTTTCTATATAATTTAATCTTGGAAATCCAAATTCTCTGTTTTTGGGACACACTTTAATTTGATCAAATACTTATGCTTCTTCCTGCTCCAGTATCCTGATATGTCATTCATTATGACTTCTGATTGCATGAATGAAGTCACTGTAAAATCATAGAATGTACATTGTATTGGTTCTCTTCCTAGCTGTATACATTCGCTTTTAACAGTTGTAGGAAGCTATGTTGAACTTTCCCACATAGGGAGATATATTTAACCATTGTGAACCTAGTATGTCTCAGTTTGAGTCTTTATGTCCTGATCATATCTAAAAGTTCTAAGGAATCTTCTGATATCTCAATGTTCCATTAACTGTGAGACTGTTTACATATGCCTAATATCACATACATTCTTCGCTGCTCTGAAGAGTGGACATATGTGCTAATTATCTCACTTACGTTTCAAAAAGTGTAAAAAAAAATGTGAAATGTAGATTCCAGGTGTCCCAAATTACCGTGGGATAGCCACTAAAAATAATCACTTTCCACTACTTATAGCTACAATGGTAGGCTTTTCATAATATGAATTAGCAAAGGCATGTGGCATTGGGAAACCTTGGAAAGCCATCTTTTTCAATCAGTTTTAAAATAATTTCTCAGCTACATATTAGTAGGAGTTATTTTCAAACAAGGAACTTTCCAATGGCCTTTGAACCATCTGAACAACATGTGATGCCCATATAACTTCTTATATTGTTGTACTTTTCACTGTATGCTGCTGTAAATTGAGAACAACGCCACTGAAGTCAGTGTATTTACACTCATGTGAAAAAGGAGCAAGTGAGAGGCAGGAGCGCAAGGAAGAAGAGAAGAGTGGCTAGTCTTAAAAGAAGAGGGGAAGAATCAATGGATATAGCCAGAGTTTAGAGCCCCAGGAGGATCGAGGATGACTCTCAGAAGATTGAACGTGAGAACAAAAGACAAGAGGACTTGCAACCAGAAAGAACACTTTCCATCTCAGCAAACCTGTTTCTAAGTTCTATTTTTCCTTCACTAGCCAGTCTTTTTTTTAAGCCTGGTTCTTGAAGTCACATGCTTCCACTGGCCACTTTCCTCATCCAGCAGTCTACCCTCACAGTTCTCCAGTCCAGCTTGCATCTTAGAGTCTTGAGTTTTCTCTTCAGCCTCCTCTTGCCTTCCCTCCATCATCTGCTTAAATCTCTTTTGAAACTCAATCACGGTTTCTGCCTATCTCAAAACCTCGGATCTTTTCTTCCATCAGCTCTTCAGGCACCACTTCATACAAACGAAGCACTTTTCAGTTACCCACTCCAGGATAATGTGCACTCCAGCTTCCACATCCAGTCATCTTCATTGACTCTTCCATTCCTTGGGTCACTACCACTGCTGCCTCTGTAGCTGTCCTATTCTTTCCTCCTAAGCGCCTGTCACTGAGAAAAAAGAGAGAACACATACACACATCCCCTCCCCCAAATTTCCACTCAGTCTCCCCTGTTTCCAGCTCTGTTTGCTGGCTCATGTGCTGCTGCTCCCATTTCTTGAAAATGTTTGAGATTTTGAAACTTGGTGGTTGAGAGAGAGACCTCCCTCCAGTATAGCGTATAGCCCAGTGATTAGGGCACTCACTTAGGACATGGGGTAGCTAGGGTGGTGAGGCACCTTGCTACCACCTGCCCTCAGCATGAGGAAACATTATCTGTACTTGCTGGGGGTCAGCTCCCCAACTCCACAGGCAACACAAGCACTTCCCTCTAGGCTTCTCAAGCCTGCTCTCTCCCTGGAGTGTCCAGCCCCTGTTCTGCTGGACACTCCCAGTATTCACAGATCCACTGCTTCCAGAGAAACAGTACACCCCAGTTTACCTCCACCTCAGATCTCCTCTCCACTTAACACACAGCACTTAGATATGTTTTTAGTGAAATCAAGTATAAGGTTATTTACAAAGCATAGAGATTCAATTATTAGCAAGTAGATGTATTGGAAACAAATGGTTAAACATGAAATAAAATCATAATACATACTAAAACCTAAACTTAATTAACTAGATACTCTCAATGTCCTGTGCAGTAATGCTTACTTATCCTTGCAGGATTTTACAGTTGGGTTTGGCTGTTATCCTCCTTTCATAAGGCAATACTGTCATCTTGCCTCGTAGGTGAAGGACCCTGTGTGTTTCCTTGCAGCCCCAGACATACCCAAACAATCTTTTGTCTGTAGTCATAAACAGGCCAAACAAACTGGTTTGTTTCATCCTGTGAATTTCCCCTTTTATAGATTTCACAAACTTTTCTTTTGCCTGTGGCTCAATTTGAAAATAGGACTACATTGTGAGACATACAATAAACACATGACCAGACAGGGAGATTAACATCGGTTACCTCCTGCCTGAAAGGAACATGTCTCCTATTGACCTGCCTTATCTCCAAGACCTTAAAACTTTCAGTATAGATACATAACTCCTTATATATTATCAATATATACATTTTGCAATGATTATGGTGACAGTGGGTTACTTGCTCTCGCTAAAGACATCACATGCCGCCTGTTGGTGAACTATTATGCATATATCTGACTCAGGGGGTCGCTGTAAAACCCTATGTAGCCCTGGTGCCCTCTGCCAGTTGGCACCAAGAGATCCCTGGGTCACACCACTGCTCTGCCTGATTTAGAACCTGGGTTAGAGTTAGGTGAATGCCCAAACCACTGGGTTATTGGCTTCTGGGGTCAGTGGCTGTGCGTTTCTGGTTTTGACCAGAAATACCATCCTGAAATCAAGAAACTTTCCTGATGAAAGTTTCATTAAAATCGATACGTTTGCACAAAATGTTTTGGTTTTGAAGAGTCAGCATTTTCCATTGGAAAAAATGTTCTCGCAAAAAATCCCCAGCTATCTGTACAAGAGAATAAAGGTGACACAGAAGAAATGGAAAAAATAAGTTTCACCTAATTTTTTGCAAACCGCATATGGGTTATCCAGATTCTTTTGTAAGTTGTACTCACTGAATCCATTTGTTCATCCCCAAGTGTAATAATATTGGTTAAAATGGTTATATACACATGCACTAAGAATCTATAACGGTATTAATTATTAAATGCATGATTTTGGAACAGAAAATATAGACTTTGATTGCAGGGTTGTTGCTAGTTTTTCTCTTCTGAGTGTCACTTTCATGTTCGTGAATAACACTGGAAGAGCAATTCACAACAAAATGACTTATCCAGCAAATTCAGCTCTCTTCGTTTAGTCAAAACACAGGAAATTTGGCAAACCTTTGTACACAGAACTTTACTCATGTGAGCGTTGAGGATAAACACATGGTGAAAGTGTAAAATAGTTTACATCTTTAATGTAACGTGGAAGTTTGTTGCCGTATAAGCATTTTGCTTTTGTGTCTGATCTTTGATGCTCTAAGTTCAATCATTGGGAAAAAATACTGCAATGACAGTCAGCCCTAGAACTAAAAATGTAGGAAGTTATTTTGTTTTCTGTTCACACATTAGCTTGGATTTTTTTGTCTATGTTGCTGGTAGTTTACCAAAGCTAGAAGATGTCCTCATTTTTCCCGCACTCGTGATTGGCTTCACATTGTAATATCTTTTTTTCCCTATTGAGCAGCGCTTCCACTCGTCCTTTCTGTTAATTCTGGCTCTGGTAATACCCATTTTGTCTTATTTAGCTGTTCCTTTGCAGTACATATTCTACAGTGCTGAATATCTTGTCAAAAATGATTTTGAAAAACCAAACAGCTTTAGGCAACTTCTGAAGTGCTTTTGCTTTTGTTAGTTTCCAGTGCAAAGCAATCTGTCTGAAAATATCACCATGTTCTCAGTTAATTTAATTTGTGCATTTCAGTATCCTGGTGGCTCCTGTTTTTCACACTGTATCATTGTTCAATAAGTATGCTATATTGGCACCTCATTTAACACTTGATTATTGCTTTGATGTAGTAAGAATATTTGATCCATGTTTCACAGCTATGCTGTGCGGAAGTCACAAGTTACTGTGTCATAGACCAGGAGTTTGTTTATAGTCTCTTAATGCCTTGTTTCTGTCACGCTTCTAAGTCTTATTAAGACAGCACTAATTTTTTCTAAGTTGACTTTCAGTGAATAATGGCTTGACCCATGGTCTTGAAAAGGGGTGCATTTGGACAAAGCCTTGTGCCCATTGGAGCTCCATTTAAGATGGTGGAGGACTGCATGGGTGCAGGAGTCTATTTCTGTGCACCTTACTGAAAGTTAAGGGCTGTAGGTATGGGGAAAAAGAAAGTTCTGTAGCTTGCAGATGGATAGAAATAACATTGTTTTAGTGGTAAACCAAATGTTTGCAGATGGTGCTCAAAAGAGCAGGCAGAAATAGGGTAGTGTTGATAATTCATCAGCTAAATGGAGCAATGGAGTAATTCTAAATAAAGCCTCAGACAGAATATTGCTACAAACAGCATCATTTCATTTGATATGGTGCATGCTGGTCCAAAGCTGTGACTATTCGCTTCGTATCATGCATCATTTATCTTGCTGCTTGCTTGCTTACTGCTCAGTTATTTCTCCACCCTCTGATACCAGTATTAGTGAGTGAATTATGTATATGGTGCCATGCTGTATTATATCCTATTTTTATACATTTGTATCAGTCTAATGGCATTAGAGATTTGAGATGGTTGGTGCATTAATGCTTGAGTTTAATGGATGGTCAGTTGAAATCTAGTCTACTGCCCTACATCTTGTATAGAGCAAGTGACTTCCTGTAGTTGGACAGAATCTAATCTCTCGTTGTGGGCTTTTTATACTTAACTAGAGTAGCTGGAGCAATCATTTCGTTTGAATTTCCATTTAAAGCTATCTTCCAGGCCTATAGTGCATACTTGTGTCCATCAGCCTGAACATAGGTTAGAATGCTGAGCAAAAGATGGAACTGGATTTTAGGTGAGCGATGATACCTCATCTCAATTGCCTTATAAATACATAAATACACCATAATGAACATGCTTCATGGAATAAAGATACGGAAGCTTCTTAAAGTATCGATTAAAAAGGTATGAAACCTGTTCTAAGAAGTCAAAGCTGTATAATTTGTAAAACGAAACATACTAAAGTGTTTTCTTCTTTTTAGTCCAAGTGGTAAGAAGTTCAGAAGCAAGCCTCAATTGGCAAGATACCTGGGAAATACTGTTGATCTCAGCAGTTTTGACTTCAGAACGGGAAAGATGATGCCCAGTAAATTACAGAAGAACAAACAGAGACTAAGGAATGATTCTCTCAATCAAAATAAGGTTTGTTAGTAAATACACTGTGTTTTAAGTGTATCTGTGCTACTTCAGATCCTAAAATTGCCCGTTCCTCTTGAGCATTTAGCAATTTTTCTGCATAAAGCAGCCTGTTGCTCAGGGGTGTGTGTGTCTGTGTATATTTATCTTTTTAGTTGTCATGGAGGTGTAGATTTTTTTAAGTAGCAGCAATATTCTGCTACTACAACAATCAAGGTGAAGCTAACCCTGGAACATCAAATTTAAACAATAATTCAAGAGTTGACCTGTGTGTGTGATTGAGAACAAATTTCAGTAGTGTTCATCTGATGACCGATAAGGCTTAAAGCACATTTCTAAATTAGACCTGTTAAGTTAGTTGGTCAAGAGATTATCCTGTTCACTTGTCCAGCTTTTGCCCTTGTGTTCATCTTCCTGTTCTAAGATAAAATGTTCCATATTTTTTCATATGTGCCAGGAAGCTTGTCCTTTGAGGCAGTTACATAATATTTATACAAACGCTGGTGTCTTTTAAAATCATGCATCCAAAAGAAGCAATTTTTTAAAAGATGGGGTCTGTGAAATGAGACTGCATCAGGCTTTTTTATTAATAGGAAAATATACTCCTCTTCTGGATAGTGGTTAGGGAAAAGAAAGGGAGGGCGGGGGGCTAAAGCAGACACAGGCAAAGGTAATAGATGCAGCATGTTAGGAAAATGACCAATAAAGCCATGGCTGCTGACACCTAGATACCATAGTGATGGATGCAGTAAGGATTCTTATACTGTAAGGATTCTTTCCAAAAGTTGTTTGCTGCATTTTTAAAACAAGTTGCAATGTTTTCATTTAAATTGGCAATTATATATTTAGACAGTGCATGAAAATGCATAATAAGCTGTATCTGGTTTCCAGGACATGGATTCACAAGATTAAATTAATGGCAGATGACAGAAGGCATGGACCACCCAGTTCATGCTGATCTTTTACATTTAATGTATATGTTTAAAAAAACCCACACCCCACAGACATGCACTTTTTTGAAAGTGCAAGTAATGGAGGAGTAATACTAGGAAACTAATTCAGTGAGTTTTGCAGGATTTTATATATACAAGTCTGAGCCACATTCTGATATTTAGACTAGTGCAAATTGTGAGTAATGCTCTTGAAATCACAGAAACGATCCTGGGTTTACAGCAGTGTAAGTGAGGTCAGAATCTACCCTACTGTTTGTTCAGTTTCTTAGGGTACGTCTATACTTACCTCCGGGTTCGGCGGTAAGCAATTGATCTTCTGGGATCGATTTATCGCGTCTTGTCTAGACGTGATAAATCGATCCCAGAGCCGCTCCCCGTCGACACCGGAACTCCTGCTCGCCAAGAGGAGTACGCGGAGTCGACGGGGGAGGCTGCCTGCGCCGTGTGGACCCGAGGTAAGTGTGTTTCAGTTCGAACTAAGATACTTCTACTTCAGCTACGCTATTCACGTAGCTGAAGTCACGTATCTTAGTTCGAACTGCGGGGTTAGTGTGGACCAGCCCTTGGGCAAATATCATTTGTTAATATCCGATGCTATTTAAAATCTGTACTTTGTGGGCTACTAGATTATTTCTTCAGTAGATATTTCAGTAAAAAGGACTTTACATTTAATCTTGAAGTTTGCTATTTGTGAGTTCTAACGCACAGTTGTTAGAGCAGAGAGATATGTGGTGTTCATCTTCTAGTAAACCTTGCAACTGAATTCTTATTCAATACCTCTAACAGATTTACCTTGTCATGTTTGTGCATAAACCTATTCACACATACTGTACTAGATTCATAGATTCTAGGGCTGGAAGGGACCTCGAGAGGTCATCGAGTTCAGCCCCCGCCCTCATGGCAGGACCAATTACTGTCTAGACCATCCCTGATAGACATATATCTAACCTACTCTTAAATATCTCCAGAGATGGAGATTCCACAACTGCCCTGGGCAGTTTATTCCAGTGTTTAACCACTCTGACAGTTAGGAACTTTTTCCTAATGTCCAACCTAAACCTCCCTTGCTGCAGTTTAAGCCCATTGCTTCTTGTTCTATCCTCAGATGCTAAGATGAACAAGTTTTCTCCCTCCTCCTTATGACACCCTTTTAGATACCTGAAGACCGCTATCATGTCCCCGCTCAGTCTTCTCTTTTCCAAACTAAACAAACATACAGAATGAGAAGAGACACATACAGAATGGGAAGAGACACTAACTACTTGTTAGTCTTGTACAGACAGTTTACCACGAGTGGTTTCTAAATCATTTGCCTCTGTTTTATATTTTTTTGCAAAGGACGAAGTATAAAACTGCAGCTAAGCTGTCTTCTTAACCATACTGAGGCAGTTAAATATATAGCCATCAATGGCTATTAGCCAGGATGGGCAGAGATGGTGTCCCTAGCCTCTGTTTGCCAGAAGCTGGAAATGGGCGACAGGGGATGGATCACTTTCTGATTACCTGTTCTGTTCATTCCCTCTGGGACATCTGGCATTGGCCACTGTTGGAAGACAGGATATTTGGCTAGATGGACCTTTGATCTGACCCAGTATGGCCACTCTTACGTTCTATGTTCTTATATACAGATGGTAATGGAAAAATCCTATTTAAAAAAAAAAAATTTCCCCCTCTGCCATCATTAATTGAACATACTAGTTAAGTATTATGATATCTTTAGCTTGAAACCAGTATGTAGATATTGCAGATAACTTTTCTTCTTCTTTGTGTTGTTAGCATTTATGGGTCTCTTACAATCTGTCATCCGGTCTTCTACACAAACTGCAAGGCATCCTGATTAGGTGTCAGTGCACTTAATGAACTTGCAGAATTAACAATAAAACCCTTTTGATTGATGGGCTTTGTCGGGGGTGGGAGGAAAGAAGAGTTTTGCTTCATTCTTACAGTAATCTTTTCAAATAATTTGTAATGCCTTTAATTTGGATATTTTAAGTATTTAAAACTATTTTGCTGATTTGAGAGGTTCCTGAAGAGAGAACTGAATAGGAGATTCAGAGTAGTTTTGAATAAGAACTAATAAACGCAGTTGTTTGCCGTTCCTCTTATGCTGTAAAAATGCCTTCCACAACCCTTTCAAATTGGTGATTGGCTTTATTTTGAAAGAAAAGTATATTAGACAACTTTCTAACCAAACATTTATGTAATGAGTGACCTAAGGATCATCTGGTTGGAAAGGCTTGGAAATAATATTGTGGGAACTTTCTAAATCATACTCAGTATGAAGTAACTTTTCCAGAAGGAGGATAGTGGACGGCCTTCTGGAAAACATTTCTGCTAGCATAGAAATATTATGTAAGGAAGAATACAGCTGGATGGGGCATATATGTGGCACAACGATGCATTGACAGGCCTGACAGATGATGTAATATCTTAGTTTCTAGAAGGGCAAAGGGACTTTATTTGGGGAGAGCTGCTTTTAAAGGATGTTAATCAAGCAGCAGCAGAATTTGGCAGAGAAGTCTTTGGCCTTTAAGCCCATTCTGATTAAGAATATTGAGCTTTTTATAACAAGTATATTGGTAACTGAATACCATAACTTACTTTATGTGTCTTAAATGAAGTAATGTTTGTTAGACCATTTATAGACATTTCATTACATTTTGCATTGTGTCCTTTATCATGAAGGATTCCAAAGTGCTATACGAATTTAAACTATCTGAAATACAGAGGTGCTACTTCATCCACCACTAGGATGTAACTATTGGAGCATAATTCAACACCATGAAATGAACCATGGATGAATGCTAGTTTATGGTTTCATTAAAAATTCTCAGTTTTCACTCTGAAAATCAACCACACACTGTACTGCATAATTACAGTTAATTATGATTTTCTGAACATCCAGAAGTATGCGAGGAGCTGCACCGAAACAAGTAAAGCTGAGTTCCCTGCTTACTGGTTAGGGGGCTGACCCAAAGCCCACTGAACTCAGAGGGAGACTTTAGGGACTTCAGTAGCCCACTGAAGTCAGTGGAAAGTACAGATATGACATTAGAAGTAAGGATAATAAGGACACTAAAAGCAGGCTAGGAAGAGGGTAAGGGCATGGTTACAGAATACGTTTACATTGATTCACTCTTTGCTTGAACAGTTCGACAGACTCCTGCTAGCTGTCAGACTAAACCTCCTAGAAAGTGGTTGATATGGAAGAGCCTGGGAACTTTCCAGGGCCATGGCACCACAGAAATTTGAAGCCCAGACCAATGCTGGCTGACTTCAGGCTAGTTAGATGTCCAGTAAATCTTATGTTTCCCCATAGTTAATACTTGTTTTGCATTTCTCTGCAACTATAAGGTCTAAAAACTTTTTAAAAAATTAAATCTTAACAACTCCAGAATTTGATTGCTTAAGCTCTTGCATTCCCCAGGGAAAGCTTCCTATTCACTGCTTTTAAGTGTATGTGTGGATTCTATATGAATGATCACTTACACAAAATACAATAGCTTGTTATTTGCCTCTTAGTAGTGTGCTAGAGTTTCACAGTTTGTTTTGTTTATCCCTCTCCTGTATAACTATAGAAAGAGATCTAAAGAAACATATCTTTAAAATAAAAATGGAATTAGAATGAGATGAAAGATTTTACAGTACTTGCACAGTATATTTCATTTCACTGAATAATTTGAGGGAAACCCTTCAGGAAAAAAAAAAGGAACTCAAGTTGCATTCACAAAATGTCTTGAACGTACAACTCAAAATGGCTTTTATTTATTTGTTTGTTTATTTTTAAGTGTCCCTGGTTGTTTATAATGTAAAAGTTCTGAAATTCCAAAGTTTTTGTTTGGGTTTAAAAGTCTCTAGAGATAATGCCAAAAAACTTGACGTTCTCTCAGAAAAGCTGTGGAAGACTGGTGTTCATGTCTATGTTGAAAGTGCTTGTGGAATATAATACACTTAGAAATGATGGGGCCAAATTCATCCATTATCTTAACTCCATTGACTTCAGTGGAAGCTTTAGATCAGGGGTCTCAAACTCAAATTACCACAAGGACCGCATGAGGACTAGTGCATTGGCCCGAGGGCCGCATGACTGACCCCGCCCCCTAGCTGCCCCGGCCCTGCCCCCACGCCACCCCTTCCATTAGGCTCCGCCCCTTCTCCGCCTCCTCCCCTGTGTGCGCAGCTTCCCGCTCCTCCCCCCTCCCTCCCAGAAACCGCGAAGCCACCAGACAGCTGTTCTGGTGGCGGGAACTGCCTGGGGTAAAAATAGAACCTTGGAGCAGCGCAGAGGGAATGGGGCTCTTAGCGGCCACAGAACGTAACTGGGGGGTGAGGGGAGTTGACGGCCACAGAACGTAACTGGGGGGGGGGTAGGGGAGTTGGCGTCCATAGGACGTAACTGGGAAGGGGGCGGGGGGAGCCCGGCGGCCCGCCTCTTCTTCCCCCGCTCCTCCCCTGTGTGCGCCCTTCCCGCTCCTCCTCCTCCCTCCCAGAAACCGCGAAGCCGCCAGACAGCTGTTCTGGCGGCGGGAACTACCTGGTGGTAAAAAAAAAAAAAAATTGGCGGGGGCGCGCAGGGAGCCCGGCAGGCCGCAGGGAAGAGCCGCGGGCCGCGTGTTTGAGACCCCTGCTTTTGATCTATGTCATTTGTGAAAAAATTGGTTACAACACAGTATTTTTAAAATAAAAAAATTCCCCTGGTTTTTGATGGAAACATTTATATTCATTAGCCTAGCACAAGTTACTCTTATTGGATACAAGGCAATCTCAAAACATCTGATTTCTTTGCCTGCTAGAAAATTAGGGGTGCAGTATGTAAGAACATTGTTGCATTTTGGTGACCCTCATTGTCCAAAGCTGCTTTACTATATTAACAAATGAATAACAACAAAGTTCAGACTTCAGCAAAAGCAAACTAATGCCCTCAGTCCACTGTGAAAATTCCTAACCCTTCCCTGTTGGAAACATTTTAAACATGAGATTTGCAAGTTACCATGTGTTAATTTGTTACCATTCATTGGGCTACTTCTTAGGGTGTGTCTTCACCAAAACACTAAGCAAAATTGAGACATATCAACTAGAGGTGTGAAGTTAGTGCACATAAATTAAAAATGTTAACCCCTGTGTGGGTGCTGTCGTTCAGGAGTAATTATTTTGCTGTAACTTAATCCTCCTCCAAGAGGAGACCACTTTATTCTTGAGTGAGAGCATGGTGAGCACGGTAATGACCTCCTACTTGTAAACACAGGATGTCCATATATGCAATGCATGGACATCCAAACCTGCCATATTACTATAGCTCTGGCCTTGTGAAAGTGAACAAGCAATTTGAGATCTAGTTCTACAGTTTGAAAACTGGTTGCTCAATAGGATGTGAGCAATAAGTGACAAACTCGTGAATGCTTTAAAAAGGAATCCAGTAAAGCTGTATGGGTCTGACATGTCACTGGCAGCAATATTTAGAGGATTCGTTATTATAACACATGGCACTAATACAGACAAGGAGATCATAGTCTTTAAATATCCCTTCTATGTAGGGAGAGGATTTCTCAAAATATAAGCTGTTTAATTGCAAACAAAGGCATAACATGATCCAGTTAGAAACTCAAAAAGATACATTCCGACTAAAAAGAAAATTTTGTAACATAAGATCTATAGCAGGGATCTATAGTTTGGCACGTTACCCTGGCGGGCCGGGCTGGGTTGTTTACCTGCCGCGTCAGGTTCAGCCGATCGCGGCTCCCACTGGCTGCGGTCCGCTGCTGCAGGCCAATGGGGGCTGCGGGAAGCGGCACGGGTCGAGGGATGTGCTGGCCGCCGCTTCCCACAGCCCCCATTGGCCTGCAGTGGTGAACCGCAGCCAGTGGGAGCCGCGATCAGCCGAACCTGGGACACGGCAGGTAAACAAACCGCCCCGGCCCGCCAGGGGGCTTACTCTGGAGGGCCGCGTGCCAAACGTTGCTGATCCCTGATCTATAGGCTTGTTAGGGGGAGCTGGTGAGGCCTTTAGGTAGAGTGGCTGGTATCCGTCCCAGGCCTTCAAAGGTTCTGGACCCATGTTCCTGAAGCAAATATGTCTTAGGAATTATAACTCAGTATCCGTTTCTATTTTATAAATCTTATTAAAACTCTAAAACTAAAATTTAATCAAGAAAACCTATCACCAGAGCTAACCTTAATATTAAACAAAAATAAAACACTATGAAACTATCAAATCAAACAAGTTAATCTTAATATTGGAGGTAAATTATCAGATGAATACAAAAATAATCCCCATATAAATTCTAAGGAGTCTAAGAATGTGGCTTTAGTTGGGATTTATAACCAAACAAAAGAACTTCACCAAATCAATTATATCTATAATTCACATCTGGTTAAGTATGTATATACTTATGTTGAAGCTTATATTGAAAGCAGATACTCACTTATATCTGATCTACAACCTCAGAGCCAATTATAAAGCTTCCTTTTTACATGATGGGGTACCCTTTTCCTCCCGTCCAGCACAGATATTATGATAAAATCTTTAACAGAACATTCTTGATAAGTTGAAGTTTAACTATTATTATTTATCAAAAATTACATATGGCAATATAAAGTCTCTCAAGACTTTTTAAAACACAGAACATACTCTCTGGGAAAATATTTAGGGCTGTTTAATCCTGGGGAACTTTATTTTTTCCAGCGCCTATCCTGTGTGGCTTTATTAGGTATCTGTACGGATATGTGTGCACCCAGCTACACTTTCACTTTTACTGCCTGAAAAAGGCTGGGATGTTCTTAGTAGGGCCAGTGTTTTCTGGAAATTGGCAATATTGCTGCGTTTTTTCCCTGAAATTACCTTTCATTTCTGGAATCACCGATTCCTTACGATTTTCTACCTTCTGCTTCAGGCATTTGAGCCAGTTCCTACCAATGTCTAAATGGTTCAACATGAGGATAGTGTTAAAGAATTCGGCAAAGATATGTTCCATATGGATGGAGGGAAGTTACTTTGTACAATTTGCAGCAAAGTTTTTGACCATGTTAAAAGGACTGAATAATCAACCACATTAAAGGTCCATGTCATGTTGCAGCAACGGAAAAACAGAAAATGAAGAGCAGAGAGTGGCGAAGTGACAGTAGCAAAGGCACAGCTCACAATTACTGGTGTGCTTGCATGACAAAATGAAAATCAGCAATACAGGGAAAAGATAGTACAAGAACGGGTGGAGGCCTGTTGCAGTGTAAACATCCCGCTAGAAAAACGAGATAATCCCAAAATGAGAGAATTCCTAAATAAGCATATATGAAATGGGGCCGCAAGCAAGTACACTGAAATGAGTCCATCTTCCCCACGTCTTTGAACTAAACAAGCAAAAACTGATTGCTGAATTGAAGGATCAGCATGCAGCTATAATTGTGGATGAATATACAGACAGCCTACACCAGTATGTTGCAAATATTCTAATAGAGTTGATGCAGATTTCAGAAGATTTCCCAGCTGCTGCCAAGCTCGTAGAAACAGTAGAGTTCGAACACGTTAAACTAGTCTACGGTTGCACAAGCTGTTATAAAGACCCTTGTACACCATGAAATTGACTTTTCAAATGTAGTGGCTTATGTGACAGATAATGCAAAATACATGTAAAAGTCATTCAAAGAGCGTTAAAATGGCATTTTAACCTACTGCATTCATGTGCCTGCTGGGCACACATTATAGCTTTACTAGGTGAGTGCTGGTGCCGTTTGTATACGGAAGTGGACTGTCTGTGTGCTCTAATAAAAAAGCTGTTCTGAAAATCCCTACTCAGATGTGTTCATTTCAGAGACTATCTTATCGACCATGGAGTTGAAAGTCCGACATTACCATTGCAACCAGTTGTAACAAGATGGACTACTTGGTTTAAAGCCGTAGACTATCACTGCCATCATGTGGAGTACTACAAGGGGTTCATTGCTTGGGAAATCGAAGTGGAGGATACGACTGCCGTTTTAGAGGAGCTAAGTGTTTTATTGCAGAGTGCATTGCTTGTGGCACATTTAATTTTTATTGAAGCAGAAGCAACTCCACTTGTTCAGACACTACTTAAGTTTGAATCACGGTCGTCGACATTACCAACAGAAGTATACAACGTTGCATCTGATCTGCTGGCAATACTTCAGTACAGAGGACAGAATGTACTGTACAGTGTCAAGTGCTACGTTTTTCAGAGCTGTGCAGAGAAATTGCAGGGGTACTTAAATGCAAAGAGCCAGCATATAGATTTTTTTTTGAGATGTGAGAATCCTTGATCCCAAGCAAGTTTGTGTACTCTCCCGCCACTTCAGTGACTATGAAGAGAGTATACTGCTGCTGAGTTCTGTACCTGAGGGTGAGCGAGCAGTTTACTTGAACATCGTAAATTAACTTCCTAGTACCAATGACAGTTCTCTCTCCAGTTTTTGGAAAAGCATGGACAAATATTTGCCAAGACTTAGCCAAATTGCTCGTGTTGTTTTGGCAATCCAGTGCAAGTCAGTTGATGCCCACAACGTTACTGTATGTGATTGAAAAGTATGAAGATGTATGCGCAAATGAGTTTTAATGCATCCTAAGCGTGTGTCAATGAATATTTGTATGCTGATATAGGTGATATACAGATATTCACAATAAAATGTTAGTTTAAGCAGAAATGTAATATTCCAAATTTCCCCTTGCTGTTAGATTGTTGCATAAAACAATAATTCAACTTTCATTTTAATTTTATAGTCTTGTGTGGCAAGAAATTTGTTTTGTGTTTATAGTGATAAAAAATGTATTAAGTGATCATGTTCTAAAGCAGACAATTTTGGTTGTAAAAAAATTATCTATAAATGTATGTATTTTTCATATTAATATAATGCATATCCAAAATTTCTGAAATAAAAAGCTTTGAAAATCCAAAATTACACTGTTATCATGGATGAAAACACTGGCCGTAGTTCTTAAGTATGTGGGGTGTGTTAGCCAGCAATTCTTAAAATATTTGGTATTTTCTGTATCTCAGACGTTTTTTCAACCTGTGACATACCACTGCCCAAATATCAAGCATAAGACCACTCCTGAGGAAACTAGCATACTCTTATCTGGTTCATGTATCTTAGATATATTGTCACCTGTGTATGAGAAACAAAATATAAAATATAAACAAAATACCTGAGCACAACAAAGCCAGTCATGCAAACATTCATTTATCAGTAAAATAAAAATAAATTCAGACTTATGATACATTTTTATCTCCATTTTTTTCCTGCGCTTATCAAACAGCAATTTTTTCATTCTTTTTGGAAACAAGATTTTACAATAAGTATCCTAGTTTTGGAATTAGATTATAGGTCAAACAGCTTATCTTCTAAAATCTCCATGTTGATGGAGAAGTTACTTAAAGCACACCAAGATGAAACCCATTCAAAATATAAAATTAAAAAAATTATAGAAGGTATTGATACACAGACAAGCTATTTTCACAGTAGTGAGGGTAATTAACTATTAGAATAGTTTATTAGGGTTGTGGGGGTTTCTTTGTAACTTAATGTCATTTAGTCTAAGATTTAAAATGTTTCTGAAAGAGATACTCTAACTCTATTAAAGTTATGAAGATCCTTGATGCAGGATATACTATGATCTGTGTTTATGTAGGAGGTTCAATTAGATCATATTGGTCCATTTTGGTCTTAAGATCTGTGAATTTCTGAATAATACTTTTGTTTATTAGAACCCTAAATTACTTGCTTTGAATATGTTTTCAAACAGGTTTGGAAGGCTGAATTTGTCATTAGCTTTCTGACAATAGCTCACTTTAGCAACAAGTCATTTAAATAAATAACATATATTTTCCAATAAGGAGAAGTGGGCTCTCATGCTGCTTTATTCCTCCAAGGGATAGAAGTAACCTTGAAACTTCTAAACCTCACTTTTTTCCTTTAAAATAAGTGAGTTTGTTGAAAGGTTAGCTATCCAAGAACTCATTAGTTCATTAACAAAAAATTATTTCACAAGTCAGTAAAAATGGGTTAATCCAACAGCAATCTGTTATGGTCCTTGCTAATCCTTTTTTTTTTTTTTTTTTTTTTTAAACAGGGTAAACCAGACTTAAATACGACACTGCCAATCAGACAAACAGCATCCATTTTCAAACAGCCAGTAACCAAAGTTACCAACCATCCTAGCAATAAAGTGAGATCAGATCCACAACGAGTGACTGAACAGCCACGACAGGTAAGAAGGTCATCAGTTCCCTGTTGTTACCATTCAGAAAGTGGTATTGTGACCTGAGATCTAATTGGCTTTGGTTTAAATTTAAGACAGAATAATTTGCATTCCAGGGGAAATTTATATCCTTAATGCGATTTCTATTAAGTATCTCTTCTTTTTATTAACAAAAAGTGTAGTGGAGAAGTAACTGAAAAGGCTTGATTCAATGCACGTTAAAATAAGTGTGTAGGAGGCTAACTCTTTAATCCATACCTTCATTCATGGTTCTACAATTAGAGCATTTCACTGAGTTATAACACTTTTAAAAAACATATCCCTGTATTTTGACATGAAGCATCAAATTTCATTATGTTGCCCTCCTTACAGCATTTGTTCCTAAAAAGTTTGCTGTTTTATAAAGGGGAGGGGATAGAACATACCTTTGTAAAAGGCATTTTACTGGAAGAAAGCTTTACATAAAACATTAAAAAATGCTGTTTTGTGTCTCTTAAATTAATTAAATCCCCTTTAAGGAGACTTTTGATGAATGCTCATTTTCAGAAAATAGTAGAGTATATTATAGACTCTGTTTTGTACAGGATTTCATTTAGATCTTTCTTTATACTGATGTTTGATCATCTCTTCACACCAAAGGGATCTTCATTTGAAAAGAAATGAACAAAAGCAAGAACTATGACAAGGAACTCCCTGTTAGCTAATTATTAGTGCTATGTATATGTGAGTGAGATTTAAAAACAGTACCTGAAGGATCAATGTAATCTTATTTATCAATTCCCTATAAGGTTGCTATCATCAAATTAAGATGCCTTATACATTGGCTGTTTAAGAAGAAAGTACTACAGCACTTATTTGTGTATTCGGCACACTCTCATGGTCCCTTTCTTATAGAACAGAGTTAAGTTCTGGGGACAAACATGCGTTTAACATTCATTCCCTATGAAATCCAGACTGCTTCTATCAGCATTGCTCCCTCAAGGTTCCTGTGTGCAGATCTTGTAAGAAATAGTTTTGACCTATCACACATGATTGGGCTTTGTTTTCGTAAAGAATCTACCTAAAGAATTTGGATCCAACATCCTGTGTAGTGTTTCTTCCTCTTCAGGTGAGCCAGAAAAGAAGAGATTTGGAGCCATATTGGATCATCTTGTTATAGAGGTCTTTCAGCAAGATTTGAAGGTCTCGACTTGCCTCACTGTTGGTCCCACGAAGTTCAGCAGGGGCCATGTAAGTGTATCACATCCAGATCTAAAAGACACACAACTGCATGGGTCTACAGTCTCTTATCACCACATATTCTTTGGGTTTCCCTTGAGCTACTACACTTCCAGTGCCAGGCTTTTCCTTTCAGTGTGGCTGCTGCACCACTAATATTCACCAAATGGTGGCAGTTATAGAACCTTCATTCTAGAGAAATGGATCTCTGCCAGTTCATACCTTGATGACTGACTCAAAACCCTTCCCTGGTTGTCTGCTCCCCTACCTCCCACAAATTTAGTGACTGAGGTCTTCTACAACTAGTCCCTTGATCTTTATGTGAAAGAGTAATCTCTCCTAAAGATTGCCATTATAGATGACTTTCAGCACTCAATTGGACAAGGTCTTTGCCTTCTAAGAGAGGGTTTAATAAATTAAGAAGATGGAATGAGATCTAAAGCTAAACAACACCTGCTGTATTGGACATCCTGGTTACTTTTGCACAGATTCCATTCTCATCTTTTACAGCATCACTTCTTGGTAAGAGGACACACTGAACAAAATCACTAAACAAACTGTTGGTGTTCTGAGCAGAAGAGGTTTCTATAAAGATCGGTGACATTTTGTATTGTTTTTGGAGAGCTGGGTTTGAAATGATTTAAAAACTCCTCCCCCCGCCCCCCCCCCCCTTTCCTATTTAGTGCTGATTTTAGACAAGGGCTGTTGTTAACTTAAAGCAGTGTTCTTGTTTTCTCCAATGCACTTCATCTCTTTGGAATGGTCACGCAGATCCCAAGAACCTGGAAACGCCATTCTTTTTGTGTAAATCTGACTTCTAAAGCACAAGTTGGTGTGGCTTCAGCTTGTCTGCAATTTCCCTGGGGACTTTAAAGGCACCGATTTTAGCTTTTTCTTCTATTCAGTAAAGCTCATGTGGTTCTGGGTAGTGCAGAGTTAACAGTATGCAGAAAATCCAAAAAGCTTAAAATTTGTAGGGCTGCAATTGCTTGACTAACCCTGTGGTGTGTAAACTCACTAATCTGCATTGGTGGGGTACAGTAACAAAAAATTACACTTTTCACAATTGTTAACATAATTGATTTGAGGGGACCAACCATGGGAGCGAAGTTCAGCTCAAAGATATTTCCCACCATAGTATTTGTACTCCTTCCCAGCCTGTCTGTTGTTAGATTTTCAAACCATAAATTTGGATTGTTGTAAAAGTCCCTGATGGAAAATTTATAAACAGTATATTTGTTTTATTATGGTGCATTAAACAAAGATGTTAATTTTATACTAGATGCTTTAAAACTTTCTTCCAAACTATGTCTAAAAAACTTTCCTGGTACAACAACTTAAAAAAAGAAGAAAGAAAAAATAAAAAAAGGAAGGAAGAAAATAATCTGGAATCTTAAAACCCTCTTTAAAACTTAGGGATGGGTTTTCTTGGTTGAAATATTATGCAGATAGAAGCAGACTCTCCCAGCACTTCCCAATTAACCTCCAGATAAACTGTGTTAGAGACTGAGTTTATAAAGACTTTCCTGTGCTTTGTATTTCAGGAAAGTCGCAATTCAAAACGCAATATATTACTTGTTGTTTACATTGTAACAAATATTAGTGAAACAATTTGACAATTGATTATATGCTTTTCATATAGGACATCTAAATCTCTTAGATAATCCATCACATGATGATAGAAGTCTTTTTTGTATATACATTTTGTATATAAATCACCACCTCTGTGTTCAATTGCACATCTGCAATCACTTGCATATGTGTGTATGCATATGATAGGTTTTATTCTAATTGTGCATTTGAATAGATTTACACAGTCAAATTCTGTAATTCTGCACATTCTACCAAGTATAGAAGTCCAGTGGAGTGCATAGGCCCTGCTTACTTTCCACAAAGCAAGGATTTGGTTCCGTTAGGATCTTTTACAGGACAAAGTAATGAGGTAGGCCTGGATACTGACAGTTCAGTTAGACTCAGAGAGTACACCAGGGTTTCCCAACATTTCATATTGTGGAGCATCTCTTAGTAGTGAGGCAATCTCATGATTACTCTTTCGAAATCAAAGTGAATTCCTCCCACATACAATCAGTTTCCACTCCAGACAAAATCCATTCCACACTTTCCCCCACATACACGTTCAAAATAAACTCCCACTGCTGTTGATGTTGCCACCCCACAAGCCCCACACGTGTACAAATTTCCCTCATGCTAAAACTCAAGTTCAATCAACCTACTACCTTCAGGCATCCTGGTTTCTCTATGCCTACTTTCCTCACTATTTCTCCACCCCTACCCCAAATCTCCCTCTAGGTCCCTGACTCCTTTTTTTTTTTTCTTCCTAGGTCTAGGTCCCTGACTCCTTTTTTTTTTTTTTTTTTCTTCCTAGGTACCTTGATCTGGCCTCCTTTCTCTACCTTTTTACCTCCATTTATCTCCCTCCTCACAATAGAAGTTGAAACCAGTTTTTGCTAACATTCCTTCATAGCCTGACTTCTCATGTGGTGGTCTCAATGGCTTCTTTTTGTGGTAGTCTTTGTAGTAGCTATTCCCTTAGCAATTCCAGTAGTTTCTTTGTTGTGTGATAAGCAATCTTTCTCTCAGTAGCAATCTCTCTGGTGGCTCCCTAGGTGGTGTTGCAGTGAGATTTCGGGCAGCCACTCCTTCAGGTAGCAGATGTCTTTATGGTAGCTCCTCCATGACCTTGTAGCAGCAGCTTCCTTCTGGGGTGGGTGTTGGTAGAGTTGGGAACTCCTTTTATGGAGCAACAGACCCCAGTGGTATCTGTGGTTCTATGCTTTTAGGTGTCCTAGCAGCAGTTGCACCCAAAGGATGGAGCCAGGATCATCGTGATGCTGCGCAGCTCTTCATGTGCCACTGGGAAGGGCTTTTAGACCACAGTTCAGGAACATCTGGAATACATACAACCCTTAAGTTCTTGGTTCTCTATCTTACTTGCTCATCAAGAAGGAGGAATCTACACGAGGGTGTGAGAAGGTAGAGCTGCACATCCAGGGTTCCCAGATCTGGGTTGTATCCTTAGGTGGGGACTGAGTCTATTTATTGAAGACAGAACCTTGCTGACAAACTACTCTTTTTCCCCCCCACTGCTGAACCAGTGAATGCACTTCCAACTTCTATGAATTGTTTTAAAATCCTCAAACAATTCTTTTTTTCATACACGGACACCAACCAATCCTGAGGCACTTTGCTAAAACGATATTTGTCATCAAAGCACAGTGCTTTTGCCCACATGCTGCCAAATTTCAAGTCTATCTCATTCACACAGTCCTCTTGTAGCTACTTCATTCTCTTCCTAAATTACTCTTATACCCAAAACCTGTTTTGGGGTCTCACTGAGGTAGCTCAAAGTAGTAAAGTTACTCTGATTATTTTTTACTACTTGCATTTTGTAGCATTTTGTTTCCCTTCTTGCAGGCTTCATTTTCTTGCCTGTTTCATTACATGGACCAGAAACCCTCAGTCTCCAGTCATTGCTGCTTATCTTACTACTTCAGAGTTGCACTGCACTCAGCTTTGGCTAAGGTTAAGCAGTCCACCTTGGACTGCTACCCAGAATTGCTCTGTGGATGAAAAATGTCAGACTAGCTATTTGCTTCAAGAGCAGTTTCATCAGTAAAAAGCAGAAAGCCTGTTTCCCCGTCATTGCTGAAAGCTAGTATGGTTTTGCCTAATATCAGGAAACTGCATCTTCTCCCAGCTATTGCTCTCTCCCTTCTCATCCAAAAGGACACCAGATGTGGTAGTACTTTATACTGTGGCAGTACTCTCTACTCCTGCCACATACTTCCTTTTGAACCTGGAGTGGGGATTCCCAGAAGAAAGAAAAATAATATAGTCCAGCAGAGACCCAAGAGCTAGACCTCAAGTCTACAGGCAATAAGTTAGCCAATCAGTTGCTTAAGTTAGTACTGCTGCCTGTTCAGTATTTCACATCTGACTGAAGAATATTCAATGACATGGCAAACCAAAACTCCTTTCTTCCTCGTGGATTTCAGTATCCCTGCCCTCTAGGTGTCCACACTGTTTCAATCTCCAGAGGTTGCTGCTCCAAGGTGTAATCAAAAGCTGTACTATTTGTGAAGCACATGTTCTCTCCTTGAAAACACAGGACTCCTTGGTGCTAACTAGCCTGAACTTTTTGACCTCCAGGGTATGCTACAAAGCCCACCTACTTTCTTCCCCAAAAACTTGAATACAAGTCTCACTTAAGGAATAGGTTTTTTTATGTCATGGATATTTTGAGACTTGACCAGTTATCTGTTGGAGTTACATAAGTGTAGTGCTTTTAAATACGAGTGCCTAAAGTCTAGGGCAAGCATTTTGTTTGTATAATTCAGTATGTATTGATTTAAATCAAAACTAGTTGAATCACTGATTTTGATAATCATTTAACTCAACAAGCATAAAACCTTGATTTAAATAATAGACTTTAATCATGTTGTGAATTTGTATTTTTTAGGTATTTTCCTAAAGAAAGGTTGAGTCTCGTTAATTGGTAACCATTAAAAAATGTTGATTTTGCAAAATCAGCCTAGTATTTACACTAAATTTGGTTCTTCCTTTTGCTAATCAGGAGGATATACATACATACACACTTCTTTAAGTAATTATATAACATATTTATTCAGATTCTTAGTTTTTACATTTTTAGAAATGGTGAATGATGCATTTCTTATTAACTAGATGATTAATTTTTTATTTGTGATTATTGTGTCAAGCCCAATTTGGATAGAAATTAAAATTCCATTAAAATGCACAAAAACAGCATTTTAGTTTTATGCAATAAAAATATTAACATGTTTGATAATAAGAAAAAAATGTTTATCAAAACATGTTTTGCAGTTAAAACTGATTAAAGGAAGTATTTGTAGTTAGTGAAATAGTGACATAGTGGTCACCATGTCCTTCAGGATTTTAGAACCAGTATAGATCATACTCTCTCACACCTAGATTTTATTCATAGATTGGGAAAAGGAAAACAAGTTTTCCTGCTTTTTTTAACTCCCACTTGATTTCTGACCTTTGAATGAACTAGTCATTGAACTGAACTAGGTGAATAAACTGAAATGAAGAAAATATTCTCTCTGCAGCTGCAGAAAAGGCTACTGCTGTCTAAAGCTTGTTTAGCAAACTCTGGTTCCAGATGTTTAGCCAGTGACTTCCACTTGTTCTGTGGTTTGACTTTCTTTGAAACTTGGCAGCAAACATGTATTGCTTATATTATTTTTTTGTATTTAAATGATTTAAATAGATCATAATAAGTTGTCAATTTCAAATGTATTTTAAATCGTTTTTTTAAATAAACCTGTTTAAAAATCAGATTTTTATTTAAATTAATGTTTTAATTTTTTTTTTAAATCTATGCTGGTATAGTTTAACATAAGTGCTAATCACATTTGTCTTGACAATGTTTCAGCTCGGTGCCTTCACGTTTCATTTGTCTTAAATAATCCATGAGAACCTCTGGACTTTTGAACATACACAGGTTGTTCACACAGTCTAACCAGAAAAAGATCCTCTACCATAGGAATTAAGGAATCAGATGATATATCCCAGCTGATGTCTTAGATCCTCCCAAAATGAAATTCCAGAAGGGGTTGACCCTCTTCACTTCACCCACTTACCTCAGGATAATCCTGAGCAATAGATGGGCCTTGTAACATTCACTAAAGGTCATATGTGCTCACTGAAATGAGATTTGAACTCTGAGAAAAGGAATTTGTCATTTTCCAGGAAAAGTAGTATAGAATAGGATGAAGTGGCTGATCCTGAGTTGAATAATGTATTAAATTAAAACCATTGCATGTATTTATATTGTTTATGAGCTGGGTGAATCCTTGTTATGGGTTGAGTTAAAACCTAATTCAATTTGATATGTGAACACACCATTAATTTAAGTTACTTGTAAGACAGAGTTTCAGAGGCCACACCAAAAATAAGGCTTAATGGAGTCTGCCCAGAAACTTGTACAATGTTGTCTCCCAGACACAGAGAGAGACCAAACAGTGAGAGAAAGAGGGAGAAGCAAGAAAGTCAAGCAGAAGCCTCTGGGGTCAGTATGATTCTGGGAAAAGCTAGAAAGAAAGATTTTGCATCTGTTGGCTAAAGAGGTTTAGAGTTGTAAGCTAAAAAACTGCTCCTTTTGTTCTTAGTTTCTCCTGCATTTGGAGAAGCAGGACTTTTGACATTCCTTGTAAATACATGATTGCATCAAACAGAATACCGGACTTCCATTTTCCAACTGGAAATGCCCCAGGGCATAGGCGCAGACTCCGTGGGTACTCAAGGGAAAAAAATGGTGGCTGCTGAGCGCCTATCGGTGGTCCCCTGAGCAGCTCTTCCTGCTCCCCCCAGTGCCTCCCACCTGCTGGCAGCCCCGCCAATCAGTGCCTCCCGCCTGCCATGGATCAGCTGTTCCAAGGCATGCAGGAGGTGCTGGGGAGCAGGGGGTGGAGCGAGGGTGGAGCGTGCTTGGGGAGGGGGTGGGAAGAGGCACGGGTGGGGTCTTGAGGTAAGGGGTGGAGTGGGTGCAGGGCCTGGGGTAGAGCCGGGGGTTGAGCACCGTTCCCCCACCCCACCCCCACCCTGGCACATTAGAAAGTCGGTGCCTCTGTCCCAGGGCCCTGAAATTTTACTAGCTGCTCAGATCAAAAAGGGGCATCAGTATTATGCCCCAAACTACTACTTTAAAAGTTGAATCAATGGGACAATAACAAGGATGCCAGTATAATTTGTACTGACTGCTGCTCATGGATGTAATAAAAAACCCCTAAGCAAATGGAAGGCAGGTTCTGAAGTAACAATTTACACCCCCAATCCTGCAAATTGCTTTAACTAGGCAGAATCCCATTGATGACACTGAGACACTGAACAGACGCAGGGGTTTAGAGTAACTTGCACAATTAATGTCCGAAAGGTTAAATTAAAAACCTTATTTGCACTTGATATAAATCATACCAAAGGATTTGTGTTTTTGACAAATTGCTAATTCATGGGACTATTTTAATGGAATGTCTCTTTAAGTATGATAAAGTAGCTCTTAAAAATACAAGCACTTCCAACTCCATCGGCAGTTACTTCCTTTAATAGATAGAAATCATGAGTCACACATTACAAAGTGGAAATCTTATCTTGTTGGAAAGGTCCTGGAAGGCGTTGGATTTTTCCTTATGTTTATTCATATTTACTTCAATCTTTTTCCAAGCACTGGAATATATATTCCAGGATTATTCTTCTACTATATATATATATATGAAGAATATATGAAGAATAATCCTTTTTAGGGGGTGTGATACAGGAGGGTCAGGGAGCAGCAGTAGTAGAGTGTGAGAGGGGAAATATATAAGCCCTAGGCTAATTAAGGCGTGGTTCCCTGGAGACTAGGGAGGGTGGCTACAGGTTAATTGGAGCACCTACAGTCAATTAAGGCCCTCTCAGGAACCTAATAAAACCCCCTGCTGCAGGCAGACAGAGGAGGAGGAGGAAGGAGTTGGAGCAGAGTGGTTTGGAGTGGAGCAGAGAGCAGTTTGGAGGAGTTGAAGCAGAGTGGATTGGTGGTGGAGCAGAGAGCAGTTTGGAGGAGTTGAAGCAGAGTGGATTGGTGGTGGAGCAGAGAGCAGTTTGGAGGAGTTGAAGCAGAGTGGATTGATGGTGGAGCAGAAAGCAGTTTGGAGGAAAGCAGAGGAGAGTTTGGAGAAGTGCTGTGGTGGGCTAAGAAGACCAAGACCTTAGGTAAAGGGACACCTGGCTTGTGCAGAGGGAAGGCAGGAAGCCCCACAAGCAGGAGAGGGAAGGAGCCCAGGGGAAAGTATCACTAGTACAAGTGGTTTACCCGCTAACCTAGGGCCCCTGGGCTGGGACCCGGAGTACAGGGTGGGCCCGGGTCCCTCCCTCTCCATTCCCCTTCTCTGGGATACTAGTGGGACAGCTGATACCCCAGTTCAGGGGCAAGAAATAGCACCCTGAAACCCCCCCCACAAGAAGAGAAAGCGCAGGACCCATCATAGTAGTGCCAGCAATTTGCCACAGGGGATAGAGTAGATGACCTACTTTTTTTTTTCTTTTAAAATTATTGTTAACCCTTAGAGATTTCTGACCTCTGGATTGGTGGATATCAGCAAATGAGAACAGGACAAATTTTCATCAACTGGAAACTTGTGTTCTGATAGCTTAAATGGCCACAGATTTGAAGCTGAAAATGCTCCTTCTGTACGGGAATATTTAGTGCTTTTTCTTTATTAGTGAGCATCTACTTTAGAAATTGTACACTTAGAGAAGTTGACACACTGGGTGTTGAATGTTCATTAGTAAAATTTTGTAAATGGTTTTGGCAGATGGTACCTAAGGATTATATTGTAACTATTTTCCAAAGCGATTTTCTGTTAAGATTTTTTTTAAACAACTCTCGAAAACTGATAATATATACTAACAGCACAAGTGCCCCTAAGAGCTTACTGTAAATGTGTGAGTTGCCTGTTCTGTTTTTCCCTTGGATTGTTGGATTGTTAACTCTAAGAAGTTGGAGAAAGAAGGGCTTCCCTGGCTCTTCCATGCAGAGTTCCTGTTTCCATCTAAACCTTTTGTGGAAACTCTAAATCATGTATTGAACTTCTTGATTTAATACAGTATTGAACAACTTCACACATTTTGTGATACCTGGTAAAATATGTCGTCTTAATCACAGAATACATACACGCATAAAGTTTGACTTGGTTGTAGGGGTGTCATTTTCGTGACATTTCCTTGTGCAGTTTTATTTCAGAGGTGCCTGTCTCCTCGACCCCCTTTTTACAGATGGGAAACTGAGACACAGGGAGACTAAGTGATATTTGCCTGTCACATGGGAACTCTGTGGCAAAGCGTGGAGTTGAACCTGCATCTCCCATGTCCCAGGCCAGTGCCCCAACCAACTGGTCCCTCTTTCTTCTCTATTAAACTGTATAGTAATTGGGGTGGAAAAATCTCAATTTCTAACCACTAATGCAAGGAATGTCAGGAAGAGAAATCATTTCAGTAGCTGTCACCATAGAAGAATTAAAGTGTAGCTTTTCAGTAATTAAGCTGTAAACTACCTTATGCTTTACATTCTAATAAGCAAGATTGCCCTGTCCTCTTAGGGTCCAATCTTGCACAATATAACTCCTGTAGGCAGTCCTGTTGACTTCCATGAGAGTACTTCCAATGCTAAGGGTTTGCAAGATTGAGGGTATGTCTACACTGCAGTTAAAAACCCATGATGGACCCATGCCAGCAGACTCAGGCTTGCTGGGCTCAGGCTTGTAGGCTGTTTAATTGTGGTATAGATGTTCAGGCTTGGGCTGGAGATCGGATTCTAGGACCCTGTGAGGCGGGAGGGTCCTAGAGCCCAAGCTCCAGCCTGAGCCCAAGCATCAACACCACATTTAAACAGCTCCTTAGCCTGAGCCCTGCAAGCCTGAGCCAGTTGATGGTGTCCAATTGCAGTGTAGACATACCCCGAGACCCTTAGTCTTTCTGTGTTCTGGACTACTTGTTCTAACTGGATGGGCAATCACTTATTAGCAAAGTGATTCCAATGCTTAGATACCTTTTTAAAAGTAACACTTAATATGAGGAATGACATGGAAATGGCCAGTGCAGTCATGTTACTCTTTAGTCATTTTGGGGCAGCTGTGTAAAACAGGCTGTTTCCATTTATTGCACTAAGGAAAATTGGCAGCTCATAACACTTGATATTCAGTGGTTACAGTAATACGGAGCCTAATCTATCAGACGATCTGCACAGGGATTTAGACATTCCAACACTGAGCATTACAGCACCTAATTGTTAGGTGCCTGGAAAATCACGAACAACACTGTGATCCACAAAGCCGAACAAGGCGCCTAGCTTCCTATACGTAGAATAGAAAGAGATAAATGCCTTAGAATGCTATCCACAAGAGGAAGCACACTACTCACAGAGCTTCCTAAGCTAGCCAAAGGCTAGCTGACCAGACGCTGTGTGCTAAGCCCCACCTCTCTCTCAGAGATAGGCTTATAAGTTTGTGCTGCAGGGAGGCGCCTATCTCTGCTTAGCAATCCACAAACAAGAGCCAGCCACCTGGAGTCCAGCATCTTAGATAACTCATTCCTGCAGGAAATGCTTTAGATAAGTGCCTGCCTCACTCCACATAAAACAGGGAGCTGGTGTGTGTGGCCACCGTACACTTTAAGCCCTGTGGTTAGAACGCTCACCTGGAATGTGAGAGAGCAAGGTTCAATTCTCCCCTCTGTGCCAGAGGGAGAGAGAGATTTGAATAGGGGTCTCCCACCTCTGAGGAGAGTGCTCTAATCACTGATAGTCTGATGTAGACTTCCTTAATCTCTCCTGTTGAAGCTCTTCCTCTGTGGATAAAGAGTGATTGGAGCAGAGGGGCTGTTTTCACGGTCTCGCTCTCTTGGCCCAGTGTCTGTTCCACTGTGAATAAATACTTAGTCATTGGGCCAGAGAGAGACATGATCCAAAATTTTCTTGGAAAAGTGAAAGAATATCGGGTTATTTTATGATTTGCCAAACAAAAGACTTCACTTAAAAAAGCACAAATAAACTAATTGTACAAGTGCAAAGGACGTGCAAAGGATCACCAACAGAAACCTAGCAAGGAAATAAAGTTCTACCCATCTTTGCAACCATGACTTCACATTCCTTCATTCCTTCTCCCACCAGAGAAGAAGGGTAGCTTATAGCTGACGAGTCAGGAGATAGTAGGCTGAATTTCTGGCTCTGCCACAGATTCCTGTGTCACTTTGGGCAAGTCACTTCATCGCTTTCCTTCAATTCCCCCTCTGTAAAAGAATACTTCCTTCTTTCACTGGAGTTCTGAGAGAATGGCCAAAGAATGTATGCCACACTAACAGGATGAGGGACTCTATTAGGAGAAACAGTGACTCTGAAAAAGACTTGGATCATGGTGAATAATCAGCTGAACATGAGCTCCCAGTGTGAGGCTGTTGCTAACGTGGCTAATGTAGAAATAGGGGAATATTGAGTCAGAGTAGGGAGGTTATTTTACCTTTGTATTTGGCACTGATGGAACAGCTGCTGGAATCTTGTGTCCGGTGTTGGTGTTCACAATACAAGATGGTTGTTGATGAATTTGAGAGGGTTCAGAGAAGAGCCACGAGAATGATTAAAGTTTTGGTAAACATGCCTTTTAGCAAAAGTTTCATGGAGTTCAGTTTATTTAGCTTATTAAGTAGAAGGCTAAGAGGTGACTTGAGCAGTCTACAACTACCTATATGGGGAACCCAAATTTGATAAGAGGGCTTTTTAATTAGCAGAAAGAGATATAACAAGGTCCCATGACGGTAAGTTGAAGCTCGATAAATTTGGAAAATAAGAGGCACATTTGTAATGTTGAGGGTTTATAACCATTGGAACAACTCACTAAGGGTTGTGGTGGATTTTCTATCACTGGCAATTTTCCCACTGGATATTTTTCAAAAAGACATGATTTTAGTTCAATCCACAGCTATTGGACTTGAAGCAGAAATTAATTCAGGGAAGTCCTATGGCCTGTGTTATGCAGGAGGTCAGTCTAGAATGATTTATCTATTTTAGGTATTTATACAGTCCCTATCACCATAATATCTGAGCACCTCACAGTTCTGAAAGCATTTATCCTCATAACATCCCTGTGAGGTAGGGAAGTACTGTTAATCTCCCCTGGACACCTGGCTTCCTACTCCAAAATCTTCGCATATCCTTGCTCTCCAGATATCCATCCTGGAGCACCCATGTTTCTCCCAGTGCCTCCACACACCCGTGTATCCCCTATTACCTACCCTTCCTTCCTGGCACCCCATGGTCTATGTGAGGAGTAGAGAGAGTGATTTGGGGAAGCAAGCTGGTGGCATCGGAGAACAATAGTATCTGAGGGTACATCGACCCGGCAAAGAAAGCCCATCACACCAAGTCTCAGAGCCAGGGTCAGTTGACTTGGTCTTGAGTGTTTAGCTAGAGTAACAGGGCACAATTTTTGAAAGGGAGCATTTTTAAAAGTTTCTGTTGCAGAAATTAGTAGTTATTTTACTAAAATAACTCATTTGTCCTCAGAAGAGTTATTGTGCCAAACTGAGACTAAAATCAATGATTAAACTGATAAGTATTTTAATTATTTTTCACTGCTTATGCATATCTCAATGTACTCTTAGTTATAGAGTTCCTACTTACACTTTCATAGTAACTAACACATGGATTTCTTCAGTGTTCTAGAATTTTAAAGGCATTGTCACTTTATCCAAAGAGTGGTATTGGTTCTTATAGAAAATCTATTACACTTCTTTGGAATACAATGTTTTAATGATACAGAGAGTGGCAAATAATACACATGAAAGACTCAGGATGCTAAATGTATACAGTTAAAAAAATATGATGCAAGGGAAATAATCTGTCTTCAACTACCATCAAGGTAACAATATAACTTAAGGGAGGGAGATATAACTTTAAGAAGGAATCTATTTCACAAAAGAGTAGGACAGAAAAGCCCTGGCCTGAAAATGAGAAAAGGAAAGCTTCAGCTAGAAATAAGAGTTCAGAAATTGGGTGAGAGTTCACAGGAAGAATTTTAGGATTCAGATTAAGTGTTCCTAGTTGTATGAGCAAATGAGGAGTGACAGATATTGAAGGAAACTGTTGAGTCACAGAGATGTCCAAGAACAGGTTAGAATAATCTGTCAGTGGAACTGTTGTAGTCAAGTAGTCCTACAATCAGCACAAGTGTTGGGGTCAAACTGGATGAACCAAAGGTCTTATTCAGTTAAGATCCAATTTGTAAAACAATCATGAATATTTTGTTGTCCAGTTAACAGAGCAAGTGGTGTTGGATGACTATGTGTAGAAAGTTAATCTCTTTTTACTTGCAACATTCAGAATAGGTAAATTATCATTCACCCACTGGTCCAGATGTCATGATGGAACAAGCACAAGAATCCCCATAGCAATTGCTTGTCATATTTTCCTGTCAGTGCTTAAAAACAGTTGACTTTCTCGTTAACCTTTTCCTCCCTATGGATATTGCCCTCCATCCCTGAGAAAATGGTTTCTCTTTAATGATTCTTGTTTAGAAGTTTATTGCATTTCAATATGAACTTGATTGTTTTTTAATGAAGGAAGCCTGAATACATTGAGTACACTCATTAATTCCAAAGATAGGTGGTGGGTGAAGGAGGGGGAAAATCAAATGTTATAGCCACTAATCCCTTATTGTTTGTGCTCTATATCGGAGATCCCAACTAAGTGGTACATTACTAACTTGCCAAGAATGAAGGCAATACCTACGTTTATTTAAAATGGAATAAACTGAACTTTCAGTGTTCAGAAGTGATAGCTGTGGAGGCTATATGTCCAATTGTGCAGTGCTCTATCATAACCTGAGTGTAGGCTACTCATACATGCATGAACTAAAAAGACCACAGTGAGTGGACAGGTTGCCTCTAGGAAAGTTTTGGAGAATTTTTAGGTTTTTTTACATGAACTTCACTGAGATTGGTAATATGGCTGGTTTGGTATTGTATTAAGAACTCAGTTGGAGGAGCCTAAGGGCTGGTCCACACTAACACCCCCCCCCCCCCCCCCGTCGAACTAAGATACGCAACTTCAGCTACATTAATAACGTAGCTGAAGTCGAAGTCTCTTAGTTCGAATTTACCTGTAGTCCACACGCGGCGCACAGGCTCCCCCGTCGACTCCGCCTGCTCCGTTCGCAGAGCAGGATTACCGGCATCGACGGGGGAGCACTTCCTGGTTCGATTTATCGCGTCTAGACAAGACGCAATAAATCGAACCCAGAAGATCGATCCGACGCCTCCGATCCAGCCGGTAAGTGTAGACTAGCCCTAAGAATATGTGTATGCTGTGTTTTAAAAATTCACAGCAGCGAGACTCAAAGCCTGGGTTTACAGTCTTGGGTTTGATCCCACTCCCATGAAAGTCAGTGACAAAGCTCCTATCAAGGGATGGGATAATCAGTGGAAGAATAATCATGCCCCAGTCTTTATGTAGTAAATTATGTGGATATTAAAAATGATGATATTACTCCTTTTTATTTAATAGGGTGCAGTTGTAGGCCACCAGTTATCACTTTCCTTGTTTAAGAGTTCTACGTGTTTTTGTTGTGAATAAACTCTATGCTAATATAAACATGGTTCTGTTTGTGCTATGCTTCCACATATATTTTTCTTTGCTAACAAGCAATCTCACTTTCCATCTTTCAGCTTTTCTGGGAGAAGAGGCTACAAGGCCTAAGTGCTTCTGATGTAAGTGAACAAATTATAAAATCCATGGAGCTACCTAAAGGTCTTCAAGGTACTGTATGCCTTTAGTAACTACGCTATGCCTAGTAAGCAGAATGTATAAAAAAAAGATCATGCTAGCTTTTCAAATATTCTTAAGCTGTTACAGTATGTATCTCTGACTTTGATTTACTTTAGTAATCCTCAGATCTTGACATGTGCTTGCTGGCAGAAACACCTGTCTCCTCAAAAGGGGTTTCTCTTTTATCAAGTTACTTACTTAACTAATATAAAGAACATTTCAGAGTTGCAGTGTTTTCTTGGCACAAGTGCAACTGATGTGAAATTCAATAAGTTACAGGTCACAGTTAGTAACTGTTTATTCTACCACATTGGAGACCTCTATAGGAATTTGAAAGAGTTGTGAAAGACTTCACTGCTACTTGCCAGCATTGGCTTCGTTCCTTGCGGCACTGAAGTAAAGAGAATTGAGATACTGGTATAGATTAACGTTAAAAGCTACAAAGATAAATTGTATTTCAAGACCAAATGTTACATTAAGTGTACTTGAAGACAAGATAATTGCTGGAGAAGGAGCCCAGATCACTAAATTGGTTGACCTTTGAGGAAACTGTAGCCAATTTGTAAGTTACCACTTTACAAATAGCAAATATAGTAGATATTTGGGTTTTTTTACTATATGTTAAAATTGCATTAACATGGTTTCAGAGTCATTTGTTAAAATGTCATTTGTATTTTATAGTCATTATTGCCATTAGATATGTGGTCTTAAGCACTGTTCCCTCTAAGCTGTGCGTGTGTGCGCACACACACAGATCTTAAACCCTGCGCACACGGTGAAACACCTTGAGCACAAAAATTTGTACAGAAGCACAACAATTTGTACAGAAGAATTTTTTTGGCACACGGCCTGTCAAAAATTAGAGGGAACGTTGGTCTTAAGGTGTATGCTCATACATCTGGATGACATCTTATACATAGTTGTCTTGCAAACAGGAGAAAGGCTGCCATTTAAAGTCATATATACCATGTGTACAGTAAGCCATCTGGTGAAATAAATTAATTGTGTCGTAATTTACATTTTAGGAGTTGGCCCAGGCAACAATGATGAGACCCTCTTATCTGCTGTCGCCAGTGCTTTGCACACCAGTTCTGCACCTATCACAGGGCAACTCTCTGCTGCAGTGGAAAAGAACCCAGCAGTGTGGCTCAATACATCTCAGCCTCTTTGCAAAGCATTCATTGTTACGGATGAGGACATTAGGTAAGGGAGTTGAGACATGAAATGTTCAGTAAAATGTACATTTTTGTATACTGAGCTTGCTCTTCATCTCTAATGAAAAACCAGAGCATATTCCAAAACATTAAACAGAATCATGTACTTTCCCATTTGAACTTAAGTGTATCTGTTAAACTGCAGAATAAACTGGTTGCTTCCTAAATATATTTAGAAGTTACTACAGAGAACTTTTTCCTGGGTGTCTGGCTGGTGAGTCTTTCCCACATGCTTAGGGTTCAGTTGATCGCCATATTTGGGGTCGGGAAGGAATTTTCCTCCAGGGTAGATTGGCAGTGGCCCTGGAGGTTTTTCACCTTCCTCTGCAGCATGGGGCATGGGTCACTTGCTGGAGGATTCTCTGCAGCTTGAAGTCTTTAAACCATGATTTGAGGACTTCAGTATCTGAGACATAGGTGAGAGGATTATTCCAGGAGTGGGTGGGTGAGATTCTATGGCCTGCATTGTGGAGGAGGTCAGACTAGATGATCATAATGGTCCCTTCTGACCTTAAAGTCTATGAGTCTATTTAACAGAATCAAGAAAAACATGCTTAGAGTGCTAGCCTGAGCCTTGGCAGACCTGGGTTCAAATCCCTGCTCTGCCACAGACTTCCTCTGTGACCTTGGACAAGTCATTTTGTCATGCTATGCCCCAGTTCCCAGTCTGTTATGTGGGGATAATAGCACTTCCCTACCTGAAAACTATGAGGCATTTAGATACCATGGAAATGGGGCCCCCAAATAAGTACCTTGGATAGATTTTTACCAATAAATTTGTAAAACATGAATACCCATTTTTCTATATGGTTTTTGAGCCGCAGAGGATCTGAGCTCTATTTTAGCCACCATTTAGCTTTTTGCGGTATATAAATTAGGCAGGACTGGAAAAGCTGGAGTCTGGGTCCTTTAGCTGGCAAGCTCTTCACCTTGTAGCCTTTCAGTCCAGTTTTTCTAATTGACAGAGCTGGGAATCGAATCCAAGAGTTTTGGCTCCCAGTTTTGTGCTCTAACCACATTAAGCATTTCACTTCTGGAATTCTGAACATTTCTTCCATCAGTAAAGATGTCTCCTGAATAGTGTTGAATAGGGTAGTATAAAGCTATTTTTTTTTTTTTTTTTTAGGAATCATTCATTAATGATTACTTATTCTATTCACTGTCATGCTTTTAATTTCCAAAACAGCAAACAAATATTACATTCATATAATCTGAATGGGATATTACTGCCTTTGTTCTATAGATATGAAAACTGAGAGAGACTAAATGACATGTTGAAGTCCTCCCAGGGAGCTGGTTTCAAAGCCAGCATGGGGCACTGGAGTTCCTGACTTTCAGTCCATGGTCCAGAGCTCTAGACCATGATGTTTGTTTGTTTTTTTCCTTAAAGGAACATCAACTTAAAAAATAAGACTTCTGTCTGAAAATATTTTACCTGTCATTGTTACAATTAACACCTAAAATCATACTATAACAGTAAAACAGTTATAAGAATAGTACAGTACAGTTATAACCATATATTATCACAGTAAAGCTGAAGAAGCGACGAGTTAGTCTGTTAGTCTATAAGGTGCCACAGGACTCTTTGTCGCTTCTGCAGATCCAGACTAACACGGCTACCCCTCTGATAGTAAAACTGAAGGACTGGGAGAAGATTTCTGTTTGTCACATTTGACAGCATTTTATTCATAGTAGGGCAGCTTTTCCTGTATTGTCAGTGTGTGAGGTGTGTTTTTTTTTAACTTAACAAAGGAGAAGATACACTTCTTAGAAAATTATAAATCACAACAATCGGCCATGAGGACTCAGGGCAGCGGCAAGTGTAGTAATTGAAATTACTTCTACCTCAACAGTGGCCCTTTTGACTGTTCACTACCAAGCACAGAACGCTTTCCTGCCCATTTGTGTAGGATTATTTTAACTAAACTTTATTACTGCGAGAAATGCAAAACAAAACTTCACACAAAGATCACGTAAGAAACTAAAACAGTGTAAAAGGTAGCATCCTAATATAGCCTCTCTGTTATAACACTGCAAAAAAAGGTGGTCATTCTAAAAAACACTAATTGCATTGAAAACTTAAGGGATGGAGAGAAAAAGCTTTGGTCACACATGGTCCAGAGGCAAGTAATGGCTGTGAATTTTGCAGACAGAGCATAACAGCTACCTCCACAGAGTAAAATTATTGCCAATTTGAGCCTTGGGAACTCTTTATTAGGATAATTACCACCATTACAAATTTATTAGAAGCTACTTACCAGTTATTAGAGCCTACAGAAATTGTAAACACTTGTGTAGAGGTGGAATATCCATCCCTATTATATGTTAGGATGAAGAATATACTGTTTTGTGTGTTTTGGATGGGGTGAGGGTTGTAAATCAAAAACTGGTCTCAAACGAAAAGGCACTAATTTTGTGGGACATCTTTTGTGCTTCTGCTATAACAGCAGCTAACCGCTATTTCTAGAGCTGTGTACATTTTTGCTGACAGAACAGATACAGCAGTGCTGGTACATAAACAAGAAAGTAAATGAAATGGAGCCGTATTGGCCTTCGCAGTATGGAAAAAATGAGGGGGGAAATCATAGTGGAGGTTCAAACAACACTGTAGCGTGGTCATGTACAGTTATTTGGACCAACATTTGCCTAAAGAACGCTTTATTTTGTGTTCTCTGTATCTAAGGAATAAAGTTTTATAATGTAAAAATCATGCTAGGCCCAGTGTATAAAAAGCTAGATAGTTGATTGTACAAGAAAACAAAACAATCTATTTAAAGTATGTTCAGAATTTGAAACTGTTGATCTTGGATTGCTCTGTTATTTAGGCGTGACATGGTTTCTTGCTGTAGCATTTTTGCTACAGTTAAAACTAGTATAACTTCATTTTAATTTGATTTTTGGAAGGTTTGTCTTCATATTCCCCCAGCCATTCGCATGCTTCCAGTTTGTTCTTCAGTGTAATTCTTTCCTACCTCCTCTGCCCACCACATACATATACAAGTAGCCGTGTTGTGTGGTTCTAGTTAAGAAAAATAGCCACCAGAACATATGTTCAATAACCTATGTGTACTGTCTTGTTCCACAAAAGCTCTTAGGGTGAAATTCTGGCTCCATTGAAGTCAATGGCAAAACTCCCTTTAACTTCAGTAGAGCCAGTATTTTGCCTCCAACCTGTATTCTATTTCTTTTTTTTTATTTTTTATTTTTAAAAGATTAGTTAATTGAAACTGGGAAAGGTATTTATTTAATAACAGGCAACCTTACATTTTATTTGATCCAAAGCGAGAAATGCAGCCATATTCGAAACTCAATCCAAAATCCTTAAATTAAAAACATAAAGTATCGCTTACAAAAGCATTTTAAAGTAGTTATCTAACATCTTTAGTATTCAGGACTAAACATTTTTCAGCTTGACGAGGAAACTTGCAGCAAGAATGTCAAGTAACCTAGAGTCGGGGTTTTTACTTTTTCTTCCTAGTGGAAGAGAGGTTTAATTATGAATAATTACAAGCTGCTTATGTGTAATTAATATTTCATATAACCACCAGCAGAGGGCACTTTTGCATTGCTGTTCTGCTTTTTCATCTGTACGAAGTGCTGATCTTTAAGAAAAGGCTAAAGAATCTTACTTTGCTAAGTTAAGTCTGTAATTTCCATAAAAGTTTTAATACATTGGCTTTGAATCCCTGCGTTGCTCACCTGTAAGTGCTTGATGTGTGTTAAGTCAGCAACTTTATTGTATAATTGATGAACACAACTCTTATGGCTTTCAAACTATTTGATTAAATCAACAAGCTCTTTGCCATTCCTTGCGATTAAATCAAATTGAATCTGTAACTTTTCCAAATGGTTCAACAGATGTTTCAGCTCCGTTAACACTTCTGTGTTTGGTGTAATTTTCATTTGCTCCTCCAGAAAACTGAAGTAAAAAGGAATGTACTGTGCATGGTGTCCAGTAGCAGCATACCAGCTTCCCCATCTTCACTTACTTGGGTTAGGGGTCAATTTTATAGGAAGATTTGAGCCCACAGCTTGGACTCTGATTTGCACATTGCTCTTTAAAACACAATTTTCTTCTCAGACAGTGTTTAAAAACCCTTTTGACTGTTGCTATTAGCTTGTCAACATTTAGTAAATTGGGCCTCCAAATATCACTAGCATTACAGGTAAGATGAACTGAGTTAGGCATTAATCTCTGAAGTAGTTGATTATAGGATGCGTTATCAGAGATAAATGCACTGATACCATCGAAATCCACACCAAAGGTATTCAAGCACTTGCAATAGTTTATGCAATGATGTTGTAATTAACAGACTGTAGGTAAATTGGATCAGCGAGGACAGCTTTCAGTTACAAGTCAGATGTGTCTTCACCATTTAGGCCTTGCAAAACAAATGAAATACGTAACACAACTAATTTCAGGTACCAGTTGATAGGTCAGTGGCCACGGACAAGCATCTAGACTGCTTCACCAATTCCATAATCTCCTGCTTGTGACACTTCAAGTCACAGCTGAGTTGATGAAGGAATTGCTTCATCATTTGCTAAATTCTGTCTGAAGAATTCCCATAGGTTTTGGTTGCCCGGCTTTTTAAGAGGGATATTTGTGCAAATAAACACCTCTGTTAGTCAAATTAGGGAGTTACATGTTTCTGGGTTTACAGTGGAATTTTGAAACAAGAAAGTCACCATCTTTTTTTCTTCTCAAGTAAAGCATTCGCTTCATTTTGAGTTTGTGCCTTTCTCTTTTGGCGAATGCTTATCAAGACACTTTTTGGTAGTCATCTACAGTAGGTACAGGAGAGCTGACCTGCATCAGTGTATAAAACTCTTGGTTGATACTATTTCACATGATCTGTGCAGACACCTTTTTAGCTTTTTAGAGACATCAATTTTCTTGTTTGTTTCTCACCTAGATTGCATTTAGAGCTATTCACAATACAACTCTCTATGCTACATATGTGTACAGCACTCTATGGTGTACTGACTGTACAGTTTGCTAAGGTGATTTTTTTGTATGAAATATATTATATTATATACATTTTCATTTTTAGAGAATATTGAAAAATAACATTTTTGGGGTATTTTCACGATTTCCATGCACTCTGTGAAATCATGACTTACACCGGGTCTTACGTGTGAGTAATCAACTCTGAAGCCGGCCATATCTGCGCATGCTACAGCAGAACAGTTATGGCCTCTATAGTGCCCTAGTGTAGGCGCTACCTACAGCAATGGAAGGGGTTTTTCCATCTCTGTAGGTAATCCACCTTTCCAAGTGGTGGGATTCTTCTGTCGACTAGCTGTATCTACACCAGGGGATACATAGGCATAGCCACAGTGCTCAGGGATGTGAATTTTTCACACCCTTGAGCGCCACAGCTATGCTGACCTAATTTTTATGTGTAGACCAGGCCTGAGTCAAAGTGCTAGAGAGAAGTAAGAAAATTAGGGTAAAAAGACAGTTTGGCCTCTGCTTTTACATCAGCTTTTCTACTGACCTCTGCTGCTTTGTTTTGTTCTCTTGCTCCCTGTGGAAGAGAGGGATGTACTTTGGGGAATGCTGGGGCTTACAGCTGTTCAGCTGAGCAGCTCCGGCGACATCCTCACAGGTCTCCCGCTTCCACGTTCGCTTGAGGCAGATTTCTTAGTGTCTTTGCCGCCACCGCAAATGGAAACAAAGGCACTGGATCCTCTGTGTATCCATCTAGCACACATTTCTTATGGTCCAGATTGGCTTCTACCTTTGACCAGCTTTAGTGATTTAGGTATACATTTTTTGTGCAAATGCTTTCCTGCTGAAAAATAGGATCTTGTCAAAAACGTCCGTTCTGATGCAAAATTACAGTTTTCTTGTGCGGAAACTGCAAAAAGAAATGTTTTGTTTCAGAGAAACACTTTGGAACTTCAACGAGAAATTTCTTTCATTTTGACTTAAAATGTCATTTTCAATTTGAAAAAACAAAGCAAAACAAAATGACATTTTGATTTTAGTGTCAGTTTGAAACTAAAATTCTTGTTTAGGATCTGTTCAAAAGTTCCTGTGGGAAAATGAAAATTTTTCACATAAGAAATTTTGACTGGAAAATGTGGGAAGAAAGTAGAGAAAAATACAGCCTTCAGTGATCAGAACTACTCAAGTGATAACACTTCCTAGGTATGGCTGTGGTTATAAGGCATAGAGTGCCATCATCAGAGGATCTGGACATGCACTGGACTCTGAATGATTCTGCTCTGATTTATATCCGTGAAAATCTGAAGGAAATGGAACTACACCAATGTAAAACTAGTGTAAAAGAAAAAGTTTGGGTCCACTGAGCAACTGGGCTGTATCTCTTGAATTTCCTGACCTATACTTTGGAGAGCTAGTTCATATTGCCTGCACTTTGCTTAAAAATAAATCACATTAATTAGCATTGTTACTGTACCCAACACTGCTAAAGTTCAACTTAATGTGATGTGCTGAGCAGAAAGATATTTAATCAAGTTTTAACAAGACCTTCTTTCACCTACAATGTGAACTTGACATAAAACGTGAAATGAAGCTTATTACATCTCAAACATTTCTAACATTGTATCTATATGCAGGTTGTGGCTTAATGAAGTACCTAGGTTAATGCTGAGTGAGATCTTCATGCCAAGGCCAGAGCAGCATAAAGGGTCTTAAAAGCCCCATATCTATCCAGGGAAAGAATCCCCTGGTTCAGGCACTGCTTACGACAGACAAAAGACTGCCTTTTGAGTAACCCCTCAGGAACAGATGGTGGGGCTGAGTCGAGGAGGGCTATGCTAGGGATGAGGCCGCAGCACTGAAGCCCATAGGGCAATAGGGAGGTTTCTGTAACTTAGACCCCCCCGGACTGTCTATTTACGCTGGGGGCTCCTCCAGCCTCCAGGAGCAGCTCGGGATCAGGAAGGGGTGGACACTTTAGTGTCACCCTTCCCCTTGGGCTAAGAGTTTTATGCTGTGTCTCTAAGAGATCTGTTTAAATTGGGTTTTGTAACATTCTCTTAAAATTTGCAAAACTCTACAAGGCACAAGACAGAATTTCATCCAATTTGTTTTAAAATACTTATTTTTAATAGATGTAAGTTGTCTGTGTATTGGTGGGTTGTTTTCTTTTTCTTAAATTAAACTAAAATTAACACAGCTGTCTGTTTAGCAGCTTTTCCTGTAGCATCAAACCGCTTTTTGAACTAACATTTTTATCTGAAGTCAAAATAGAACTTGGAATAGTTTCAATTAGAGACAATGTCCAGATAAAAACTGTACTTTTAAAATTTTGCCTGTTGTACTAGCACTTCAGTTTATTCAGTTCTGAGAATATACAATTTAAAAAGTCACTGTACTGTTTTGTTACATTATACTCAGGTTGAATAATTAAACAAGACCAGGCAATTGTAGTTTGTTTTTCACTTTATTGTTTCCAGCTGTGGTGATTGGATTCAGGACCTGTCAGGGGAATGTTTGAATATTAACCCAATTTAATCTAAATATAAAACTCCAGTAACTGTTTAAATTGGGTTTAACACTTGCAAAACTTAGATTTGGGTCTTAATTATGTTGATCCCCTTTTAACTTTTGCTCAGAACAAGTTAGATGGGTAATAAAATATATTTTATGAGGTTTAGTAAACTAGTGGCTATTTTAAAATGTTCTCAGGTGTGGAGTGACATTTAGAACCTAGAGGAATTTTCCCATCAAACTATAACTCTCTAAAGTAGAGTTCACATTTGTGGACTAAAAGTTTGAACTGTCATCTCAGAAAACATGATTTCTGTCGTGCTTTTAACATCTACTTTAGAAACAAATACTTGGAAGGTCCTCCTTTACACTTCCTGTGGAAGAATTTATATATACTGGTAAAACCTCAGAAAAAATAATGTAGTCTGGCAGAGAACTTATAGTTCTTTTCTCTGTTCCATATTGTGATACAGTAGGTTGTGTATTATTGTGCCACAACTGATGAGCCTTGAGAACTTATGCAATTATGTTTTTGAGTGATGGGTCTGTGAGAGCTAAATTGGTGGCTGAATATTTACAGTTGTGACAAAGCTCCAACCTTGTCTCAGTGGGTTCCGCGCTTCTTGGCAGATTACGCTAGCCTCAGAAGCTCACTGTGAGCCTCCACGTAGCCCTTCTCTCTCTAGAGGCAAGGGTCACAGCCTACTGAGCCATTTTCATCATAAGCCAGCAACGGAGGTGAGGAGAAACTATCCTCCCTCTCGCAGTCTCTGTTGTCTCCCAGTCTCAGTGATTAGTTGGGAGGTGGGGGAAGAGAGCCTGCCCTCTACTCCAGGCTCCAGCCCAGGGACCCCGATAGTAGCAGCTCTTGGTAGCTGAATTTTTGGAAAGAGGACGAGTACAATTCCCTGGACCACTTCCCCACAGCGGCCCCCACATCTACATCACCCTTACCTCAGGGCCTCCTTCCTTGTGCCTGATAGGGTTTGTACTGCTCCATTTCTCCAGCAGCATGGTTTCCTCCTACAGCACCTGACATACACACCCCCACCTGACCAACTGGGAGGCTTTTAACTAGTTTCAGCCAGCCCCTGATTGGCTTCAGGTGTCCCAATCAACCTAGCTGTCTTCCCTGCTTTCTGGAAGGATCTTAATTGGCCTCAGGTGTCTTAACTGACCTGGAGCAACTGCCATTTGCTGACCTTGGTAACAGGGATTTGTTTAGCCTGGGGCTAATCTCTCTGTCTCCCACTATTTTCCTATAGCCATCTGGCTTTGCCCCGTCACACAGTACACAAAAAAAAAATTAAAAATCCTTTTACCTGGTGCTGTGAAAGTCAGTTTTGTAGTAGGATTCATGACTTTGGCTTCAAAATGTTTCTGTTTAGACTAAAAACCAAGTCTTGCAAACACTTTCCTATGAGTGAAGGTTAGGCAAATGCTATAGTCCTATGTTAATATACACACAGGATTGCTACTGTTTCACATGTTTGTCTCTCTGTTTTTGAAACAGAAAACAAGAAGAGCGGGTGCAACAGGTGCGTAAAAAACTGGAGGAGGCACTTATGGCAGACATCTTGTCGCGGGCTGCTGATACAACAAAAGATATGGATGTGGAAATGGACAATGGAGATGATGCATAAGAAAAGAATCAGGTAAAGCCAAAAATCCAAATGGTTTTTCTGTGAGATAGGAAAACTTTGTAGTTATTAGCAGTGTTGATCTTAACAGCTGTTCATCTTAACACTGTCACTGAGACACTCAGTGGGCACTTACATCTCACTCAGAAGTTGAGCCCTGTTTCGTCCCATACAAGTATCAAGGAACATACATTGTGGCTGACAAAATACTAAATTGCTACCTCTGCATGCATGCTAAAACACAGAATATCAGATATATGCTGTCCAGGCTACCAGTGCAACAGACGAGGAAGACGTGACTATTTGGCCCAGTCCTGAAAATCCTTACTCATGCGAATAGAAAGTGGGTATTGATGCAAAACATTCTGATGGTCAAATTCTGAACATTAACATCTAAGGCTTCAATTTCTTTTTGAACATTCTACAAAAATTAATGATTTCTCCATTTTATTTTTTTTTGGTGAAAATTGCTTGAGTTCATAATTTCCTCATCCTCGGATTTCATTTGTCCCTAACCATTATCTGATGTACAGAATTTGCAGAACTACATAGGGCTTACATTTCATCCAGTTCTGTTTTTTTCTTTTATAAAAAATGTATTGGGAGTTTTTTCTAAAATAACTTCCCATGCCACCGGACAAGAGGGTTCTAATTCTTTCATTCAGCAATGGTATAGAATAACAGAAATGTAGGTCTACAAGGGACCTTGTAAGGTCATCTAGTCCATCCCGCTGTGCTGAGGCAGGACCAAGTATATCTAAACCCTCCCTGACAGGAGTTTGTCTAACCTGTTCTTAAAAAATCTCAGATGACAGGGATTCCATAACCTCTCCTGGTAACCTCTTCCAGATCTTAAATATCCTCATAGTTAGGTTAGATATTAGGGAAAATTTTCTAAATCTCCCTTGCTGCAGATGAAGCCAGTTTCTTCTAGTCCTACATTAATGGAGAATTATTGATCACTGTCTGTTTTATAACATCTTATACATGTTTGAAGACTGTTATCAGGTCCCCCTAGAGGAAACAAGACCTACAGGAAAAATTAAATCACTGATATGACCAGCTAAGCAGGCATAGTTATGAAATTGAACACAGTTAAGACTGATATCATGTGGGTCAGTAGAGATGGTACAGGGAAAGTGGATGTAAATATTCATGGAGGACAATTAAACCAGACTGATCAGTTAAAGTACCATGGTGGTTGGTTTATGGAAGACAGCAAGCTTGAACGTTGAGATACAGTCCAGACTGGGCAGTGCTGGAAGAGTGTGGAATAACATCTCAGTTGTTTTTTATGACAAGCATGTGCTACTGAAATGGAAAGCCTAACAGTATAGAACAATGATGTGCCCTACAATGCTGTGTGATGCAGAACCATGGCAGTAAAGAGACGGCGGGTTCAACGCCTGCAGGTATTTTGAGATGAGATGTCTCTATTCTATAAAAACAGTTACACAAAGAGACAGATTTCAGAATGAAAGCCTTAGGAGGGAAGTCAAAGTCTGTGATATGGCTGACAAAATCCAGCAAGCACAACTTTGCTGGTTGAGACACATACAGAGGATGAATGAAGAGGACCTGGTAAGTGGCAGGAGAGGGTAGTAGGAAAGAGACCATGAGGAAAGCCAAGGAAGCAATGGATGGATTGCATCAAAGATAATGGTAAGCAGGTAGACCTTAGTGCTGCCTCGGACAAGTGAAGATGGCAGATGCTTGTATGAGGACCTAACCCCACATGATGGGATAAAGAGAAGAAGAAGAAATCAGGTCCCCATCAGTCAACTTTTCTCAAGACTAAATGTGCCCAGTTTTTTTTAGCCATTCCTCATAGGTAGGGCCCTACCAAATTCACGGCTATGAAAAACGTGTCACAGTCCTTGAAATCTGGTTTCACCCTGTGAAATCTGGTCTTTTGTGTGCTTTTACCCTATACTATACAGATTTCACGGGGAAGACCAGCATTTCTCAAACTGGGGGTCCTGACCCAAAGGGAGTTGCAGGAGGGGTCGCAAGGTTATTTTAGGAGGTTTGTGGTATTGCCACCCTTACTTCTGTGCTCCCTACTTCTGGGCGGAGGCTGTTGGCTGGGATCCCAGCTCCGAAGGCAGCACCCCGCGAGCAGCCGTGCAGAAAGAAGGATGGAAATTCCACACCGTGCCACCCTTACTTCTGCGTTGCTGCCTTCTGAGCTGGGCGGCTGGAGAGTGGCGGCTGCTGACTGAGGGTCCAGCTCTGCAGGCAGCAGCGCAGAAGTAAGGGTAGCAATACCGCAACCTACCTTGCGACTCCCCCACAACTCTTTTTTGGATCAGGAGCCCTACAATTATGACATGTCATCTTTAAATAGCTGGAATCATGAAATTTATGATTTTTAAAATCCTATGACCATGAAATTGACCAAAATGGACCATGAATTTGGTAGGGCCCTACTCATAGGTCAGGTTTTCTCGACCTTTTATCACTTTTGTTGCTCTCCTCAGGACTCTCTCCAGTTTCTCCACCTTTCTTCAAGTGTGGCACCCAGAACTGGATACATTACACCATCTGAGACCTCACCAGTGCCTAGGGTGACCAGATATCCCGATTTTATAGGAACCGTCCCGATTTTGGGGTCTTTTTCTTATATAGGCTCCTATTATCCCCCACCCCCGTCCCGATTTTTCACACTTGCTGTCTGGTCACCCTACCAGTGCCAAGCAGAACGGAACACTTACTTCCCAAGACTTACATACATCCAAGAGAGACATTAGCCTTGTTGGTGAATGCATCAAACTGTTGGCTCACATTCAATTTGTGATCAATTATAACCCTGAGATTCTTTTCTGCAGTACTGCTGCCTAGCCAGTTATTCCCCATTTTGTATTTGTGCATTTTTGATTTAGCTAACATTTAACTCCTTGCAGGCAGCCACATTGCTCTCCTGAACATCACAACTTCCACTGAAGCCAGTTGGAGTTGGGTGCATATTAAAGTTCTCAGACTTTAGATTTTTTTTAAAAAATCCTGAAATAGTAGAAACATGCAATATAATAAAATACTTAAGTAAAAATCATCCTAGTGCAGAAAGGTTCTATTCTAAGCCCAGTGAACCACTTACTACTGCACAAGGGTGAATTTAGTCCTTTGTATTGAGTGAGGTTACTGACTTTTCTAAAATATATAAAGCAACACTTTTGATTTTTTTGGTGGGGGTGGGGAGGGTGAAAAGATGGGCTAGGTGTGAAATTATTTTCGTTCAATCTAAATGAATGACTATGATCATACTTTAACTCCTTTGCTTAGTTCTACTCAAATCACCTCTTCTAACAAATTTTATAAATATTTTTGTAATCACTCAGATACTTCTCTGTTGCCCATGAAGTCTTCTTTTCTCCTGCTTTCATTGGAGGCTGTGCAGTTACGGGTGGCTCAGGGGCTGTGCGCCTTTCCAAGAGCCTTCAGAAGTGTAGCAAGCAGGCAGGATTTAGACCCTCTCTTTTCAGAGCCATCTTGAGAATTAGCTTTTCCGTATCCAGTCTAATAGAAATGACACTCTATCTCCACAAAACATGTGGCCTAAAAAAAATCTTCAGCTAAACACCTGCAGCTGGCCCGCATCAGCTAACTTGGGCTGTTTAATTGCAGTGTAGACATTTGGGTTCAGGCTTGGGCTGGAGTCCCAAAGGTCCCAGAACCTGGACTGCAGCCCAAGCCTGAACATGTACACCACAGGTAAACAACCCTGTAACCCAAGCCCCGCAAGCCCAAGTCAGCTGACACGAGGCAGCCACGGGTGTTTAACTGTAGTGTAGACAAACCCATAGTGACGTCTCTTTCCTTAGTCCCTCTATATTCCCCTCCACCCCACTGCTCTCAGCTTGGCAGATAAATTCAGTTAGAGCAGGGGTTCCCAAACTTGGTTCGTGGCTTGTTCAGGGTAAGCCCCTAGCGGGCCGCAAGACACTCTGTTTACCTGAGCGTCCGCAGGTAGGCCACTCGCAGCTCCCAGTGGCCGTGGTTCGCCGTTCCCGGCCAATGGGAGCTGTGGGAAGTGGCGCGGGCCACAAACCAAGTTTGAGAACCCCTGAGTTAGAGCATTCCTAGTAGGCTGTACACTGTATCTGCAGTGTACACATGCAACCCTCTGTGGAAGGAAAGTTATACCTGCTCTACTTAAGAATGGAAACTTTGTTTCTGCTGTTAACTTCCTTCCTCAAAATGGTCCCATCCACCCTAAATGTTCTTCTCTAAAGCATATACCAAAATAGAGTTTCCATCACTTTCCAAAAGAGAAGCACTCCCATTTCTCTCTTCCAAAATAGCTTGAATTTATTGCTTTACATGCTAGGTTGTTGCTAAATTGATCTGTACAAGTATTTGCTAAACCCTTTTAGAAATAATTATCCAGAAGGATGACAACTAATTCCCATGTTCCTATTGAGCTAGCATTCTGAAAGTTGGTAATCATTCACTATGGGATCTTGAGTACAGGAAACAATCCAAACTTTGAGATGTGAGCTTTCCTTAAAAAATAAGCAACAGAATAACTTAAAAGAAAGTAGTCTTGTGTGAGGTGGTCACATTGGATCTGAGCCCTCCAATTTGGAGAAATTTAAATCAGTCAGTTTCATTTCATGGAGTTTAGTCAAAAAAGTTGTTGAAGCATATTAATACACTTGCTGATGTAGACGTTGACAGTCATGCCCACCCAAAGGAGAGACTGCTGTCAAGTAGTTCAGCATGTAGCTTAGAAAGTGATCATATTTATTTAAAAATAAAAATATAAAGAAGTGAACTAGACGGGGTGGCGTAGACACTGAGCTATTTCAAGGATCTAGTAAACCGTGGATGGAATTGTTCTGGGAGAGGAAATCATTAACATTAGAACCATGCTCACATCTACATGGTAGATCTTGATGCCAATATTCTGCTCTCCTTCATCACAGCTCTCCCACTCATCAGTGGAGTGTGTGCACATGTTGCCCTAAGCTTGCTCAAAGGTGGACAACTATGTAAAAACATTATAAAACATGTAGGTTTTAACAGGAGTGTGTACTCTTATATTATTTACTCAGAATATTTTGAACAGCTAGCACAATGTTGGTGCTACATAAATGTGAATTTGTGTGAGGGGACACTTATCTGGTTGGTCTTCTACGTAATAGACTAGTGGCTGTCCTGCTGCTCTCCAATGCATTGAAATCTTCCTAACAAGCTCAGGGTACAGATATTTGCCATTGAATTTTCAATCCCTGTCAGTTGTTGGTAATAATAACTTTCCATGTGATGAGATGTTAATTATGTATATTCTAGAGGGTTGACAAATGCAAGAACTTTAGCATTCTTTATATATGCTAAACTTCAAAGTTATGGAGTCAAGAAACAAATAGGTCTGTAGTATGAAATTTTTGTCTAACAAATAATTATTTTGAAATCGATATTAATGAGGTTATAATATAGACCTATTGTGTTTTATAGTGATCCTTGTTTTCATTGGATAATTCTGCAGAAATTTGACTTATTTAAACTTAATAATAGGCCTTTTTGTAGTTCCATCAGAAATGGATTTGTTATATATACATAAAAGAAAACAGAACAGAAAGATAGCATGCTGGCTAACAGCTATTTTAACTGCAGACTTCAGTAGGATTTTTGAATATGTGATGAGTTTGTGTATATGGTTAGTTGGTAAACTATAAACTGGAAGAAAATGTGTTGTTGAGATGAACTTTTACATATTATGTAATATATATAAAAATGGAAGCTATTTATCAAAAAAATGAAAAATTAGGTTAAGGAGCAATGTAACTAAATGCCATAGAAATTCAGGTCACATTTAAGGGTATATTTGTAAATAGTTTATAAAGGGTTAGATGTTATAAACATGTTATATGTGAGTAAAGTTAGATGGTTATAAGCCATCAGTTTAAAGTGTTCATAGATGGTTATAAGTAATTTATTGACCTGTTGGACCATAACAGTTGATTAACCATTTATTAAAACATCAATTATTTATTAACCTTTTGTCAAGTATTTATAAGTGTGCGCTTAATGTGAAATGTGACTGAAATACAGCTATATGTTTCAACAAAGTTATTCGGATTTAGATTGTGATCAACCTATCATTTCTCCAAAGAAATACTTTTACTTTTGATTTATTTACCCCTCTCTCTAACTTACAGGTACTTTAACTGACTTGTCCCAAGAGGAACTTCCTGAAAAAACAGTGGCACTTTCTCCTTCGGTCTTTCATTGTAAGAAGAAATGGACCCATGCACATTTATATAGCTTTCTAATAGCATTAAAACCAATGCCTTTTTAGACTCCTATTTTTGATGTATATATCTTATTTGAAAAACAAACTTTATTTTGTGTCCTATGACTTAAAATAGTCTTTTTTAAAATATCAAACAGTACCCTTAAACTAAAGCTGAGCTTTTGACGCTAGGTTGCAAACCTACTGGAATTATATTGCCTGTACTTAATATTTGTTTTTCCTGTGGTTTATAATAATGATGGATCAGGAGAACAAGGATGGATCAGGAGAATTTAAGATTATTGTGACTCAATGTATATAAACAGATTTTTATACTGCTGTTGAGTGAAAACACCTGTACATTCTTCTATCATCACTGTAAAGATAAATAAATGATTATATTCAGAGCGACTGAAAATTGTTCTGTTATGGGGTAGAGCAAGCAACGAACTTGCGTCCCTGCTCCCAGTGCCTATTGCCTCCTTGTTCTCTCCGCTGAGATTGGTAGGCTGGGGAAAGGCATATATGTCCATATGTTCTTTTGTTGCCCAAAGCAGGGCCTGGGGGAAATTTGTCTGAACTTAGCAGCAGCTGCTGGATTTTCACCTGAAAGGAAATACAGCTAAAGTACAACAGACTAAATTTCTTCTGAGAAAGAATAGAAAAAATAGGTAGCCAACATGGCTTCACAAGGTCCTGCTTTGAAAGGACAGAGGTTAAATATAAACTGTAATGGCAAAGGGTGAGCAGCAACAGCATCCTCAGTGCAATACAAAATACAGAAGGTGTCACAGTGCCTGACGTACAACATTTACAATCTAAGTAGACAAATTGCAAGGACTTCTAATGATGGATGTAACAGCATTTCTTAAGTGGATTAACTTTGGAAACTTTGTCTTGGTTCTGATGAATTAATCCAAGGGAATGGGTCCCCCCACCTTCCTTCTTGACTAGCGGACTAAGCTGCCTGAAGAAAACCAGAGCTGTTTGAAGGTCAATTGCCTCCTCACTTCCCTGGCTTCCTTATAGCTGTCTGCTGGCAACTGCCCCACACACCGGTTGTCCACGCTGGGAGAGTTCTTTTACATAATGTCTCTTTACATTTAAGATAATGTACCGGGGGTCAGCAGTGTCTTACATGAGCAATCCCACTGAGTTTCTGGGGGCATGGTGGAGATCAGTGCTCAGTGGCCCTGTTCCTGGCTTTGTTTCCTCCTGCCTTGCAGAGCCTTTAGAAGGAACCTCTTGGGGTCAGAAGACATGGAGAAAAGTGTCATGGATACAGGAGCTTTCTTTAATCTCTTTCCTCCCCTCCCACCCAAACTGTCCTATTTGCTCAGAAGGATGATTAGGACAAGAGATTTGAGGCCTACTTCTAACCTACACTCCTGTGAGATCAGAACCAGGCCCTAGTCAGAACCTCATCAGTCTTAGAGCTGTTAAATCTGATTACTAAGATTTCTTTGCAAGAGGTGAAAATATGCTGTTCTACACAGTAACTTTTAATGTAAGATATAAGACCTGATGGTGAATAAAATTTCTAGGGGCTTTAGAATGTGTATTAAAATCCGCTAGTTTTAGGAGTTGATCTTAAATTCCACCATTTCTAATGCCGTTTTTCTGGTTTCTAGATAACTTTTATTGAGCAAGAAGCTCATAAAAATCCTACAGAAATCCAATCCAGGCTTAGTTGTGTGCTGCTGTGCAATGCAGTCTCATTATAGAGACTAAAATATAAAGTCATGATACGCACTCATGTGAACAGTGAAAGTAAATGAAATAAAACCAGCACTGGGATGACTTTAAGGAAACTATCCCAACTAAATGTGTTTAATGTAAGACCTAAATGCAGATGCAGCTCATTCCGAAGGAAGGTTATTCTTAATAGTAATTGTTTAACTAATGGTTTATGGCTTGTTTATGCTACTGTTAACACTTATTGAATGATTCAGGTGACTGATGCCCTGTGTTCCAAACCTTTTTACTTAAAACTGGGAGGTGGGGTGTTTTGTTCCCCAACTTATGACAGATACTGTAATGTTACTTAAACTGACAGGGAAAGGATTGTAGGATGCAGACAGGGCTCTTCCTAAACGCTAATAATAGTATGCATTAAAATTTATGCTATGGTTCATTTGACTTGTGAGTGGGGCCCACTGCCATTTGTTTTCTTCATTCTAGCATTTTCAAATTGGCCGTGCTGCGTTGTCACTAGAGGTGATAAGAAAACTGGGGTGTTAAACTTTCTTTGGTCAAAACTGAAAACTTTTCAGCAGCAGTAAACTAGCCAGTTTTTGGGGCGGTGGGGTTGGTAAAAACAATACATAAATCAAAAAAGGTAAGCAGACATTTTTCATGAAAACTGATTTTTTGATTAAATGAAAAAAATTCTAACAAAAAGGAGTTGTGACTGAAAACTGTCACCCAGCTCCAGTTGTGAGTCTGCACTGCAGCAGGACTCCAGTGCTAAATAACTGGCTGGGCTTTGTGTTTTTAATAAAGATAAGATTGGCTTAGTGGTCTATGGATCAGCTTTATGTGGCATTTCCATGTAATGCTCTCAAAGCACTTCATGAAAGGTTATCTTCCCCGGGGGAAAACTGAGGCATAGTGAAAGGTAAAGTGACTTGCTAAGGCCATACAGTAAGTTGGTGAAAGAATTTGGAACAAAATGCAGTTCCCCTGCTCCTAGCTTAACAAGTGGATCTGCTGCCTCTCTCCTGGACAACTCAGTACTCTCTTCCTTCAGAGAAAAATTGTGGACTATGGTGCTTGGAGGGGCCACACTGAGAATGCTTAATCAGGGCAACTGTAATCAATCCCCAAAACTGGGTGTGATGGGGTCCCCAGGGTACAACCTGGACAGTGGGATCACTGAGCCCTTCAAACCCACCAACCTGGGCTGCCTCTCACACTGTGATGCTGTTGGCAAGCTACAAACCTCTGCAGGTACTGCACTTACACAGACATCCACGGGGGGATGGGGACACCCAACTGAATTACATGAATGATCTCCCAGCCACTTATGAACCAACGATAGGGAGGCTCCAGCCAATTCTGCACAGTTCCCCAGCCTTGCTCCCCAGAACTGTACCATCTTGCAGTGGTCAGAAGCCTTAGGAGTGTTAGTTTATTATCCAATCTGCCCCTCCTTGATGTGGAGAGGACACACACTAGCCTTTGTAAATTGAGCTGAGATTTCCCAAGCACTTCAACCAAAACACACTGTTTTAGGTAAACAATTAAACAGATTTATTAACTACAGAAAGATAGATTTTAAGTGATTATAAGTAGCAAGCTCAGAGGTCAAAGTTGGTTACTATGAAATAAAAATACATTTGCTGTCTGAGTTCTATAACCTAAACAGGTTTTGAATCAAGCAATGTCTCGCCCTGATAGATGGTACAAACAGGTCACATCTTAAATACATAGGCTGGAACTGCCTTCCAGCCTGGGACCACCTCCCCTGTTCTAAGTCTATGTCCTCAAGACATGTTTCCGGGTGTTAAGTTGTGGGGGGAGTGAGGCCAAGTCATGATGTCACTTTCCCTCTTCTATAGTTTCTTCCAGCTTGCTGGAAAGATCTTTTGCAATGACGGGTCAAGCAGTCTCCATTGTCTATGTGCTCTCTCTCAGAAGTCTCCACTGTGTACAGTTCCTGGGATAGTGGAATTTTTTCTTGATGGGTGTTGATGAGCTATTAACGCTGTCTGGCTACTCCATTGTTGTACCTAAAAGGCTGGTTGTTGGTGTTCTCAACCTCACAACATATTTCAGTAACACACCCAGCAAAATTTGATAAATTCACATACAATGATAGCACATACAATCCAACAGGATAATTAATGTTTAACAGATCAAGACTTTTAAAATGATACCTGACAAGGCCTACTGTGTATAAAACATATAATTACATGACCGTAGTGAATATGGGTCCAGGGTGCTCCTTTGAGATACAGAGTGCCACACTGGGACTGGCCAAGAGGGGATGTATCACTTGAAATTGCCCTGTTCTGTTGATTCCCTCTGACACTGGCACCATCCATTGGCAGAGATAGGATAAATGAACCATTGGTCTGACCCAATATGGTCATTCTTACATTCTAACCTCAGAATTGTCCAGTAGCTACATTGGCTGCAGGATGTGGTAGGGTGGAGTGGACTCCGTGTCCACATGAGCTGGAGCAGGAACCTGCAGCCAGAAGTGCGAGCAGCCTTTCAAACATGTTCTGCTGCACTCTGTTCTCCTCCCTCAACCTCTGATCATGGTTGAAGAACTGCACTAACATTTCCTCCTCTTTCTGGGCTGCCCCCCTTGTTCTCTGCAACTTCCACTCTGCCTTGCCTCTCTGGTACTCCAGTTGGTCATCTGCCTAGACCACAATGTCCTGCAGCTTTTAATTCACGAAGTTTTCCTTCACCCAGACTGGTTAAGTCTGCTTCCCAAGAGTCCTGGGTCAATCAGCGGTGAAAAGGCCTGCCAAGGCAATGAAAGAGCACGTTCTTTTTTGCCCATGGAAAACAAGAACAGAATCCCCCTTTTATACTTTCATTAGGGCAAGACCACAGGTTGATACTTTCATCATCTTGGGGTGGGGGTGGGAGGATATTATTATTAATTCTTTACTCAATGGCTTGTTAAGAAGCTCCTGTCAGCCAGGTTGCCAGCCTACAGACACATATATGGTAAGAATTCCACCTTAAATTCATTTTATTTAAAATGTGGGCCTGTCAAGAGGAAAGAGAGGCACGTGAGCCTATCAACAGGGCTGTTCCCAGGATTGGTTTCAATGTTATTTCAAACTGGGGGGAAGCCTTATAAATCTACTAGCACTACCAGACTGGAAGAGAGGGTTTCTGGTTCAGGCCAGCGAAGGAAGCACATCACTCCCTGCAAAGGAGATTTTTCAGTGACCGAACAGCGTATCAGTGAGTTGAGGGGGTTAGTGAGCTCCAGAGGTGGCCATTACAAGTTTGCCCTGCTCTGGAATGTGAACAACCACCTAGAGTTTCTGCTGCATGAAAAGATTTCAAGCATCACCAGCTGGTGTGGGAGAGGGAGGTGGAAAATTTGGGTGAATGTTAACAAGATGCTGAAGTTGGATGCAGAGGCTTATTAGTTGTGGAACTGACCTCCCCTCGCCCCTCTCCATCTCCATCTAGATGTTTGCTCAGGCTATAGTCCTGATCCCTTTTTCTAACAATGAGTGTATACTTAGAAAAAAAATAATTGCTAGCTGCTTGTTTAGATCGTTTTTCCCCTCTTGGAATTCATCTTGGATCCCACATGGCACTGGATGGGGTGTGCAGGGAAATACCATGACTTGCACCCTCAACCGAAGCTAAGTCCAACCCCATGCATGAAATAATAATTACATTAGTCATTTGCACTTATGCAGCAATTCTAACTATACTAAAAACACAGGTGGCAGATGCCACTTACCAGGTTCTGGTTTCAGGTCCAGCTGTGGTGCCGCTTCCTCTCCGAGCTGATCCCCAAGGCCCTTCCCAGTACAGATCTTTGGAATATGGGTCCAGGGTGTCCCCTAACCAATCCAGCCACCTGGCCTGATTCAGGGTCCATCCTGTTTGCTTCTGACCTCTCCTCCAGTGGTGTCCCCATCCCCTTTGCCTCTGGTCTGATCAGCTTACCATCCTGATTCAGGAGATGGTCATACAGGACTGTGGGATCCATACTGGGGATGCTGGTGAGCACCCAGTCAAATTCCTCATAGTAGGTGCAGGTAGCCTGGGAGTTTCTGGGCTTCCCATTCCCATCTTGTAGTAGGTAGTCTTAAGGCGTTTGTTCCACTCTCTGTGCTGGACAGCAGTACTTCTGGTTCTCATCTTTGCCAGCCTATTGGAGATTTTTATATAAACGTAGGTTTCTGCTGTTTCTGCCAAAGCCATGGATCTTGCAGTCCGCACAGCACAGGTTAACAAGAACCCTTTTCTGCTCCTCTGGCCAGGTAGCAGCATGCTGTGTGGTGGCATCTTTCTTCTATTTGTCTGAGCTGGCCTTAGTGTGTCAAAGATGGAGCAGGCAGGCCACATGCAATGAAGGGTTAAAAGCAGGATGTCATGACTTGTGGGTCTTGAACTCGGGTCTGCAGTGTTCCTGGATGGTCATTATGCTCCACTCCTGGGCCCTGATTGGTGGAACACAAAAGTTCCTAATTGGCCCACCCCCCCTACTTAATCCAGAAGGAGGAAGAAGAAATCATCCAAACCACTGGTCTCCACCCTGCTTTGGACTGCTCACCCAGCAATACTGGCTCCTCTCTCCTGGTCCTGACCTCCTGCTTTCTTGACAGGCCTCATTCCTGGTACCTGACTCTTGGTTCCTGACCTGAGCTCCTTCTTGTTCTGAAACCTGGCTGGCATGGGGACCTGGATCCCTGCCCCACATCCTGGCCTTGACACAGGTAGATTCCTGTATATGGGAGGTAAGTTGAAAGTTCATAGGCAGAAAGACTGGAATATACAGGTCCTGGGAATTTTGGGATAGCATTGGCGGACTATCCAAAGATAAGCTCAGTGACCTATACTTTAGCTGCATCCTTACTACAAAGTGGGTGGCAAAAACATGCAGTATAGCAAAACATCTGCTTATATTTATACCATCAGAAGACATAAAAGCACATGTCCAAGGGCTTTGTGTGTGGATGTGTGACATATGGGGGTTCAGTCCAAACCAATGGAGGTCTGTGTCATCCTTGCTCTGCAACCTGGGGTGCCTTACAATGCTTTGCTGCTGTATCCTCCAACCTAGACTGCTCACAAACAGCCTCCAGCTTGCAGGTCACTCCCAATGGTGTTTGTGTAGCTGCAGCCTGCCAGTCACACCTGGCTCTCACCAGCCTTGGTTATACCACATGGTAACCCCAACACACTCCCAGTCCCAGATTTTCCCCCAGAAATGTGTGTCTTGTACTGTCCAGCCCTCTCCTGGACAGTCCAAATATACTAAGTCCACTTTTCCTTTAAGGGAATAATATACAGAACATTATCCAGACTTTTAACTTAAACACACTGGATTATAAAAACAATAAAACAAGTTTATTAATGACAAAGAGATAGCTTTTAAGTGAGTAAAAGTAATGACGCATAAAAGTCAGAAATGGTTACAAAAAATAAAAATAAAATGCTTTCTAGGGCTAACTTAACGAATTACATTAGATTCAAGCAAAGTTTCTTCCAGGAGGATTACTGACCAAACTCTTCAGGTCAGGACTCCTCTCCCAGAGTCCAACAGCTGCTTCTGTTGTCTTCTCAGGAGCAAAGAATGAGATGGACAGGGAAAGAGAGGAAGGGTGTCTTCAGGTGTTTGTCCCTCATTTTAATAGTCTTCTAGTCCTTCTTTTGAAAAGCAATTCCAGCCAAAAACTAGAGACAGGCAGTCAGCTGGAGGAAGGATGTTCCCTGGCTTTTTCTCCAGTGTGAGCTTTCTTTGTTTTCTCCCTTCTGCTCGATGACTCTGTTTACTGCTTAAATGCAAATTAAGACAAGCATACACTCCTTTGTTCAAGTCAGGTCTGCTTGACCAGTTTGATGCTACATGAGTCTGAACATATTTTTTAACATCATTCAGGGAAAATTTATAACTTTGCGTATATAAGTATAAAGTAAGTACTGTACACTTTGTATTTTGTGTTATAATTGACATCAATATATTTGAAAATGTAGAAAACATCCAAAATATTTAAATAAATGGTATTCTATTATTAACAGTGCGATTAGTCGCGATTATTTTTTTTAATCGCTTGACAGCCCTACTCACAAGGCATACCTTGTACAAAGATTATTACAATAATAAGGTACAAGAAGAGCAGCCCTATTTCTACTAGCTTAGGTTAAAAACTCCCCAAAGTACATGTTGCCAGGTCCCCAAGGAATATGATGCCAGGGTCAGAACTTGTGTGGAGGCACAGGGCTTTTACAAGGATGGACCACAGATCCTCACCCTGATAAGAGAATGGGGGAGAAGCTCTGTGAGGGGCTCCTTGTGGAAATTTCTTCCCTGGGAGTCCCTGCAGGTGGGTTTATGATGCAAGGGACAAAAATATCTCTCTGCACCCCCTGGCTTAACCTGAAAACAGACTGCTTTCTAGCTACAAGGATCATTATGAATGAATTTCCCAGTCCTCATTGTCTATTGCTCCTGCTTGTATCTCCACCAGCTGTGAACATTCCATTGGCTCCTACGGAATGCTGGGACATTCCTGGTCCATTCAGCAGCCCTCCTAGGATATACAGAACTAGTCAAGTGGCTAAAAGTAGGAAACAGAGATGTTTTTTAAGATTCATAATATGTTCCCAAGCGGCTCACTTACTTTGGAGCAGGATTATCTTGCACAGCCACAGCTGCTGAAAAATAGCCCGGCATATTTGGCTCAGATTTCCTCTTGTCATAGATTTTCACACTGATTTCAACTTTCCCCTTCTCATCTAATTCCCCCTTTTTGAAGATGGAAACTTTACCGTAGAGGAGATTGTATGGAAAAATAAAATGATTAAAGAGAGGAGAGAGCCTCTAGAGGTCAGTATAGCTCAAACAATGGGCAGCCTCTGAAAATCACTAATGAGACCTGTTAACATTTCAATAATAACTTTATCCCTGTTTCATCCTAACGAGGAAGTAGTCTCATTGTCTTACACTCATTGTGATAAGAACATTTCCCTTGATAGTGAATTCTCCTGGTATAAATTTTAAGCATCTGTAATCAAAGGCAGATCTAATTTGAGATTTAGGACCATTGTATGTATGTCACCTTTTCTCTCTGGATTGTTTAGATCACTATTGGCTGGCTTCTCTCTGCTTGTCACCTTTTCTCTTTGGATTGTTTAGATCACTATTGGCTGGCTGTGATCTGGTAGCCCATCAAGTCCCTTCCAGCTATCAGCATTCAGAACTCACTGTTCTGATTTCACAATGCTACAGCCCTTTTACATTTCATTGGTGCTAAGCTGTTCGAGTAATTGGAATCAGGTTTTAAAAATCAGGCGCCGAGGCCTTGTTCACTTGCAAGGTGTCTGCATGGTGATCAGATTACAGTAAAATGAAATGCCTAGATGCTAATGTGCTTATAACCATAGTATACAGCATGTTCTGATGGACATCTGTCTAGCTGGAACCATTTTCAGTTTTATTGGTGAGTCTGTTGTGATGTAATTGGCACTGTAACTGAGCAAATAACTCAAGACAGATCATTTATTAAACAAATTTAACCTCTTTTTCTGTTCACAAGTTTACACAAGAAGTCTACAATTTTCTTATTTGTTATTTTGAACTATCCACCAAATATTGGTTTAGTTGAAGTTTGTTCATTAATAATTCATTGTGAGTATTTGATATGTAAAATTTTTGCTGAGTTATGTAGCTTTGATTGGACACAATGGCACATGGTACTTTTATAGTCCCTGATTGGATGAGTGTAACTCTTTTGAATGATGTCTTGTGTTTACAATTTCATAATTTGCCTCTCACAGATACTTTCCAGTGGTATTGAAGAACCACTGTTTCCATGATCATTTTTTGTCAATAAATTTATATACTAAAGTTTTAAGTGAACACACAAGGGTCATGAGCACTGCCAAAGTGAATTAATTTAGGTAGTTAGCTAATAAAAACAGTAGTGGTTTTGCACCGTTTGGCCTACCCTACTGGCTAGTAGGGAACTTCAGTTCTGTTGTAGGGCAGGTGCATTTGTTTTGCTGCTTGTGAGAGTGTTTTGGAATTAACACCACACATTTACTATTTAGCCCTTGGGAGATATAGCTGTGTATAGCTATTATAGCTTGAGTTTGAATTATTTGTTGCAAGCAATAGCTCTGACTGTGTACTGCCTTCCTCAGATGACCTGACAGAGTTAGACAAATCTGGATTTGATAACCTGTTGAATGGTGTGATAATATCAGCACAATACTACTTCAGTGATTGAAGAACATATTCGATACTTCTTAATTATACTGATTTCAATGGAATGCTTAAATGCAGCAGAGCAAGCAGTGTGAAAGCTCTTTACCGTAATATCTGAGAACAATCTTTTAATGTATTTATCCTTGCAACACTGTTGTGAGGTAGGACATTTTTATATCCCTATTTTACACATGGGAAACCAAGGCACAAACAGTAAAATTTTCAAACGTGTCTGGGTCTCTTAGGAGTCGAAGTCCCCTAAACTTTCAATGAGATGTAGGCTCCTAGGTGCCTCTGTCACCTTTTGAAAATTAGATTTAGGCTCCCAAGTCACTTAGGGTGAATTTTTCAAGTGTCTTAGTGACTTAGGGTCTTAAGTTCAATTGAAAGTCAATAGGACATAGGCTTCTACAGGCCTGTTTTTTTCAAGGGCATACAAGTGCCCAAAGAAGCAGAGAGGTGCCTTGTGGAATTTTCAAAAGAACTGCTTACATACTTTTGAAAATCGTACTAGGTGCATCTCTCCTTTTACAGATGCCCCCCAAAAATTGAAAATCTGTCCTAAGTGTTTAAGTTGCTTCTGAAAATTTTACCCAGAGACACTAAGCCCCAGATCTTCAAGGTATTAGCCAAATCAAAGCCTTTTACAAAGAGCCGTGGCCTATGCCTTGTGCAATAAGCGGAGTTCTCCTCCGGCCTTGAGCCCTGCCTTCTCACATTACTTCCTTCACAGCCAGTGCTATACATGTTTTATATCTCCAACGACTGAAGAAGTAAGCCACCAGGGAGCAATGATAATAGCAATAAACAGAGAGTAATTATTCCCACATTAGGTCCAAAGTATAATAACAAAATGTAATAATTAACATTCTAAACCATAAACTGATCATATAAATGCCCAGTGCCTTACCCGCAGAATTTCTAATAGGAATGATGAACAAGATTTATGCAGATTGTAATAGGTTCACTGGCATGTCTGACTGGAAGATGCTTTCGCCCCCATATCACATCTGTGCAACCGCAAGAGTTATTTTCACATTGATTTCAATGGAAACTGCTGAGAGCTCAACAATTCTGAAAGTCAGGACACTTATTTAGGCACCTACATAAAGATTTAGGAGCCTCAACTTGTCCCTAAGCCAAGATTTTCAAAAGGGACTAGCAATTTTGAGTGCCCTACTTGAGATGCATGATTTTTAGTGGATGGGTACTTAATTCTTTCTGAAACTCACATCCCTTAACCAGGGCCAGATTTTCAAAGGTATTTAGGTGACTAAGGTTGCCTCCCATACAACAGTTCAAATGGGAAGAAGCCTGTGGATGACTGCAGCACCTCCCACACCCACACATGAGGGGGAGGGAGCAGATGGTCCCAGTGATGAGGGTCTGTAGCAACAAACTTCTTTAATGTGTTTTTTAGTGTCTGATTTAAGTGGTCTACCAATCCATCCTTTTGGGGACAGAAGTTCAGAGAGAATTGCACAACTCCTTTAGTACCTGGGACAGAAAGCTGGTTCCCTGATCTGTTAGACTCTCCCAGTGCAAATACGCACCCAAGCAAAGATCTTCAGTAGTTCTGCTAAATTGGCTTTTGCATTCATGGAGCATAATGGTTCAGCCTTGCGATAGCGAGTGGCATAAATCTACCATTACTAGGATGTATCAACGCCTGGCTGCACTATTCTCAAGTGGCCAGACCAGGTCCATTCCAATTCTCTCAAATGGAGTGCTGACCCAGGGGAGAGGGCCTAATGGAGCCTTCACCACTCCTTGTGGTGAAAATAGTTGGCAATTGGAGCAAAAGGCTGAATTTCAGGACCTCCTTATAAATTCTGGGCCAGAAAAACCAGGCCAGGATCCAAGCAAGGTTTTTTTCCTCTGTGCAGATGTCCAGCAAATGGTAGGCCATGGGTCAAGTGGAAGATTTCCCTGCGGTAGGGTCAGGGAACCAGGAGCTGGGTTCGGACCTCCACTATTTGGTGGTCCTTTTTCAGGCAATACAATCCCTCACCCTGGATTTCAAAATGGGGAAATATCTGTTTGATGGGGGTTCACTATCCTCCCCTTTAACAATGACCACCTGTGCATAGGCCCAGCTTAAAGTCTCATCTCCCTTTTGCTCTTCGACAAAGTTAGAGAACCTGGTCAGGCTATCAGATTCAGGTAAGGGGGTGACTGAGCTCTGGGTGGGAGCAGAGTACTAAAGTAGTATCTAGCTGTCTGGAATTCCCCTCATCTTACCTGGCTACCTCTCCTATTCTGGCAAGGTCTACTGAATCATGAGTCTTGTGTTGCAGGGAAGTCAGTGTTGCCCCCTCACCCCCCCATTCTCTGGGGTTCTCAAAAACCTCTTTAGGAGGTCCCCAGAATATTTGCAGTCTCAGTCTACAAAGACGGAGTAAGGCGAGAAATGCAGCCAAAGTGACTATTAGGGACTGTGGTATGTTCCCCCACAGTGAGTTGAATCTATTTTCAGGGGTATGGCTTCTGGTATGCATTCCACACACTTTAGGTAGATGATGCCTTGGGGTCTGTACCAAAGATTCCTTCATGAGGGCCTGGTCACAGCCTGAGTCCACTGGGACAATTACTTCTTTCCCATCTACATTAACAGAGATGGTCAGTTTAGCTGGCCCTGGCCTCTGCATCCCAGACCTACCCATCACTGCATTCCATGAAGGGCGGTCTCGATACTTGTGCCCAGCGTGGCCACATGAACAACAAACATCCTGAGCCTGGTGGATGATATCAGGATCTAACCCCATATCCCAGGTAGACCCTTCTACTTCGGCCCTCCCTGTCCCTGTTCCTGGCTGGTCTGAGGATTCTCAAGCTGAATCCAGCCTGAGCTGCCCCAGCAGCTTGGTCCGAGCTGTCCAGGATCCCCACAACTTCCTGTGACTCTTGAACCCTGACAAGGGAGGATCTGGGAGGGGCTCTTCAGGATGTCAACCCCCAAAATCAGCTGAGATGATCTCTTGACCTCAGGGGGTTTCCTCCCTGGTTGTCCCTGCAGCTGTCCTAGCTGCCATATAGTTCTCCATTAGTTATATGGCTTCAGCCATTGTCTACAGCTGAAGACAATGCTGAAGATCCAGTCCCTTCCCGCAGCTGGGAGTATCTGAGCAAATTGTTCAAGCTAAACCATTTCATCCATTTGAACCCCATCCTTATCTTGGGTTTTAGCCACTACCATCACAAGTCTCACCATTTCTGTGCCACCTTGCGGAGCCGGACCCCGCAAGAATATAGTTCTTCCTGAAATCGCTGGCAGAATGTTTCCTCTGTCATATCCAATTTGGCTTCCTTAAGTTGGGCATAATCCTGTGCTGTCACTGGGTCTAGCCCATGATTGGCAGCCTGTGCCATTCTAGTCAAGTCTGGGGCTATTGCTACAACGACCACCACACTGCCACTGGCACTCATTCAGAAGTTTCAGGAAAGGCTTCTAGATCATGTTCAGGCTCCGTGTTCATGTGTCTGACTGGCCTCACAGCCCCTGCCAGGTCCATGCCCAGCCAACCAGGAGGTCACAAGAGGGTCATGACCCTGTTGCACCAGCTGTTGCTGCTGATCTGCTAAGTCTTGGATCACCTGCTGCTGCTGAGTGGCCATCTGCAGTAGGAGCTACTGTTGCTGTTAGCGGGGTTGGATGCTCTACTCCATCATCCATTTCAGTAGTTGCTCCATGTTCATATTGCTGAGGAGTCACTTCCTTATGGTCTTTTTTTCCCCCCTTTTGAGCCCTGACCTGCTCCGTTTCACGGGGGTGCATTCTCCACCAAGTCTGTGACCAGGGTGTGTCTGTGGCACCCCCTTGTGTCCCATCAGGGCACAACTCATTCAGCTGAGGGTCTCTGTTGGTAGGCTGCTGTCTCTGTGGGGGGCTGAGGTAGTGGTGTTTTAGCCCTTCCTCCCAGGCACACTTCAGTCCTACCCCTTCTGGGGTGTTAAGGTCCAAAGGAAATTAGGAACAACAACAAAAACCCACAACTCAAAACTGGGTCTGATGAACCTTTGGTGGTACCCCATCCTTTGATTCAGGGGTTGTCTCCAAACACCCCATGCTCCTACTGATCCCCCAGGGGCTGGTCATCCCATGTATCAGAGGCTTATTGGGCTAGTAAGATAGCTCAGTGTCTAGGCTGCAACCAGGGTTCTCTCCAATCAGGAGAAGCAGAACTCTGCTCTCCTTGCTGGTCAGCCCTGAAAAGTGTCAGGTCTCCTTGCTCTTTTTAAATCCCCTCTCCATACCTGACATTTGCTGCAGTTGGGGCCACAGGCTGTCCTTATCTCTCGTTGCCAGTGTGGGGCCTATATGTCCCATCACAGATTTGTAATAAAATCCTTGCAGTTTTAAAAAGCTTTAGAGGTGCATTAATTATTAAAATAACTAAGGACATTGGTTTCTTCATGATATTTTTAATCCTTTAATAACATTTGTCCGGTTTAATCTTAATGTATAAAATAACATTATTGGGATTACACTGGTATAAACCTGGAGAAATGCAGTGATGAATCACTCCCTTGTTGTTTCCTGTTGTATGGAAAGGACATGTGCAGCCACCACTTCCCACACATTGTGATGGTCCTCGACAGAGCACATTCATAAGAGCTTCATACCACACATTAATTCAAAAGACATTCCACTAAATACATTAGAGTGTTGGTTACCTTCCCAGAAAATGAGTGTAATTTGGGTAATACCTAGCATCGTTGTCCTGGACCACTATTTTTTTACTAGCGCACAAAGCATTCATTGTATCTGGACACCTTCCCAAATCTTTCAGAGTGTACTATTATCCACAGCTGCATACCTGGGCTGGGTTATAGTTCTCAGTGCACTGTAGTGGTGCTGATGTAGGAATGCTGAAGCAAAATGGAATATATTGTCTGCTTATTCATTTGCATGCTAAAATCCTGAATGTTCTTCCAGCCAAAACCAATCTTAGGTACAGACAAGCCCTGGGTGCTCCTCACTTTTCAGAGTTCCCATAATCTAGAATTACCTAAAATCATAGACTGGCCTGATCTTATGTTCTGGGTGTGGAATTGAAGAGGAAGCAACTCACTACCCAATCTCTCTTTCCAGGAGTCAGACCAGGACAGAGTGGGGTTCATGGCTTAGGGTATGTCTACGCAATAATGTGAGGTGTGATTGCAGCACAAGTGGACATTCTCAAGATGGTTTTAATCTGGCTAGATCAGGTATCAACAGCAGTGAAGCTGGTGCAGCATGGGTAAACTGCCCCAGTATGTAAACAGTTTCCCATGCTGCTACGGCTTTACTGCTCTGGTGCCCCAAGCTAGCTAGATTAAAGCGCTGCAATCACACCCCCAAATGTAGTGTAGATAAGGTATGCAAGCCCCACACTGGGCCTGAACAGGTTAAAAGGCAATACTGGACCCCAGGTAACCCCGCCCCTCCAGACCTGCCAAGCATTCTCTCACTGTGAGGAGTGGGTTAAAAGGAGCTCAGAAGCCCAGGCAATCAGTAGTGGACAGGCTGCAGGAGGGAGGAGTCCTCATCCAGGAAGCTAGACAGAAGATGAAGCCTAAGAGGTGACCATAGAGCAGGTCAGGCCCCTAGCCAAAGCCTTCTCCAACCACCCCCCTTTGAGAAATTGCAGAGCCCTGCTCCTTTGCACTCTTTTGGTTGTAAGGTGATGGACTAGGCTGTGGGGTCATGCCTCACATCTATAGGTAGGAAGTAGCCCAGGGAAGGAACTGAGACTCACTGCAGGGAGGAATCTACCAGTGTCACTTCCCACAGGGTCCTGGGCTGGGACCCATTGGAAAGGGAGGGCCTGGGACCAACTACTAAACCCCCTTCAGGGTCTAGACACAGATGTGGGTGGAACGTCAAAGATCCCTTAAGATCAGGAACAGGTACTTCTGCCACACTGATTGAGAGGTGTGGCCAGAAGTTGGGTGCTCTAACTGCTTTGCTGCCTGGCCCTCTGAGCTTCTTATTGCACATACCCTTAATCCCCCTCTGTAAACATACACACACCTACTAGTGCTTGGATCCCACTATTAAGACCCTACTATTGCTTGGACAGCACCATGCTGCTGTGCATAGGCCAGTAGACTAGGAGTCAAGATACCAGGGTTCTCTTCCCACCTCTGCCATTGACCTGCTGTGTAATTTTGAGCTTGCCACTTCACCTCTCTGTGTCTCAATTTGGATGATGATGATCCCTTTTTTCCTTTGGCAGAGCATTGAGATTTATGGATGAAAACCCCTTGACCAGGCAGCCACAGTTCTTTTCTACGTGCTTTACAAGTTGAAAAATAACCTCTTTTAATATGTGGATAATGATGAAACAACCATCTCATGTATGTCTTTGTCTGAGGTGTGAGAAAAATATTTATGAAATGTTTTGCTTCTCAACCAGCTGACAGATAATAACTGTTAATATCTAATCCTTTATGGACTGCTGTAGTAGCTGACATAATGAGTGAGGCTTAAAACAGAAGTATTGATTCTTGCTTCAGATAGGACAGATTTTGGTCTAGGAGCAATTGTATTGACAGATACTTGTCGCAGGGGACCTTCAGTAGTAAAGAATAAGTACTTGTTTCCTCTTGTCAACTATGACCTCTCTGGAAAGAGTTCTAAATAAGAGTGAATGCAGGGAGATTTCGCACATTTATATCTTATCCAATGAACTGATGATCTTTTACTTAGTAAGTGAGCAGAATATTCTACCCTATTATTCCTTCTAACCTCTGGGATTTCTATGTAATTCAGGGTCATCAATCCGAATGATTGCATGGCGGTTTTTGCTCCCTAACATCTGCCAAGCAAGCTCAAATTATTACCTAAGTCCATAATTGTTTGCCCTTGTGTTTAAATAGTTATTAGTGAGGAGCAGCTCTCGAGCCTGAAGGCCTCCAGCCAAACCACGTCGTGTCAGATCTCACAAGGCAAGTATGGCAGGGCTGAGAAAGCAACTGAACAAATGATTGTTAAGGAACACCTGGGTACTGCAGGAATTGGCCCAGTCAGTGGTATTCTTTCCTATATTCCCTCTAACCCAGTTCCTTTGAACCAACATCCCAGCATGGTATTGGTATTAAAAGGTTCTCTGTTGCTGGAGGTGCTGCCTTTCAGATGATCCTGACCCCTTCTAGCCATTAAAGACTCCAAAGTGCTTTTTGTAAAAGCAGATGTGTACATCCTACTTTCCTGGCCAAACTGCAATTCTAAATTCCTCTCACAGTGCGAAAAGAATCCCGTATTCTTCTTCACTTGCTTTCACTTCTGCCCTTCGTGTTTCTGCCCTATTAAACAGCTGCAGTATGTCATTCCAGCAATGGCTGCACTTCAGTGGTGGAGGAAAGTGAACCCTATACATCATTATCTACTTTAAAGGGCTATTATTATAGTAGTAATAATAATGTTTAGCTTTAATAAATAATATTTAGCAGTTTTCATCTTTATTTTCAAAATACCCCTGTAGCGATGGGTGTAAAAACCCAGATAGAATAGCAAAATTAAATAGCATCTAAGTCAGAATTAGGACTCAGTTCTTGGGTCTCAGACCTGTACTCAAACCACCTGCAGCTTAGTGAAAGTACCATTTGTAAAGGACTTATGTTTCTGCTTTTCTCTTTCTTCCTGTAGAAAATTTAGAGTAGCATATTAGTTTGCCTTTCATTTGAGAAACCCTATTTTAATAGTGAGGCTGATGAAACAAAAATACTGTCAGACAGCATCGTTATGTGGTTCAAAAACTTTTGGGTTGTTGTTAGTTTATGATTTGTGGTGCTGTACAGATAAGTTAGAAGACACTGACTGCAAGGGCTCATTGACACTTAGAAATGTACCAAAATTACTATTTCAGAATAATTATTCCATATTAGTTATTTCACTATAAACTCCCCTTTGGACAATCTTATTCCAGTAAACCTTACTTCTGGTATAGCTTAATCCAATTCCAAATCAGAAAAAAGAATTCTTCTTCCTGAATAAGGGTACTTAAGCACTTTGCTGGATCATGGTTCAGGTTAGTCAAAAGAAGAATTCTGCCACCCTACTTGGCTAGTTGAAAGGTTCAAGAGAAAGGGTACATCATTGTCTTTTAAATTCTAAAGGGTTTTTTAAAGTTATTTCTATAGAGTCTTTCAAAATTCTATAGAACCCTATTAAATGCAGTAGGAATTTTCCATAAAGTTTGTTTCTGATTCATATTTATTTAAAAATATCAGACATATGAGTTGGAGTAGATAATACAGGGAACTGGTTAGGAACAGAGACAAAAATAGACTCTTTAAAAAAAAAATCTCATGCATAAATTGCTGTGAAAAAAATTCCTTGCATTAGATATTTTTTCTTTTAAGGAACAACTGTTCAGTTTCAGGAATTATTTTCCTTCTTCTTACTCCCATTTGTGGTTTTAGAACATATTTTTGGTAGCTTGAAGTTTTTTTCCTTCAGACTTAGTAAGTTGGTAGTTAAAATAACTTTATTCCTGTCTTCCAAGCGCAGGGCTTAATTAATAATGCTAAAGTTTCTCTCTTCTTATTTTTCTCGAAACACTTGAGAAAATCTGGGCAATTCTAAAGAACATTATAATCTTTTTGGATCACACTTATTATTTATAAGACTTCCCCACTGAATGGGAAGAAAGGCCATTTTTGCAGCTGTGAAGGATTTTAGACTACAGAGGAACGGAAAATGGAGGGTGAGTGGATATAGAAGTTAGATCAGAAAAATGTAAACCAGCAAATAACAAGCTATTCTGTACTGTGTCCTATTTAACAGGTGCATAAGTAAGATGTAATAGGGAACATACAAAAATCAGAAAGTTTAATTTAGATGTAGATGGATGTTAATGACTCAAGACATTTCCAGAGAGGGGATAAAACAACTTTAGTTTTGCCTTAGAAAGCTATGTGACTAGTGCAAATTTTAGAAGAGGTTTATATTGCTTAATAAGAAAAGGAAGGAAGTCGTAAATCAGACCACTAGCATCCTAAATCGCTCCATCTTGCAGCTCTTAGAATTATGTAACCTCCATTGAAGCCACCCTGAGTTTTGGGTGCCCAAAGTCTGCAGGAAAATGTCTGTACCAGTGTAACCCACACACCTCCTGGGTGTGGTGCTCTGTCCTCTCTAATGGCACTGAGACCATTTAGAGATTAATGTGTGTGCTACGGCCTTAGCTAAGAACCATGTGGCTTTTAGCTCATGCAGTAGAGGCATATCCATTTAGCTCCAAAGATCCAAGTTGGGGCTTGTCTGTGATACCAACTGGGAAGTCTCTGAAGCTGGGGCTGTGCTTCCTCAGCTGAGAGAAGTATCTTACTCACACACCTTCTGAGTGTGGTGCTCTGTTCCCTCTAGTGGTACTGAGACCACTTAATGAGTCTGCTACAGCCTTAGCTAAGACCTATGGGGCTTTTAGCTCATGCATTTAGCTCCATAGGTCCCAGGTTTGATCTCACCCGCCGACGACCAGGGTCTGTCAGTGTTACACCAGCACAAAAGAATCACTGAAAACTCTGTGTTTGTAGCAGAGTTATAAATAAAATTCATGATTTAAGCAGCAAAACAAATCTCAAGTATAATGGGCCAAATTCAGAACGGGGCTACCCAGAGGCTAAGCCCCATTTCTTTTCCTTGTGTATTTACAGGAAGCTCAATATAAAGTTTTCAGAGTTGGTCAAGCTAATCCAGTTAGTTATGGAGCTTGGTAATCCAGCACCCATAAACTAATTGAATTTGTTTCCATCTTCCAGGTTTTTAAAACTGGTTTGGGGTAATAAAGATGGAAAAATCCAAGCCCGTATACCCTATCAGGCACACTTAATTTGGGGAAAATAGTGATCATGTCCATGTTTCTCTCTGATTATAGCAGCTGCCTGAGGGATATAGAGACCTAGGGTTGCCAAGGCACTCATCTTCACTGCCCTCTGGTTTTCTCAGCCTAAAGTTGAGCTAGGTGGCAAGAAACTAATGTGTCAACAGATGATCATATCTATCACACACACACAAATTCTTCTTAATCATTCATCTCTGGGCCACAATCTACATTCAGGAAGTGAGAGATTGCTGTCAATTCCATATAGCACTTTGCACTGCTTTGTTTGCTTAACATGCCCCTTCTTTGAAATTCACAGGCTGGATGATCTGAACCTCTCTGTATTTGCATCTAGTTATAATGCTCTTTTTTTTCTCCAGAATAGCTTTCTCTTATCCCTTTTAGCATTCACACCTGGTTTCATGCTTTGTAAAGTTCTTTCACGAAGGGAGCTTTGTGAGTAGTAATCTGCACATCTGCTATTTTACATCTTTCCTATTTATTTAGAAGTTGGAGAGGAGAATACTGTTTCACAATACAAACCGCTTCAGTCTACTAAGGCCAAATTCTGCTCCCAGGTACACGTCCAGAGCTCATAGGCATGCGTACGGGGTGTGCAGGGTGTGCATGCAGGGGTGGGCAAACTACGGCTCGTGGGCCACATCCAGCCCGCGAGCCCGTCCTGTCTGGCCCCTGAGCTCGCCGGGGAGACTCCCCCCGGCCCCTCCCCTGCTGTCCCTCCACAACACGCCACCGCGCGGGCAGTGCTCTCGGGGGTGGGGCTATGCAGCAGAGTGTCTGGCTCCGGCTGCTGCTGTGAGCAATGTGGTAAGGGGGCCGGAGCTGGGGTTTGGATAAGGGGCAGGGAGTCCTGAGGGCAGTCCGGGGACAGGGAGCAGGGGGAGGTTGGATGGGGCGGAGGTTCTGGGGGGGTGGTCAGGCGCATGGAAGTCCTGGGGGTCTGTCAAGGGGCGGGGGTGTGGATAGGGGTCGGGGCAGTCAGGGAGCAGGGGGGCTTAGATAGGGTGTGGGGTCCCGGGGAAGGTGGTTGGGGGGGTCTTTGGAGGGGGCGGTCAGGGGACAAGGATCAGGGGAGCATAAATAGGGGGTGGGATCTCGGGGTGGTGGTTGGGGTGGGGGGTATCTGGAGGGAGTAGTTGGGACAAGGGGGGGGGGTTGGATGGGTCAGGGATTCTGGGCGGGGCAGTCAGGGGATGGGAAGTGGGAGGCACACCCTAATGAAATGTGCTGTGCACGCCTATGCCAGAGCTGCCATCAACTCTGACAGGAGCTGTGTGTGTGCATCCAAGGGATGAATCCAGCCCTAAATTAGACAGTTGCACTGAGTGCATTATATTAATGAGACCTTGGATTTCTTCTTCTTTTCCTTTTTATACTTGAAGTTCATGACCAGGAAAATTATTGGGCAATAACTGTAGAATTATTAAAATGAAACTATCTTCTGCAATTGGCTTATTTTACAGCATATTTTAGGGATTGGCGAAGCTTAACTTTCATAAGGTTATAAGTTTTAAAGTACTCTACAACTTTTCTAAAAGTTGTGTTATGAAACTAAAGGAGGGTAATGAGAAAAGTTTTTCTCCCCTTGGGTAACTACTCTGAATACAAGAGACATCTGATTAGCTAACTAAGGCATGACCTTGATCCCATTTGAGTTAAAAGGGAATTTTGCCATTTTCTTGAATAGGAACAGGATTGGGCCCTTAATTTCCCATCTCATACAACTATAAATTCGAATAAATCCTCAAATCCACAGCTCGTGGTGTAGCTGAGAATCAGGTCCATTGCAGGCCGATATAACTATCAGGTCATCCCCTGCCATTGCAGATTTTTTCCTTACAGTATATTTTTAGCACTTTGTCCACTCTTTTTAAATGCCCCCCGATTGCTCCCCCAATTTCTTTAAGGGATTATTCCATAATCTAGTAGATTCCACTGTCAGGAAGTGCTCCCCTTATAGTTAATATACATTTTTTCTTAATTTGATCTCATTACTTCTAGTTATGCCCCCTTGTAGCATCTAAATACTTTACACTTGTCTTTCACTATCATTGCTGTCTTTCTTTTCGCCAAGCAATCTCTCTCCCCTCTAGTCTCTTTCTTACGTCAGGCCCCATTACTAGGGAAATGTGCTCCTCTTCCTTTCAAAACTAATATTTCTGGTGCTAGTAGTTTTTATTCCTGATCAGGGCAGGATTAACCGGTGGGCCCCGGTGCCTGGACTGTGGCCCCTCCCATGCTCTGCTCTGAGGTCCTGCCCCTGCTTGGCCTCTTTGTCTCAAGGCCCAGCCCGCCGTTCACATAGGGGAGAGGGAGCAGAGAGGAGTGAGAAGTGGCTGGAGCCTTCGGGGGGAAGAGGCCAAGTGGTGGCAGGGCCTTGGGGTGGAGCATGGCAGGGTAGAGCCAGGGTCTAGGTGCCGGGGCCCCTTCTGAGTGTGAGCCCAGTGCCACTGTAAACTCGGTACTGCTCCTTATACATCCTTGAAGTGATATTACTCAAGCTATGGCTACCCTAGAGAGATTACAATGGCACAGCTGCGCTGTTGTAAACTCTCTAGTGCAGTGGTTCTCAAACGTTTTTTTCTGCGGACGACTTGCAAATTGCTGAGGGTCTCAGTGGACCCGTAATGATCTTTCCAAAAGTTGTTTGTACTGTTAGCTAACTATTGTAAAGCGCTTTGGATAAAAGCGTTATATAAAAAAAACCCTTAATTATTATTAACTTTTTTTGTTCTACAAATAAAAGCGCACAGCTCATATTTTAATATCAGTAGTCTTACCTGTCTAATGCAATGGATGTGCCCTCTCTTCCCCACCATGGCTGAGGCTGGGAAGGGGGGCCATCTTTCCCCAGGAGCTGCAGCCCTGGAGCTGGGGAAAGTCTCCTCTTTCTCTGCACTTCCCAAATTCCTCCCACCCCCTCTTCTCACCCCACTGCTCCCTCCTACCTACCCCTTATCCCCACCAAGGCCACCACCTCACCTTACATGCGCGTCTTCTCCAAGGTCCAGGCCTGTGCAGCTCCACTAATTAGGAGGGTGGCCCTTCATTCTCTCATGTGTGGCTGCCGAGGCACGTACCTTAGAGGGAACTATCCGTGGACCACCTGAATGGAGCTCACGGACCACTGATGGTCCACGGACCACAGTTTGAGAACCTCCGCTCTAGTGGAGCCTGACTAAACTGGTCTAAGCTGACAGGAGAGAGCTCTTTCATTGGCTTAATTACTTCACCCCCCTGAGCGGCACTAGCGATGTTGGTGGGAAAAGCTCTCCTGCCGACATAGCACAGTCACACCTGTGCTTAAATCCGCATAAATTATGTTGCTCATGTTGATTTAAACTGTAGTGTAGCCATAGCCTCACTCACTGTAGGGGAAAGAGTATTTCAGTTACTGTGAGTGTAAGAGGATAAGATTTGGGGTACTAGCTGAATATCTTGGTGCCAGATTCTGCTCTCAAGTATAGCCATACAACCTCACTGGCTTGAATAGAGTTGTACTGGTGTTAATGAGAGCAGAAATTTGCTTGTTATCTTTAATTAGCCGCTACACTGAATGTAAAGTGTTGAACAACCTTTTGAAAAGTTGAGTGTCTTGAGTAAATGTTCACACTTTGTATGTCTTCAGAACCTTCTGTCTCAGACTATGAAAGCACTCTACAAACTTTAATTGTTTTTCATATAATTTCTGTGAGCTAGGTTGGAGTTACTATCCATCTTTCTCAGATGAAGAAAAGAAGGCACAGAATTGTAACAGCTATATTTTCAGTGATGGCCTTTACATTTGGATGACTATCTTTAGAGACAATCAGGGGCCTGATTGTCAGAGGTGCCGAGCAGCCAAAGCTTCCATTTATTTACACTGGAGTTTCAGCTCTTCTGAAAGGGGGAGGCCCAAAGTATCTCCAGCAGAGCGCTCGGAATTATTGGCCTCTGTTGAAAACTCTGGCTTAAGCAAATTGCTCAAGCTCACACAAGAAGTCTCTGGCAGAGCTGGGAATAGGACCCGAATATTCTAACGTACAGTGGTGTTTTAGCCACAAGCTCGTTATTCCTCCCCTCATATGCATGAGATATATTCCAACTAATAAAACATTCTCCTTTCTTGGTATGTAAATGTGCAGCATATCAATAATGGGGATAAACAGAAATTATTTTGAATACAATGTGTTTGATACATATTTTTCTTGTGAGCTATGTGACTGCATTTGAGGCCATGCAGAACAGTAATATCAGAAATGCCCTTTCCATCAGCAAGGGCAAGGTGCTGCAGCGTCAGGTCTCATCAGATGATATTTTGATGGAGAGTTGAGTCATTCCTTCCACCAGCTATTCTGAATCAGGAGTGGCAAGGCAAATGGGACCAGACTTTCCAGCCAGACGAGGAAAGAGAGGGAGAGCCAGGCACTTGTCTTGCCAACACTGGAGAGAGGGAGATCCCAGGAACCTCGCCTGGGGAGAGTGGGAATAGAAAAGCTGAATTTGGCCTGCATAAAGAAGTATTTCACTTGAGAGAGAAGACCAGCAAAAAAGAACCTAGTATAAGAAACAAGATCAAATAGAGTTTCACAGGGAGGGTGGGGATAGCTAAAGCCAGAAGGAACTCAGGTTAGGATTCATGGAGACAAGGAAAAATTGCAGCCAGTGAAAGCCCACAAATTCTAAAGATGCTCGCAAGGGTATTGGTTGGTATTTAAAGTAATGATAATCAATTTAGGCAAACAGTAAAATTAGCCTGGGAAAGAGCTAGTAGGCTGCTTTTTACTTATTTTTCTAAAGATATATAATATATAATAAATACTCTTACTCAAGTTGGGTCTCACAGCCAACTACTTCCCAACAGTAGTTCCACAGGCATGCATTCTGTAGAACAATGTGGTGTTGCTTGATAAGATAGCAGGGAAGAAGCTATTTTCTGATTTAAAGATAGTTTATCTCCCCTGATAGTTTTCATGGCAGTTCTGAAAAATGTTCAGCATAACCGATAGAATATGGATTGTATAGGGACAGATAAAACACTTTGAACATCACAAACTTGCAAGTCATACTTGGATTTCTTCAGATGTTGTCTGGGACCCATTGCCATATTTTTTCTGATTAAATTAGTGTTCCAAAATAATAGTGGGGCAGATGAAGAAGGAGCAGTGGGAAGACATATATAAGCCACTGCAGTATTTCTGCTTTTGACATGTGTCTTGTGTTGGGTGTCCACTGAAATTGAAAGGCCAGAGAAGCCTTCCTTTGTAGCCTTATGTTGGTACCAAATGCATTATCAAAGCTCGACAGATAACAATCCTAAGACCCAGATTCTAGGATTCAGTCAAGCTCTATGTGGTGAGATCAGGGGAGGTGACATTAAGACACCTTACTGTCCCATCCCTTTCCCAAACCTGGGGGGGCAGACAGCTGCCAGTTTGGTCCTCAGTCCAATTTAGAGCAGCTTCAGGACTGCTATAAGTTACAATGGCAGCAACAAGCCCCGAAGCGCTGTTCTGTTCGATCAAGATAGCCAGAGCTATATGCTTCATGAGGAACTCCAGCCACCATCCTTCATGCCCCAGAATATCCCCTATAGTGGAGGTAAGGAATGCCAAAAACAGGTAGAATAGAATTTGCTATACCAGCTTTACTTCACGTAAGGATTCGCCCTGTTTAAACAATAATTCTGTCCCCACCAGTGTGGCACAAAGGATCTGGCTCTGAATTTAAAAAAAAAAAGGAAGTGAGGAACAATGCACACATTGCCATTTTGAGGCATTAACTGAGGACATTTTGCCTGTCAGAAAATTTTCAACCAAGAAACAACACAATATGAACTTGCTACCATGGATCTGATGACAGCTTGTTAGTGCAGGTCAAACCTTTGTGTTCATTCAAAAGGGCAAGGCTTACAGTTATCCAATGTTTCTTCAATATCCCTGTCTATAGCTGGCTGTCAATCATGCTGACTAGCTAAAGCTTCCCTACCTGAATGGTTTTCACAAAGTTCTTTTAAAAACTCATGAAATTTCCTTTTCAGAAGACTGCTTCTAATGCCCCACAAGAGGCATCTTCTCCATCTGTTGAAAGATTACCCTTCCTGTAACATCTCATCTCCTGAGTAAATGTATATGTGCTTGTCCACTCAGTTGATGTCAGTGTAGAAAGTCAGAGAACTTACTGTTCAAGTGGGCCTTGTGGATTTACTTGACCCACAGATAACAGGTCAATCTGGCAATTATTCAGACTAGTAGCTCTGACAAAATTATTTTGATGTCAGGGCTTTTATAGCAACTTCCAAGGATGACAAGTGTCAGGAGATTCCTTAAAAATTTACAGAGGATCCAAGGTAGTCAAAGATTGAGGGTTTTGGTTTAAACACCCCCACACCACATGGGCTTTGTACATTTTATTTCATATTCAACTGACTATTTTAAATCATCTTCCATATTTTAAGAGTAAACACCATCATTTCCCCCCATTTTGTATTAATCTGGAAGATCTTGCAGAATCTCTTCCACCGAGGACTGGAAGTGCTGAATGACACCTATAGTAATTTCTTATAAATACATGCTTATGAGGACACAATCTTTGGAGTTTTCATTTACTATTAATTTGTGACATAGCAGTGTGAGGCCCACTTTCAAGACATTCTGCTGCAGATCCAGGTGTGAAATTCAGAGAAGGATTGGAGAGGAGTTGGATGGAGTGCAGACGATGGCAACATTGAAGTGGGTGGGGTGTCATTTGGAAGAGGGCGGGGATGAGAGCAGGAGGAGCAGGTAGCTTGATGTCGCCACCACATTACCTAAGGGTAGACCTGGGGCAGGGTGTGTGTGTTTACCATAAATGGAAGCAGTTGCTGAAGCACGGTCAAAGTGGGAGATCTAGTCTTCAGCTAGTGCCAGGAAATCGAGGGAGCAGAAAAGGAAAAGATTGTGGATGGTGGTCATCATTTTAGTGATGGAGCATGCATTCCAGTGGGTGCAGGAGAGGAGTGGATATCTATTGTAGCGGGGATGGAATGCTATCTAATGGAGCTGAACAGGAGTGGATCTTGTCTGTAAAGCTGGGCTTCAGGAAGTAAATTTACCAGACTATTTGCTGCCCTTTGTAAAATAAAGGTGCTTAAGCATGGAATTGGGCTGAATTTCTGCACACAGTGTAATCAACCAGACTATGTTCTTTCACAAAAGCAGGTTTTATTGTGCAGTTCTGATTCTGGACAGGGTTGGAGATCTATACATCAGAAACATGTAGCTAGTGTTCACTCAGTCCCTATCCCATATCTGAGACTAGATTTACCCTTATTATACCAACTCAGGTTCCCTTAAAACTCACGCTGGCTAATTTACTTTTCAGTAGGGAAAATAAGTATCTCTCTCCATAGGAATATAATTCTTTGCAGCACATTCTGTTGTGCAGGAAGACTAAAGTCCCAAAGGATAATCAGAGAGATTATTAACTCTAGTGGACAGTAGGTAAGGTAAATTCTTGGCCAAAAGCATGTGAGGAAGTCTGCCTAACATACTGTTTATGTGCCTAGGGATGTAAAACTCCTGAATTGGCTGTTCCATTAATTTATTATGAATAACATTGTATGCTTAATGACAAATGCTATTTCTAACACTCCAGTATTTAAGTAATATTTTCAACATTTTATAAATAGGATGCCAATCCAAGCTAATCTATCTATGGCGTGTTTAGGGCACCAAACATCATATTTTCTAAATGCCACTCCTTGAACCATACACCTTTGCAATATAGCTGCGTCTCTTATTGTACACTGCATAAATAAAAAGTTGATTTGTATACGTTCATCTTTTCCATGCATTCCCTCATCTACTCCTTACCAGAGGATATTTTACAGGTCCTTTCTGACCTCCAAACTGTTCAGTCTTTTTTTCTCCTCTATGTCTTTTCTAATGGAAGACAGTTAGAAAAGGAGTTCAGTATGTCAGCCATTGTTTGAGTCACCGTTAATTTCATTCTCTGCTTTGTTTGTTAATAGCTCCAATTTCTCCCCAGCAAAGCTGGAAAGCATAAGCAGAAAAAAAGTTTAAATGTAGGAAATGAAAACTAACAATTGACTTAAATATAGGTCAAGCCTTCCTCATAATTTGTTGTTCTTCTCAAGTAGAGGCTTAGTGATATTAAATAAACTTGCATTCTGTTGATGAAAGCTGAAAATTAGCCCTGGGTGGCAGTTGTTTGGTTTATTAAAATGTTTTTGTTTTGTTTTGTCCTCTCAGTCTTCGATTTGGACTAGAAAATAAGGTCTTGATTCTCTTCTCAATCATTTCCCTGTCACTATGGGGGCATTGGTGTACCTCAGTGCCTCCTATTTGCTGCCTGTGGCACATAATAGCATAGTCTCCTGAGGGTTGTAATATGTTGGTCTAATTTTGGTTGTTGGGTTAGTGTGCAGGTGCTGGGTGATGTTGGTGGCCTGTGAGATACAGAAGCCCACATTAAATGATCTAGTGGTCCTTCTGGCCTTAAATTCTGACTTTTGGTTATCATTGGTATAACTTAGTGACTTCAGTGCAGTTACTCCTGATTTTCACCAATGTGCAAGGAGAAATTAGACTCTAAAATAAGTACCAAATAATGGCCTGATCCTACATTGGTTTAAGTCAATGGCTACAGAGCTGTAACGAAGCATTTTAGTGCATGGGAGGAGCAATCATATTTGCATCTCCTAGAGGCGACACCCAGAGAGCTGGGTAGTTATCCAAAGTGAGAGTGCCAAAGCACGCCCAAGACTCTTTGCCTGCTCACCAGGATGGTTGAGTGGTTAAGGTGTTGAACTCGAGTTCCAATAGGCATGAGCCTATGTGGGCTTGAATCACACTTCTGGTAGGGCCCTGCTGCTGGAACCCTATGACCAACAGGTACAAAAATTCAGGCTGGTGCGTCTCTTTAACAAAGCCTTCTGGCATCCTGCCCTGCTGCACCCCTCCCAAAAATTAATAAATAAAGCTAAGCACCTCGCTGCTGGGGGGAGGGGCGGACGAAAGACCCAGCCAGAAACTGCTGCTCAGGCCCCAGCAAACTTTGAGTTCACAAGCCCTGGTTTACCAGAGAAATGTTCTAACCCCTGAGCTATGGAGCCAGGCCCCAGCCTGCCCGCCCTTGCCATGCATACCAACGTAAGTGATACTGCGCCTGCCATGGTCACGCGCTCAAGGCAGCTGGCCTGTTGGAGACATCCCAAGAAATCACTCTTTTGCTGGTGCTCACCAGAATGGCCAAGTGGCTAAGGCATTAGTCTTAAGTTCTAATAGACATGTATCTGTGTGGGTTTGAGTCCCCACTTCTGGTAAGTTGTACAGAAAACAGGATGGTGGCCATACAGGGCCCAGCAGGCAGTGTCCAGTTGCAAAGGCAGCAAGCACCCAGCAGGAGAAGCAGCTCCAGAATACCCCCTCTGTTCTCAGCCTGGGCCTCTGTTTGGGAGGGTGGGGGCAATGCCCTCCCCCAACTATGCCCACAGACTCCAGCTGACCCTGCTGGGCCCAATCCTGTGGGGAGGGCTGATGCTGCTGGGCCTGATCTGGCACTGCCCCCTTTTTGCACCCCCCACCGGCTTTGTGCCCTGGTCGTCTGCCCCTCTTGCCTCACCTTAGTTACAGCCCTGAATGGCTGAGCTCTCATTGATGTCAGTGAGGGAAGGATCAAACCCTAAACTACTGCAATCTGAAGATCACACAAGCCTTCCGCCCTCTCAGTGTTTAATTTTTTATTGCTGCAGGCATAGCTAGACCTAGATAATTCCTTCTTCCTGAGCCACATTGTGCCATTTAAGCACTGGCTTATGTTGGGGGGGAGGGAGGGGCAGGGAAACCGTGCACTGCCTCAGGAGGGACTCCACTTGATTTCTCTCTCACTGAACAACCTGGCCAATTGTGTAAGCTGTGCAGAAGAGTTCAGGGGCGAGCCAAGCCGTAGCTCCGCCTCCTCATTTTTCATGCAATTGTGATTGTGGGCAGGGACTATAATTTTCATTGGCCCTTGCACAAAGCACACAGGGCTAGGGAGGTTTTTGAGCCCTCAAGGAATGTGAGCAAAAGCTAGCTGTTACAGGGGTAGTCGATGTCTGTATATATGTAAATAGTTACGGTGCCAATAGATGGCTATGCAAGGCCCCAGTGGCCTAATAGATAAGGCATGGCTTCCTAAGCCAGAGATTGTGGGTTCAAGTCTCATCTAGGGTGAAAAACTACTTTCTTCCTGTATATTGCAAGGAAACCTTGGTCTTATGGTGGGGGTAACTCAGTGGTTTGAGCATTGGCCTGCTAAACGCAGGGTTGTGAGTTAAATTCTTGAGGGGGCCATTTAGGGATATGGGGCAAAAATCTGTTGGATGATTTAATTGAGGATTGGTCCTGCTTTAAGCAGGAGGTGGGACTAGATGACCTCCTGAGGTCCCTTCCAACCCTGATATTCTATGACCTTAACTCAGCAAACTCAAATGAAAGTATAGTTCCTGGTTTTTGTAGGACCAAAAATATCTATTCAAATCCCACTGAGGTCAATAGCAATGCTTCCGTTGAGTTCAGTGAGGTCAGGATTTCACGCAGAGAAAGAAACCTTCTCTTGATATTATTATTCTTAAATGTGTATGTTAACTTAACCATAAGACTGTGTTGACTGAAAGATGAGGAGAGCCAGAACAAGGTGATATATTTGAAGGGGGAGCTCATTTTTTAAAATCTTACCATTCAATTGAAACCATGTAACGGGAGCCTTGGATGGTGACATAGGTGGCAAATCTGATTCTGTTCATTCTGACTTAACCAATTTATCTCAAAAGGATTATATACTGAGCTGGATAAAGAAGGTTCAGTAAGATCACAGGGGAGTGTTTGAGGGGAGTAGGGGAGACATTGAATATTCAGTTTAATTATATTAGTCCTGTCCCTCAGACAGCGGGAGGTTAGCACACTGGTTAAACACATCAGAAACGCTCTTTCATTAAGGCATGTAACGTTCTCCGTAAGGATGCTCCGGGATTTAAGAACTGGAGTGCAGGCATGAAATGGGGCTGCAGATCATTAACAGAAGTTGTTTTCTAGAAATGAGACTTAGCAAAGAATAAATGAAAAGCATGATCTATACTCACCATAATTCACTTGGATCCCACGTGTTTTGGGGTGTCCTCAAGGCTTCTTTATTGTGTGGTATTGAATAGCAATGATTAATACAGCACAGATGTCAGGAACTAAGCTGGCTTCTGGTGTGGTCACCTAGAAACTAAGTGACTGTGCTCCCTGATTGGACAGAAGGCCCAAAAGATCACCATTTAAGACTTGTAGCTCCAGCAGCAGAGTGGCTGCTTAATGTCATTTATGCCTGCAGCTGTGCTAGACCTGCTTTTTTCTCCAGCCCTTGCTCCAATGCATTCCTGTCCTTACCTTCCTCAGAACTCCTGGCTCTGACCGTTGGCTTGTCCCCTGACAAAGCATCTGGTTCTGCCCTCTGAATCCGCTCCAACCACTGGGTCACACCACTTCCCTCCTTGGTGTGTGGGTACAGAGGGGTACAGGATTTCATGAAGAGCAAGCTCTACAAATTAGTACTTTTAGTCCATGTTAGAAATTGAGCCACTGTACTCTGAATGCACAAAAAGAGGGGCAGGACAATTGGCACAATGTTTTACAATAATCAAGTTGACTTGAATTAATAAGGGGGAATAAGAATAGCAGCATCAGCTATATTAGGAATAGATTTGTGCAATGAAGTAAAATGAAAGTCTAGCTATTCTTTAATGCAGTGTAAGGTATAAACTGCATTCTAGGGCTAGGTGAACTTCTAGTAATTTTTTTAAAGAAATCATCGTGTTTCCACAGTAATTTGAAGAAGGTTGCCATCTTTTCTTTTTTTTCCTGAGAAAGATCACAATCTAAACCTAAGACAGGGTAGTTTGATTATAATGAAGATGGTTCCTTTCTTTGGAGAGACTGGGCCATTATGCCATAACATCGCTAACAGTGCTCCAAATATTGAGCAAAAAGATTTCATATCCTCAGATAATGGCAAAACAAGTGTACATGCTAACAATGTTTTCCTGTTAGCAAGCATTGATATGTCTAGAAAAAGTATTAACCGGGTTTTACTGACTCACTAAGGCAGTTGGCTTGGATTTAAGGGAGATTGAAGGGATTATTTAGAGAGAACCTAGGGTGTGAGCTGAACAGTCCTGAGGGAGGAACCCTAGAAGCAGGCTCGCCTAGGGAGAAGGCTTGATTTTACTTTATGTCAGGGTTGATTTTTTTTTTTGTCAATAAATCAAACCCCAGAGAGGGGGAGAGAGCTTTTGATTCTACACAATATGTGGACTTTGCGAGCGGGTCACCAAAGACACCTGTTCATGCCAAGCTATACTAATGGACCAGATTTTAATTATAACTCTACTGAAGTCAGTGAAATCATCTGGGATTTAAACTGGTGTTAAAGAAAGATTTTTTACTCATTTTCACTGTCATAGGTGACTGGCCCCTTTAAGAGGAAGCAAGCTCCAGTGTGCTTGAGACTAATTGTTTGCTGAACAATTGGGCTTAAGGGAAGGCACCTGGGCCCTATAAACCACAGCTGGGGAAGCTATTGGAAGAGTTGCTGAAAGGGTTCCTGGAGGAAACAGTAGGGGAAGCTGTTGGAGAAGTGGCTCAGAATCCAGAAACACAGGTCCCAAGAAGGAGGGATGGATATGGCTAGAGTGAGCTGAAGGGAGAGACTGAGCAGAGCCCAGGAAGGCTGGAAATGGGACTTAGTGGAAAAGCGTGGAGCCAGACAGACTCGGGGAGGAGGACCCGTGCCCAGTGGCAGACTGGGATGGAAAGGGCAGAAGAGACTTTAGTTTGGGTTTGTTGTATTTATTTTACATTAATAAACCAATCTCTAGAAAAGGTTTTTTTATTGGACATATGCCTGGGAATGTCTGAAGGGAAACTGAGTCAGGGTGATACAGAGCCACAGTTGGCCAGCAGCAGGCACTGCAGGGTAGGTGTGCCCTATTGCACACACACAAAGATTAAGAACCAAATTCTACCTTTGTATCTGCAGAGATAATTCCCCCTGATGTCACTTTGTTACTTAGCATGGGATAAACAAGGAATTAAAAAGACACCAGTGACAGAAATAAAGGTTAAATGACTTTAAAATGATTACACTGTAACAGTCAAGTCAGGTATGAGTAATTGTAAATAATCAAGAAATGCCATAACTTGTTATAAACCACCTGCACCCACATACCACACTAACAGGTATATTAACATAGTAATCTGGAATACAAACTCACTTGTAAACACCTGTACAGGATAACCTATTTTGTAATCATATATTAGTCACTCAACAATTGCTATTGATTACTAAGATAATTACAAATGATCTCAATATATAGTAATACTGAAATCCTGCTCTGCAGAGGACACTTATAAATGAAGGACTTATTTTGTCAGAATGAGTCATTTGAACATTGTTTTTGTTTTGATTTACTAAATTATCAAATGCAGCTGCAGAATGTGAACAGGAGTAAATGGAGCATTTACAGCTAATCTAGGATTGCACTGCATGATACTGGGTTTGAAATGGCCTCGATAATACAGGACAAACTGACACTAATTAAAAGAAATCTGAAAATAGAGCCCAGGAGACACTTCAGTGCTCTGGTGCCCTACTTCAGCAACAGTGCTGATGTGTTGTATTAGGAACAAATCCACAGCACTCGGCATGATTAGCTGGACCAGGCAGTGGGGAGATATATAAGACAAAAGGAAGAGGAATATTTCCATTAAGCCCATGGAACTGTTCTATGAATGAAGTAGCCCTGTCCCTCAACATGACTTCTGCAGGAGGTCCGCTGGTCCCGCGGCTTCGGCGGCAATTTGGCGGCGGGCACGCTGATGGCGCAGGACCGGCGGATCACCCGCAGAAACGCCCTCGAATCCGTGTGAACAGCCGCCGAAGGCCGCCTGACTGCCATGCTTGGGGCAGCAAAAATCATAGAGCCGCCCCTGTCTGGCTCCTCCCCTGAGCACACCTGTACCCAAGTGAAATGCTGCGCTCAGTGCTGCACCTCTTGTGTAGGACCCTAAAATTCAGCTCCTTCCTGTGTGTAACAAAAGCTACTGGTTCTAACTTCCATGGCTGCCTTGGTAGGTGCTGGATTTCCCTCTTAAAGTGGAATATTCCACCCTCTTCCCCCTCTGAGCAATGAATGAAACATTTAGTGGAATCTGATACACCTAACCGTACATTGCAGTCTTAATTCTCTCATTTCCTTGCTTGACTTTGAAAACTCAACATTCAAAAGGAATCTTATAATGTAGCTTTCTATAACTTTATATAGGTTTAGGAAATTATGTAGTAAGATGGTGGGCAGATGGAGTGACTCATGTTTGCATACCCCGTATTCAGAAGCGGAGCAGTTAAAGGCCCAGTGCATGAACAGTAACAGCATCAGGATAGTCATCATGAAAAATATAAGCAGGAGGATTCAGAAATGAAACAGATAAAAACACTAATTAAAAAAGAATAGGAATGGCAGATCCCATATGGAGAACTGTAGAGCAATGCAAGAGAGGATCAAAGAGACAGAACATTGATTCTTCAGTAAAAATACAATGTAGGCTTCAAAGGTATCGAAATGTAATTGTGTTTTGGTTTAAAAGATGAAAGTGCAGAATCCTATTTAAATCAACACAGTTATATCTGTAAAGCACCTTCTTCCCTCTGGGATGAACCACCACAATTTCAAGTTGAACATCCTAGCAAAGAATAAAGCTGGAAACATTTAGCCTATTACAAACATACATGCTCACCAGCTTCGTTATGAACAAACCAAACTCTTTGTATGAACAAATTTTTCCCACTTTGAAATTTGTCTTCCTACAGAGAGAGTGGCATGCAAGTAACTTCTGCTATTCCCTTTGTGGCTGAGGTCCCATCTTGCAATACGATCTATGTGAGTGGGTTCCTGTGCCCATCTGGTGCCCCAGTGACTTCAATAATAAATCTTGCTGAAAATAGGGGTGAGCGAAAAAGGACAGGATACAAGATCAAAGTGACGGTTCCTTTTATTTGGTTTCATTTGATTTCTCTCTGGGTGCCTGTCCCTAATTTTGTCTATAGCGTGAAGAAACAACCCTGTTTTAAAGACACATAGGGTGAAATCTTGACCCCATTGAAGTCAATGGCAAAGCTCCCATGGACTTCAGTGGAGTCAGGCTTTAACCCATAATCCTTTTGTTGACTGAGTCAATGCTATATGTCTGAGCAATCTAGGATTTGCCTTATGACTCAGAGAGGCAAAAGAAAATATATAAATGATGCACCAAAAGATATTTGTAATTTTCAAGATTGTGTGTTGCTTTATGATTACTTGAATCACTAGCACGTATTACAGATTTGTGTTGCTGTAGGAAATTTTTTTTTGATGATGCGTCCTTTGAACTTAGTACCCCAAGCACTTATTGTGGGGTACATTTTCAAAGCAATGGAGAAGGATTTGCTTTAGAATCTCCCACTAAAGCATTAGTTTGATGTGTGAAGCTGTAACACTTAGATAATGTAGCCCTCAGTGGTGCCTTTTAAAAGAAGTTGTGGAGAACTGGGAAATACTTGCATTTTTTATGAATATCATAAGCCCCATAGTGTATCTGTGATATTACCTTGCCTGAATGCACAGAGTTAGATCAAAAGAGGATGTCAAAGAAAACAGGCAGTGAAGGTAAAACAATAGCCTAGATAAGGAATGTCTCCTCAAACACAATAGCCATGAAGCGAGACTCTTCAGTTCCAACCTTGGGAACAGGGCTGGCTGGCAAGGCTGAGAATCTGGAGATCAAAAGACAAGGATGTGCCCTACAGAGGAGGAGATCTGAGTGAGTCAGAGGTCTGCACTGCAGCAAGGAGGCTGCAACTTGGTCCCCAGAGAACAGGGAACTCCAAGGCTAAATCATGCCTACCTAGAGGCTGGAGGAGAATGCAAAGCATAAATAAGACAGTATGCACATAACTTTGTTATTTTAAATGCATTTTTCTTAGTGACGTGTACCTTTTGGCAAAATAAATCATATTTTGTTCTGAGGAAGCTGCCTCTGGGTCACTGCGTACTATTACTGTCCACAGACTCCTGAGAGGAAATGTGCAGGTGGCAAGCCCATTGGGCCAGCTAGGGAATATGGTTGGCAGCCAGGCAAGTGTAACCCAGAAACGCAGTCACTGAGTGGTTGGATTGCAGAATCCCATCCCAAAGAGAAGAGGAGGCATGGGTCTGTCCCTGAAAAGGACTGCAGTCATGGGGACTGGCAAAGGTCCTCAGAGGGGCAGCCTACCCAGCTGCTGACAGAAGTCAATGCAATTTCTTCACACAGTGGATCCAGGGGCTCAGCTGGTGTAACTTATCATTCATCCACCGAAGTCAATAGAAGTATGATCATGTACACCAGCTAAGGATCTGGTCCCTGGTGCTGAAGATCTTACTCAGCCCCTCCTTTATACAGACAAAATTACCATTGAAATAATAAAGAGAAGTATTGGTTAAAAACTGAGTTACGACTTTAGGATTTCACCAGTCAGAAGAGGTATTATGAGCATAACTCCCAATACTCTGTATTAAAAACTAGAGATTGGTTTGAACCAAAATCTGGAAATAACAAAATGAGAGAATGGGATTGGAACAAGATAGGAATTTCACAGCTGGCCTGTTTCTAAAATAGGCCAAACCAAGGCCCCCCGATCTGAACACTGTGGGGTTTGAAATCCAGATCTAAATGTACTTTCCGAGTTGCAACTTATATAGAATTTATATTTATACTAGTGGACCTGAGAGCAGACCAGCCAAAAATCTGTGTCTAACATGTAATAACTTGTATTTAACATTTGAACAAAGGATCCCAATGTGCATTGTAAATACAACAACCACTTTACCTGGCTCTGGTGTGGAACACAGCAGCTGCCTAAAATAGGGTGACCAGATGAAACAAACAAAATATCGGGACACATGGGGGAAGCAAAAAAAAAAACGTCTGGAGCGGCCGAAGCCGCAATATCGGGACAAATGGTGCCCGACCGTGCATCGGTTGGGACGTGGGACAAAGAACTAAAAATCGGGACAGTCCTGATTTTATCAGAATGTCTGGTCACCCTAGCCTGAAAGCACAAAGCATCACTGACAAAAGTTTTTTGTACAAGATGTGAAGAAGAATCTTGCCACCTAATGAAATTGCAGGGGCACTTTAGAATTAAATTCCCTCAGTTAGAATCTGGCTAGGACACCAACACACAGAACTTCTGAGAGAGGTGTGATGGAATCTTTCTTGACGATAAAGCCTTTCGTTTGGGATCCAAAAGAAAGCACTTATGGTAACATGTGACCCTTTACCTCGAATCACAAGGGAGCATTAGTTTAGTACTGAATGATTCACCTATGTGAAATACCAACACCATTTTTCAACAGCACCTTGGTTTGCCTTGGAGGAAAGCACTGAGTAGGTCTGACTCTCCTTAGCTGGTGAGAGCAGACATTCATAGAGCAAGGTGGGATGCTGCAGTCATGAAATGTACGTCATTAAGGTCCCCCTGGGATGCTTATTCATTCGGTAATGAGTTTCTTTTATTCCTAGCTTTTACGTGACAAGCTTCTAATCAGTTGGGTAGCTATCAAAAAGGAAATGAGGATAAATGAATAATGAGATCATGCCATTTAGACAGGGCATTTGAAATGCACTTACAAAACCTTATCGGAGGTAAAAAGTCATTGAGCTCATCCTTACCCTGGGTGGTAACTCCTTGCTCCTGAATCTCATTAGCAACAAGTTTAGTTTTCGCTTTAAGTTTAATGTGGACTGGATTTTATCGTCTACATTATGTTTTTATCTCTCACCTGCTAAATTTATGTTGCTACATTACACTTGTAAATCCTTGCTTGTCACAACAAGAGTGATTTACACCCCTTCTTTCAAGGATTTCCCTACATACTGCCAGTGTCTTTTATATTTTTCATCGCAGGAGCAGAAGTAATAGAGAGTTGTGGTTTTAAATTAGGCTAAAATATTGTTTTGTGATAAGCATCCATTTATTCTTTTTTAGCTTACTTGGTAAGCTTTCCATAATTGGAAATCTTGAGATAATGCTGTTTTAAATTCCTAAGAGAAGAAAAATTTCCTTAACATAAAACACTGTTTTTTCTGTCTGTGTGAGTGATTGGGTTTGGGTCAAAGACTTGGAACATTAATTTCACTTTAGATTAGACTCTTAAAGGACATGTTAATTTTTCATTATGATGGGGGCACAGTGAAAGGCTGGTATTGGCCTGGAAGGGTGATGGCTTATTGCTGTGGTGTCGGTTGTCTAGTGAGGGCTCAGACCTGGCTTCATTTGGGCCTCATATTGTCTTCACTGGAGAAAGGGTCTGAAATAAATAGGATGGAACTCAATAAAGACAAATGCACACTTAGGAAGGCATAATTGATTCCCCAAATACAAAATGGGAAATGATTGTCTAGGAAGGAGTACTGCAGAAAAACACCTGGGGGGCTATAGTTGATCACAAACTAAATGTGGCAAAAATGTAAATACAGTTGCCAAAAAAGCAAATATTCTAGGATGTATCAGAAGAATTTTTGTAAGCAAGACATGAGAACTAATTCTTTTAGTCTACTTAGCACTGATAAGGCCTCAACTGGAGTACTGTGTCCAATTCTGGGCACGATGCTTTGGGAATATATGGACAAATTGGAGAAAGTCCAGAGGACAGCAACAAAAATGATTAAAAGTTAAGAAAACATGACCTACGAGGAAAGATTAAAAAAAAACTGGTTTGTTTAGTCTGGAGAAGAGAAGCCTGAGGGGGGACATAAGAGTCTTCAAGTACTTAAAAGGTTGTCATAAAGAGGAGGGTGATAAATTATTCTCCTTAACCTCTGAGGACAGGATAAGAAGTAATGGGCTTAAATTGCACCGAGGGAGACTTCGGTTAGACTCCAGGAAAAACTTTCTAAACTTAAGGGTAGTTAAGCTTTGGAACAAATTAGCTAGGGAGGTATTGATATCTCTGTGATTGGAGGTTTTTAAGAACAGGTTAGACAAACACCAGTCAGGGATGGCCTAGATAATACTTAGTCCTGCCTCAGTGCAGCGGACTGGACTAGATGACCTGTCAAGGTCCTTTCCAGTCCTACATTTCTATGAATCTGTAATTCACTGGGGGCGGAGTGGGGTATGAAGGGAAGGTTCATAATTTTTAATCTGAAACAAAGGAGGTAGAGATGATTAATTGTCCTTGGCCCCTTTTCCAAAGTTCTAGATTTCCCCTCAACTCTACACAACCACTATCTGACATGTCTGCCTGACATGTGCAACCTTTCCCCCATGCCCAACATTTTTCTCCTAATCCTCTCCTCCCTCATTCTTTGACAACCTATAGTGGAGACTGGAACAAATCAGCACCTGCGTAATGGGTATCTGACCTGAGCTACTGCTGTTTTCTAGTACAAAAATAAAAAAATTAAGACACTGTACACTTAAATAATATAACAGATTTTACCTAAGCAGGGCCGGTGCAAGGAAGTTTAGCGCCCTATGCGAAACTTCCTTGCACCAGCCCTGCGCCCCCCGAGCTAACACCCCCCCCCGCGGCAGCCATCTCCCCCCCCCCATGGCTTCTCACCCCACCGCGGGCCGCGGCAGCTCGGCCCCCCCGCCCACGGCAGCCTCCCCCCCTGCCCGCAGCACCCCGCCCCCAGCTCCCGGCTCAGCCACGGAGGCAGGAGGCAGCCGTGGCCAGCCGCCCCCCCCCCCCCCCGGTTCTACGGCTGAGCTGGGAGCCGGGGGGGGGGGGGGGGCGCGGCTGGCCACAGCTGCCTCTCACCTCACCGGCCCTGCTTAGGTAAAATCCGTTATATTATTTAAGTTTACAGTGTCTTAATTTTTTTATTTTTGAACTAGAAAATAGCAGTTCACATATCTATGAAAATTGACACAATAAACATCACAGCTCCACAAGAGTCTTGTCTTGGAAAAGCACAGATACATTAAAAATGTAATTAGACACATGCATATTATTTAGCCAATGAGTCTAGTGGCTCCTTTTGGAGCTCCTAGGGTTTATTATGCAAACAACATTTATTTATTCAATTTTAAAATAATGTTATTTACCAAAAATGACAGTAACAGGCCCCTTCAGAGTTCATTGTATAAATCTTAATTCAGGCACTTGGATTATTAATGAGTCATTGGGCAGAAACTTGCTGTGAGTCTATTAACAATTCATAAAATGTTGCTGTTACTGTGTATTGTGTATGCTTTTTGAAAAAGCATCCAAAATTGTGCCAGGCTCCTTAAAATATAAATTACACAAGGTCCAAGATCAGAGATTAAATCTTTTTACCTACATGACTCAATGTAGCAGCAGCATAATAGTGGGGTTGTTCTGGAGAGATGGAAAAACACAGTAGCCACAGCAATAAAGCTATGCTGTCATAAGCTGGTATGTTCATAGTATGGTTGAATTAGGATTTCCATAGTTTAATGTCCAGAGATGATAGAGGTATAAAATTGGTACCTCATAAAATAAAAATACCATGGTTGACTTTCTTCTAGCCACTGAGGCAGAAGGTGGTTTATAGGGTGGACTGCAATGATGATACAATGCATATTGTGTCTGAGCTGAGATCCCACTGAAGACAACAGGAGTTTGGATGTGCGGTGATGGAGGATTGGGAACACTGTGGAAAGAGGACTTGGCATGGGGCCCAGATGATGGCATGAGAAGCTCCACATTCTGGACATGAGTAGGTTGTGGCTTTGATAAAAAAACCACAATTATAATCAGGGCCGGCTCTGGCTTTTTTGCCGCCCCAGGCAAAAAAGCCAGCCGCCGCTCCGCTGCCCTGGCTGGGGCGCCAGCGGAGCGAGCGGCATGCCCGTGGGCTTGCTCCCACGGCTGGGGTGCCGGCAGGGAGCCTGGCATGCCCGCGGCCCCACAGCCCCGGCTGAGGTGCCAGCGGGGAGGGCAGCCTGCCCGCAGCCCCGCTCCCCCAGCCGGGGCAACGGCGGGGAGCATGTCCAGAATGTGGGCGATGGGCCGGGAAGAGGGTTTTTTTTAAATTAAAAAAAACAACCTTGAGCGCCGCTCCCCGCCCCCACCCCAGGTGCCGCCCCAAGCATTGCTTGGTCAGCTGGTGCCTGGAGCCGGCCCTGATTATAATGAGGAATATAACTGGAGCATCAGCCAAAGGGACAAGCCGTGGTTTTCTGGGGAAAGAATAACAAATTGAGGAAAAGATAAGAGAGACAGGATTTTTTTAACCCCCATCCCTTCCTCAGACTCCAGAGACTATGGAAGGCCCCAGTACTATACTTGCTGTCCTAGGCTAAATGCCTGGCAATCAGCATAGTCCTTTAGAAACATGGACTAAGGTCTGCTTGACAAACTGGTTGAAGTGAGGGCTCCTGGGGAAACCTCTGTGGAAACAAAGCTGGGCAATTTGACAGCTCAAATAGATAATCTGAATAAATTGATAGAGCAGATGGGACAATAACCCAAGTGGTAAACCATCTGTGAGTTGAAGAGGAGGCCACAAGTGGAACTTGTGCCTTGCTGTACTTGAAAGCCAGACATTTTTTCAAAGACAGGAAAAAATTCTGCAGAATTTAGTGAGAACCAAAATATCTGGATTCAGGCCTTTTTCACAGGCCAGAAGTACTCAAATCAATAGCCATTGTCTTCAGTGTAATCCCACATCTCTTTGAGCTGAGCACAGAGGAAAACTCCAAGTTACCAAGGAGAGAGATTACAGAATCCTATCTAGGCAGAGCACCAGTTTGAGGGCTCTTATTGCTTCTGATAAAACAGAGTACTAAAAGCTGTCTGATCCAAGGGGACTATGTCTGCACTGAAGGACCCAGAATTCTTTTTTCCCCAGTGTGGTCCCACTCAATGAAGTTCAGAAAAAGGATTTGAAAGTGATCAAAAAAAGATTTGCTATAGAAGGGAATTGAAGCAGCTGAACTGAATCCAGCCAACCTGCCAGGCAGGCACAAAAGCAAATCCTGCTTTGGAGCCAAATCAGCAGCCAACAAGCTACTAGTGGAAATTAAAATTAAGCAATCTGAGGACTTGGACACTGACCTGTGCTACTGGAAGGACCTTGCCACTTTTGGCTACAGAGTTTACGTTGTCTTACAGTTCAGTATTAAATACGTCTCTTGGGATATGAACTTCGTCTATTTCCTAATGCTTTGTAGCCCAAAACTAATATTAGTTATTTCTGGTTAATACTGGTCTTAAGGCTTATTCCCCACTCTGGCACTTTGAGTGCAGAAGGTGGGGGCCTGCAAGGATTCTAAAAATTAATACTGGCCCCTCCAGGCTTGTATTAAACTCCCAAGGTTACAGCTTTTTTCTGTGGGTAGATGCTGCCACCACCCAAGTGCAAAAAATCCCCTTTGAACCCAGGAAGGCGCACTTGGGAATTCCTCCCTGTGGGGTACCCTCAAGCCCTTGCACTCCCCACCCTCCTGGCAAGAGCTGAGAAAGAAATATAAAGGAAATCAGCTCTTGCCACCAGCTAATTAAACAACATGTGCACAAACCTCTTAGGACACAAAAATCCAATCCTGTTCTTAAAAAAGGTAAATTTTATTAAAAACAAAAAGAAATAAAATACATCTGGAAACTCAGGCTATTGCTAGATTAAAAAAAACCCACAAGGATTAAGCATTAAGAATAACTTTCTTGAGGTCCAGCTTGAAGGTTACAAGCAAAACAAAAGCATTTGGGGTTAGCACAGAGGAGCCCACAAGCCATAAAGAAATAAAAGGAGATAAACCTGATCGCGTCTTCCTAGACATTTCCTGATCTACTTACATATCTGGGGGTTTCAAATTAGTAGTTTCTAGGTATGATACAAATGATTTTTCATACCTGGCCCAAAGCTTCTTACATCATAGTTGCTTCCCTGTTCCCGCTCTCTGGAGAACAACCACAGACAAACAAAGGGGAAGTTTTTTCCCAATTTTAAAAAGTTCCAGCCTTCACATTGGCTCTTTTGGTCAGATGCCCACTCCCTTCCTTTTACCTATGCAGGGAGACTTTTTAGCCCTTTACAGGTAAAGCAAGTAGAGAATAACTACTAAGAAGGATTTTATAGCTAACTGGCTGGCTGGGTGTCCATAAAAGGGAGCTACCCCCCATTTCATTTATCACAACTGGTTAATAAGCTCTTTAGGACAGGATCTGTCCTTTTAGTCCATGGTTGTATGGTACCTAGCACAGTGGAATCCTGGCCCATGACTAGGGCTCCTAGGTGTTCTCATTACAAATAATTAATAATAATAGCAGCATGAAGACAACAAAATGTAGGTTGTATTTATATTTGGGAAGGCCTCCCCTCCACCATGCACCCCTTAAAAGGACAACTACCTAGTCATTATGCGACAGTGTATGTCTAATGAGAAATGTATTTATATGCTAGTTTAGTTATGTGTATGTGACCTGATTCTAATCTCAGTTATACCATTGTAATGCTGATGTAACACCACTGAAGAGTTACAGCATTACACCACTTTATAATTGGCATGAGTGAGAGCAATCAGAATCAGGCCATAATCTTCTTGTAGTGTTGCACTAGAAATGTTATATGCTGGACACTTCCCTTGAAGTCATGAAGATATGTGAGCTTGAACATTACACATAGTATTACATAACTCAGCATTAATTAACTGGGCAACACAGCAGATTTTATTATGGTTGGATGCTGTGCTGCGTGGTCTAAGCTATATCAAAACCTTACTTGGTGACTTATTTCCTAATGTTCTTTTTCTTTTTGCATTGTAACTGTTGAGTCAGTTTTATAAAATGCAATAAAAACATAAATCCTGCCTGGAGTTTTTATGGCTGAGTTATAAACTTCTAAAAATAGAGGTATATCGTGCAGAGTCATTCCTATAAAACTGGCGAGGCTGACTATGGTGTTAAGGAAAGGGGCCTCAAGCATTAATTAGACTTATTTAATCAGGAAAGAGAAAAGAGAAGCATCCATGCATCCTTACACCAAAGCAATATGGAAAGGGGCCGAGCCCACTTATAAACAAGAAAGAATAAAAGAACATTGTAAAAGCGCCTGTAGAGAGAGGAAAGAAAAGTGAAGGTTTCAAAACTCATGAGAGTTTGATTTCCCTTCATATTGCCCCATCTTGGCAGCCTCCAGACCACAGGAAATTTCAGCTGTAAGAATTTGCCAAGTAAAGAAGTGTGATTAAATAACAAATAACAAGACTTGGACTCCCAGTGTCACACCTTGAGATTGTTTTGTGTCTTTGCTGCTTCTCCCTTCAAAGGCAGAGTGCCTCCTCAGGGTCACGCACAAGAGCTGCCGTAAGAGACTGCTGTTTGTTAGAGTCATTTATTTGTAATTTCAATCAATCAGACCTTCCTTGGGAGGGAAGATAACCAGTGAGTTTATCATCTTCCCATCACTCTTGTAAGTCCTGGGGAGAGTTTCCTCACTGTACTCTGTCATTACCCAATAAAAGTATATTATGGAGAGAGTATGTCTCATAGTTGGAGCAGGGAACTCGGACAGACTCCTAGGATCTGTTCCATCTCTGCCTTGATGTATGGGCTTGAGCAATTTACAGTGCACAGTGGCTCCCACCAAAGTAAATAGAAAACTCCATTGACTTAAGTGGTATGGGATCAAGCCCTTAACATCTATCAGATGGCTCAGTTTACTTTTCAGTAAAACAGATCACTAATTACCTACTTCACAGGGATGCTGCAAGACTCAAATGAAAGGTACTATGTGTAGAGTAGAAGTAGTAATATTTTGTTATATTATTTTTAGGGGCTATATATTTCAAGTTAGGTAATTTTAATTGTCAATTCCCTGTACCTGCACTCCCTTCCCCAGGCCACATTTACTTGGGCCTGATCCAAGGTCCCCTAAAATCTGTAAGAATCTTTCCTTTGACTTCAGTGGGCTCTAAATCAGGCTATTTGGCCCAGATCCTCACAGGTATTTGGGTTCCTAACTTCCACTGAAATCACAGAGCCTAAATGCCTGTGAGGATCTGGGCCTTCATGATTGCCCAATCCCTGTTAACCCAGGCCAATGTAGTTTGTCCTCTAAAAGGAATTCCTGCCCCCGCGTGCCTTTCTGTGGAGTGGCCCTTTAAATTTGGTGAGACCAGCAGCTGCAGTCCTTCAGTAGCCATTTTGCAACTAGTTGCTATGACTCCTCCTCTTCCAGTTGGTAAGTACTCTCAATTCCTGTGGTTTCCATTTCTTATTGCTGAGTAGATGGTACATTCTCCAGGCAGCTGCATTACAGATTTTAGGACCATATACAATTCTAAACCTTATAAGAGCAATCACATATTGGGCCTGATTCCAATCTGAGTTATACATTGCACCACTCTACTGATTTCAGTAAAGTGACTCCTTATGTATACTGATATTAAATGAGAATAAGGGTTTCAGTTAGGGCTACAGGCCCTGATCCACAAGGTACTTGGTTGCCTAAATCCAAGACTTAGGCACCCAAGTCTCAGGTGCCGGCACACAAGTCCCAATTTTAGGTTTCTTTGCAATCCACAAAACTCCTTCCAAATGCTCTAGGTGCTTAAATTTTCAGAGTAGAAGTTCCATAGGTCTCTGTTTCTGCCTCTGGGCATGCCCACTGCTGCCTCATTCTGGGCCTCTGGATGCCTATCTCCTGCCCCAGAGTGATTCACAAAGTGGAGGAAGATGTGTTTGCTTGCTTAAGTCATATTCAGGGCCATCTACTGCATCAGGGTCCCATTCAGAAAACCTTGCTGCCAGAGGAGGAGTTGGTGGCACTCACCTTATAATTTAGCCTAGTGGTTCGAGCACTCACCTGGGATGTGGGAGACCCAGAGTTGATTCTCCCCTCTGCCAGAGGAGGAGAATGAAGACCCCTGTTCAAATCCTACCTCTGAGTGGGCTAACCACTGAGCTATGAGATGTTCTGATGTGGGGCTCCTTTATTTTCTCATGTTCAAGTTGTTCCATTGTGGATGAATAAGGAAAATGATTGGAGAAGGGGGACTGGACTCTGGGTCTCCCACCTCCCGAGTGGGTACCCTAACCACCAGGCTAAAGAGTCATTCTCTCTAAGTTCATAGATCACTAAGGTGAGACTGGTGCCTATCTCTGAGAGAGGATTAGGGTTTAAGACACACCCCTGTAATGGGCATCTCCCATTGTCTGGCTTATGTGGCTCCCTGCCTAACATGCTGGCTTTTGTTGATCACATTCTAAGGCACCTATCTCTCCCATTCATTGTACAGGAGCCTAGACACCTAACTCAGGCTTTGTGGATCATTGTTGTTCATGTGACTTCGTTTAAGGTACCTAAAAGGCAATGCTCAGTGTTGCAATGTCTAAGTACCTTTGTGGATCAGGACCACAGCTACTGTGGTAATGAGGGTAGTATAAGAACCTAAGGAGAACAGAATAGAATAAGATGCTTTCCATAGAAAATCCCTCTTCTGTTTTCTGGTTGGGGGAAAGTTTTCTGTATCTGTAACTCAACCTACAAGCATGTGAATCTTTGCCCTCTAATAGCTGGTCTGCATAGGAGGATAATAGTCCACTACAACTGCTAGATAAGAAAATTGTTCTCTTAGCTCAGTTGATAGAGGATAATGCTTTTAGTGCTGAAGCCTTCAGATACTGAATTCCAAGCAAAGGGTCATTATATAAACTTTGTTCATCTTGATTCCCAGAGAGAAATGTTTTGTTATTTGATTAAAACATACAGAGGGTCTAAAACTACATCCAGAAACATGTACCCTTTTAAGTACCAATATTCTCAGTCCACTTCCTAGAGGACAAGTATTCATACATTTTTAAAAAGCACAGCTGCACTGCTATGTATAGCTGAGTGGCTACCTGGCCAAACAGTGTATAGACATGGCAACTGACTAGACTAGATCCCTCCAGGTTGGGACTGTCATTCAAACATTAGTGTTCCAGACTGAGGGAGTTTTTGTGACTGCTGAGTATTCAGGACTCTTGTTCTATGGAGAACAGAGAAGTTCAATCTCCAGAGATATTGGGTTGGCACTTTTCGCCAGCAAGCACTCAAACACGGCTCATTTCTTGTTAATACATTATTCTGCTAGCAATTCTGTAGTTATTTATTTGTTTGCTGCTGCTGCTTTTAACTGCAGACAATATACTGCTGCCTCGATGTTAGATGTTATTTAATTGACACTGAAAAGGTGTCTCATTAGAGGAATAAAAAGCAACCTTTTCCTGTTGAGAGCTAAGCAATAAAGCTGACATTGGCACTTAGTGCCAACAAGGGGGACCCAAAGACTCAATTGTCCTCTGATGCCTGCAAAAATCATAACTGCAATTTGAAGAGGATGGCAACCAACTTTTAGTTGGAGGCAATGTGGTCTGGTGAACATGGCATTCGACTGAAAGTGGCACTGGGGTCCTATTCTCTGCTCAGCCACTCATCATGTGACCTTAGCCAAGGTATTTAACACCGTGCTGCTTCTGTTTCCCTTCCCACCCTTTGACATGTCAGTTTCGTCTGTAAACTCTTTGGGGGCAGGATCACTCTCTTCCTATATTTTTGAACAGTGCCTAGCACAGTGGAGCTCCAATTGAGACTGTGGACATTACGCAACACTGTAATATAAATAATAATGTAGGTGCTGGTGTCCTCATTTTAATATGGTAATGTGGAATCTACGCACCCCATCTAGAAGCCTCAGTTTGAAATTTGTGCCTTCAATGGTTACCTGAGTAGCTCCATGATCACACTACCCCTTTAGAGGGAGATGAGTTTTCTCTCTATGTATGTAGTTACAAGTTTAAAACGTGGATTTATTTCCAAATTCTTTCTGTTATTGTGGAAGGTGCCTACGCAAACTTCAAAACTCTTGACAGTTACAAAATGCTTTAAAAAAAACAAACAAACCATGAAGCACAAGAACATCAACAATTCTTCCTGCATGGAAATGAGCAGTTTGGAATGGTGCCTTTATGTTGCATGCTATTGTACTGTTCTGTATTAATGCTTATTTCCTGTACTAGAGAAGACTAATGATGCATTGTTTACTCAACACTCGGTACTATGTAGCTTATTATACAATAGAGTGTTTTGGTCATTTGGATTTTGACTCCATATTTTCTTTAGACTTAAAACTTTGGAGTATTGTTTTTAAAAAATGATAGAATTGCAAGCTCCTCCATGATAAGAACTGATCATAATTGTCTAATCTAAACTCAGAACTGCTGCTAGCAATGAGAAAAACATTGCTCATTTTAGTTTGTTTTCCTAAGCCAAACGTGACTGTGAATTCAAATTTTACAAATCATACTCAGCCTTGACATCAACAAAAATGGAACACAATCATTACTTGTAAACTTGCCAATATGTCATGTTCCTTATTTGCACTTCTTGTTTCATCTTTCTTTGTGCTACACTAGAATACTGTGCTCTGACCTGGAAGAATAGCCAATACAGTCAAGAAATCAATAATAAACTGCATGTTGTCTCTTGTGCCTTCACTGATTGCTTCTAAAAATCAGTGCTCTGTCCATTCTTTCATTTGGGTGCCTGTTTTTCCTGACTGGCATGTGTCTCGAGATTGTACACACTTGCTCTGACAGTTCCCAATTCCCTTTTTCTACAGACTATAAGAACATGCCACAATGAACATGGTCTGCTGAGGGGTCTTTGTAGGATCCAGTCTACAAACCAGAAGCAGGTGCAAAACCTTATTCTTTTCCAAGTAGCAATCAGCCTTGGAAACACAAAAACAGGCCACTTCTTAGAGTTCATTTTTTCCTCAAGTTATCGTGAATCAACCTAACTATCATGTAAACAGTTCTATTTGGAGGTGATGAAATGGCAGGAAGCCCAAAAAAGTATAGGACAAGAAAGTACTTTGATAAATTACAAAGAGTGACAGTATTAGAATTTTGTAGATCAGTTGAGAGAGGTTGTAGAGGGAAGGACTATCTGAGTGTTTTCCTGAAGTAAGAATACAATTTCCAAAGCCTTTTTTCCAGTCCATATTATCAGTTTCCAAATCTGTCTCAGTCCTTGCATCCTTTGCTTCTGCTTCCATGCCACAGAGTATCTATGGAGAAACATGTAGGCACCATGTGAACTTCCTCCATTAAATACATTTTCCCTTCCTTCAGTTCTACCATCTTCCTTGCTAAACCATCCTTCTCTTCCTCTGAGTCTTAGCCTAACTTTGTAGAATTATTCTTTGTGAATAGATCACTCCAAAAAGTCTACTTTACATTCATTCATCTCTCTTTTCTGGTGTGTGCATTGGAGTTCAGTTATCCATCCTCAGCATCTCATTCTGATGGTCTGGGCACCATCTCAAACTGAACAGACTGCACCACCACCTCTCCATTCCCCAAAGTTCTTTCCCACACATCTCCCTTCTAAATCACTCTCAACAATTCCCCCATCGATCTTGTCACCCAAGCTTGCTCCCACTGTCATTTTCACCCACTTACTCTCTTTCCTCGACACATCTGGCCTGTTTTGGCTTTATATCATGCACAATGGTATGCTACTAGGTGGGCGTGATGGGGTCTCCGGGGTGCAACCTGGACTGTGGGACCACTGAGCCCTTCAACCCACCAACCTGGGTTTGCCTCTCACACTGTGATGCTGATGTCAAGCTGCAAACCTCTGATAGGCACTGCAAAAAATGCAAATAAGAAAGGTGGAGAGGGAGTCTGTTAGATTCTGTTGATCCACAACTGATTATTTGTCTTTGGAAATGGTTGTCAATATAAACGGCTAAGTAAAAACAATTCATCCAATTTTGCCTGTATACGTTCATACTACATGGCTCCATCAGCTAGATTGGATGGTCTTATGGCAAAAATATAGGACTAAGGAGCAGGAGATACATGTTCTATTTAGATCCTCTCTGCGTCTCTTAACCTTTCTACACCCAAGTTACTTTGACTCTAAAGTGTGGATAAGATTCCCCTGTGTCACAAAACTATTGTGAGGTTTCATTCATTAATATTTGCAATGTGCTCACATATTACAGTGCTGAGAGCCATTGATGTGTCTATAAACCAAAATATTTACCTTTCTCTGTAATAAAATGTTGCATTTCTCTGAATCTAAAGGAGGAGGACAGTGACAGAAACTCATGTACTGTAATTCAAATTCCAAAATGCATGAATGTTCCTGCTTGCTGGGGACATCTATCAGGCAAAACAGCAGCTACTGCAGGAGATAGTTTGCTCTAGCCTTTATCCAGATTGGGCTGTGCCCTAAGGTGGCTTCCAGGCCTGTGCTCAAATGGGATGTAAAGAAAGGGGAGGAATGTACCAATGTGGTAAGGCAGAGTATGGAAGTAAGCTGCACAAAATGAAATGGGATGGAGTATTGCAGGACACAGCTGATTGGGTCATGCCAAATCATGCAAAGTTCTTTCAATGCTGATTTTGCTTTTAAAGAAATGTGCAACATTTGGAGCCTAATTTTTCTCAACTGTCACTTTATCTTTATTCAGGATCTATTGAATTATATGTAGCTGGAAGTATACATAGTGGTAGAAAAAAATTGGATGAATATTGCAAAATACGGCAAAAATATTCACATTTGTGTATACACAGGCAAATAATCACAAATTCCTTTGAATGTTATTTGTAACACTTTTCATTTAGTTCCCATGAATATGGAAAAGAAAATATTATTTGTTCAGAACAGTGGTTTGTGGGAAGAAAAATTTGCACAACTAGTTGTACAAATATATATATTCACATTTGTATGTTGAAAATCGTGAAAGCTCTTTTTAGGTTTGAATGTCTTAGAGTCAGAGATCATGAACAATACATTGTGACTTGGGTAGTCAATCATATATTAAGAATAGTGAATCATGAATAATTGAGGTAACAATCATGGCAAACAATCAAAGGCTGAAATATGTTCATATAAACCATCCATCTAAGAGTTTGAAGTGTGAACAAATTCAGAAAAATCAGTCTGTCTGCAGATAATTTGCTAACAGAACAAATGGAGAAATTAATTAAATCATAGTTCTAAAAAGTTTGTCCAACTCCAGCCATCAGCATGAACGCTTCATGAGTGCATGGCTCGCTGTGTATAGATGGCTCCACAGTCTGGGCAGAATGGGTTTTGGAGATAGCTCCCTCCAGACATCCATTTCTCAGATCTCTTATGCTCCATGAGGCCTTGTTTTGCACATAACATACTGTATTTGCATTTGTGTATGCATTCAAAACTGTCGTGAGAAAAGGGCCCTCTTCTTATTTTAAGCAAAGATACCAAGGATCAAATCTGATATATATAAGCAGAGAAAGAAAGAGACAAGAGGGGGATCATTGGGATACCTTCACTGTACTTCACTCCTGGTTTTCCTAAAAGCTCATGGGATAAAAGCCTGACCCGACTGAAGTCAATAGCAAAATTCCCATTGACTTCAATGGAGGTGGGCTTTCAACCATGAAGTTCAGTCTGTAGATCCTCGACAGCTGGATCTATGGCTGGGGCATTTTGGGGGATGGGTTTTGATGTCATAGGATAGGCATCTTCAAGTACATTCACTTCTGACCCAACATCTCATGCAAATTATTCCTGCCTCTCTGAGGAGACTAGATACAGGTTCAAATCATAATGATGTTTTGCACCTTAAATTATACCAGTTGGCACAGGTTCTGAATTCGATACCTATAACTGGAGAAAAATATGGAATGCAATAAACGTATATTACATTGTAAGTAAATGTATTACATTGTAAGTAAATAATTTAAAATGAATAATGAACTTGACAAATGTAGCCTCCTTTTCTCTCTCTGTATGTGGAATGCCTACAAAGTAGACCTTAATTTCTCTATTGTATTTGTTAATCAAATTTTACTCAACACATTTTTTCCCCTACTAAGGACTGATTGCAAACAGCCCACAGCAAGTATTCAATATTCAACAGGTGAGCGGGATTGGCTTGTTGTATGGGAATGATTGTGGAGTGATTCTATTCCCTGGTTGTACAAGCATAACTTACAGTCAACAAAAGGGCTTCCAAAAGCTACTGAGGATTTGATTCTTTCTGGAAAAGGCAGCAACTTAGGGAGCAGAAGCAGCAGATAAACTGAATTGAGGGAGTTTCTAACACTTCCCTTTTATCTCTTGGTTAAGTCAGGCCTTGCCTGATGCATCCTAGACAACTTAGGCTACTGTAAGGTTTATTATCAGAATGCAGAGTTTACATTTTTTTCTTATCATTCATACAGATTAGTTTGTGTGTGTGTGTGTGTGTACACTCCCCATTGTGAAAGGGGGCTGTGAAATCTTTCTCTGTCTTATTGAATTGCTTATATTCAAGTGTTCAAACAAGATATTTTTGGCATCCTGTTCCTTTGCTGTCATGTTTTAGAGGGGATGGGACAAAACATGCCAACTGCATCACTTTCACTGACTGGTAACCTTCTGTTACTGACACAAAGTTATTACATGTGAATGGGCGATCTTAGTTGCAAAGGTCAAGCTTAGATACTTGGGTGGCTCATTTCGTTGTCTTTAAGCCAGGACCTGCCAAGGCTCTTGGAGATCCCGTCCCCCTGTTGTGTCCTATGCTATATCAAATACCTATGAGCATGTGCGCTTAAAATTCACTTTCTGTGGGCATTCAAGAGAGTGAAACTTAATCAGATGCATGTACGTGGAAAGCACAAGGCACAAGCACAGCTGAAGTCAATTCATTTTTTAAATCGAGAGAATGGAAAATTTTCCATGGTATTCATGCAGCTCCACTCTTAAATATGTAAATATACCAATTAAAAACCTGAGTCTGAAGTAAGAATGCAGCCCTAATTTGTACTTTAAATCTCTTTCTCTCATTGATTTACAAGTGTTTTTAACTATTTGTGCATCATATTGATAGCAGAACTTTAGTAAATTAAGCTGTGTAAATATCATTGCTTGTACTCCTGTAACATGTCTTCATTGTCTTATTTTTATTCATGGACTATACATAAAGACAAAAGCAAAGTGCCCAGCCCAGTAATGATCCTTTCAGCCTGTAAGCTTTCCTTAGGGCACATGAACTATATAGTATAAAAATAGCTTATGTATAGGCAAGATAAAAATAACTTGGAAAAAGTAAAAACTCTCAGCCATACTGTTCTGGCACAAGTCTATTTTGTCCCTAAAATATTATGCACTACTTCAGAATTAGTTTCAAAGTCTCCTGTTGGTGAGATGAGAGCACAGAGGCTATTTCTGCTCTTCCATCTGACTCCTACCTGCACTGCTACTTTTAGTTTCTGACTGCTTTTAAGACTATTTGGGGCTGACTTTCTGCCTCTGATGATTTGCATTAAATTCCCAAGGTGTTTGATGGCAAAGTGCTTAAATACAAGCAGTTTTCCATAGCTAAGGATTTCTTTCTCCACCTCAACAGTGCATGGTCCAGGTAAAATGAGCCCCTGTGTACTGTATGTCAGTAATAATAGAGCCACACACCTTAAGTGGGCCTTCTAAGGTTTCCATTGACCATGATGGGAAAAGACTGGTTACAAGCGATGATATTTCTGAGTGTTAAGGCCTGATTCAAAATTGACTGGAGTTAGTGGAAAGACACCCACTAACTGCAGGGGGCTTTGGATTAGTGCTTTACTTATGCCTGATGAAAACAGTAGCATGAGCTGGGGGAGCGGCTGCTCCCCCTGTGAGCAGAAGCGGCACGTTAAAAAGGAAGCGGCGCCTTTTTTTGGCAGAGCTAAAAAAAGGCGCCACTTCTTTTTAAGCGCCGCTTCTTGCACTCACCCGGTGGTGCTCCAGGTCTTCGGTGGCATTTCAGCGGCGGGTCCGCCGAAGACCCGGAGCGCCGCCGGAGGAGCCGCCGGGTAAGTACAGGGGGAGCCTGGGGAGGCGCCTTTTTATAGCGCCGCTCCCCCTGTGCTCTGGACCTGCCTATGCTACTGGATGAAAAGGTAGAGGAAGGACCTCAAGACTGATGGGATGGAAGCCCAAGTGGAGCTAGAGCAGGGGTGGGCAATAATATTTGCAGGGAGGCCACTCCACGAATTTTGGTAAGTTGTCACGGGCCGCACATTTCTACTATATTAATGACATTTTTAAATTCTACCCCTCCATTGCAGTGCCACGGAATAAAATAATTCATGCAAAAACTGAGGGGGCAGGAGGGGGTGTGGGGTCTGGGAGGGAGTTTGGGTACAGGAGGGGGTTCTGACCTGGGGTAGATGGATGGGGTGCAGGAGGGGGTGTGAGGTGCAGGCTCTGGCCGGGAGGTGCTTACCACAGGTGGCTCCCATCCGGCGGTGCAGCAGGACTCAGGCAGGCTGCCTGCATGCCATGGCCCCACGCTGCTCCCAGAAGCGGCCAGCTGCTGGCACGTCTCTGTGTGCCCCTAGGGGTAGGGGGTCAGTGGGTGTCTGTGCGCTGCCCGTTGCCCACAAGCACCACTTCTGCAGCTCCCATTGGCTGGTTTCCAGCCAATGGGAGATGTGAGGATGGTGCTGGGGGCGGGGGCAGCGTGCAGAGCCACTTCCCCCCCCACCAGGGGCACGCAGAGACATGCCAGCAGCAGCTGGCCACTTCCGGGAGCGGCGTGGGGCCATGGCAGGCAGGCAGCCTGCCTGAGCTCCCCACTGAGCTGCGGGACTTTTAGCAGCCCGGAGATCGCAAGGACAGAAATATTAGATGGACCAGATCCAGCCCGCGGGCTGTATTTTACCCACCCCTGAGCTAGAGGATACTGCACACATAGAATCCTAGGACTGGAAGGGACCTCAGGAGATCATCTAGTCCAGTCCCTTGCACTCATGGCAGGGGACTGGATGTGATAGTACAGTAGTTAACATGGCTAAAGGAAACCTAGCTGTTATCAACTAAATGGATCTCTGGAAAATGCATCACAATGTTCTCACAATCTATGCACTGGTGAAGTCCCAAGGAATTGGTGCTGGATATGCCAGCCCTTTGTTTTAAATGGAAATAAATAGTGTGGGGGAATGAAATAATTAAATATTTTCTTAATAGCCTCCAGGAGTACAAAAAGAAAAGGAATACTTGTGGCACCTTAGAGACTAACAAATTTATTTAAGCATAAGCTTTCGTGGGCTACAGTCCGCTTCGTCGGATGCATAGAATGGAACAGACAGTAGGAGGATATTTATACATTCAGAGAAACATGAAAAGGTGGAAGTAACCATACCAACTGTAAAAGGCTAATTAATTGAAAGGAACTATTATCAGGGGAACAGTTTTCTCTCTGGATACATTTTCACATCACTGCTCAGATGCCAGAACTCCCATACACTTTCCACCCACTGCCGACATCAAAGCTGTCCTTATTTTTCACTCTGAAAATCAGATCCTGCTGCTGGCAGGGAGTACAGAAGTGGGAAGTGCTACCCTTAGGGCCTTTCTCCCTTTTCTCAAAAGGTGTGGTAGCCCCTCTGTGGGTCATTGGATCTGCTTGGTGGGAAGGAGACAAGCTGGGGATAGGGAGGGTCCTTGGGGACTAGGTATTCTCGGTTATGCTTGTCCAATCGAGGAATGGAATCACTCCACAATCTCTGTGCCGTACAACCATCCCCACATAAACTAATCCTGCTGAAGTCAGTTTTAACTTCAGCACTCCGCCCTTCCCCATGTTGCAGAACTTCCTCACAGGAAGTTTCAAGGGCCAGTGGCTGGTGGGAAAGACCCTGTAGCATCTTGGCTACATTAGCAGAGGGATGCCAGGCAGCTGGCTGGGGTGGGGAGTAAAGAGGCACAGGGTCTCTTGGCCAGGTGGCCCTAGTCTCTAGCAAATTTGGGTAGCTGAGCCGCGTTTTAGCAAAGCCCATTTTCTTGAGGGAACATCCTTAAGAAGAACCTTAGGGCCTGCTACCCGGTAGGTGGGCTGCTCTCACATCGGGGACCCTCTGCTCCTACTGAAACTGAAATGGATTGGCATGAGTGTTCTTACAATGGCATTTGACTTGGGGAAATATGAACTGCAGAAACTTTTTTAGAGCCATATTTTCTATTGAGCAAGGCCACAGTGAATCTTTGTTTTTCTGTCTCTCTGAACTACTCATGCAGAACGGACTGCCCCAGAGTGCCTTATAAAACTCTCCATATTAATGTTTTATACTGTGCTGATTTCCATTGATCTGACACAAGAAGTCACTGTTTTTGCACCACTTATGTATTCTGCCTTATATCTAATTTGAAAGAATGTAACTTTCAAGTCCATTTATTTGATATGATTTATTAAGAAAGTACATCAGTTTCACCAAACTAATTATCATAGGCAAATGACTTGTCATAAAATTAATGTACCTAGTAAGAAAAAAGTTATTATTTAAATTCATTGATTCCTCTTTCTTTGTCTGTAATTACTTCTAGATATGTGAATGAATACAATTAGTGAGGTAAAGTAAAAGAAAAGTGAATTTGATTAATATTTTCTTCTTCACAATGGCCCCTCTTCCTGCAACCTTTACTCTTATGACAAAAGGTGGTGGGAGATTAGACCCTTATCATTAACTTTTTTCTTTTTAGAGCAAATTTAAAGAGATACCATCAACATGAAATCTATTTTAAAAAAAAGAGTTCAAAGAAGTTTCTTTCTGTTACTAATGGAGCTGCTTGGAAAATGATTTGTATGTGAAAAATTTGAACAAAAATGAAAAAATGTTGAGTAGAAAATTTTGATTTTCAAACCGGTGCCGAGATCTTATAAGAGGCCTATGCAGCACTGCTCATGTCCCACTCAAATGGTGCTAAGCATAAGTTCACCCACCAACTGTATGCTGAATCGCAGCAAATACATTAGAGAAAATTAAATCTTCTTTGTGGATAGTCCTCACACAGACAAAGGCTGAAGTTCATTGAATATGTTCTTTGTTATAAATTATTCACCCAGCAGTAATTTACCAAGAGTCAGATCTCTACTGGCTGAGGATCTCTCCCATAGTGTTGGAGGTACACTTAAGATTAACAGTCTTAAGGTAACAAGTTTCAGAGTGGTAGCCACGTTAGTCTGTAAAGAACGAGGAGTACTTGTGGCACTTTAGGGACTAACAAACAGTGATATACTCTGTCAAAGTAAAATATGAACATTTTGGGAATGGTTCCTTTGGAGAAACTGTCTAAAACCAGGTCAAGTATCAAATGTTCCACCAATAAACTATTCTCAATGAGGAAATCTGACACACCAGGCACTAGCTCATGTTCAGTGAATGTGGGAATCTGCTTCAAGAATTTGGGCACGAAATTCCAAGCAAAAGCAGTAATAAAGCAAGCTTTGGATTTACAGCCGAGTGAACCTGCCTGCATTATTGTCCTCCACACATTGCAATGTTTACAGCATTATCTTTTTCTGCATCCTGTAACTATGATAAAAATAATTTAAAGCTAAGTGAGACCCACTTTAAAACATTACATTAATGCAAGTTATGCTTGGGAAAAGTCAGTGTTTACCTAGGTGGACTCATGTAGGGTTTCATCTACTGTAGAAATAAATACATTATGTCAGGAGTGGATTGGTGCCCTCCTATGCCAGCAGCTGAATTTAAGTTCACCCTGCGTAGCCATGGTGAAGGCAGGGGTGCTAGAACAATTTCGATAGTGGGGGGGTGCTAGAGCCATTGAGCCAAACCTTATATATAATGGAAACTACTTCAATCCAGGGGTTTCCATTAGGGAGGAGCACCCTTGCATTAGGGTAGGGCCCCTGAGCTTGGGGGTACAATTGACTCCCCTTTGTTTCCTTCTTGTCAGCCCTAAGCATCTACATGGGGCCTGATTCAATGCTCATTGAAGCTGATGGAAATCTTTCCTTGATTTCAGAGGTTATTGGCTTCAGCAACTAACTACTTCAGATAAACAAGCCCATTTCTCTGACCATGTTGGGATACATTTTCTCATAGGGAAGTGGCTTAACTGCACCATTTGATATAATTCAGATAAAGCCCTGGTATATAACCTGTGAAATCCCAGTGACTTCAGTGCAGAAGTGTAAATGGGGGCAGAGGTTTGCTTATGATCAGTACACATTCTCCTTCCATTTCACCTCTTGCAATCATGAGCCACCCTTACGTTTGGGTCCCTGGGCATAGAAGTCAGGATGTTCAGCACTGATTCTTCTCTGCACATAGAGCCACAGGGGCAGAGTCTACAAGTTAGCAACCTAGGACTAAGTAGCTCATTTTTAAAGGGCTCCCCTGCAAATACCTGGGATTATTAAAATAATATAAATATATGGAGATATGCCTATCTCATAGAACTGGCAAGACCTTGAAAGGTCATTGAGTCTAGTCCCCTGCCTTCACTAGCAGGACCCAGTAGTGTCCCCTGACAGATTTTTGCCCCAGATCCCTAAATGGCCCCCTCAAGGATTGAACTCACATCCCTGAGTTTAGCAGGCCAATGCTCAAACCACTGAGCTATCCCTCCCCGCAATAGTGGTTGGCACAAAAGGGTGTGATGTTAATCATCATGCTACGCTATCTTTGAGACCATTTATAGGGCTAGATTCAGTGTTGACCCCCGAAGGGCTCCCAGCAGTAGAAAATATGGTGGGTGGAAGGGAGGTTGCAGCAGTGAAAAGTAACTGCAATCTCACCTCTATAGAAAAGGGCCAGCACTGATCACAATGTGAGTGATGCTGTCTGGGGAGGAGATGTGGCCAGTGTGACTGGTTGATACATTGGTTTGGTACATCCTCCTCCTCCTCCTCTGGCGGTGTCATGAAACTGCCTCCACCTGGTAGAAACGTTGAGGGTAGGTGTCAGCTGCAGAACGGCTGTGGCCATGTAAATACATTTTGGTGTTCTGGAACTAGGTTGGCCGAGTGGAAGGTTCATTTACACCTCCCTTTGCCAGCATGCATGAATCTAGCTTATATAAGTGCAGTCAATAACATTAACATCATTGACACAATTAATATCTAAACAGCTAGAATGAGTAATTTGGAGGAGCCGTTCACACCACCTTCCCCTTATTAACAATTCATCATAGCTGTTTGTGTACAGATGGGCATGTGAGGCACCTAAATATCTCATAGCAATGCTGCAATTTGGTATTTGTTTTCACTCTTGGAGGAGTAAACATGTTATAAGAAAATTGATAATACTCAGATGCTTCCAGCTTTGTACAGTGTGGTGGGTTAATGGGATTCCTCTCTAATCTTGCGGCCAGACATGTGTCTGCCATGTCCCAGAATTCTGGTGTATCACTACCTAGAAACAAGGGTTTTTTTTTCCCCCGAAGAATTTTAGCAGGACCGTCCTATATATCGTTCACACAGAATTCCCATAAGACTTCATTGAAGTCCCTTATATTTAATATCTCATCTATGTAATCAAGCTTCCTGCTTCTCACAGGAAAGTCTTCTTGCTAGCATACCTGTAAACCTGCCGGGCCCCGAATGTGGGATACAATTTGTGACAGAGACCTCCAAAAAAGGGCACAAACATGGTTCATGCAGGAAATTTAAAACACTGTAGGATTCATCCCTTTAGTGGAAATAACGCTACCAGATTCTGCCAGCCTTACTCACAATATTTACTTCAGTGGGAATATTTGTGGAATAAGGAGCTATGAAACATGAGTAAGAGTTTCAGAATCTGGCCCTAAGAAGACAAGAGACAAGAGATGAAATATGGGGGATAGGGATGAAAACAGGTTAGAGGATACTGTATGCAGTTCAATAACAGCCACCAGTACCACACAAGTAACTCTTTAGATGTTGAACAACTAGGGCCTGATTCTCACTTAAATTAAGATAAATAGATTTTAAGGCTAGAAGGGACCATGATGATTATCCAATCTAAGTACCCCTCCAAAACACAGGCCACAGAATTTCACCACATGAATCCTACATCAAGCACACAACTTTTGGTAGTATATATTTTGGAAAGATATCTAGCCTCGATTTAAAGAGTTCAAGTGACGGAGAATCTGCCATATCCCTAGGTAAGGGATTGCCTAACCCAATTGGTTATCCAATTCCACTGGTTAACTTCCTCCCTGATAAAGAATGTGCTTTATTTCTAATGTCAATTTGCCCACCTTCATCTTCCAGCCATTGGATGTCATTATGCCTTATTCTACTTGATTAAAGAGCCATCTACTATCAGAAATCTCTTCCCCATATAAGTACTTGTAGACCATAATTAAAGATATAATTCTGTCATGCAGGTCATGGATTCCGTGACATCCCTGGACCTCTGAGACTTCTTCCACAGCAGCAGGGCTGGAGCAGCTGTCAGCCCTGGAGCTGCCAGAGCAGTGGCCCCAGGGCTGAAGCAGTGGCTAGGGTTGGGTCAGACTCCCGGACCCTGGGGCTACATCAGCGGTGATCAACCCCTGCCGCAGGAGCAGCAGTGGGGCTGGAGCTGCTGCCAGAGGTCAGCCCCTGGCAGCACTCCGACTGATAGTCCCCTCCCCCAGGGTATTTTTAGTAAAAGTCAGGAACAGGTCACGGGGTTCTGTGAATTTTTGCTTACTGTCTGCAACCTGTCCCTGACTTTTACTAAAAAATACCTGGTTTCAGTGTAGTAGCCGTGTTAGTCTGTGTCAGCAAAACGAAAATAAGAAAGAAAAACTTGTAGCACCTTAGAGACTAACAAATTTATTTCAGCATAAGCTTTCGTGGGTTAGAACCCACTTCATCGGATGCATGGAATGAAACATACAGTAGACAGATATTTATACAGTCAGAGAAACATGATAAGGTGGAGGTGCATAGACCAACCTTAAGAGGCTAATTAATTGAGAGGAACCATAACAGCAGGGGAAGAAAAACCTTTGAAGTGATAAACAAGATGGTCACACAGGTGTGAATGAGGATCGTTAACTTAAGGGAAATAGATTCAATTAACATAATGGCCGAGCCATTCCAAGTCCTTATTTAATCCTGAGGTAATGCAATCTAGTTTGCATATCAATTCGAGTTCACCGAATCTTAACCTTAACTATGATCCAGATGTGAGGGATGAGGTGGATAATCAGATGAACATGAGCTCCCAGTGTGATGCTGTGGCCAAAAGGGGCAATGCGATCCTTGGATGCATAAACAGGAGAATCTCGAATGGATGCCAACAGGTTATTTTAGCTCTCTAGGACACTGGTAATACTGCTGCTGGAATATTGTGTCCAGTTCTGGAGCGCACAGTTCAAGAAAGATGCTGGTAAATTAGAGGAGGTTCAGAAAAGAGCCATGAGAATGATTAAAGGATTAGAAATCACGAATCATAGTGATAGACTTAAAGAGCTCAATCTATTTAGTTTAACAAAGAGGTGACTTTTCAAACCTTTTCACAAAACGGAATGGTGTCAAAATAGTGGATTTTTGATTAAAAACCCGAGCTTTACAATTGATCTTCCTCTCTCATTAGTTAGATGTGGCCAGAGAGCCCTGGGCCAAAAAACCTTCTCAGCGAAAACTTTGTTGAAACTGATATATCTTTGCGAAACATTTCAACTGTGATGAAAAAAAGTATGGTGTAGAAAATGTTCTAACCAGCCCTACTCTTAATCTCCTCTTGGATCAACTAAAAAGATTAAGTATCTTATATTTTCCTTGACCTTGAATCATCCTTGTAGCTCTTTTTTTCAATCCTTTCTGATTTTTCAACAATTATTTTGAAGTATGGAAACCAGGACAGGACCCCTTATTCCAGTAATGGGCTCACTAATGGTCTAGGCAGATGTATGTGTATTTTACACACACTTTAAGGCCCCATTGCCCTGCCAGAGTTGTGTAAAGAGAAGGGCCTTCGTGTAAAGGAGAATCAACCCCCTAGTTCATTGCGCAGTTGTGCAAACCCCTAGTTCATTGTGCAATATGCTCCAAACTACTTTCATCTCTGTCCTGCCTAAGCCAGAAGATGAAACAACCATAGAAAATGGGTGTTTTTAAAAGCAGTTCATAACATTACTCAGTATCTGGGTCTGTTTTACAACTGAAAAGTTCATCCGCATAATTTATCAGTTAGCCTGAAAAGCTACCAAATGTGTGTTATTTCAGTACCTTTGAGCTGTAAACAATTAAGTTAAAATACAGATGGTGTTATTTAGGTTTCCTTCAGCGCAGTCTGCTCAGACCAATATATGCTACAGTTTGGGCTCTGCACCAATGTAACGCTGTGCTTGCAAAGCTGTTTGTGGGAACTAATGAATATAAATGGTAACGCTAGATATGCATAATAAATTCCTACAGTTTGGAGCTTGGAGCTCAGGTGTCTTTTTAGTATGCACTAGACATCAAAGGATCCCTGGAAAGCTAGTTGCCTAATCCAGTTTAGCGCGTGTGAAGAACATATTATGGTTCATCATTAAAAATAATAAACCTTTAAAAGTGACCATAAATAAAAATATCCCTACATGAAACTCATGATTTGCTAAGCAGAACCACAAGACAAAGTTGTTTGTAGATAACAGGCCCAACTCTGCTTCCCATTGAAGTCAATGACAATACTGCTACTTGAAGATATGCCTATCTCCTAGAACTAGAAGGACCTTGAAAGGTCATCGAGTCCAGTCCCCTGCTTTCACTAGCAGGACCAAGTACTGTCCCCTGACAGATTTTTGCCCCAGATCCCTAAATCACCCTCTCAAGGACTGAACTCATAACCCTGGGTTTAGCAGGCCAATGCTCAAACCACTGAGCTATCCCTCCCATGTCAGGTAGAGCAGGACTGGCCACAAAAGCTGTTAATACGCCATCAATAATATTAAAAAATGGACGCTGGCATGGGTTAGCCAATATATGTGGCTACAACTCAGTTTCAGCTGATGAGACTGTTACCTTATGCTATGCCTCTGTGTTTCTTCTATTCTTTTGAGACAGCAGCAGTTGTGTTTCAAGATCAGATTGTTCCATTTTGTATAAGGGGATTGTCTATCTAATGTATAGGCATTTACTTTATATAATGACCCATATGCGAAAATCTGCTATATAAATTCAGCCTGAAAATTAGACTGACAGACGATTAGATGATACTGACCAGTGATAATAAAATCAAACCTTTGGCGAGGTTAAACTAATCAGCTGTTTAGATATTATTGCAGCTGCAACTGAATTCAAGCTTCCTTCAGCCAAAAGCAGTGTGACCAGTTCTTCACACAGTTATATCTATATAGCCCCGTTGATGTGTAAAATGTTAAACTAGTATAGAAGACAGCAAGGAATGTAATAGAAATACTAGGGTATAAATGTTAGTTGATCAGTGAAAAACATTTAACCAGAGAGTCTCATGCAGTGTTTCTCAAACTGTGGTGTATGGATCACCAGTTGCCATGTGGTCTGTGGAGCTGCTTCTGTCACAACTGAGGATATGATCCTCTTCAAGCGGTGATGCTTCCTGCTTCTAGTTTTTACCCACTGGAAAGACTCTGTACCGAGCATGGATGCTTCATTCCTGTCATATGTCTGATGTTTCTTTGGTGTGTATTTAATTGTGGTTAAATTTGCTGATGACATAGTGATTGGGCTTGGGAATTACCATAGCACTCAGTGTTGGCCTGGCTGCCTCTATTTCAAGTCAGTTTTTAAAAGTCCTCTCCTACAAGGATTGCAAAACCTGTCATGTTTACTTGCTCGCTTGGTATAAAGTGACCTATGTTCCCTCTGCTGAGGGCCTGATCCAAAAGCAAGTGAAGCCAGTAGGAGTCTTTCCATCAACGTTGAGGGGCTTTGGATCCAGCCCTAAGTGATGTTGAAACCAAAGGCTGAGCCATATGTAAGCTGCCCCTTTAAAATTTGTCCCAAACACCACACATCTTGGGGTTTTCTAGGCTTCACTCTCACTTCAGCCTCCCTAGACTTTCCTATCCTCAGTTCAGCTGCTGGTTCAGCCTTCATGTGCTTCTCTTCCGCATCTCAAGGCTTTTACAACCTCACCTGTTTGTTTTTTTCTGTTACCCCTGCTCAGCTCTGTCTCTCCCACATGCCTGCTAGTGTTGCGTGACTGAGTTAATGTGATCGATCCACTAAATGATTTTAACTATAAACCCATTCTTCCCCCAAGTAACTTCAAGCATTTCCCCACATTTTTGAATCTGTGCTAGTACATACAGTAAATCTGAAGGCTAAATATTGAGTCCCATCTGCTCTTCCTCGGTAAAGATCTTCATATAGGTCTCTTTTCCTCAAATAATAAATCTACAGGAAAGAAGTAGATTTTCCACTTAAAATGAATAACGACTTGCCAAAATTAAATTTAAATAAATATTTCTTTAAACAGAGTTGTAGTTTGTCCCTCGCCGCCAAAATATGTTTTGATACAGCTCTTACATTATAGTAATTGCAATCTATGAATTTCAAATGCCAACTTGGTACTTTGCCAGTTTCACGCTAGAAGGAGATTCAGGGAGGGTTGATAGCCAAAATACTGAACAGGAGCAGTGCAATATAGTGCACAAAGGCTTGGAAAGAGCACTTTATTGCATCCAGTGACACTGTAAAAAATCCCTTATTCCCAAAATTCAGCCAGTAATTAATACCACTACCTAGAAAATGTAGGGGCCTCTCACATTCTGGCACATACACCAAGGTGCAGGGCTCACACACCACCGGGGGGGGAGGGATGCCCAGATTCCAGCTCACATGAGGGACAGCAAGATGGGGGGGGGTCTAACCTAAGATATGTGAGCCAGGTTCTGGAGGAGGCTTGCCTAAGTGAGGGGTCACATTCCTGTGGATGGCCCGAGGGGCCTCCGGATCATGATGCCCACATGGGAGGGGAATTTGGGGCTGACAGGTGCCTCTGCCCCTATTCTTCCCCACTCCCCCATCACTGACATCCATGTCCCCTTTCCCAATGTCCCAGGCCTCTCCTCACACTCTCCTTAGTCCCCATCCCCCAACCCCTCTTCTCTATTCCCATCTAGTCTTCTGCCTCCTACTCACCCTCCCCACAGTGAGCATTTGCTCGTGTAGATTTTCCCCCACAAAAAACAGTTTCAGCACCTTCTGACTATTCTGCTGTCAGATTACATTTCTGCAGAATAAGAATCCCTCTGCTTTGACAGAGGCAGATTGGAGCAATATGCCTGCTTTTTAAAAAAGAACTTCAAATCCAGCTGAACTCAGAGTGCTCAGGGTAGTGCTCCGATTCAATGACTGTAACACACTCTTGGAGACACCCAGGTCCTGTGATGCAGTGGTAGTCTTCAGAGCGTTAGCCTCGCTCTGCACATGCTCACTGTAATCCATTAGGTGGGTGACGAGGCATGTGAGTCTTAGCGTGCCTAACTGGAGAAGCAAACTCTTTTTGAAACAACATTTGAATTGGATTTCCCTCAAAGGCTGGTGAGTACCACGCACTCTGTTGGGGTAACCCTTGAGACTCAGACCCTGGTACAATGATCTGAGCCCTGGTTTGAGCTCTGTCAGCAAAAAATGTGTCAACTTTAAGAAAAGCTGTCTTTTCCCCATGGGGTGTATCTCATGAACCTCTTGGTTAAATGGCCCCAAATTACGGTACACCATATTCCCACAAGATATACCAAATTTCAACAAAATTTGATTAACCATATGGATTTCAGAGCATTTAGAACAGTCAAGCTTTAAACAGAAAGCTGGCCTTAACTTTAACTATAGCAGAGATGTCGCTCCGCTACAATGCTCTAGATTTTTTTCTCCTCCATAGGAATTGGTCCTCACATAACTACTTTAGGCTGGTGAATTAAAATGCAACATCTTAATGAGTTGCTCTACCTATGCCGGAAAGAAGGCGAAGTATCACAAGAAATGAGAGATGCCAACATCATCGCTCTCTATAAAAACAAGGGTGACAGAAGCGATTGTAACAACTATTGTGGCATTTCCCTTCTTAGTATTATGGGAAAAGCCTTTGCCCAAGTTGTCCTTAACAGACTTCAGACCCTGTCAGACAGAATCTGTCCTGAATCACAGTGCAGCTTCAGAGCTGAAAGGTCTACTATCTATATGATCTTCTCGCTGAGATAACTACAAGAGAAATACAGAGAACAAAAAAAGCCCCTCTATATAGCCTTTATCAGTCTCACAAAAACTTTTGACTTTTGTCAGTAGAAGTGGACTATTCGTGCTTCTAGAAAAGATTGGCTGTTCCCTCAAGCTCTTAAGCATGATTTGATCATTCCATGAAAACATGCACGGCACAGTCCAATACGACAGCTCAGTGTGTGAGGCTTTCTAGCTTTGTAGCAGAGTTAAGCAAGGTTGTGTATTTGCCCCAACTCTGTTTGTGATGATCTTCTCCCTGCTACTGAAACAGCTTTTGGTTCCTCAGCTGAGGGAATCTGCTTGCATGCAAGATGTGATGGAAAACTGTTCAATCTTGCAAGACTCAGATCTACAACAAAGACTCGGGAGGTCCTTATCCAACACCTCCTCTTTGCTGATGACGCAGCAGTGACAACCCACACAGAAGCTCATCTTCATAGCTAATGAACAATGTTTCCAAAGCCTGCCAAGGCTTCAGACTTAGTATAAGCCTAAAAAAGACTAACATACTGTGTCAAGGAGTTGAGGAAGCACCCTCCATCAAGATCAACAACTATGAACTTGAAGTGGTGAACGAGTTCACATACCTGGGGACCACTATCGCAGTCAACCTCTCACTTGAAACGGAACTCAACATCCTCATTGGAAAAGCCGCCACAACAATGTCTAGACTGAACAAGAGGTTATAGCAAAACAACAAACACACAAAGATCTGTGTGTATCATGCGTGTGTTATCAGCACACTTTTGTATAGGAGCGAGACATGGACCTTACACTCTCATCAGAAAAAGAAGCTCAACAGCTTTCATATGCGTTGCCTTTGTTAAATCTTTGGAATCTCCTGGAGGGACAGAGTCACCAACAGTGAGGTCTCAAATGGAGCGGCTTATCAGCATGCAAACACTCTTCAAACAGAGATGCCTCTGCTGGCTTGAGCATGTGTGCTGAATGAATAATGGGTGCATCCCAAAGGACATCCTCTACGGCGAACTGGCATCTGGAAAAAGACCCAAAGGACGCCCAAAATTGTGTGTGCAAGTGAAACGTCAAAGAAATGGACATGGATGTGGACAAATGGGAAGATCACACTCAAGACCATAGCCTTTGGAAACAAGAGGTTAACAGAGGTCTCCGAAGTTACGAGAGGAAGCCATCCAGCTTAGCAGAGGAGAAAAAGCTCACAGAAAGCAGAGCCCAAAGGGTCGAAACATCACCTTTAAATGCGACAGAGATTGTCTCTCTTGAGTGGGTCTCTTCAGCCACGTTTGCGGCTGCCATAAAACCAACTGAGTAAATTCTTTACCGCTCAGGGGCACATACCCATGGTCTCTCGAGATGGAAGGAGGCCTACTACTACCTAGCAAATCTAATTATGGAAACTCATATATGTAAAATGAACACACTACAAAGCACTTAAAATTCTCCTAAATGTTTACTTTCTATTTTCTGGAATACTGTAAGATTACAACATGAGTAAACTATACAAGAACATAGCTATTGTGCATACTAAATAGTGGGTAACATATGTCATATGCTAATTTTTAATTCTTCTCGAATAAATCTTAATTAGGTTAAATATAACCAAGCTAAGAATTCTTATTGTGAAATTGGTAGCAAATTAACTGTGAAAGTTGTATCGTCCAACATACTAACAAAAATAAAGAGCTACTTGTTTTTGGCAAGCTGGTGAAAGCATTTTGCTTCTAATTACTTCTATTATTAGCACAGTGCTTTAATCCAGTGATGATGACGGTGATGATTTAGGTGATCTCAGTGTCATTCTTTGCAGATCTCTTCATGGCACACAAAACAACACACACAGTGTGACATAATTCAGCATAATGGACAGTTTCTGCTTTGGAGAAGCCAGTACTGTTCTGAAATGGCAGGGATGCTGCAGGCGAGGATTAAGGGGCATTGAATGAATTGTATGGTTCTAGTTTTATTTTCAGCTTTATAGGCTCTGTTCACACAGGCATGCTTCACACAATAGATGGATAAGATGACAGGGAACATTCCCATGTATTCGGGTATACTTAAAAAGGAAAGAAAAAAATAAGCTTAAAGAACAAATAAAAACATACCTACGTTCACCTTTTATTAAAAATCCAAGCCACGTTTCTTAAATAAATGGTTTTCTTTTAAGAATTAATCACACTTAGTATTTTTTTTATCCCTTTTCATTCATATACCCTAAAGTGTTTTTGAAATGAGACGATGTATCATTAAGCCTGTTTCATAGGTGGAGAAATGGAACATGCCGAATGACATGTTGAAATGACTTGCCGAATGTCCCACAGAGAGTCTACAGCAGTGACAGGGGAAAAAAACACTACCCTGTCTTCTAACTCCTGATCTTGTGCTCTATTAAATGGATCATAATGTGTCCCCAAAATGAGCTCCTTCTTGTCCTGTATAACTCTGATCCTATATGATTAGCACTTTAATGGAGTGGGGTAGTTAGTGCACCTGCACTATGAATCTTCAAAGCAAGCCTTGCTGGTATTCTAGCTATTTGACTGCTCCTGAAATTCAGCACACTGCATAACTTGTGAGTTCAAGAGTCAGTAAGGGACTGATTTATTTTTTCATGGAAAGAAATAACTCAAGAGTACTGTCTGGCTGAGTTTCAGCTGTGCTGTTGAAAAGTCAGAAAATAGTGACATATCAAGTTTGGTACATTTCACACATGAAAATGAGAACATATGGGAAAACAGAAGAATCTGCAGAAGGGCAAGATTGGGGGGAATCTCTGGAAACCCTAAGTCAGTTCTATGACATCCAAGAAGCAGATATGAAAAATGTAGTGTAGTAGTCTGGAATATGGGTTTTGACATGTTTATTTTTTGCATTTAAAAGATGTTGATTTTTATTCTGAAAACGGAGAGGAGGAAAGTGTTTTGAATAAAATTGTGGCTCAAATTCAATACTAAGATCAATGGAGTTATACTTGCTTACACCAAAGATGGATTTAGCAATCTATACCTGGGACCAATATAAATCTCTAGTATCACAGTATGAGACAAAGACTGGTCTTACAGTTAAAGCAATGGACTGGGTTGTGGATTCCATCCTTGGCTCCCCAAAAGACTTCCTGTATAATTTTCCTGAAAGTGTACAATCCTTCTGTATCTCAATTCCAATTTACATAATGTGTGTGTGTGTGTGTGTGTGTGTGTGTGTGGTTTATAGGGATGCCCTCTCATGGAGATGGGTGCCTAAATCCAAGCTGCAGGGAGGCACTTATCTCTGCTAGCAATCCACAGCTAGGTACCCCTCCCCTGGAGTCAGGTGGCTTAGATACCTAAGTTATTTCTTGCAAGAATGAGTTAGATTCCTGCCTCACTCCATGCAAAATGGAAGAGGAGGAGGAGCTCATAAGAAGATAAGAACAGCCATACAGGGTCAGACCAATGATCCATCTGGCCCAGTATCCTGTCTTCTGACAGTGGCCATGTGCTTCAAAGAGAATGAATAGACCAGGGAATCATCGAGTAATCCATTCCCTGTCATCCACTCCCAGCTTCTGGCAAACAGAGGTTTAGGGACAATCAGAGCATGGTGTCCATCCTGGCTAATAGTAATTGATGGACCTATCCTCCATTAAACTTATCTAGTTTTTTTTTAACCCTGTTATAGTCTTGGCCTTCACAGCATCCTCTGGCAAAGAGTTCCACAGGTTGACTGTGCATTGTGCGAAGAAGTACTTCCTTTTGTATGTTTTAAATCTGCTGCCTATTAATGTCATTGTGTGACCCCTAGTTCTTGTATTGTGTGAAGGAGTAAATAACATTTCCTTATTCACTTTCTCCCCACCGGTCAAGATTGTATAGACCTATCATAACCCTCCCTTACCTGTCTCGTTTCCAAGATGAAAAGTCCCAATCTTTTAAATCTCACCTATTAGCCCAGTGGTTACAAAACTCTTCTGGAATGTGGGAGACCCAGGTGCAATTCCCTCCTCTGCCTGAGGGACAGGGAAGGATTTGAGCAGGGATCTCCCACCTCTCAGGAGCATGTTCTAACCACTGAGTTCTGGGATAGTCTGATGTGGGGCTCTCTTAATTTTTTCTGTTGAAGTTGTTTCACTTAAAGGTACTGGGGTAACGAGAGAATCAGAATGACTCTTTATCTTGGGGTTAGGGCATCCATGTGGGAGACCCAGAGTCCAGCCCCCCTGCTCCAATGAGTCTTTAATTGCTTAGCCAAACTGGAACAGCTTCTACAAGAGAGATTGGGGGGAGGCCCACATTAGAATCTTGAGGCTGAGACTGCAGTGAGAGACTGCCAAAGATGGAAGGCGGTAGTGAAGACCCTCTGTTCCATATGGAATAAAGAGGCTTAAGTCAAATCATGGTTGTACCACTCTCATGGGAGGGGGGCGTCAACAAAGTAGAAGTCTTCCCTGAGCCATAGATGGCTCATCAGGCTGATGTCATTTAAGCCAACAGTACCCAAAGAAGCGGTGTGCTGGCATTACGTCTGACCATCTTTGACTTCTCTTACCCTGTGCATCAGGCACCTTTTTTTGGTCACAGCTGGTTGAACTGGAGGCAGCCTTTTAACGTGAGATCAAGCCAGGCTCAAACCTGTGGCCTCCATGATTGTCATCAAGCCGGTGCACCTCTTGAAAGGTGGGAGACCTGTATTCAAATCCTGTCTCCCCCTCAGGCAGAGGGGGAGAATTAAACTTGGGTCTTCCACATCCCAGGTGAATCATAGAATATCGGGTTGGAAGGGACCTTAGAAGGTCATCTAGTCCAACCCCCTGCTCAAAGCAGGACCAATCCCCAATTTTTGCCCCAGATCCCTAAATGGCCCCCTCAAGGATTGAACTCACAACCCTGGGTTTAGCAGGCCAATGCTCAAACCACTGAGCTATCCCTCCCCCCCTGAGTGAGTGCTCCAGTCGTTGGGCTAAATGTTATAAGATGAGCCCCACCACCTTCTCCTCCTCTAGCCAGATTTTGAGTAGGACCTGATCCAGTAGACCGCCTCTGAGCATGCCTGTGACAGATATTGCAATCCCATGCCATATCTTTGGGGCCATATGATATTAGGTATATGTATCACTGTGGGCCTGGGATTATATGCAACTCCAGAGGGAGGGTTATCAGAACTTCTCCAGGAACCAAAAACAGTGAGGGGTTATTAAGGTGAATCACCTCCAGAGAGGTACCTGTGGAGGCTTGCATATGCTGATTCAAACTAGGTTTCCCAGAGACTGAAAGAAAGGGCTGCATTTAAACTGACTCAGGGCCTTCTTTCTGATCCAGCAAATGGACAGGACTTACAGTCCAAGGGTGGGGCCAATCTTGCAGAACGGTTGGAAAGACTTTGGCCTACTAGGGTACAATAAGATTGATGGGTGACTCCTGGTATGTTTAGTGTTTTTTCTCTGTAATCCTTTTACCTTAAGAATAAATGTGCTTGCCTAGAAAGAACTGTGTGGTAACTTGTAACGGCTGGCAATATGATGTTCATAGCCCTAAGAGCAGGGGTAGGCAAACTTTTTGGCCCGAGGGCCACATCTGGGAATAGAAATTGTATGGTGGGCCACAAATGCTCACAAAATTGGGGTGGGTGTGAGGGCTCTGGTTGTGGGTGTGGGCTCTGGGGTGGGGCCAGGAATGAGGAGTTCAGGGTGCAGGAGGGGGCTCCGGGCTAGGGCGGAGGGGGAAAGGGCTCCGGCTGGAGGTGCGGGCTGGGGATGAGGAGTTTGGGTTATAGGAGGGTGCTCTGGGCTGGGATCAAGGGGTTCAGAGGGTGGAAGGGGGATCAGAGCTGGGGCAGGGTGTTGGGGTGAAGGAAGGGGTGCAGGATCCAGCTGGGGATGTGGGCTCTGGGGTGGGGTTGGGGCTGAGGGGTTTGGGGTGCAGGAGGGTGCTCCAGGCTGGGACTGAGGGGTTTGGAGGGCGGGAGGGGGTCAGTGTTGGGGCAGAGTGTTGGAGTGTGGGGAGAGGCTCAGGAGTGCAGGCTCCGGGCGGCACTTACCTCAAGCAGCTCCTGGAAGCAGCGGCATGTTCCTTCTCTGTTGGAGTGCTGGAGGGGGCCATTGGAGCATGTAGGAGCTGAAGGGGGGCCATGTGGCTGCTTCTGCGAGCCGCATGGAGCACTCCCCGACCCTGCTTCCTGGCTGGAGCACCAGAGCACTGGAGCAGGGCAAGCCCCATATCCTGCTCCCCAGCGGGAGCTTGAGGGCCGGCTTAAAACGGCTGACGTGCCGGATTTGGCCCACGGACCATGGTTTACCCACCCCTGCCTAAGAGGGAAAACAATGCACAGGTGCTGGTCTTTAGGGAGACTGGCTTGCTGGGCATATCCCAGTGTAAGGCAGGGATCTGTGTAGCTTGAAAACCCCTGGCCAGAGGGGAGTGGGACAAGGATCCTTACCCAGAGAAAGGTGATGGATGGCAGAGACTAGAGACCTGACTGGGAACTCCTGGAGAGGAACCTGGCGGCAGGGAACACACATGCACTTACCCTGAAACTGTGACAGTGCCTGCCAGATTGGGCCCTATGGGTGAAAAAAGTGCTTCTCTGCCTATCTTCTCCCAGTTAATGGGTTGCACTGGGACTTAGGTGGGAGATAGGCATCCAGATGCCTAGAGTAAGGCAGTAGTGCACATGCCCAGAGGAAGAAACTTAGACAGCTAGGGAATTTTTGTAGCAGAAATTTGGATGCCTACAGGGTTAGGCTGAAGCTGAATGGGGTTTTGTGGATTGCACTGGTGGCTAAAACGGAGACTTGGACACCTAAATGCATCTGTGGATCTGGGTGTAAGTGACTTTCCTAAGTTCTCATAGGAAGTATGTGGTGGGGCAGGAAATTTAATCTACATCTCCTGAGTCCCAGGCTAGTGCCCTGACCACATGACAATCCTTCCTTTGGACTGATAGTGGGCAATATATGTCTGACACAATGTGGCTGACATGAAGAGTAATTATTTGTGGTGATATTTATGGCAAGTATAATTTGTAGATTAGTATAAATATAGTAATGATAGACCCAATTTCACTAGCAAAGGTGATTATTTTTAAATGAGTCAATCATGAAACATAGCAATTTTTTTTCCCAGAGAAATAACCCACTTTCAGGTTCATAATGAAATTCAGGAACACTCACATTTCCAGTGGTTTCACTTTTCACAGTTATACTTTCACACACCTTTAACTTGCACCCTGTAGTTTTCATCTGAAAGTGTGGTTCAAATGAACTCAAAGAGAAACTGATTTCCACCTGGTTTTGGGTTCAACCCATTAATGACTCTGAATTTATCACCTCAAGGTGGCCCTGAATATAGGGCGAGATGCTCAGCCAGACCCAGATTAAAGAACTCTGGGCTCCTGTGCACTATGGAAATTGTCCCCCTTCCATGAACTGGACAGCAAAGTGCTCCCACCCCACACAGACCCTCCAAATACTTCCTCCCGCCCCAACACATATTCCACCAACACAGACCCTGAAATGCTCCTCCAACCCCACATACACATCAACAACTCACCCCCAGCCCCTACTTATCCTCACAGCCCCAGTATGCATCCCAGCAATCCTGCTTATCACAGCCCCCAACATGTCAGCCCCACTGGCCACTTGCACCCAACATCCACCATTCCCTCAACCCCTCACCCCACAGTGCCCCAGCATGACCCACTCACCCCATAGTCTGCCAACAACAAACCCCCAGCTGCTCCCTCACTGCCCCTAGTATGTCCTTGGCCACTCACCACCCTCCGTACCCAGCTCAGCTCTCTGCTCCAGTCTCAGGGGTGGAGGGGCCCCTCCTGATACCAGCTTCCCATCTCCGCTCGCTCCCACTGCCTGCCCTGAGCTCTCATAGCACTGGGCCAAACTTGAGCGAGTGGAGGTGCCTTGCATCACCTAGGGTGGCAGTGATGGTTAGTTCTGTCTTCCCCCTAGTTGTTCGGTCCCTTCTGAGAGGGATTCTGTGTAAGTGCAGGCAATGCACATTGGTTAATCTGGACCTACCCTCAGCTGTGGCCAAGGAGGGTACAGCTAAAGGTGAGTTTAAGTCACCTGTCTGACCTCCAATCCTGGTACTGGCTGGATTCTGGGCTGGTCTCTGGTTGAATTTAGAAAAGTTTTCCGGCTGTTATAAGTTGTGCCAGCTGGCTATGGCCCCAAGGGCCCTCTCCAGTAGCCAGACTGCTACAGCATAAGGGAGACCCAGCTGCAGGCAACCAGGAATGGGATGACGTAGGAACCGAGGCAGGAGGAATTCTCTTGGGGTTAGAGCCACCATCTCTAAGGAAGCTTTGTGCCGCTGGTGGAGAACAAAGCAATCTTTTCACATCTGGGCAGCTCATTTCAGATGCATGAAAGCTACTTATATACTTTTATTTTTAATTTGGTGTTAGTCATAATTTTTATTTCTGAAATGGATTTTAACATGTATTGTGTGTGTGTTTCAGAGTAGCAGCCGTGTTAGTCTGTGTCAGCAAAAAGAACAGGAGTACTTGTGGCACCTTAGGGTTGGTCCACACTAGGGGCGGGGGTCGAACTAAGATACACAACTTCAGCTACGTGAATAACGTAGCTGAAGTCGAAGTATCTTAGTTCGAACTTAAAAGCACTTACCCACGGGTCCAGACGCAGCAGGCAGGCTCCCCCGTCGACTCCGCTTACTCCTCGCGCAGAGCTGAAGTTCAGGTGTCGACAGGGAGCGCTTCTGGGATCGATTTATCGCATCTAGACGAGACGCAATAAATTGATCCCAGAAGATCGATTGCTACCCGCTGAATCAGGCGGGTAGTATAGACGTACCCTTAGAGACTAATAAATTTATTTCAGCATAAGCTTTCGTGGGCTACAGTCCCACTTCATTGTGTATCTCTATCTATGTGGTGTGTGTGTATATATATATATATATATATATGTATATATATATAGAGAGAGAGAGAGAGAGAGAGAGTATACAAATACACCATATTGAACTAGGCTTGTTTCCAGCATTGCTGCTCTTGCTGGCTGTTAACAAATCATTCAAGTGTCTTCTATGTCAGAAAGTATTGTGGAGATGAGAGAGGCACAAAGAAAGGCTTTTATTGGAAGCAATGTGGCTATTCATCTGTGAAAAAGTCTATAGCAACAAAACAATAAAATTCAAACCCTGAATCTAAGGAAGGCAATAGCATGGAACCAAGAGTGTTTTTGCTAAAGCTTCCCTGTGTTTTGCTCAGTGATATGTCAGACTCATTATATTTGATTGATTGGTTTCAGTGACCAGAGCTGAGCACCAGTTTCAGCAACCAATTGTAAAAGAAAAAAGTGATACCTGGAATAGACAGCTCAGCAGCTGAGGGGAGCACCATTACCCCTGACCATTTTAGACTCGATCACATGATGAGCTTTACTACAAGCAATCGATACCCAGGACATCTCCAAACCTGAGCATGCGCTCCAAGGGCTTGGATGGTTGTCATTAGACAACTTTGTTCAAATGTGATTGGGATTCTTTGGGAATATGATTTTGACATGACGCTAGGCATGAATTTGCAATTGGTTTAGACAATAAGTCATGTTCAGTGTTGTGTCTTGACTCAGCCTGCTGGTTCCTTGTCTGTAATGATCACAAACTCCTGGCCAGCACAATGTAATCTAATCTGAGTGTTTCCAATTGTGTTCAAACACAACAACATTTTCTAGTGAAGGACAAGCCTCGTATGTGCCAGAGAGTGTGTACCAGTATGTGCCCACTAGCTGCGCAAATTGTCCATTGGACATGTTGGGTCAAGTATTTCAGATCAGGATCAAAACATCTTCTAGGTGAATGGAGGAGAGAGGTTGTCATCCATCTCATAGACTCATAGACATTAAGGTCGAAAGGGACCATCATGATCATCTAGACTGAGCTCCTGCACATTGCAGGCCACAGAACCTCACGCACCCACCCACTCCTGTAATAGACCCCTAACCTCTGGCTGAGTTACTGTAATCCTCAAATAATGGCAGATGATGATGAGGTGCCATTGTGGTCTAATGGATTGCGCCGAAGTCAGGAGTTCCTGAGTTTTAAGCCTGGTTTTACATATTTTCTTATGAGCTTGAGCAAATCATCTATCCTTATTGCGTCTCGCTTTCCCCATCTACAAAATGGGGATTATGTTATCTATTTACCTACCTTCCAGGGATATATGAAAAATTACTTAATGTTTGTTCAGTGATGGCAAGTATTAAATTCCAAGAATGACAATGGTGGAGAGACTGGCTCCATGGCCTCTATTACTTATTGCTCTGTGACTATTAGGGAGCTTGCCTTGCTACTCATATTAACTGTTTCAGCTGATGGTCTTTAGATGCAGTTGTTCAGCTGCTTCCATGCCCTCAAAGTTACTTGAAAATAAGTAGTTCATTGGAAGAGAATGAATATGCAAATACATTTTACAAAATTGTAATGAGGGAAGCACATACAAGTGTCTTTTAATTAGATACATCCACATTCTGTAATCTTTATACCGCGCGCTTTCTTAAGAAAAACTCCCCTTCTAGTCAATGGCTGTTTTGCCTGAGTAAAGACTGCAGGCCTTGGCTCATAGTTAAATAATTTCCTGATTTTCTGGTCTTGCCTCCATTTTCTGATTGGTAGGGGCCTGGCCAATTGGATAGAACACTTCTTTTTGCAGTGTGACCTTTCCCTCTCCTCCACTAAGGAAAGACAAGGAGGAGAGAGGAAAGGAGAGAATTATGGTTGGAAAGGGAAGGCACAAAATCTCCACAAGCTTAAAAGTGACTGCAAGGTGACCTGTAACAAAAGCAGGGTGGTGGCAGAATCACCGACAGCTTGGGCAATCATTAAGGCCTATTTTCACAAACGTACTTCGGCACCTAAACTCAGATTTAGGTGCCTAAATCACAATTATAGGCTCCACTGGGATTCACAAAACTCCCACTAAATCCTGTAGGTGCTTAAACTGACTTGGGGCCTATATGTTTGCAGTAAAAGTTCCCTAGGCACATATGCTTCTGCCTCTGGGCATGCACCAATATTGCTGTCTCATTCTAGGCATCCAGACACTGATCTCCCATCCAAGTCCCAGAGCAATTCACAAACTGGGGAAAGATCGCATTCTTCCGCCTAACTCGTGTGTGGGCCCGATCTGATAGGCGTCCTCAGAGGTGGCCTGCTGGATTGGGCCTCTCAGGCGAGTTCACGCAAAACTGCTGGGGAGAGGCGGACGATGATGAGCTCCCTTATTTTAACCCAGCAGTTAGAGTACTCACCTGGGATGTGGGAAACACCTGGCTCGCCACCCCTCTCCAGCTGAGGCGGGAAAAACCAGGGATCTGCCTCCTCTCAGGTGAGTGCTGTAGCCACTAGGCTATGGAATGTTTTGATGTGGGGCCCCCTTAGTCCCTCCTATTGAAGCTGTTCCAGTGTGGATAACCAATTAGTCATTTGCGCCAGAGAGAGAACACACGCAGAGTTGTTCTCATCTCACCTGGGGTCTAGAGCACTCACCTAGGATATGGGAGACCCAGCATCCAGTCCCCCTGCCCCAATGGCTTTTTCATTATTTATCCAGAGTGCAACAGCTCCAACAGGAGAGACTGGGATTTCCCAGCAACAGAATATCCTGTAGCCCAATGGCTAGGGCACTCATCTGAGAGTTGGCAGATCCCTGTTCAAATCCATCCTCCACATCCCTGAGCAATGTAGTTAAGTTGACCCAACCCCCGGTGTAGACAGCGCTTCTTCTGTCGACCTGGCTACCACCTCTTGGAGAGGTGTACAGTGATGGGAGAACCCCTCCTGTTGCTGTAGTGGGTGTCTAAGGGCTACAGTGGTGCAGCTGTGCTGCTGTAGCGGTTTAAGTGTAGCCGTAGCCGTAAGTGCCTATCTCTATGAGAGGGGTGGAATTTAGTGCACACCCTGATCATTGCGTCTCTTATTGGCTAGCATAGGCAGCTCCCCACCTAGTGTGCTGGCTTTTGCGAATCCCAGACTTAGGTGCCTATTTCTGCCCATTCATTGTATAGGGAGCCGAGGCACCTAATTCAGGCTTTATGAATCATGGTGTCATTCCTGTTAGTTTCTAGGCACCTAAAAGTTAGGTGTTGTGATGTTGAGCATCACAGTGCTTAAGTACCTTTGTGAATGTAGGCCTAAGAGCCTTGTAATGCTGGTATAACTAAGACCCTTCCCTACAGTTAGGGTGACCAGATGTCCCGATTTTATAGGGACAGTCCTGATTTTTGGGGATGTTTCTTCTATAGGCACCTATTACCCCCCACCCCCTGTCCTGATTTTTCACACTTACTGTCTTTTCACCCTACCTATAGTTAACTGGCACCATTACCTGAAGCCAGTACTTTTTTCTAGTAATAGCAACAACAGGCTTCCTTGGCCTAATTCTGTCCTCTGTTCAGCAGCACCGTCAAGTGGCTCCACTCCTGCATGAGATGTTAGTGGGCTTTCCCTCCACCCTCCCACTTCCCTGGTTCTTGTCACGCAGACAGCAAGCAGCAAAAGACCAGAATCCGAAGTGCAGACAATGCAATGTTTATTGGGGTTAATTTCCAGCAAGCATGATTCCACTTTCCCACCTACTTCCCGTTTGACCCCAGTTTATATAGTAATAGTCTCAGCTATACTTTAACCAATCATTTTACTGAAATCTATCTAACCAATCCTAACATAGTGTAACATAATTCTCTAGCCAATTATATCCCACTACCCTAATTAACTTACATCTAGCAATATTAATTATACAGCAGACAGAAACAATTAGAAAACCAGACAGATTAACAATATAAAAATGGGGGCCATAAAGATAAAACACACAGAAATGAGAGTTTCACAACCACAACCATTGATAAGTGATTTCTTGCCAGACAGGATGCTATCAAACTAAGTTTTCTTTAACCATCTTAAGATCTGTTTCTTGGGCACTATCAGGACAGGATTGTATTCCTACCAGCCCAATACCACCTTATTTCAATATGACTGGTTTGGGAATGTGAGGATGTGACCATATGCTTCCCAGCTTATGGCTGCCTCTGCTGCTTAGCCAAAGACCTTAGCCTAAAAACAAGGCCTCAGACTATTCTAGTGAGAGAAGGCCCATACACAGGCAGATTTATGATTTTGATTCTTTGTTTTATACCTCTATAACTAGCTAAGTGATGAAAATACACCTACGTTCTTAAAGTATAGGCCTTCACAGGCAGGCCTGCGTATCTATATTCTAACATGAGGAATGATTTCCAAGAGTGTGTTTGAATGCATATGGTGGTACATTTTTAAAAAAATATATACCAAGCCATATTCTATATCAAAGCAATGATCTAGATGATGCGATGGATTGCACCCTCAGCAAGTTCGCAGATGACACTAGGCTGTGGGGAGAGGTAGATATGATGGAGGGTAGGGATGGGGTCCAGAGTGACCTAGACAAATTGGAGGACTGGGCCAAAAGAAATCTGATGAGGTTCAACAAGGTCAAGTGCAGAATCCTGCACTTAGAATGGAAGAATCCCATGCAGCGCTAAAGGCTGGGGACCGACTGGGTAAACGGCAGTTCTGTAGAAAAGGACCTGGAAATTACAGTGGATGAGAAGCTGGATGAGAGTCAGCAGTGTGCCCTTGTTGCCAAGAAGGCTAACAGCATATTTGGCTGCATTAGTAGGAGCGTTGCCAGCAGATCGAGGGAAGTGATTATTCTCCTCTATTTGTCACTGGTGAGGCCACATCTGGAGTACTGCATCCAGTTTTGGACCCCCCACTACAGAAAGGATGTGGAGAAATTGGAGACAGAGTCCAGCAGAGGGCAACAAAAATGATTAGGGGGCTGGGGCATCAGTCTTATGAGAAGAGGCTGAGGGAACTGGGCTTATTTAGTCTGCAGAAGCATGAGGGGGGATTTGATAGCAGCCTTCAATTATCTGAAGGGGGGTTCCAAAGAGGATGGAACCCTATTTTCAGTGGTGGCAGATGACAGAACAAGGAGCAATGGTCTCAAGTTGCAGTGAAGGACGTCTAGGTTGGACATTGGAAAAAAACTATTTCACTAGGAGAGTGGTGAAGCACTGGAATGGGTTGCCTAGGGAGGAGGTGGAATCTCCAGCCCTAGAAGTTTTAAAGGGCCAGCTTGACAAAGCCCTGGCTGTGATGATTTAGTTGGAGTTGGTCCTGCTTTGATCAGGGGGTTGGACTAGATGACCTCCTGGGGTCTCTTCCAACCCATATCTTCTATGATTCTATGATAAGATTTAAATTGCTAGCTGGTGTGCTAAGTAAACAGCTGCTATTCTAGTTCTGAACAAGTCCAAATTCTGTTCTCTTTTACACAGGTAAAAGTCCCATTGAAATCAATGGGAGCTCCACTTATGTCAGTCAGAGCGGACTGTGGTCCCAAGTCTAATTAATGCTGTATATCTTAGATCTGTCAATCAATTTTGAAACTGCATTTTAAAGAAGCACTCAAGAACCCCTAATTAGATTGATAATGTCATTAATTTTCAAGTACTCCTTGAGTCCTCTTCTCCTGATTAAAACAAATCTTAACGCCCCCCCACCCTCCCGCAAAAACCCCCCTAACACCCCAATCACATACCAGGAGAGAGGCAGACAGAGTAATGGCAAGTACAAATGGACATATGCTATATGTAGATCAAGAAAAGGAGATTTCTCATTCAAGCCAGATAGTGGGTTATTAGTTCCCTCAAGTGGTTCTGCACACGTCATAACCCATTAGAGTAGTTGAGCTCAAGAGGTTCACAAAGGTCAGCTGAACCCCAAGAATTACTGCTAGCAGTGGGTCTTTTGGATATTGGTTGTTAAATCTTGTATAGTACCCCTCCCCCAAAAGAAAAAGAAGCAAGGAAGGCAATGCTAAAAAAAATCAGAATACATGACAGTAAGAAAAAAATGTTGATATTGATGAAATGTATACCATATATCTCCTTACGGAAAAATATACTAAGAGAAAGTTGGTATATAAATCCAACATTTTGCTACCTTTCCATGAATCCCAGTGCCATAATTAGAAATGCCAAACAGCTGCTTTGATGTTATGTTGGCTGAATGTTGTGTCAAATACTTTCACTACAGTTTTAGTGCTCTGCTTACACACACAATCATGCCTCTCTGATTACCATGGGGCTGGAAATGAGAATGAAAAAATAGTGACCGAGCTGTGTCAGAGGGAAAAAAAAACCCACATGTTTTGGCAGTCAGGTTAGGGTGACCAAATTACTGTACAAATTCTAACAACAGGGCTGCTTGGTAATTTTCTAAAATGGAAAGTTTCACAGCTGGACTTTAAATGTGCCAGCAACAACGTTTTTACATGTGGAAGTTTGAGATAAAATAATAACAATAATAATGATGAGTTTCTCAGGACCAAGGATAGGCTGTCTTTTATATTCTAACCACTAATTATTTGTCACTGCTGTGAATAAGAGGAGCATAGCCAAAGGCAGTAGTGAAAAGGGATGGATAATTTTGGTCCTTAAATCCCACTTAGATTCTTAACTGTACCCCAGACATGGTTTTCATGGCCAAAACAATCTGAAGTTTTGTAAAATAGAGTTCATAATTAATACACACCATATTTCATGTACAGCACATTAAAATCTGCCCAAAAAATCAAATTAACCTTCAGAGCTTGCCTGTTACTCATTTGTTTGTTGATGTGGTAAGCAGGTCAGGCTTATATCTGGATAACTTCCTGCTGTATAATTGCCTTCTGTGGAGTTCTTTGGGACAGTAGCAAAAGATTAATTTTATGTTCAGTTTAACAGTATGGCAGAGCCTTGTTAACTCACACTTTGCTAATCCACACAACCCACAGTCTGCACACCATAAACAACAGTCTCCCCAGAGATTTAATAGCTGACTGCTGTAGTAAGGTTTCATTTACAAAAACATTTTCATTTTCATTTACATACCAAAGAATATTTACTAATATACAATATAATATCAAAAATAACTATAATTTTAGAATCTGTCTCTAAATATCCATGTTCAGAGAATTTGTCACATATATTCAAGTGGCTTTAGTCCAACCTCATTAGACCTCTAATTATTTTAATAATGTTTTGTTTATTTCTGAACAGTATTTAATACCAATGAGGGTTTGCTATGAAACCCATGTTATTTATAGTTGCAAATTGTGACATTCCTTAGCTTGCATATAGATAGGGCTCCGTGTCTGTTTCCGGGGACCGCCTGAGCAGCGGCTGGTGTGGCTGGCCCTAGCTGGCCCTGCAGAAGTCATGGAGGTCACAGGAAATCATGGAATCTGTGATTTCCGTGACCTCCGTGACAGACATGGCGCCCTATCTATATGCAAGCCAAGGAATGTCATAAGGAATGCCATTGAATCAAACTGTAAACCCTGCTTATAATGGAAACCACATCAAGCCATGGGGTGCTGCTGCACTCATCTCCCCTGTAGTTCTTGCACCTATAGTCCTGGGGCAGCCCTGGGCAGCTGGTGCTGCTGGCCCCGGCCCCCCCGAGCAGCAGCCCCCCCACCCCGGAAATGGTCCTGGGGCAGCTGGAGCACTGTCATTGGCCCCCGGCAGTGGTCCCAGGGTGGCTGTAGCAGTCGCTGTCAGCGGCCCCCGGCAGCAGTTCTGGGGCGATTGGAGCAGCCGCTGTTTGGCAGCCCCCAGTAGCTGGTGCCACTGGCCCTGCCCACCTCAGCAGCAGCGCCCCGTATGGCACCCCCAGCAGCAGCCCCCAAGGGCGTTTCCCCCAGCAGCGACCCCACCCCAAGATTTAGTCACGGGTATTTATAGTATAAATCATGGACAGATCACTGTCTGTGAATTTTTGTTTATTTCCCATGACCTGTCCATTACTTTTACTAAAAATACCCATGAATAAATCATAGCTTTACATATAGACATAATATCACCTCTGGAGGTAAATATCTCTTCTACAGAGCAGACAAAGTGTAGACCCGGAAAAATGATCAGGTATTTTGCATTGATCCAGCAAAGCACCTAGACGGGCTATCTGGTCTGCTCCAGGGACTCTACCACCTAACTCGGGTGTAGAAATTACACTTTATTGATTGCTGGGTAGGGGTATGCTCACCAGAACCACTCAGTTATGCTGCTGCCCTCTGTGGCTTCAATGAAAGCCACCTGAGCATTGCATTGGATCACAGAGCCATCTCTGCGTTGTCTCCCACCTCTGTGCTACCTCTTCACAAAACCCTGAGAGACGAATCAAGGACACACAGGATCCCGGGTTGCACTCCTACCAGAAGATTGGAAGAACGGACTGCCTATCTCTAGTTTTGTCCATGCTCTGCTACCTAATTATTTCAGACTGCAGTTTTGGTCACAGTAACCCCTCATCCCAGTTCTCTTGCCCTTTCATTACGCAATGGGGTAATAACATTTTATTATGTCAACACTTAAAAACTTAACTGAATTTTGACCAAAATGCCACAATCTGTCACATACCAGAAATTTAAATGAGACCTGGCCCATTCAGTCATTTCCCCTTGCTCATGAACAAATACGGGCATAGAGTCCCTCCACCCCAATGGAACTTCTGTCCATCTGGAGTTCTCAAGCAACTCTGAATTGCACTTTTTCTCTGTTCACCAACAGTTGTATTGTCTTAAGGCTTCAGGACATAAGGCTTACAATGAAAAGTCAAAATTCTCTGCAGGATGAAAAACTCATTTTCCATCAAGCTCTAAGAGCTATACATTTTTAGGGACTATTCACCATAGCTCATGCTCAGTCCGTAATACCATTCCACTCAGGCTCTATAATGGATATGTCACCATGTTGGACAGATCACTACGGAGGAGTGTAAAAATATTGCTTGAGTATGCAGGGGTGTAATCAGGAAGCCAAAACACAACCAGAGTTGCAGCTAGCAAGGGATGTGAAGGGTAACACAAGGGTTTCTACAGGTATATTAGCAACAAGAAGGTGGTCAGGGAAATGGTGGGACCCTTACTGAATGGGGGAGGCAACCTAGTGACAGATGGTGTGAAAAAAGCTGAAGTACTCAATGCTTTTTTTGCCTCGGTCTTCACAGACAAAGTCAGCTCCCATATTGCTGTCCTGGGCAACACAGTATGGGGAGGAGGTGCGCAGCCCTCAGTGGTGAAAGAACAGGTTAAGGACTATTTAGAAAATCTGGACAAGCACAAGTCCATGGGTCCAGATCTAATGCATTCGAGGGTGTTGAGGGAATTGGATGATGTGATTGCAGCACCATTGGTCATTATCTTTGAAAACTCGTGGCGATCGGGGGAGGTCCCACATGATTGGAAAAAGGCAAATATAGTGCCTATCTTTAAAAAAGGGAAGAAGGAGAACCCAGAGAACTACAGACCAGTCAGTCTCACCTCAGTCTCTGGAAAAATCATGGGGCAGGTCCTCAAGGAAACCATTTTGAAGCACCTGGAGGAGAGGAAGGTGCTCAGGAACAGTCAACATGGACTCACCAAGGGCAAGTCATGCCTGACCAACCTGATTGCCTTCTATGAAGAGATAACTGGCTCTGTGGACATGGGTAAAGCAGTGAACATGATGTACCTTGACTTTAGCAAAACTTTTGATATGGTCTCCCACAGTGTTCTTGCCAGCAAGTTAAAAAAGTATGGTTTGGATGAATGGACTATAAGATGGAAAGAAAGCTGGCTAGGTTGTTGGACTCAATGGGTAGTGATCAATGGTTCGATGTCTAGTTGGCAGCCGGTATCAAGTGGAGAGCCCCAGGGGTCGGTCCTGGGGCTGGTTTTGTTCAACATCGTTATTAATGATCTGGATGATGGGATGGATTGCATCCTCAGCAAGTTTGCAGATGACACTAAGCTGGGGGGAGGGGTAGATACGATGGAGGGTGGGGATAGGGTCCAGAGTGACCTAGACAAATTGGAGGATTGGGCCAAAAGAAATCTGATGAGGTTCAACAAGGACAAGTGCAGAGTCCTGCACTTAGGACAAAAGAATGCCATGAAGCGCTAAAGGTTGGGGACCGACTGGCTCAGCAGCAGTTCTGCAGAAAAGGACCTGGAAATTACAGTGGATGAGAAGCTGGATATGAGTCAACAGTGTGCCCTTGTTGCCAAGAAGGCTAACAGCATATTTGGCTGCATTAGTAGGAGCGTTGCCAGCAGATCGAGGGAATTGATTATTCCCCTCTATTCAGCACAGTGAGGCCACATCTGGAATATTGCATCCAGTTTTGGACCGCCCACTGCAGAAAGGATGTGGAAAAATTGGAGAGAGTCCAGCAGAGGGCAACAAAAATGATTAGGGGGCTGGGGCACATGACTTACGAGGAGAGGCTGAGGGAACTGGGCTTATTTAGTCTGTAGAAGAGAAGAGTGAGGGGAGATTTGATAGCAGCTTTCAACTACCTGAAGGGGGATGGTTATTCCAAAGAGGATGGAGCTTGGCTGTTCTCAGTGGTGGCAGATGACAGAACAAGAAGCAATGGTCTCAAGTTGCAATGGGGGAGGTTTAGGTTGGATGTTAGGAAAAACGTTTTCACTAGGAGGGTGGTGAAGCACTGGAATGGGTTACCTAGGGAGGTGGTGGAATCTCCATCCATAGAGGTTTATAAGGGCTGGCTTGATAAAGCCCTGGCTGGGATGATTTAGTTGGTGTTGGTCCTGCTTTGACAGTGGGTTGGACTAGATGACCTCCTGAGGTCTCTTCCAACCCTAATCTTCCATGATTCTATTATTCTACATTAGTAAAAGCAGGTACACCACTAGAAACACCATTCCTAACTGATGAAAACTTGAGCATCTATTAGAGAACAAAGGTAAATATACACACAAGCCAATTTATTATGTATTTGACAACTGCCATCTTAGCTGACACCAGGGATTTTAACGGAAATCTCCAGGACTAATACCATGAGTCCCGAACAGCTTGAACTAAAGAGTCTGGTTCTACATCTAGTTTCTGGAACAGACTCTTATCCTCTGTGGATCAAACACAGAGGGGGAGATGTAACACATACTGATCAGTGGGTTACATGCTTCCTGCAGACTTCAGGAAGCTCATCTGCAAGCCCCACAACTTTTCAAATCTCTGTCACTGCCATCTTTGCTAACACCAGGAATTAAACATGGAGCCTCCAGAGATAAAAGTGTGAGTTGCTACAGCTTGAGCTAAAGAGCTAGCCTCTCAAGCCAAGAGCTGTCATGCATTGCAGTTGGTTTCAAGTATTTCTCCAAGTTAGGGTTGAGTTCATCTTGAAATATTGGTGGTGTGATTCTCCTCTCACTGATGCTGGTGTAGCTCCATTGAGTCCACTAGAGTTAGTTTTGATTCTCACCAGTGTAAGATTGAGGAGAATCAAGTTTTAATGTTGTCTGGAGTGCAATCCAGAAGTTGGGCTCAAGGCTACTCACTAGTACACAGCAGTGTGAGGGTGCTAGAGTTTAGTTCTCCCATTCCCCCAAACGAGCAATCTTAATATATTAGTATATCAAATCTTAGACCCCCAGAGAAGGCTGCTAGTGCACTAAACCCAGTGTGTTACCTGGCCTCATGGAACAAAATCAATACAAAGAAGGTTCTCTTTTCCCCCTCCTCTTTCTTAACTTCCTCTTTGTGGCGGTCACTGACACAAGACATTGCTACACCTTTCAACTAGGAGGGCTAGATATTAGCTTCATCAGAACTTGCAAGTCACTGCAGCAAGTTGCCCTGAAATCACTACATCCAGTTATAAACACCCATGATAGAAACAATTCTTAAGCTTTATGATTTGACTGCCATTCACTGTTCCCAGAGAGTCAGGGAGTCTGAGAATTTTATCACAGACATTATTCCCAATGCATTGCAGATTTACCCAAGAGTAAAAGATCACAAGTATCACAATTTAGACTGTAATAATATACTGTAACTCAGATTAGAGATGCTTTAAGAGGTTACAATCAGGATTTGGGGCCTGTTGAGCCAGGAGATGTACAAATTACACCTGGAAGGCCTCGCAAACATTACATTCTTTTGTTAATTTTATATTATAGATCACCTCAAATTGCTCATATTTTTTTAAAACAATATCCAGACATCTGGTTGCTCCTAGGGATATGTGAAACAGCTTAGTCAAAATAATAACACACACATGCTCAACGCTCAAACTAAACGTAATCCAAACTTTTTCTGAGGTTCAAAAAATTCTGATTTTCTTTTTTTCCCACGTTTGCATGAATCTGTCCTTCCAGGTGTTGAACAAAACTAGAATGGAATGGCTGAAATACTGGGAGAAATACTTGAGACTGGTCATGGGTATGTTCACATCATACACACAGAGAAATTAAATAAGGCATACATACTCTTCCTGGAAGATTGCAACATAACATTAGTTTATTTCCTAGAATTCAGAACAACACACATCCCCAAAACAGATAGAGAGGAAACAGGCTGCTCTTGAGGGCAGCAAGGCACAACTCACTCCAGCTTGCTTCACGGCAATTCTTTCCTGACTGACTTTGCTTGCAGGCTTTGCCACAGAGCCTCCTAGCCTGCAAGCAGGACCAGGAGCCTCCTCTGATCTGAAAGTGATAGCTTGCCGTTCTAACACAGTCCTCAATATACCACAATCATCATCTGGGATGAAAAACCAGAACAAAGGTTTTCCAAGGGATTCAAGTTGCACCCAATCAAGCATGTCAGAAAAGTTTAAGGTTCTTGATCCATGTACATCTCAGCAAAGGGTTGCCATATTGTCTCCTTATCACACAGTTCCTTTACATTAAAAAAACAAACAGATTCTCAAAATGCTGCCAGCACAGAAGAGTGTCAGTTCAATGAGTTAACTGAATCTCTGACCCATCTGAATTTTGCCAACCGCAAGTTGCCTCCTCAGTCACCGTACAAAACCTGACAGTTTCCCATGCACACTTTGATACTGAGAGATTCCTATTAATTGTGATTTTTATGTCTGTTTGAAGCGGTGGTGACATTTTACACTCACTTGCCTTCCCACTGACTATGGAAAGAGCTTTGCTCTTTGTTCTGCTATAATATGCTCCACCTTAAATCTTTACATTATTTTCTGAGTTATCCCGTGTTGGCTTTAATGTAATAGAGGCAGAAAAGTATTCTGGAAAATGCGAGCTATGTTCTAATCTGTGTTTCATTTGAGGGCAGATGGGAATTAACTGTAAATATCACAATCAATTAAAGCAGAAGAATGGGGTATTTTTTTTAGATAGCTCTAACTCATTTACAAGAGTAAGCTTGGTGCTGAATTTCTCTCTTTTTATGGGGGTTGATTTGCACTGGAAGAAGGATCCTTTTGCCAGCATAATGGAGACTGGTGCAGAAGGAGTGATAAATAGAGTTTGAGACTATATTTACATTTAGATGATGGTGATAAGCTTTAGTTACAGTTTTTCTCCGTGCATCTGTGAATTGTGCAAGCAAAGGAAGCAGCCAGTAGTCATTTTCTTATACAAACTCTGTATTCAGCCTTGCTTTTTCTTTTCTCAGCTATTTGTGCATTATACTTTCCCTGTGCTATTTCATGTTTCCATCAAGTCTTTGTGACAAATATGTTGTATGTTCATGGCACAAAGCTCGCCACTCTTCGAAAACTTTATTCTAAGACGACCCTTGTGGTTTACAGAATGTCTAGACCTACTTCCTAACCAAAGGCAACATGATCAAAAATAATGATATACACACATTGTCATCCATAGATCTCACAGTGTGTTACAACGAAGAGCAAAATTATCATTATCCCTAATTTACAGATGGAAAAATGGAGGCTTAGCAAATCAGTTACTTGTTCAAGGTCATACAGTAGCTCAGTGACAAAGCTGGGTATAAAACGCAGGACCACACTGTGGTCTAGCTTTGGGATATGTGTGTTTCCATTGGAAAAGCTCCCGCAATTGAAACTGGATGCTCCAGGGATTAATGTTATGTGAGGGCACTCAGGCCAGGTCACCTGATCACAAGTGATCAGTGAGCGAGCTGTATGAGTAGAAAGTGGAAAAAGATCTGACTGTTGTGAGATGAGAGAAGAGACTCAGATGAAGCAGGAAATGTCATGAGTGAGGTCAAATAATAGTACAGCCGCTAGCAGCCATAAAGAGACAGATAAGTCATAGATTTGTATTAAGAGACCAGAGGAACCAGAAGAGATGGTATAGGCCTGACCTTTGATTTTATGCACCTCATATGCATGCCTAAAATCCTCCTTCCCTGCTGATCTTTAACTGCCACCTGAACTACTACTTCAGAGGACTCTGCAAAGCAAAAACTGCTTAACTTGTAAATCAGCTTCCCTACACTGTTTTGAGATTATCTGAAACCTCAGCATACCACAGACTGAAGTAAAGTGAAGTGGAAGAACTGAAAACCCTTATTGCAAATATTTCTGGAAGAGAATCCCATCTCATTCTCTTTTCAGATTAACAAACTTGCTGTTAATGTCAGTGCAGATTAATCGGGCAGGACATTGATTTGAGGGTTTAATTGTCTGGGGACAACAACGGAATTTTCAAGTTAATTAATTTAGAAAAGTTATTAATGTTAATTATTAAGAACTACAGTCACCTTTTCTGAAATAATCTCAGTTGATGAAATAAAATCCATTGATGTGATTGCAATTCACTGACTGTAAATTGTTAAAGTTCAGACACTACTTTGGGAAAATTTTGGTCTACCAAATGTGTGGAGAACCCAAGAGATATATATACTCGTCCATTTTTTTAATGGAATAAAGGCACATCTAGATAGTAATTTAATTGTATATAACTGTGTTTTAGTCAGCGAACTGAATATGGACATACTATTAGAAAGAAGAACTGTTAATGGAAACAAATATTGTAAACTATCATATTCTTTGCTATAACTAAAAAGAGGAGATGGTCTGTAATTTGGGGATTAGAGGTAGGTTAGAGATTAGTTAATGAGCCATGGGGTTAGTAATAATCAGATTTCACAAATATCCTTGTCTTATTGGCTGTAATAACAATGCTAAAGTTGGTAAATATCGTATAACATTACTTGGTGCTGAAATTTTACCACTTGTAGGCAACAGTTCCAAAAGGATGCTGCATCATTTCTCACAAACTGCTATGAAAAAACTTCAGTTGTGTGACTCACAAAGTGTATTACAATCCAATTAATATGCAAAAAATGCTTAGTGCTACAACATGGGAAAAAGAAGGCTGGGAAAAGCCATTAGTGGATGTCAACATACCTACATGTAAACAAATCTGATCTCTTATAAAGAAGACTATCATACCAACTGTGACAGGGCGGGGCCTTGTTCTTGTCTCTCTTCAAGACAAGCAGCTCAAAAAACTTCTGGCCAAACACCTTGTGGCTTATTTCATCATGTTCTCCCTATCACCTATAAAACTTGTGAAGCTTTGTATTTATGCTATCATACAATCCTGAGCTCACTCAGCCAAGGACTGTGGAGACAGATGGTATCTGTCCCCTGAGAGAGCTCTTCTGGTCCTGACTCAGAAAAACCTGCCAGTCCCTCTCTTCCTCCTGAGCAATTACTTCCTGTGCCTTTTCTACCTCTTGGGTGATGGGATAATTAGCCTTCTGGGCCTTCCTCAGCCCCTCCCAATCCACCAGCTAAGCACATCTCTTCCTAATCAGGACTACTCCAAACAACTACTTGTGGCTGCAGTGAGCAGAATGCTGCACCAGTTGCTGTTTCCCAGCTCTCTGTCATACCAATGCTTCGGTGCTGTCACAGAAAAGGGACTTTGAACAAGAGATGTCACTTGAAGGAATATTCGAGTTATCCATCTCTAAATCCATTTTGTGTGGCATGTATAAACTATAGTAATGATTTTACCAACCTCTGAATGGATGATATGCTAGTTAGACAAATAGCCATGAATAAAGTCAGCTAAGAACGCATGTATAGGAGCATTAAGGCTAACCTTTTCTAAAACATCTGCTGATTTTTAGTTACACAGTTAGGATCTGATCCAATACATGCTGATGGAAGTGGAAAGGCTGCCAATAGGAAATTGGATGAAGCCCTTAATGAGTATCCAGCACAAGACACCTGAGTCATTTTGGACTGGGCCTCCAAAATTAGTAGACACTTTTTTGAAAATGTTGCTTTAAATGCATTACTTTGGGCATGATTCTCAGCCCAGGACAGTCATTGTGCTGCCTGCACATTTGTTGCAATGAATGACTTGGCTGCTTCTATCTAGTTATCCCCAAATATTTGTTCACGGGGAGTTTCACTGAAGATTTTCATAACATCTGAGTTTGGAAGAGAACCCAGAACGATGTCTTATTGTGGGATCCCATGAGGCACTTGGACACATGGTATGATTTTAGTTAGTGTCTTGTCCTCAACTGCACTGGCAGTGGGACCCTTTTTGTTTGTAAAAATCATTCCTGTGAGGGTGCTTGGTGGAAAATGAAGCGGTATCTTATGCTGCAAGACTGGACTGTGGTTAACTTCTTAAATGCCCCCTGGAATCATTATCTACTATTCCATACGCATCATAAATTGCAGCAGTAAGCCCCTCCTCCATGCCATGCGAATCCCTTTGGAGCAATCAGATGCTCACAGCCCTGGTAGGAGGGAGGGTTAGGAGAACCACAGAGCCAGCATGTGGCCAGATATCAATGATACATGAGTCCCAATGCCTTGCCTATGGATTTCCGGCATTGCAGGGAGACTGAGGTCTTCACCCCTGTCTGTTCCAAGCTGTCTTCAGCTAATAATAGGAACACACAGAGGATTTTTTTATATTGAAATCTCCCCTTTGTGGTTTTTAAGGGGGAAGAGAATAATGACTCCTACTTACAAAACCTGATTCACTGCAGCAGGTCTCCTGGATGTAGAACTACTGCACTATATCTGAAAGCCCTGCTCCATTTGGCCAAAGTAGTCTCCATGGAGTAATTCCAGAGCCATTCCAGCACCTTCCCCCATATCATTTCTGCCCCTGTATATTTTTTCAGCTCCCAGCATAGCCACTCAAGCCAGGCATTGTTTAAGGATTTGGCCTTGGCTGAACAGTAGTGTACTACCTTCCCCCCCAGCTGTGGCCTCCACAATCTCTTGTGACTCTTTTAAGCAATTTAAATTTCCTATGAAATGTTTATGAAGTAAAATCCCACCCTCCCATCCAGTTAATCTGTGGTCTATCAACCCACCAAACCAAGATGGGACCTGTTTCTATTTGAGTCCCATGAATGTGATGAGATTTTGTTCTGAGCAGAGTAGTAGATCTCTGCTAAACCCATGTTTTATTTTTAATTATTTTTACCTTTGCTATGTGGCAGGCAAAGGCATGAAAAGCAATTGCACATTATTTATATGCTCCTGGCCCTTTGAATTACATTGTACAGAGACAAGAAGATGGCAATTAATTCCTCTCTCCCTGATTTTAGTTCCTCCAATGTATTTCACATTCCTCATACAGAGTTTCTCTTATTTGCAAAGAATTAGATTTTGAATTATGATGATGCCGCTGCCATGTCGCACTTCTAATGCTAAACTAGATTAAAGGGAGGCATGCAGTAACTGACTGATGCATATGCTAGATGACAAGAATGTTACAATCCAGCATGCTGTCCTTAATTCAAAACGTGAGTATCTGCAGACCTCAAGCTAGAAGTCTGGATAAAGAGACCCCAGATTAAAGACTGGATCCTGCAAACATAGAAGACTAGTGAGTACTTTACTCATGCTTATGTACATCAATCCACTCCTTTGATTAAGTGTTTATAGAATCAGGCCATAAAATGTGGAATGTGTATGGGAATAAGTCTATTTTATCAGAAGTCTTTCTACTAATTTACATCTAATTTTTCTATGCAAATAATTTACATAAGAATGGTCATACTGGATCAGACCAATGTTCCATCCAGCCCAGTATCCTGTTTTTCAACAGTGGCCAGTGCCAGATGCTTAAGAGGGAATGAACCAGAACAGGGCAATCATTGAGTAATCCATCTCCTGTTGTCCAGCCCCAGCATCTGCAGTCAAAGCCTTAGGGACATCCAGAGCATGAGGTTTCATCCCTAACCATCTTGGCTAATAACCTTTGATGGACCTATCCTCCATGAACTTATCTACTTCTTTTTTAAACCCAATATTCTTGGCTTTCACAACATTCCCTGACAATGTGTTCCACAGGTTGACTGTGAATTATGTGAAGACGTATTTCCTTTTGTTTGTTTTAAACCTTCTGCCCATTAAATTTGTAGACAAGACAAACTTTTTCAAACCTCCCAAAAATAAACTCACTGCATATTTTTTAGGCATCTGTGCATGGAAAAATGCAATCAATCTCAAATGGGCAACTTTTCCTAAAGTTTCCACAAACCGTAGTTATGTGGAATATGGTTTTATTCGGTGTCCTAAATTCACCCTGTGTTTTCAATTGGATATCATGCTCTTCTTCGGTGCTCATTCTAAACTGTTGACTAGGATTGCTGTACACTGTAGATCAGCTTCCATAAGGCTTGATTTTTGTAATGCTGTTAAAGAGCTTTGAGATGCTCAGATGGAAGGCATCAAAGGAGGGCAAGATTTGCTATCATTACATATCCAGAAGGATTCATTTGAAATTGGAGATCCATGCTGTATCTTCTTAATAGGAGAAGGGATAAAAGTAAAACATTCTAGTGAGTCTATCCATAAGTATGAGTTTTACAAAGTGTCAGTTCCAAATCATTACTCTCATTATTTTCAAAGGGATTCATCCTTCTCATTAGCACAGGAACATTATCGTTGCAATCAAGATTGTCATTTAGTTCAGGGAATATAGTTTAAATTGATAATGCATATTTTGTTCCCTTTTTGTAAGAGGATCAAAGGTTTGTAAATGAGAATGTGTGAAGAACAGGCAAGGAATGGCATTCCTTATACCATATAGGTATATAATCATGATGTATCTGATATGGCACAATGAACTACAGCTGTGTGATATATTTTTATTGGAAATCAGGACCACTTGGACTCAGCTGGAGCTTCTCAAACTTCAGCCCATGTTCTTGGGAAGTTTAGGAATACAGGCTGAGATTGTTCATACCACTTCACCCTGTGAGCCCTGGCCACGCGGCCTCTCCTCCACAGCCATTGCCTCCACTCTTACAAGTCCAGGAAATTCCCCATCCCACACCAACAACATAGCCTCCTGCAGGACATTCCCCCTGGGGAAGCCACCCATCTAAGCGATGCTGCAGGGGGCTGGATCTCTTCCAAATCCTGAGAACCAAACTGTGGGGCTCAGATGATAGACCTACTGTGGACTCAACAGTTTCAATAACCCTTATGCTAATGTTTTCCCAAACAACGACAGTAAGCAGTTCGGTTCAATTTTGATAATCATCCAGAAGTGTAGATGTTTATTGACACTCTGGGTGAGTGTCAATAAACATCTGTATGAGACTCCATTGGTTTCAATGTTAGTAATCTTCTTCTAGTCATGGAGAAAAGTTAGGTCCATATAAGTCAGGAGTAATTCATCAGCAGCTTTTGATACCATTGGCCATGTTGTTGATTAGACTGTGGCTGTTGGCAGCGATGGATGGGATAGCATTTGAGTGAGCCCGTTCCTTCCTTTCAGAGTGACACCTGATACATATTAAATCAAAGGGCTCCACTGTGATGAGCGCCTCAGGTTTTTGCTGACTGTGTATGTGAGACCACTGGGGGGCAGGAGAAAATTAGATTGTTTGGGCCTAGAACTTTCATTGTGTAATTCCATACCACTCTGTCTTGTTACCATTCAGAGAAGAATGGATTAGTATCTCTGTGTTTCATTTCCTGGCTGATCTAGGGGCTTCGATAGGAGTGAATTGGCTCAGTTCAGACATGGTAGGGGAGATCGTGCTGATTGTTTGGGATTCATGGCAGGGCTAGAGAATAGCTGGGATTTGGTCAACCTTTATGAGTGATGGTGTGTCACAGGGCAGGGCTTCTCCCCAGCTCCAAACACTCGCTGCCATACCCAGTTTCCTTCCTCTTAACACAGGCATGTAAAGAAACAGAAACAGTCTTTCATTTCACTCCTTTCTCTCAGGCTTCAGGGCCACCCCTCTGCTACCCTACTCCTGGCAGCTTCCTAGTTCAAGTCAGCTCTGCTCCCTTCCTAGTACCCAGGGCCGGCTCCAGGCACCAGCTTTCCAAGCTGGTGCTTGGGGCGGCATCGAGAATGGGGCGGCAGTTCGAGTCCCACGGCGGCAATTCAGCGGCAGGTCCACCGCTCTTCCCACCACCGCGGGACTCGGACTGCCGCCCCATTCTCGCCCACTGCGGCGGCAATTCAGCGGCTGGTCCGCTCGTCCGCCGCCAAATTGCTGCGGCGGCAGGCGAGAATGGGGCGGCAGTCCGAGTCCCGCAGTGGCAATTCAGTGGCGGGAAGAGTGGCGGGGACTGCTTGGGGTGGCAAAATTGTTAGAGCCGCCCCTGCTAGAACCGTAGTTCCAGGGCTGCCTCCCTGAGCACATAGCTCCTTCAGAGACCCACCACAGGAGGTAGCTCCACTCTACCATGGCTTCCCTTGCCCAGGAATAGCCTGCCCCCATCACTCTCTTCCACTCCCCATTTCCTGCCCTCTGGCAGGCCTGTATAGACCCAGGTGTAGCCCTGCCCCATTTAATTGCCTGGATTGGGCTCACCTGCTCTGACACAGGCGTGCTGGAACCAGTTCTACTCAGAAGGGCCAGCTACCCTCTGATAGGAGGATTACATGCCATCCACGCCTATGTGATTGATTGTCAATTAAGGGGTAAGTCTGAGTTTTTGATTATTCTTGGTCATCTATACCAGGGTTTCTCAACCTTTTTCTTTTCGAGGCCACCCCCACCTGCTATAAAAACTCCATGGCCCAGTGGTGGTGGGGCTTCTGCTGGGGCTTGGAGAACTGGGGCTCCGGGCTCCAGCCCCGCAGGGCTCCTGGGCTTGGGATTCTGAGTGACCCTGCTTGGTGGGCCCCCTGAAACGGTTTGCAGCCCCCCCCAGTGGGCCATGGCCCCCCAGTTGAGAACCGCTGATCTGTCCCTTTTGGCATGATGATTATGACCACTTCTCTCTGATGATGACTATGGCAAGCTCCACATGTATGTGACCTGTGCATGCATCATACCTGGAGTTACTTGAAGGCCACTGACAAGCTTCAGCTGGTACAGCATGCAGTGACCTCCTTGTTTACATAAAGATCTCTTTCTCTCTTTGTCTAGCCCTATCTCTAACTACAATATATAACATATCCTTAGATACATACTGGCACATATGCATATATATTGTGTGTGAGTGTGGAGAGAAAGCGAGAGAGCTGTTCAAACCATTTCCCACAAAATGTGCTGTTCTGGCAAAACAAAAACTTTCCCTGGAAATGTACTATTTTTTGGACAAAATTTTCATCAGGAAGAGGCAAGAGGCTGACTCTCTCGATAGCTGGGCGGTCAGGGTATTGGCCTAGGAAATCCAGATTCGAGTCCCTGCTCTGCGATGAAAAACTCTGCTCTGAATCTGGTAAAGCAGGGCCTAGAACTTGCATCTCCCACATCCCAGACCAGTGCCCAAATCACCAGGACGCAATTTTGTTTTCGTGAAAATGTTAGAAAGGTTTTGTTTTCATTCCCACATGGAACAAAAACAACTTTTGAAACCGTGAAAGTTGCCATGAAACGGAATGGTGATCCTTCAATCAGTGCGTGATTTCTCTCTCTCTCTCTCTCCCCTCCCCCACCCCAGCATGGACATAATTCTTTCTCTCAGAGGTATGTCTAAACTGCAGTCGAGTGGTATGATTGCAGCATGTGTTAGGCACACCTGAGCCAGCTCACTGAAAATAGCAGCATAGCCAGGGTGGCACAGGTGGAAGACTGGGCTTGCTGCCAACATATGTACCAAGAGGCCTGGAAGGGATTGTACTTGGGAGGCTAGCTCAGGTCACCATCCAGGCCACCTTAGTCACTCTGCTGTTTTTAGCCTATGACCAGGCTCACTCAAGCTAGCTCAGGTAAGTTCCTAAGCGTGCTGCAGTCACACCTGCAAGCTGCAGTGTAGACATACCCAGAGAGACAGACATTTAGAAATCAAATGCGTGGGAAAGAATATCAAACCTTTTCAGTGAGAGCATTTATAAAAGGCGGTGGAACACCATTACTATAAATTGCCATCAGCTATTATCTAATGCTACATTACAATGGGATGCCTAGAGAATCATAAGCATGCCATGAATCAGTTCCCCATTGCTAATGTGGTTGCACTGGATTTGAATTTCAAGTGATCGGGGGTAGGGTGACTATATGTCCTGTTTTGGTTAGGATAGTCCCTTTTTTAAGCCTTGTCCCAGCCGTCCCGACTTTTTTTCCAAAAGGAAGCATTTGTCCCATTTGCTCTTGCTGACTTGATCAGTTGGCAAAAGCAAACAGGACAAATGCCCACTTTTGTCAAAAAAGTGGGGTGCAGTGCGGAGGAGTCGAATGGAGATGCCAACCCCTGCAGGGGGAGGTAGGGCTGCGGCCGGGGGGAATGCAGCATTCCAGCATGAGGGGCCCCCGTAGGGTTCCAGTGACCGGGCAACAGCTTCACACAGGGGGCAGGGGTAGGGTTCCAGATGGGCAAGAGCATGGGGGAGCGGGGCTCTGGCGAGAGGCTGAGGGTGTCCTGTTTCCTCTTTGGGAAATTGGATGAGGTTCAACAAGGTCAAGTGCAGAGTCCTGCACTTAGGACAGAAGAATCCCATGCACTGCTACAGACTAGGGACCGAGTGGCTAGGCAGTAGTTCTGCAGAAAAGAACCTAAGGGTTACAGTGGACGAGAAGCTGGATATGAGTCAACAGTGTGCCCTTGTTGCCAAGAAGGATAACAGCATTTTGGGCTGTATAAGTAGCAGCATTGCCAGCAGATCGAAGGATGTGATCATTTCACTCTATTCAGCACTGGTGAGGCCTCATCTGGAGTACTGTGTCCAGTTTTGGGCCCCACACTACAAGAAGGATGTGGAAAAATTGGAAAGAGTCCAGCGGAGGGCAACAAAAATGATTAGGGGGCTGGAGCACATGACTTATGAGGAGAGGCTGAGGGAACTGGGATTATTTAGTCTGCAGAAGAGAAGAATGAGGGGGGAGTTGATAGCTCCTTTCAACTACCTGAAAGGGGGTTCCAAAGAGGATGGATCTAGACTGTTCTCAGTGGTACCAGATGACAGAACAAGGAACAATGGTCTCAAGTTGCAGTGGGGGAGGTTTAGGTTGGATATTAGGAAAAATGTTTTTACTAGGAGCGTGGTGAAGCACTGGAATGGATTACCTAGGGAGGTGGTGGAATCTCCTTCCTTAGAGGTTTTTAAGGTCAGGCTTGACAAAGCCCTGGCTGGGATGGTTTAGTTGGGGATTGATCCTGCTTTGACGGGGTCGGACTAGATGACCTCCTGAGGTCCCTTCAAACCCTGATATTCTATGACTCTATGATTCTATATAGTCACCCTATCAGGGGGAAAGGAGAAAGTAGCAAAGAAAGGGAACTTTGTAGCTGTGATCCCAACTTACAAATTCTCTAAGTATTATTTGCATTCTAAACTACAGTTCATTATAATCATAACTTTCTGAAACAAGCGACAAAGGGTCCTGTGGCACCTTATAGACTAACAGAGGTATTGAAGCATAAGCTTTCGTGGGTCAATACCCACTTCTTCGGATGCAAGCAGTGGAAAAAGTTTTTTCCACTGCTTGCATCTGAAGAAGTGGGTATTGACCCACGAAAGCTTATGCTTCAATACCTCTGTTAGTCTATAAGGTGCCACAGGACCCTTTATCGCTTCTACAGATCCAGACTAACACAGCTACCCCTCTGATACTTTCTGAAACAAATGCCTCGTGCCAGAATGGGGACTATTGTGCGAAGATACAGAATCGAGAATGAGTGTCTTTAGTGCAGTAAACCTGAATGGGATTTTTGGTGGTGTTTCCTTTTGGCACATCGGCTCTTAAGACAATTTTGGTATTGCCAAGGTGTAGACATTTAGGGACATGAGCAAGAAGCTCATGTGTATTGCAAACTAATGCAGGGCTGCAAAAAATATTGAAATAACTCGATAATTTTGTTATTGGACTGTATAAAAATTATCCACATCTGAAAGGTGGCTTGAAAAGAACATTTTCAATGTAAGAAAGAAACAAAATAAACTATATCCTATTTTATTTTTTTAAGGAAATGAAAGGGATATTTTCAAAGACATCTATAGAGTCTGTATACCCAATTCCCAGTAATGAGATAGAAACTGGGCATCTAAATCCCTGAGAGAGATCTGGATATCTCTCCCATATGTAATATTATATGAGATGGGTTCTCAATGAAAAACACTTAAACATAGGCCCAATCCCTCAAGATGAAGTGTGCAAGTCAACCTTAAGTCAAAATGGAGTCCCCTTGACTGCAATGGGACTCCTACCAGGTCTTCCTGCGAAGATCATCAGACAGGATTGGGACGGTCATGGGGTGTATGTACCCCATGCCGGTCCAGCAGCCAAGGTACTGCTGGGCCAGAGCCGATGGGCAGCCTCACAGCAGATGGGAGAATAAAAGAGCTGGAAAGCAGAGGTGAGGCAGCTGCCAGAGGAGCAAGCTGGCTGGAGAAGGAAACTTTGGCCAGCAAGCAACAGAGAAGCCTCACAGAGACAACATCCTGAGAAGCAGCAACTGGATTTACAGGCTGGAAATGCCTGCAGAAACCAGGGAAGATAGGAAGGTGCTCAGAATACAGAAGGATTTGGGGAGTCTGGTTTAAGAGCCCTGAGCTGGATCCCATTGGAGTGGGTTGGCCTGGGTTCCCCTAGCAACCCCTGAGAGATTTAAGGACTTGAGGGGGCTTCCAGACCCCCTGAGCACCAGGAGTTGCTGACCTCGTCTAGTAGCAGGGGCAAACCCCATAATTCAGTGGAACTCAGGCGAGGGGAACTGACCAAGCCCCCTGCCAGATCAAGCGAACTCTGGTGCACTGCTCTGTCTGGCCAAAGCTGCTGTTGCATCGAAACATCCGCTCACAGGAACCCTTAGTTGGGCTTAGATATGTAGTGAACAGATGTTTAGCCTTGTGGATAGAGTAGGTACTTTTTCACTCAGCCTGTCCGCAGTTGATTATTGTCGCAAATGAAATACCTAGCAATCTCAGTCTGACCTGAATAGAAGTAAGAGAAAATCACCTCGCTCCAAAAGATGTGGTGTATGTGGCCATTGTGGTTACAGCAAGTAGTAGCAAACCTGCTTAAGGCAACTGAGATAGTTGAATATTGGATTTTTCGGTACGCTAGCAACTATAAAAAATTAAAAAGTTTCATTTGGGTCAAACTGAAAATCATATTTTCCAAATTTTTGGTGAATTGAAAAGTAGAAAAAAAAGAGCTGGAATGAAACAATGTTTTAACTTTTCCAAAGCATTTAGATTTCATTTTTGTTTAGTTGAAACTATTTGGCAAACTCCACATGAATTTGTGAATAATTTCGAGTCTCCCAAAACTACATATTTCGGTGAATAAACTATTCACCCAAACTTTTTTGCCCAGCTCTAGGAATAAATGGCCATCTCTGAGGAATCTGGACTTGAGAACCTCAGACTGTTTATTATGGAACTCCAGCTCAGTTTCCCGACATCAAAAGTTTTGAATGGTCCAGATAAACATCCAGATTTTTGAGCAACTAACCTAACTTAGTCTATCCTGTAAATGATGAAAGAGCTAGCTATAGATCTATTGCTTGACTGAGCCATGACTTGGGAGGGTAGTGACAGTTTTGAAGGTGATGTAAACCCCAAGACAGACAAGGTGGGTGAGGAACTTCTTGTGAGAGACAAGCTTTTTTCTTGAGGTCTGGGGCAGGTACTCAGAGCGTCATAGCTAAATGCAAGGTGGAACAGGTTGTTTAGCATAGCTAGATAGCACATATTCTAAGGAACCACTGCACTCATATATGATTCATATAAGGCAATTTCATTTTTAATGCCTGTGGGTGGTCTCACTAGTCATTGACTGCAGGTAAACTGTTTAAATGGGCATATTCTCATTCCCCTAATCACTGTTTTACCGAAGACTTTGATTTAATGTCTAGCTTTGTTTTGTATTCCTACTGTTTTATGTGACTCAGAGGTTCATGTCATGTCATGCTGTAAACCCTCAGCAACTAAATCATCATTAACCTTCCATGCCGATTCAAAAAGATTTGAGAAACGACTCTAAATTGATGCGTTGCAGAAAGCACATTTTGGCCAATTAGCTGCATCTCAGTGAAATGTTTTGGTGCAATTTCAGCACAGAAAAAAATAATGTAGAGTGTCTTATTTACTGGAAGCATTTCCCTCCTTTTCATTTTACTTATCTCACTGGAATCCTTTTAGTGAAACCTGAAGCTTGGTATTTTCTCTTCTTGATGTGTAGTAGAAATACAGTTGAAACTTCTACTCTGAGTGTTTGCAGGGCGCATTTCAGGCAAACATGTCTTCTGATTTGTACCAACCCTTGAAGCTCTCCATCTCACACACTTCTGTCAATAGCTACTCATCATGTTCAGCTCTGACATTTGACAGCAAGAAGTTTTGATAACATCAGCTTATTCTGAATCTTGTTAATGGTGATGGCAAAGCGCAGGTGTCTGGACTCTTGCATGTACAAAATATAAGACCCATTATCCCGCTCCCTGTTTCTTCTAAACCTCTGTTTGTGCTTTCCATGTAGTCTGTGCTTGGACTGGTGAAGAACCATGACAAAAATGATTCTTGTATTTCTGGCCCAAACAGAAACAGCAGCCAAGGGAAAATTCCTGAGAAAGCTGTCTCTTGTGACATTTCCAGGCACATTTTGCAAGCTCAGGAGCAGAACTAGTCAAATTATTCACTGGAAAAATATTACTTGATGGATTTTGCCGTTTTGTTCTGTACTCAATTGATTTCTGCACAAATCCTGACAACTGTGTGTTACAAGTATTCACTAACTAGCTTGGATGAACTGTTTTCAGCCTGTGGGCTGTTTGCAAATGTTTGTTACTCATTATTAGTGGTGTATGAGTGGTCACCAAAGTCGCTTGGTTTTTTTTCCCTGTCCTCTGATTGGATGAGTGAAATATTTGATATAAGGTAATAAATGATGACTAACAGGGATGAATGAATAACAAACACTCTTGTTAGCACATGAATACTCTCGGCATTCAAATGAAGAACAGCCATTCTCAAAATACTTATGTAAAGAAACTCCCATTAATGCACATGTTCACAGACAGCAAATAAAAAGCAGCATGAATGTGCTGGAAATGAATAATTACTGGGAGTTTAGACCCGTGGTTGTGAACACTGGGTTTTGCAATATTGAACCAGCTCTACTCAGATGGGAAAGTAAGCAATTTTTCAGTAATTCTGTAACACTTCTGTATTTTTATGTCTGATTTTGTAAGCAAGTAGTTTTTAAGTGAGATGAAACTTGTGAGTATGCAAGACAAATCAGAGTCCTGAAAGGGGTACAGTAGTCTGGAAAGATTGAGAGCCACTAAGTTAGAAAACAATAAAACTCCTTTACCTTTCTAAAAACAATTATGCCAGGTATGTGACTTTAATGTTCTGTCTCTGTCAGTTGAAAAGTCATGTTCTCTACTCAGGGCTGGCTCTAGCTCCAAGCGGCAAAAAACAAAACAAAAAAAAAGCCATGACCGGAGCTGCCGAAGCCAAAAAAAAAAGGGGGGAGGGCCTTTGAAATGTGCCACCCCAGGAATGGCTGGAATGCTGCCCCTTTAGATGTGCTGCCCCAAGCACCTGCTTCCTTTGCTGGTGCCTGGAGCCAGCCCTGGCTCTCCTGATGTCTTTCTCCATTTTTGTGGACTCTGCAGAAGTTAGTTGTCTCTGCTTCTGGTTAACTGTTCTGATCTTGAAGAGTAAAAATGTGTTCAACTTATAAACTCTATAGAACAAATATATCTTTGATGTATGTATGCTGGAATGAATTTCAGCATGCTAGCTGTTAATGTTTTTTTAAAATTTTTTTGGCTCAAATGATCCTTAGAATTTATTTGATATTTTTTACAGAGCACAAAATTTTCAGTTTGCAGGGCTTACAGCACATAATGAAGTGAAATTATGAGACAAATAATGATTCTTGATGCTGTTTGTTGTTCAAATAAGCACTAAAATTCATACATGCATATGTCAATACATAATTATTAGTTTTGTCATTCTTCTATTACTCTTATAACAAAGGTGGCTTATGTCAATGAGGTTGGTGTATAAATTTGCACATCATTCAAGACAATACGGTGACAGTGAGTGATGGACTAGCTCAGTGTTTCTCACCTTTTCAGGTTGGTGACCCCTTAATTGAAGTAAAAAAAAAATCATGACCACTTTACACATAATAAAAAAAATCTATCAATTATAACAATGCTAGGCCCAGTGCTTAATTTATTGCAGTTCATAGCCCCGGCACCTCCGGGCTTGCTGCATCAGTTATGAAAGAAAAAAAATTGCTTGAGCCTGGCACCTAATTGCTTTTGCTCTTCATTACAAATGAAGCACTGGCTATGCCTCTATAACACAGAACTTTTGACTTTGAAGGGTTAGGGTGTGTTGGGAGTTGGGGAATGGGATAGTGGAAGAGATTAACTGCAGGGTCATGCAAATGGTGGAGTTTCTAGTACAATTACTACATTTGACTTCACAAACGTTGACTTTTTGGCTGCCCTGAAGTTATTCTGGAAAATGTATTGCTTTCGATTGTAACAGCCTTTTCAATGCCTCATGATCCCTTGATTGCCTTTTGTGACCCCACCAGTTGAGAAGCACTGAACTAGATGAACCATAGGTCTTTCCACCTGTCGTCAGTTAGCCAGATACTAGATGTCTTTGCATGGGTGTGCAAAGGGGTGAGAAGGACCCATCCTTAAGGGATGGGCAAGTAGAATCCCTCCATTTGTATGCTTTGGCTCTGATCTGAAACCACACAAAGTCAATACAAGTTTTCCATTGTCTGCAAGGGGCTTTCCATAAAGCCCTGTGAGCACATTGTGCAGGAGTGTTAGGACCATCAGAGATGCTATATACCTCACAAGAGATGTGGCTGGGCAAGGTTGGGGATATGGTCATCCCCATCTCTTGCACATAGACTGGCAGTCCAAGGTCACCACTAGGAGGTAGTGCATTCTGCACAGGAGAAGTACTGCTCCTCAGTATGCAGGCAGAACATCTCTGAGAGCCTCTGTCCTCTGCAGGCACATTGCATCCAGCTGCTGGTGTGGGGCACCTTTGCGCTCACCCATCCCCACGACAGCTGGTGCTGTGAAAGTTACAATATACTATACTGTGTGATCTAGACTTCCTTTCCGGAACCGTTTTTGCAAAATGCAGCCATATGTGTTTCTCTTAACTTTTATAATGATTGCCTGCCTGGCTTCATTGCTGGAACTGATTGCATGCTCTGTCATTAACAATACTCTCAGGATGAAATTCGCTCCTGTGCAGAAGGTCAGCTCTAGGCCAGTGCACCACATGGCCTTAAAAAGCTGAAGTGAGACTCACGTAATGCGTTGGCCTTGTGCTGAACTACTGCATAGAGTGAATTTCACCCTAAGAAGCATTAGCTCAGCACACAGCACTGAAAGTTCAATTAAGGCCAATGTTAAAATTGTAAAGACAACTTATGTTTTTCTAACCACACAATTCTAAATAAAGCAACAGATGTATCAGTAAGTAAGACAGAATGGCCCAAACAATTCATATTATCATATCTCAAACACTCATTGCTTTGTGTGTGTGTGTGTGTGTGTGTGCGCACATGAATGTGAAATAATAAGATGCAAATTCTAAGTGTATTATAAAGGAACTTGATAGCGTGTGAAATTAAAACTTACAGACAGTTAAATTATTGATAGGAAATCAAATAACACATTTTGTAATCGTATTACACTTCACATTTAGGTGGTTGTTCTAAAACAAATTTATCATGATATGCCTGAACTCCTTTAGTGGAAACAATTGAGACAACTGAAATTTCCCAGCTAAGACAAAATGGACACTGTATAACTACCTGGCTATTCACATGCCTTTTCTGGTTCACACATCAAGAGAATTGTTAACTAAATCCCCCTGCATAGTCTTTATGTTAAATTAATTGTACCAATAATACACCTCAACTAACTCAGGCTAGTGTTTGATGATGCTTCGTCTAGGATGGATTGTCTTGTGGTCAAGGCACTACACAGGAATGAAAAACATGGGATGGAAAACATAAAACATGGGATGAAATTCCAGTTCTTCCATAGACTTTTTGTATGATCTTGAGAAAGTTCCTTATATAATTGAGTTCCCTATCTGCAAAATGGAGTAATAATCCTTTCTTTCTCCTAGGCCTTGTCTAATTGTAAATTTTAGGGGAAGAGATTGTCTCTTATCATACGCATATGCAGTGCTTGGCAGCATGGGGCCTTGATCTCACAATAACTCAGAAAGAACCCAGTTTGTCTTTCAGAATTTGGATCTGTTTGCATTCTTCCACTTGCAAGTTAAGCAATTCATAGATTCATAGATTCTAGGGCTGGAAGGGACCTCGTGAGGTCATCGAGTCCAGCCCCCTGCCCTCATGGCAGGACCAAATACTGTTAATTAGAGGCGCTGTATATGCAAAGCCCTTACAGCACCAGTTTATTGGGATAAAATAAAAGTATATGAAAGACAATAATCATGAACCTCCCACCACCAAGTCCTGCCTAGAACCACTTTTTGAAGGAGAACTATATTTTAGGATTTCCAATATATTTTGCTTAAGAATCATCAACAGCTACCCTGAGTCAGCGGAGGTGTATTATCGATACAATCAATTTAAGAAAGACTATCAACGAGGATTTAGCTAACAATTCTCTTGATGTGTGAACCAGAAAAAGCATGTGAATAACCAGTTAGTTATAATAAAAAGAAGTGTAAAAGTTAAACTGTCCAAGCTCCAATCCCCAGAACGAGCCTGTTTCCTTTTTGCCTGGCATGAATTAGTCCAAACACGCATATGCTTTAAGAAATCCCTCGACCTTAGGACTTCCTTTACTGACACTGAAAATTAACACTAGGAAATCTTATTTTTAGAAAGTTTCTAGTCCACTCTTTTTGTACTCTTGCTGTTCGTTCCTTGAAAGCGGTCAGAAACACCCTTTGCCTCCCGAGCCCAGCTGTTGTCCCCCATCTGAGCTGGAGTAACCAATCTCTTCTTCAGAGTTGGTAGTCAATCAGCTGCTCCCCTTGGGAGCATACTCTTTCTCAGTGTGTCTTTCCAATTCCTTGGTCTCTCCCTGGGAGCTTATTTTATGCTGTCTGAGTGGCCTTCGACTCCCTGCTCCCTGCCCAGGAACTACATTTTCCATTACAGACCTCTTACTAGAGGCATAAACTAATTTCCTTCCTTCCTGGGGAAAAACCCTTTAGTCGGTTCAGACAGCCTTCCTTAGAGGGATCGGGTGCTTCACCCCAATGGCCAATAAACTACCACCTGGAGTTCCCAGTTACACCTAGGGGTAGCTCAGTTTTCATTGGTAAGCAAGGCCTTTATGCCCATTGAAGAGTCCCTTGCCCTGACATAAACCTATTAATTATCATCCAGCCAAGATAACAGAGCTAGATTGGGATTTTTGTGGAGTCCCTCGCTCCCAGGTTACAAGATCCCTTATACCTATTTAATTATAATTATTGCACATGCAAACACTAAGTGTATATGCATAGGCCAGTTAGATGCACAACTGACCAGTTGAGCGCACACAGTTGCAAAAGGCTGGGTCTAGAGTACAAGCTATGGGGTACGATCCCTAGCATTCACTAATTTTAAAAGGCTTTGGCAGAGCTTCTGTATTCCTGTGCAAACAAAACCCACAATAAAACAGACCTTTCATGTTTTTTAAAAGTCTCTGAGACCTTCCCAACTCCCCCCATCACTTAAAGTCTCATCTAAATACATTTGTGATATTTAAATCTTTTATTTTTTAATTATGCTATTAATTATTATTTTTATCTGACTCAGAAGGCTTAAGAGTGATGGTGTGCAGTGCAATTCATCACAGAAGAGACATGCTCTGGTGATGAATAGTTCTAGGTGCCATCACTCCAGTGATGTATTTTAGTGTAGGAATATAAGAATGAAGTTGAAAAATGAAGGGCATATATTATGTATTGTTGAAGGATGCTGATGAAATCCTAGGTAGAATCATTAGTTAACCTCAACATGTGCCAGAGTCTGGGTACTGGCCTGCTCATAACAGCCATTTTGTAAATCAAGTGCTGAACTAATGAGAATTTCTGTATGTACTTTACATGGGGAAATTATGCTTATCCTTGTTCGCACTCGCTTACTTTTATATATTTATTTATAATGTGCCCCTCTTGCCACTTCTAAGCAAGCCTGTATCATCTTTAAAACATCAAATAGTTAAATTTGTACATCAAAACATGTCAAATTATGAGACCTCCAAAGAAACCTCTAAGCAAAAGAAGAGTTCAAACAAATTATTCAAATCCCTCTTCAGAAATATCCCCCAGGAAAAAGCCTGAGAAACTAGCAAGGCTTTATAGCATGCCCGACAGGGCAACAAACTTTGGCTATGAAAGTCCCTTCCTTCAGGAAGCCAGTTCCAGCCTTCTGCTGAGAAGTTGCAGTGTCCCAAAACCTACGACATACAAATGTAGGGCAATTTTTCAAGAGATCCGCACCCACAATTAGTGATAGATTTTCAAAACAGTTCGGCACAGTAGTGCCAAACTGTTTAAAAAATCTGGCTATAAGTCACAATAGGGAGTCAAAGGCACTTTTGAAAACCTGTTCTTTATTTAGGTGTTAAATGCTATTGCAATCTTATTACATCAAGATAATACAGTTGTCAGACAGCAGAGAAGGCTCTGGGGTATAGGCTCTGGGGAATAGTTTCAAAACAGACATTAAAGGGCTCCATTCTTGCCTCACAAATGAATCAACCAAACTAGTTTGTCTAGAAGTTCTTGATCCTGGAAAACTTCCAGAAAGTTTTGGAGAGGAAATGCACCACTCCAAAAAACAGTGCATTAGTGAACTAGTAGCCGAGATATCCGACCAGTTCAAACAAGTTAGTTTGAAAATGATGCCCATCTAATAGCAGCCACAACTCAATCTAGGAAGGACAGAAGTGAGGGAACACCCCTTTTTTGCTAACATTAACTTCACCCATCAGTGAAGGCATCAGACTTCAAATCACTAAGGTGGTACAAAGCCTCTAAGTCATGCTGGACTGATCCTGAAGATGAAGATTGGCACAGCAGTGAGGAATATCTTAATCCATCTTTTACTAATCAGGAAATGAACTCTCTCCCCTCAGAAGAGGTCTTAAAGTCCTTAATGACTGAGGCCACCTCCAATCTTTGGCATTTAGTATACACCAGATGACCATATGACAAGTCAAACTGATGAAGATATGTCTTTAAAACCCCATATATATGGACCTCGACTTATGTAATTCACATGTAGGAGAATGTGGGTCTTTCTGCTTCTCTGATCTGATTAACAAAGAGATTTATTAGTATAATCGGTACAAGCTTTAATGAGTATATATATCATTAAAGCTTATATATATATAAATGTTATATAGATATAGAAATAGATATACAGATAGATAGATATGATGGCACTTTCAGAACAAGGAGTTTTGGTATCCATATCACTACCTAACTGTGCATTTAAAATGCATAATTTCAAAATTATTAATTTTTTTAAAAAAGTATATTGCATGCATTGATTCTGTTTCATAGTGTTTCTTACTAGAATTTGGCATTTGCTGCTCCCTGTTATTAATCTTTAAAAATTTTGCAGGGGTAAGATAATTTTTCTTTTATGTATGCTTGAAGAATCTGAAACACTAAGATGGCGATAGCCAATATAACTTAATTTCAAAGGTAATTAATGAGGCTGCATTTTAATGAGCTTTTTTATATAGTATTTGTGAACTGGGCTGCTTCATGATGCCATTGTTCTCTCACTGCTAGAAGGGAAAAAAACAGAACTTGGTGAAATTAATCTAAAACAGACGTATCCCCCCCCAAATAATCCTATGTGGCAGTTTGCATTTATTTTTCTTTACAGGTGATTTTGGAGGCAAATGGGCAATTATTTCAAAGTTCTGATGGGGAAGTTGTAGATTCCTGTCACTGTTATTGATTATGGCCTTTCATTAATTATTTTGCTATTTTAATATTCTGTTTTCCCCCAGTTTGCAAAGGAATCAGGTCAAAACAGAATCAGTGGTGTCTAAAGGAATTAAGCAAACCATTGTTTTTATGGCATAATTTATTTTCTTCATCAGATGATTTCCAAATCGTTGTGTCCTTTAACTCTTTGTTAATAGTTTATGCAGAATTACCAGTGTAGTGACAAGGTGTGTGTGGGGGGGGGATAGATTATGCGTTCTAAGGTTGAAATTTAATGAACACCACTATGAGCTGTATCTGTTAATGACTTATATGTGGGTGTAAACATACCAGAAATATGTGCATAATAGTTTAGGGTTGGGAAAACCCAGAGCCATTTTGTTTCTAATGTGGGATCTGTTGTTGGCCAAAATGCTCTGCAGCAATCTAGATACGATCCAAAATCAGAACCTCAACTTCAAATTGGTTTTATTCTGAAAGATTCAGATTCAAATCCCTGGATCCAAACCTGCCCTTATTGCTATGGATGGAGCTTAAGATAGAAGGGGCTTATTTTCCAGTTCCAGTTTGGATGCAGCTGGAATCTCATAATGAAGGCCAATCTTGTGACGCTTCCATGATCCAGTCTGGTGGAAATCTCACAACAGCTGCTGAGCTCATAAGATTTCTGCACTTTGGGCCAAACATATGCAAGAACAACTTGAGAAATTTTGGTGCAGTTGAATCTCATTTTAAACACAAACCCTAGCCCTTGTTTGGCCTTTTATATTAGTTAAGAGGGAATATATTGGCCTTAACAGTCAAAGGTGTTAACAGGACCCCGTCACTGTCTGATATTAAACAGTTTTAAACAAGGTTTGGGGTTTGGTATAGAGAGACCTCAGCACACTTAATACCATGGCAAACACACCATTAAAATTAAAATTACTAAAACCTTTTAGTAAAGATTCAGAAAAGAAGGAAAAATGGTTAAAGCATTTGAAATAGAAAGATCTAGAACAGGTTTTCATTTTAGCAACATCCCTTGTTCCCTTTCCCTTTAGCTGGAGAGAGTTTTTAGAAGGAAAATGTCCTTTGTTTGACTGTCTCCATGGTATGAAAAATGATAAATATCCTTTTGTGGGAAAAGAGGAGTTGAGACAGGCTGGAGCATTTGTTAGTACTGTTGTTTAATTCTGATCCTGTTTCCTAAGAAGACAAAACAAGACAAAAACACAGAAAAGGGGAGCAAAAAGAACAGCAAAGATAAAAATGCAGCTTCCATCTCTGTTGCTTTCCCTTGCAGCCTCACTGCTGGAGAAACAAAGGCACAGCACGTAGTCTTATCAGCCACTCCAAGACTTGGCAAACTTATACCAGCACTGAGCTGTTTAGGGCATTGGTTTTAGCTGCCTCTCTGGTCCCAGGCTTAAAGCAGTGTTGCAAAGTATGCAGTCTTGGCTGGTTAAGCCAGACTCTAATTAGATAGAAGGAAAAAGGAGAGGGATTAGAAAGAGAAGAAATAAAATAGGGAAGGAAAAGGACAACTGTGACAAAGTCTCACATCTCAGGGATTTAGCTGAAGCTAAAAGAGTTGGCAATGTCATCTGAGTCTCTCTCTCTGGCCCCATCTGGCCAGGACATCTCTCAGAATCAGGATGACAAAGGCCTGGGTCCAAAGAGATGATGGGAGTGGCAGCCATGATGGTGAAGCTCACTCCAGTAACCAATTTTTCTCCCCAAAGTCTTTTCCTTTTAGGCCCCCAAAGGGAGTGATGGGTGGAATAGCCCATCCCCTCATTTTGTCCGCCAACTAGACCTAATGTCTGACATTCTGATTTTGGTTTATTCATTTTCAGTCCTCCCCTCCTTTTGTTTACCAGGCATGATCTGAGCACAGTCCTTGAGTTATGTCAGGGGCCCTTTTGGTTTGGCCTAATTCAGTCTGTCTGTCTCCCTTTCCCCATCAACATTTGTTATGCGTTATTGTGACATCTAATGAACTTTCATTCATTTTTTTACACTTGAGCTCACCGTTAGGGTAAATTTGTAGGCCCAATTATTGCACAAGGCTTCAACCCCAAGCACTGCATAAGGCTACACTGGATCTGAACGCCAGCTCTTCAGTCCATTTTCAACAGAAATCAGAACTTGCAAAACCCAAACAGTGGACAGAACATAGTGCATAATATGGAATGTGTGGGCAATGCCACTCTTTAGGGGTCTCCGTCAACGGAGAGCTATTATAATGCTTATTGTGTGAGAAAAGAAAACTATTTCCCTATAAATCTTATTCTTGGAGGGTATAATAGAGCCCATGCCATCTCTTGCTCAAGGAATGTGGGATGAATGTTTGCATTTTGTATGGCTTCTATCATTGCTTAAAATAAAGAACTATTAGACAGTGTCTCAGTAGAGTGAGTGCCATATGACTTAAAAACATGCCGTGGCCAAGAAGGCTCATCTTCAACTGCTAGACTATCAAGACTGTTGGTTTAATCTACCCCACTGGTTAGGCCACAGCTAAGAAGCAGGCACAGTCCCGCAGAAATTTCACTTTATCACACTATATATTTGTGCCTAGGTCAAGCTGGCTGCTACATGTGTGAATCGTTTTCTGTTGAATAAAGGCTTGTCTGTGAAAACTGTATCATGGTATTACTATTATGATTTATGATTTGTATTACTGTAGCACCTGGGAACCCTAGTCATGGACCAGGAGCCCACTGTGCATACAACAAAAAGACAATCCCTGTCCCAAAGAGCGTACATAGGGACTAGTCATAAGAGTGGAATCTTGCAGCTGTTCTCTGCCCTTAACATTAGGCTACAGGCTTTAGGCAGTGAAGGGAGGAAGCCTGTCTCCTACTGGAAACAGGGAACAGACGCTAGAGAGAAAGTCATTACTCCAGCTGGACTTTGACAGGGACACTGAGGGTAGGTCTACACTTAAAACGCTGCAGCGGCTGCTGTAGTGCTTCAGTGAAGATGCTAGTATGCTGGAGGGAGAGCTTCTCCCATCAGCGTAGTTAATCCATCTCAGCCAGAGGCGGTAGCTATATTGGTAGGAGAAGCCCTCCCGTTGACATAGCACGGTCTACACAGGGGGTTAGGTCGGTGTAACTACATCGCTCAGGGGTGTGGATTTTTCACACCCCTGAGTGATGTAGTTTTACCCATGTAAGTTTATAGTGTAGCCCTGGCCTAAGGCTAACCTCCCTGCTCTCATGTGAGGTAACCCATTTTCAGCCCTCATAGAGGCATGGATTTATATGGGCAGTCTGGAAGTGCACCTCCAATTCTAAATTGAACAAAACACACAATATGACATTTTAAATGTGCTACTAGGATGCGAAAATAAACACTATTATCAAAAATGTGGCTTAACTCTAACACAGCCCCACACATGTATGGCTCAGTTTTTTGCACACATGTCCCCAGATGAATGTGCACAAGTAGGCACGTTTAGCATGAGTGCAAAGGCATATCGCTTTGGGACCTAAAAGTCAAGCACAGAATCTTAAATGATCACGAAGAGACATGACCTCAGTTCTACATCTCACAGAGAGCAAAAACCTCCAGAAGCTGTCTACCTGCCAGCACCGGGCTTCAAACAGTTAACAGCTAGTTTGATAACATATTGATAAATGCTTCACACTTCTACTAATTTAATTTTCTAGCATCTGTATTTTTGTGATTGTCAGAGGCAGAGCAAAATTGTGTGAGATCAAAATTACCATTCTAGCAACATACTAGTGTGTTTTAAATGCTCCACTTAGGTTTAAACAGATTCCTGAATGGAAAATATAGCTTTATAAGAGATATTTTAAAAGAAATTCTTCACAAGACAAGTTTTGCCAAATAGTTTAAAAGGTTTTTGAAAAAAAATAAAGATTTGTATATACTAATACTGTGCCAATGAAAACTGAGCATAGGTCCTTGTAATATGGTGATTATAGAATGCAATCTGCTACTAATGGGGAAAGCCACTTAAATTCAAACCTAGCAAAGTGACTTTATCACGCAAACCACATAATTCACATCTGGAATTTGAACACACCAAGGTGTGAAAGTGTTTGGATGTTTGGATTTGTTTCAATTCATGGGAGGTGGAGAGCAGAGGCTTAGGAAAATTCATATCCACATCTGCCTTCAGATTTCAAACGTGCACAGAGATGGCGATATAGTTTGAGCTCATCTCTAGTAATTACCAGAAATCCGAGATTTTTAGGAGCTTTCTTAACTCACTGCAACAAACAAAATGAAACCTTGGTTGGTAAATACATGGAAATGTCTTTTAAAATGACTAAATCCCACTTTATCACTCATTGCAGGGCTAGCAGACTATCTCCCAATCTCCTTAGTTATTACGTTCTGTGCTCTGTAGGGAGCAAGGCTTCTAGAGCATGTACAATTTGCACACAATATGCAATCATCACATCACAACCCTGGGTAAATGCAGCTGTGGAAGTTAAGAGGAGGTGGAAATTACTCTGGGTAGTTTCCACTCTGTTTCAATGTTGTAGTGTTCCAGTTACACTCAATCACATATGTGGCACTCCTTAATTCTAAAAGTAATAGTGATAAATGATATAGGGGTAATGTCTATCCCCCTATGTAGGTAAAGGGGGGAAGGATTTGCAGAGGTAGCACAAGGGAGGTGAGTGACTGTACACCTCAGATCTTTGGAAGCACTCTGCATGCTGTTCCTCTGAGGGGGATGTGGTATGTAGCTATATGACTGTAGGATTTTTTTCTTGTGTACTGCATCTTTAAATTTTTACAAATCTGCTACCTGCTGGAAGTAGCTGCCCTTTTGTATGCTATTCAGATGAGATCTGTTGCAGAAGAGAGGTACACACTGTACCATCTCTAGACTAGACGTAGGTTAATTTGTGGCTCTGATTATATTATTTTGCGGCCCTGATTATATTAAACATTCATTTGGGTTATTAAATAGAGGACAACATTATTACCCACAGAAAAAGTAATGTCATGCGATGCTTGAGCCCCAATCCTGCAATTTCTCTACACACACACACACACACACACACACACACACACACAAACTCTCATAAAAGTCTACGGTTTTTCTGAGAATCTTTCGTTTTGCATATGCAGCTCTGGGGCATCTTTTTAGAAATTTTCCTTATTTCTTAAAGCACTCGGTTGGTTAAGGGAGGCATAGATCAAAAAGAGCTTTAAGTCAAAATGAGTTTTTGAAGGAAAAATGCTCCTTGTAATAGCTCAAGGCGATCTTTGAAAAGGGAGCAAATAACAACAACAACAACAAAATGTATTTATTGAACACCCATCACAGCATAGCTATCCCTGGGCACTTGATAAAAACTTGCTTGTTTGTATTAAAGAAAAGCTGAGAGATCACTGAATGTGAATTTATGTAAATCACAATATAAACTTCCAAACAACTGCTTATAACAACTGTTTTATTAAGTCACTCTCTCTTTGAGTTTTCGTGAGTTTAGGGGAAGAGGCAGGTCACATTTCAGAGTTTTCTCTCGGCTTTCAAATGTATTTGAGTTGTGTGCCATGAAATATGTGAGTTTGAAGAATCCAGGTTTGGGAAGGTATTTGTAGATATCATCTGATGCATAATAGTGCCTCTGCAAGTCATCCAGAACAGGAACGAGCATGAAGGCTTATTTTAGGAGACACAAGTTGCTACTCCTTGCCCTTTTTTTAGCTGTATTCTTCAATAAAATATGAGCATCATAGTTTTTAGGAGACTCATGAAGTTTTCATCTGTACCATGGCCAGTCAGAACCTGTCAACACAATTTTTGGAAACTGTATGAAAAACATTAGCGCAATTAAAAGCAGTCTAAATATATAGTTGGGTAGCATGTGGATATAACAGGATGGCAAACACCTTATTTTTTTTAAACAAAGAAAAGAATTTGCTATTGGATAGATTTGAATGGCTAGGCAGTGTTGGAGAACATTCTGTGTTTATCACAACATGTACAAACTACAGTAAACAAAATGAATTAACTCCCCAGCTGTGCCAATATATTCAGAAGTAGCCAAGTCACTCTTGCTATCAGTCTTTCACACTGTTGTGAATTACAGGGTGAATAAAGGGCCAAATTCCTGCCACATAGGTGATTTTGGCCAGTCGACCTGCACTCCTGCAGATCCTGCCAAATAGGGGGTACAGGTAAGATTCATCCCTGTTCCAATGCAGAGCCCGGCACAGATGTAGCAATCTGGTGAGAATGTCACATGTCCTCCTTGTGCCCAATTTGCAGAAGACATGAGTCCGTTAGAACCCCTGGGTCTAGAGCAGGGGTCTCAAACATGTGGCCCATGGAGCTCTTCCCTGGCGGGCTCCCGGCAGGCCGCAGGGAAGAGCTCCGTGGGCCGCATGGGAAGAGCTTTGCGGGCCGCATGGGAAGAGCTTCACAGTTTCTGGGAGGGAGGGGGGAGGAGCGGGAAGCCATGCGCACAGGGGAGGAGGCGGAGAAGGGGCAGAGAAGGGGCGGGGCCTAATGGAAGGGGTGGAGTGGGGGCGGGGTCAGTGATGCGGCCCTCGGGCCAATGCACTAGTCCTCATGCGGCCCTCGTGGTAATTTGAGTTTGAGACCCCTGCTCTAGAGTGTGGCTCTTAAGCTCAAGCAGCAGAGATTTATCTGTTCAGTTTATGGTGCAGTCCCCTTGTGCCTGTCAAGATAGCAGCCATCACCTAAGTGAGGCTTGTTCAGTATCTGAACCGCTGTGGGTCTCAGATGCTCAGAGAAAAGGTTTCTCTGTCCGGAGGGAGTTCAAAACCCGCAGGTCGGGGTGTGTTAACCTCTCTGTCTGTGCCCAGGCCACAGAGGCTGTGGGTCTGCTTCAGACAGAGACGCTGAATCTTCAGCTCAAGCCACAGCGATTCATGCTTTTAGCTGAAGAGGTCCCCCGCTTTCATCCCCAGCATTGGCCAAAATGGTGGTCATCACCTGGATCAATGGGAGGCAGCTTTCACCTTTCCTATCCGAGGGCTGCCCCAGGGCTGATCCAATTCCCAGTGCAGTTAGGGCAGGCTTGAAGAATGCTGTAACTAGAGCCCTGGCCTTCGTGGCCTCTCTGGGCTTTGTTACAGCCAGATAATCACTGGGGTGTAGGATGCTCTGGCTATCACTTCTGTTGCCTGTACTTCATGCTGTCCTGCCCCCCAGCATGTTCTCCTGAACTGGGGGCTCCTGTGGGGAAGACAGCACAGAACAGGCTATGTTGGCTCTGTCCATGGTGGAGAAGGCCTACTGCACCCCAGCGGTGAAATAGCTTATAGCTGCTAAGGTACTATTTGGACCAGCTTATCGGGCATAAAGGATCTGTAAGTAGGATGACCACATAGCAAGTGTGAAAAATTAGGACAGGGTGTGTGTGTGTTGTGCGGGAGGGAGGGTAATAGGCACCTGTATAAGAAAAAGCCCTGAATACCAGGACTGTCCCTATAAAATCAGGACATCTGGTCAACCTGCCTCTAGGACAATGAAGAATTCTGCCCATAGCCACCATTCACACATCCCGGCTCCACCCAGGGGCTTTTTGCTGAATTTAGGGCCTTGCTCACATATGGCAGGGAGTTAGCCTTGGGTCCCAAAGTGTTTGATGAATATCCCAAGACCATTTTCTTTCTCTGTGGTCTAAGTGGAGTGACACAAATTGTCGATGTATTATGTATGTATTTTGTGCTCATTACAAACAAAATGTCATGACAGAGAAGTGTCACCTGCTAACATCTTCCAGTGTAAGATTAGTGATTGAAAGGAAGGGGAATAAATTCCTGTGAGTGATTGTCAGACGAAGGTGAAAGAATTTAACAAGAGGGGGAAGAGGAAGGAGAACATTTCACGTGTGATGGATTTTTGGTGTTTTGATAATAAATATTTAATAAATTCCAGACACCCAAAGTACCAAGAATCTCTCTCTCTCTCTCCCTCTCTCAGGATATGTCTACACTGACACTGCAAGTTGCAATTCCCAGCTCAAGGATGTGCAGGTATGGCAGCGTGACTGGTGGGGGGGGCTAAGTGCCCCAAGTATAATCCTGTCCAATACCATAGGTGCGTAATCAGGACATCCAGCCCCGCCCACCGCTTGCACTGCTGCAGCTACACTTGTTTTTAGTGTGGTAGCTCAATCAGAACTAGCGAGGGTATGTCTCCTCAAGCTGGCATTTACACCTTCCAGCTCCCATGCAGACAGCTCCAGTGTAACAGAAAATTCAGTATGCTTTTGGTGGTGGTGGGGTTTCCCATATAGGGCGAGTACAATTTGCACTACATTTACTTCACAACACGCCATATGGTAGACACTATAGCATGCCCTGCACATAAAAACCCATGAAGGGGAAAGGATACTCTGGAAGCACCCTGTGCTTGGGGACTTTCCATCAAATTGTTCCATCAGAGGTTACGTTTGCTGTCAAATTGTCAGAATGTTCAGTCCCTGACCCATAGATTCCCCCCAAGCTCTATGGGAAACTTGGAAGGACCTACACAAATCTTAGGAGAACCACTGAGATCAAGAGCAGCCACCCGAAGGCCCTGTTACTGAGTACTGCTCTCCTGGCTTCCATGGAAGTACAGTGACAACGTCCCACTGATCAGCCTTTACCTCTCCTACCCCACCCACAATGACATGAATACATGAATGAAAAAAAAATGAGATCAAGTGGTCCTAGGTACTTAGATACCATGGGGGACAATGCCACAGAGCCAGCATTCCACCCCTTTCCCTTTCTTCTTCCCTCAGCCAGATATGTCTATCTATCTAGGATTTTATATCAAGTTTCTCACTATCATATCAGAGTGTTTAGCTCCACATGATTTGGTTCCCCTTCACCCAGGAAAGTAGCAGGGACCATCTGGCCTGATATTAGAGTCCAGTTACCATGCAAAAGTCACGGAAGTAGTGCCAGTGTAGCTGAGGGAAGAATTTGGGATGTACCAATAAGCAAATAATAGCCTGTTAACATTAGAGTTGAAAATGGCATTACAGTGCATAGGGGCTCAGATACTACCATGATGGGCACTAATACCAAGCCCAAAGATAGATAATACAATAAAGGAACAATTTCTACAACTTCTCTATCTTTAGATGTTTCTACTGGGAAAAAGTAAAACCAACAATTTAAGCGTGAGGCTAAAAAAATAACACAAACACCAAAATCAGAAATGACAAGGAAGTCATGCCACGCTGCACAATGGAACAAATTACAGGGTTATTGAATTAGCAAAGTACAACACTATTTGTAAACAATGCCATACTGGCCTCTGGAGAAATACAGAGGGAGATTTTTTGGCACTATTTGATGGCCTACAAAAATATTAAATCATTAGTTCAAGCAATCAGACAGGGCAAATAAGTGAACAGACTTTCTGCTAAATGACAGTGATGTTATGTGCTCGGTGTTGATTAGTGTCTTAATTTTAATCAGCTGAGAAATACTGCAGAGGAAATATAAATACAACAATAATTTGTTGTTTTGGAAAGAGTTTTTCTTTGTAGTGTTTCAACAGATGGTTATTTTTGTTTGCTGGAGACAGTACATGAGCAAGCCATTTATGCTTTGATTTAAAGTGGAAGGTTGGTGCTGCATTTTTGAAATTTGCTTCCCCCACCCAGTATAAATTCTTTGCATTCTGATCTGGGTTCACATCACAGATGCTGCAAAGAGAGGAGTAAAATGAATGCAAGCATCTGTGCAGATGCACAGTGTACTTGTGCGCTACGTGTCAATTCTATAAAGAGCTCCATAAAACAAAGCAGATTGAATATTACTCCGGCTTATTCTGTAATGTTTGCTGTGCCAAAAATTGATAAATTCACTTGTTATGCACTCATAAATTTCAGCAAATTAGGCTGAGAAACATGCCAAGCGTAGTGCCACATGTTCCTACTTCCTACCTCCTCCAGTGTCCTCAGACAGGAATAGACAACTCAAGAGAACCTTATCTAAAAACTCTTTTCTATTTTTAACATAGCCTGAGGGTCCTTACTTCTTTTTTAGTCAGTTCTCAGGAAAGCTTGCACTGAAGTAAAGGTTGAGTGAGGACTTTAGACCACTGTCAGGGGTCGGCACCACCATGTTGCATGACGGACCTCTTGACAAAATTACCATGGACCTCAAAATTTTTACCACCGACACTTGTGTCTGTGTACGGACCCCTGACCACTGTATCTATACTTTACTGCTGGTAACATTAAGCTAAACTGGCTCTTTTATGTTGTTTTAATCTGCATGCCGCATCCAGTGAAAAACAAATTCCCAAGATTTTCAGAAGTGATTAATGGCTTTGAGTGCACAATTTAAGATACCTTAAAGGAGCCTGGTTTTCAGGAAGCGCTGAGAACCTGCCCTCTGAAAATTTGGTCCTTTGGGGCATCTCAAGTTGCCCCCGCTTGACACTCAGAATCAAGGCCCTGAAACCACTAGTTACTTTTGAAAATCATGAGCAATAATTGTATTTAGAAAGTGCCCCTTTTACTTTACCCTGCCCAGGGGTTTGCACCAAAAATGTAAAATAACTTCATCTCATAAAATGAAATACTCCCAATTGCTGGGCCTGGCCCAACTGTGCTCTGTGCAAGACTAGGGAAAGGGTGGGGAGAGAAAGATCCCATTATGTCACATTTACATTCCTCCAATCCTGAGGCCAACTGCAGACCATTTCTACTTCTGCTGCAAGTGAGGATACATCTTCACTGCAAAAAAAGAGTGTGTTTTTAATTTGGGTTAAAAATAGCAGTGAAGACTTGGTGGGGAATGTCACAAAAAGGGTTTTAGAATTTTTATCTTTGCAGAACCATAGAGTTTATCACTATATCCTGAGAGAGATGGAATAAATCCAGGGAAGAATGACAGATATAACTGAAGAGAGGTCCACGGTAGTAGTAGTTTTCTGCCTAATCTCCTTTCTTATTTCTCTCTGTTTCTCTCTGATTTGAACTTTTTATAGTGACTCTTGACCTGTTCATACAAAATCATAATTCCTCCTGTCTTGGGACTTATTCTTTTGGGCTTAAAAAACATTGTTCATTTCTTAGGAGAGAGATTTTCTGGGCATCTGTGTCTGTAGTTAAGACATACCTCATTAGTTTTAGCTTCCTTTCCCTTTGTTAACCTCATGTTTTGAATGTACATTAGCCAGAACGGTAATCTCTTTCATGCATTTTGTTAGCCTCTGTTAATAAATCCTTATTGCTTGCCTTGTTTATTTTTCTGTATTAAACAGCTCTACATGTCCTGCAAGATTTTCTAGGAAAAGCTCTGTATCTTTTAGTCTTTATATTGCATATTAAGCTTGTCAGAATCAAAGTCCCTTCATGTTCCAAGGTTCACCAAGTGCTGTTACTTATTGGAATTAAACGACTGTAGTATTTTATCCTTCTTTGTATGGTTGCTTTTGAACTTTGAAATGGTGTCTCTGTATACACACAGGTCAGTGTATGATACCTCCTTTGCATAATAATAATAGTGACATTTTTGTAGTATATTTGTTATGCTTTGTTCTTACCCTTGTGGAAAAGGTCTATAGAAATAAACAGAAAATGAAAACTTTTCTATAGGTGCTTTATGTCATCCACCAGAACATAATAGACAAATATATCCCCTGTTGTAGAATTCTATAGGATTGTTAAAAAAAACCTATTCAAAATGTATCATTCTCTATTGAACATTATGGGCTAGATCCTCAGCTGGTGTTAGCATAGCTCCACTGAAATCAAGGAAGATATGCTGGTTTAGCACAGCTGAGGATTTGGTTTTGTGGTTTTTAAGAATATTTTCTATGAGAGCTTATTTGATTTCTGAAACACCCTATTGCTTTATCTCTCATTAAAATGTTTGTTCTCCAACTACATTTCCAATGTTAATGACAGTCCAAGGCAAACTATATAATAATTCTGGGTTTTCACTTGGTGGGGATGGCTCCTATCAGCTGTGGGAGATCACCCTCTTTACTGGTGTCAGATTCCACTTCCTTTCAAACAGGATACAGCGTCTATGTCAGGGGACTGCAGACCCTAGGTGGAGCCACCTAGGGGACAAAGAAGGGGACATGGGTTAAAAAAGGGGTTGTACTTTTTTCTTCCCAAGTGAAATCTAACAAACTGGTGACTTTCCCCAATTTTCTGTTCCTTTAGAAAAAAATGCCAGAAATGTGATATTATGACCCCGAAGTTACACAACACAACACACACACACACACACTTTTTTAGGACATAAGCGGTCTTCATTAACCAACAGTTTTTGGAAAGTTTGGACCCGTACAGTGACCTTAGAGACTTAATGAAATAGGCCCCACCTAGGCACCTTTGTAACTAATGGGAGTTTTGCCAGAATTGGGACTGCAGAGTTGAACCCTGGGTTATCAGACATATACCAGAAGTATTCATTTGAATATCATGAATGATTTAGCTTCCTATGTTTATGACACTGCAGTAATTGGAAAGCCTACTCCTCATAATACAGAATTATTAATTACTATTTTCTCTCCCATCTTACCATAAGTCATTATTCATATCATGCACATTATCACAGCTTTCTTGGTTTTTCTTTTGCTTTCATGGAATTCTCCTTAAGGAATTTAGCTATAATGCAAACTTTGTACATTTTTTAATTAGTAAAGTTCTTTAAACATGACTTACAACAAGATACTTGATGCAAAAATCACTGTAATAGGTTTTAAAGGTGGCTACTGGATTTTAATTGCACACTCTGTGATAAATCTGTAATCACAACACATCAGCTAAACCACATGCAATAGATGTGGAATAGAATTCAGGGCTACAGTTGGGTGAAGGGTTTAAGATTCGGTGAAATTGTTGATCTACATTTTGGGTTCACATAATTTGAGTTCACAACCCCTTGTAATTTAAACACATGAGGCCAAACCCTTAGTCGATTTAAATCAGATTTAAATTAGCTCAGTGGAGCTATGCCAGATTATACCAGTTGAGGAACTGGCCCATTTTTGTTTTTCAATAGACACTGGAGTTTTAAAACAAACCAACATATTTGTCGAGCTGAGGATAAGCCTGTGCTCTGTATGATTGTTATTACCTATGTAGTACCTAAGATGTGCCCATTGCTTTACATACTGATATTTATTCCGTACATTAAAGAACTTGCAATTAAGACCCAGACAGTAAAATGGGAATCTACACAGAGTCTTCCCAGGTGAAAGAGACTGCAAGGTCTGGGCCTAAATGAAAACAATATCAATAAGAGTCGGCAACACAGCAAGGGATTATGAAAGGAGGAGGCAACTAGAGTGAATCAATACGTCAAGCAGTATGAGGGATAGAATGGCCCGCTTCACCCATCCATCTTGGGCGGAGGGATAGCTCAGTGGTTTGAGCATTGGCCTGCTAAACTGAGAGTTGTGAGTTCAATCCTTGAGGAGGGGATATGGGGGATTGGTCCTGCTTTGAGCAGGGGGTTGGACTAGATGACCTCCTAAGGTCCCTTCCAACCCTGATATTCTATGATCTTTTAGGCTGGCATAGGTGGGTACTTTGTGTGGCCAACCTTTTGAAAAAGTGACTAGTGATTTTGGATGCCTTAATTTTTAGATGCTCCTTTTGAAACAGCTTACTTGGCCCCGATTGTCAGGGGATGGGTGAGCACCTTTTGAAAATCAGACCCCTAAAGGTGCTTCAAGTTGGACACCCAAAATCATTAGTGACTTTTGAAAATCTTGAACATTGACATAATCTGTTTAATTATTCTCATCTTATCTCTTATATCCACACTTCTTGTATTTGTCATTTTCCACTCTGCGCTATGTTCACAGTCTTTACTCAGCAGAATGTGAATCCAATAATGTGTGAGTCTGAGGCCAATATTTAAAGCTATGGTGTTTGCAGGGGGTTTGAAATAGGCAGTACAATTTTTCCCACCCCTGCTTGCATTATACCTCATAAAAATTTGATGTTACTCTGATGTACAGTGGTCACCATTAAGAAATCATTAGCAATGGTACCTAAGACATCACAATACAGCTAAAATCGGAAATCACTGCAACATCTCAGCTGCTGCGGTGTGGTAGCCCTTGCTAAATGTTGACATTTTAATGACAGGCACCATAAGTTCAGGAAGAACTATAATGAATATAGGAAGGAACTTTGGCCCTGATCATGCCCTTTTTTTCATCCATAATGTTTATTTGCTTATAATTTAATTAAAGCACTTTAAAGAAAGTTTAGATTTCATACGTCTGACCTTTTGCTCCATACAGTCAGTCCTCTATCATGGAGCTAAAAGGCAAACTTCATTAGTGGTTGCAAGTGATTATTATTATTAATAGTTTGTTCCACCCAAAACAAATATACAAGGTCTCCTGCCCTGAAGATCTTCCAGTCTCATTTAAAGATTGCTTTAATCCACATTTCTAGTTTAAAGATGACACAATGAGGGAAAGAGCAAACAAACCAGAGAGGATAAGGGATGGGAAAGACAGAGTTACATAAAGAGACTTATGTGATGACTATGGTCAGTTTGTGTACGTCTAATGGACCATAAGCTTTTAAAAAAAATCCTCTTGTTTAATTTGTTTACTGTGGTTTTGCAGGAGAAATAATTTTTTAGAAAAGATATGAATGAGCAAAGTGTGGATTGGTTTTTGGGAGGGCAGTCCAAATATAACAGACAACATGTAAATAGGCACCGTCTTATTAAACCGTTGCAGACTGGCCACTAGAGGGCAGTAATTCACATACACACATTCATTATAACCAAAGCAGTGAAATTATCACAAACTATTTTCTATTTCCTTAAAGGTATCCTTATCTATACTGTACCCTCTTACAGCAAGTATTACATAAGTTCACTTATTATTTGCAAAGAAGAGCAACAATTTAGGTACTTAGCTAATTAGAAATTTCTGTCTTTTGCTTTTGACATTTATATCAACTTGAAATTTAGCAGAGTAGATTACTGGAAGAATTTAAATTGAACGTTCTAGTGATTAAGCATTTAAAACTGAATACTAATGCATTTCAAACTGGGTTAGAGCCATGATGAATATAACATATTTAGTGTTAAAGTGGACCAATTAACAACTAAGTTTCAAGTGGAACTTATTTACATGTGCATTAAAAAAATCTCAGATTTTTGAGTGGCTAAAGTTGAAGTTGTCAATTTGGCACCTTTCTGCTGTGGATGGGAATTTGCTGCTCCTCTAATTTCTCCAGATGCCCTACCACTATCTCTCATCCTTCTGAGGGGTCTTCTCCATCCCCCTGGAGATTCTTTCCAGCTCCCGTGCCCTAAATCAGAAACTGCTCTAGGAATAGAAGATAGGAAGGTCCATCCAAACGGACAGAATAAGAACCCATCATTTCATTAACAGGAAGGCCATAAGGACGGTCACCAAGTATACTCGCAGATGTGTGTGTGTGTTGGATGAGTTTGAATGACTTGGCTTCCATTAATGACTATGGGGCAGAGGCTGCTGCTGTTACTCACATTGAGATTACTACACACGTAGTCCCATGGATTACAGTGTAGAAACTCATGGAGTAAGGAAACCACACAGAGTGAGAAAGAGTGTCAGTGTTTGGCTCTAAGTGAATAGCTTGGATAATCCCCATTTATTATTTTGAAGATGGGGACATTTAAAACTTATCTACAAATGGAGACTCACTGAGAGCCCACCTGGCCAAAGATCATCTCTTCTCCTGCAAAACCTTTCTTTGGCCTAGCCTTTACTCTGCACAATTCCTGGAGGCACTAGAAATGTCTCACAAAAGACAGCTGTCTTTTGACAGCAGTATCTTCACTCCCAGTTGGGTGCAGCTGTGTTAAGACTGTCCTAGTTATTTTTGACCCAGTGGCAGAAAGCCTCACATTATGTTTCACAGCATATACACAGAGAAGTTAGATAAAAACATAAACTCCTATTGCTGGAAGGCTGCAACATTGCACGACTTTATTTCTTAGAATTCAGAATAACACACAAGAACTCCAAAAGAGAGAGAGCAAAAGTAGACTGCTCCCTAAAACACCAAGGAAACTCCCTGAGAATTTGAAGTTATAGATCACAATTTTAACAGTTTTCAATAAACCACACCTAGGAGAGAGGCATACCTCTTCACCTCTCCCCTCATGGGATAGTGGTAACCTTTATTTTCCTCCTCCTCCTCCTTCTGTACTCAACTAGAGCAGAAGAGGAGTAGGAGGTTATTCCCTTTGGAATACACTTGACACCTATGTGGCATTTTATAATTGTTGAATTCCAAGGGGATTAGCACAGTGTTGGCCCACTTGTCAAGTAAAAATACCAGGTTTAGTTTGCCCCTGGACTAAAGCTCTGAATGTATAAACTTTTACACTAATATCACTAGACAAGTTTCCACAAACTTATTTTAATTCCAAGGGAAACAGGGTTTAAAGAAAAACAAACATTCCTCCTCCAGCTTCCATTCATCGATTTTTTTAGGCTGCCAGGAACCACTGTGATCACCCAACCTGACCTGCATAATACACGCCCAAGGATCTCATCCAGAAATTTCTGCATCTAGCTCAGAACTTGTGCAATCCACACACTGCGGCATTGAGTTATTACATAAGACACTGAAATGGAAATTGACTGGAAGCTAAGTACAGGGAAAAGTAAAAAATGACTTGTTCACTTTCATTGTCCAAGTTGAAGAGAAACCAAAGATGAGTAAGATAGAGTTTTAAATTTTTTTTTGTATCGATAAATAACGTATGATTTGTAACACAGCTAAGAAAATGTGGTTTAAAAAAATACTGGGTGTGATTTTTAACCTAAAAGTATCTGACTCTAACAGAAGATAATTGAAGCCTCCTGATATGTACTGAAACAATTTAGCATTGGGCATGACTTGGTCCCCCAGTTCCCTGCTCCAGCCTTGTTGATTGGCAGGAGATCTCCCCCATTTATTCGCTTGGCTCATCTCCAGGGCCTCCATCTGCCTCAGCCTTCCCTCTTTTAGTTCATGGCCAATTTGCAGCCCTGACATCTCTCTCCATCTCTTACCAGCTGTAACCATGCAACTGCTCAACAGACCCTGATTCTCTCTACCAGCCTGGATTCTGTTCAATTCCAGTCTTCATGTCTGTCATCGCTAGAGCACCTGCCACACCCAAATAAATCAGGCATGACAGCTCAAGGTGGGGGCTAGAGCATACTTAACAAACGGGCTAGACTAATGAGACGATCAGGAGCACACAATCCCTGCTGCTGTGGGGTGCAGCTAGCTATGTAAATCTAGGGGTGATGTTGTGATTCTGTATTCTGGGCACTGCACTTCTAAATGGAAGGAGATTCTCTGCCCCTCTGCTGGGAGGGTGGAAGAAAGGGATAGTGCTATGAATCCTGCACTGAAAGAATATCACCTGGTGCACCATTCTCACTAGGCTTTCTTCTTAAAATAGGCAACATATTATTATTTATTATTTGTATTATTAAAAAGAAAATAAGAAAGAAAGAAATACTTGTGGCACCTTACAGACTAACAAATTTATTTCAGAATAAGCTTTTGTGGGTTAGAACTCAAGTGGGTTCTAACCCACGAAAGCTTATGCTGAAATAAATTTGTTAGTCTCTAAGGTGCCACAAGTATTTCTTTCTTTCTTATTTTCTTTTTGCTGACACAGACTAACACGGCTACTACACTGTAACCTATTTGTATTATTGTAGGCCCAAATTCACAAAAGGGCTTAGCTACCTAACTCCTACTTTAGGCACCTACACTGAAAACAGGGGTGTCACTGAGATCCTCCAAACCCCTGCTCACCTGCATCTTAATCCTGTAAGTGCCTAAACTCACATCGTCACCATCAAAATTCCCTGGACGTCTACATTTCTTCCCCTGGGCATGTGAGAATGCCTCGCTCTAGGCATCTGGACGCCCATCTTGCGCCTAAGCCCCAGAGGCTGTGTCTTCTTAGTGATAATAAAACTCGTGGCTGGCCTGGGTTAGTTGACTCCGGCTCTTGAGACTCGGGCTCCAGAGCTGAAAAATTGCTGTGTACATGCTCGGGCCTGGTCTGGAGCCCAAGCTCTGCAGTCCTGCAAGGGTGGGGGTCCCAGATCTCAGGCTCCAGTCCCAGTCCAATCATCTACCCATTACAGGGATGTTTAGTACCATTGTGACATTCCCCAGGGTACGATCCGGACTGGTGAGTAGTTGTGTCTCCTACATTCTCCAGCCTGGGGTGCCTTTTACACGGCTTCGCTATGGGAGCAACCGCTCCTAGTTTGTTCATGCACAGCTTCCAGCATGTAAATTACTCACAGCTAGACAGTCTGAGTGCCAGCCACGCTTGAATGACAAGAGAATTGGGGTTTCTCCGAATGAGGAGAGCTGGAGCTTTACATTAAAGGCTATTGCTTTTTCATGTCCTTATGGATAAAAACAAGAAGAGTCAGCTGATCGAAACAAAAGGAGCCCGAGTCTTCTGAATGACGCTGGTTTTACATTGCCATCATTGCACTATGATAGGAAGACAGCGTGGTCCAGTAGCTAATGCACTGATCTGAGTTTCAGGAAATCTGGGATTTAATCCTAACTCTATCACTGACCTGCTGCGTCATCTTGGACAAGTCACAAAATTTCTCCGTAGCTCCGTTTACCCCCCCCCCCCATCTGTCTTGTCTATTTAGAGGGTAAACGATTCAGCATGCCTGGTCTCTTACCGACCACAGTGGAGCCCTGCTCTCAGTTGAGACTTCCAGCAGCTACACTAATACAAATGAATAGTAATCAATGGAGCTATTCCTGGTTGAAGCAGAATGGCTGAATGTAAAATCAAGCCAGCTGAGTTGTTTAGGTTGGTAGCCTTTCAAAAGACAAAAAATCCCATGTTAATGCCTTATTCCTCCTTTGGCACGTCACCTACTCTAGAGTGTTGTGAGCACCCCCAGCACTGTCTAAACAGCACATCATTTGTAGCGTTGATAGAGTAGTATAAGCGTACACATAGCCAGACTGCATTGATCTCTGCCAAATACCAGGCACCTGGCCCAAAGAAATCTAAAGACAAATGCAAACAGTACCAACCAGAACAGAAGGCACATATTGTGAGACATGACAGCTCTAGCTACCACATCTTAATGAAGAGGTGGGGATTGTTTTGAGTAGGGGGAGAGAGGTATCTTGGTGTATAATAAATAGGAAGCCTTTTCTCATGGTATGAAAGAAAGCACAGACTAAGGACCTGAAGCAAGGAAACATGCAGAGATCATAGGAAGCAGAAGGAAATGCAGGAGGAGATAAAGGCAGAGATATAAGCAGGGTGAAGTAACAGAGAACTTTGAACATAAGGAGCTTGAACTTCATGCGGAAGGAAAGTGGAAGCTAGTATAGTTTTAGGGCCAATCTGGCAAAACAGACAGGAGTAACTTTACTCATCTGAGTAGTTATTTTACCACCAAAGTGTTTGCATAATGGAGGCTTTAGAATAAAAAGTACGAGGATTGATTTCCTCCCCCACCCCCCCTCCTATCCTGTTGGAATTCTCCTGCACGTGATTCTTATGTCATTTATTTTGACTTGGTGTTGTATATACTTTTTCTGGAATTTCTACAGCTCTATATTCTTTTCCATACCCCCTTTTCTATCCCTTTTTCCTCTGTGTTGATTATTAAAAAGCACTGAAAGTTCTAAAGGCGATAAAAATCACAGCTGGTTTCTGCCAAGTTTATGAGCTTATAATAAAAGTAAACGGAGAAGTTCAAAATACCAGGGAGAGAAAAAATAAGATATCAAGAAGGAAAATTCGATTTTCATTGCATTGTGAATATTTTCTTAGGGATGCATTCAACCCATTCCAAGTAAAGGAACTGGCATTGGAGTGTTCTGCAGATGGATGGCTCTCTGTTGGCTGGCATACACACAGCTGGGCATGTCTAACAAACAGGTGCTTCAGTTTGTAGTTGTTAGCAGGCAGAGTGGTGCCAAAAGTTTTGCATGCACTCTCCTTGTGTTTGCAAAGCGGGTGGTGGGGGTGTGTGGAATTACTGAAGAGACAGCTGGCAGTGTTATTGTATGGTTGGTTTGTGAAGTTATCTACGAGTGAGTGAGGTGAGAGGTTGGGCAAGTTGGTCATGAGTTACCGGGTTTACAACGGAGGTTCTGGTTTGGGTCATCACTAGTGGAAGGCAGAGACAATTTATTGTTCCTTAGGGCAGGTCTACACTTACAGTGCTGCATTGGCTCAGCTTCAATGCTTAAGTGAAGATGCTCCTTTGCCAACAGGAGAGCTTCTCCCATTGGCGTAGTTAATCCACCTCTGTGAGAGGCAAGGTCTATGTCAATAGGAGAAGCTCTCCCGCCAACATAGCACTGTCTACACCGGGGGTGGAGGGAGTTAGGCTGGTATAGCTACATCACTCCAGAGTGTGGATTGTTCACACCCCTGAGCGACGTGGTTATACCGATATAAGTGTGTTTTATAGACTGGGCCTTATTAATTTAGGCTTCTGAGAGCCCAAGAGTAGCGCTGGCTGGGAATTATTTTTTCCATGGAAAATTTTTGATTTTTTTTGGTCAAAAGCCCCCAAATCAAAAGCCTTCAGCCAAAACATAAAAAATCCATTGGGAAAACTGAAATGGAATATTTTGTGTCAGGTTGACCTAAACAGAAATATTTTCATTTATTGAACTGAATTGCTTAGTTTTTGGAGTTAGTTTGACATGCTCCCAATTTCCCCTGTATGCCAGGCACCCTGGCCAGATTTTATCTTCCATTGTGCACCTCAATCTTAACTCATGGTGACCTGTTGCGATGTATCATAGGACCCATACGGCTGTGATTCATCAGGGGAGATGTAGTCTAGCATATAAAGAATAGAATAGGGCCTCTTGCAGAGCAAGCAACATACTCCCATTGTGTGTCAGTAAGAAAAATAAATCTGATGGCATTATAAATTGGTTAATTATATTTAATCAGGTTGCAAATACACTGGATTTTTTTTCTTAAATAATGTCACAGGCAAATAGGAAAATGAATCAGTATCAGTTGTGTACATTGTATATGAAGTGAAATTGAACACAACTAAAAGTCACACAAATCATCAATCTGACAGGTGACGATAAATGACAAAAATAATAGTAGTTGCATAGAAGTCATGAATATACCAAGTATACTAAAAGAGAAAAGTTAGTTCATGAAGTTGGTGTCACACTGCCTGGAGTGGCTCATGACTGCGAGTACCTACATCAGGGCAGACTGTCAAAACCAGGGCAGACTCCCCAAACAGGTGGTATGTTCTATAATTGGAGTTCAAAGCCAATGACAAATGTGAACTCCTGGATCACTGTAACAGTCTTAGCATGGAGTCACTGACAGTCCCCTTAGACTCTCCAGTCTATCTTGCCACCCAGGCAAGCTGTACTGAGTGATAAATGGTCACTTACACCAAAAATCACAAAATATTCAGGTTGCTTCTAAGTCCCTATAGACCAGTCACTTACCCCAGATCAACTGGTACCCTGTTCTTACACCAAAGACAATGCCTGTAGCCAATCCTATAATAAACTATCTAAAGGTTTATTAACTAGGAAAAAGAAATGAGAGCTATTTATAGGTTAAAGCATAAGAACATAAAAATGGCCACACTGGGTCAGACCAAAGGTCCATCTAGCCCAGTATCCTGTCTTCCGACAGTGGCCAATGCCAGGTGTCCCAGAGGGAATGAACAGAACAGGTAATCATCAAGTGATCCATTCCTTGTCACCCATTCCCAGCTTTTGGCAAACAGGCTAGGGCAATGTTCCCTCTAATTTTTGACAGGCCATGTGCGCAAAAAAATTTCTTCTATGCAAATTGTTATGCTTCTGTGCAAATTTTTGTGCGCGCGGTGTTTTGCCGTGTGCGCGGGGTTTAGGATCTGTGTGCGCACGCACACGCGCACAGCTTAGAGGGAACAGTGGGCTAGGGACACCATTCCTTCCCATCCTGGCAAATAGCCATTGATGGACCTATCCTCCATGACTGTATCTAGTTCTTTTTTGTACCCTGTAATAGTTTTGGCCTTCACAAATCCTCTGGCAAGGAGTTCTACATATACAGACAAATGAGTTGCAATCTAAATCCTAAGAGTGACAGAGTTTTAGAGATCTGTCAATACAAACTGTCTTTCAGGGCTGACCCTCCCAGGTCACCCCTGGGGATCTCTGGTTCAGTTTAGTGTGTCTGGCCATGTGAGAGTTTGAACAATAAAAGAGATGACACATTTTCATGTGTCTTTGTTTTATTTTCCTTCATTCAGGACAAGCTTCCTTGCATCTAGCTTTTCTAAGGTGTGATAGGACTATTCACTGATCCTTCGTATTGCGATGTTCCTTGCTGGCCCACCCGATTGTGATAATTCTTCTGGATGGGTGTGTGTGTGTGGGGAAACACTCTTCCCATCTGAGTTTACAAGTTTAGAGTAAGCATTTTCAAAGTTATAAAGCAAAGCTTACAAATATTCCATTGAGTCTAAACACTAAATACATTCTTATAAGACTAATACCTATTTTGAGCCACACTAACACATAAGTGAACTGGTCTGGTCTCCAGCTATGAGTTTATCAATCCTTAGCTAATGCCTGCAGCCTTGGCAAGAGCTGGCATCTGGCCAGCCTCACTCCTGCAAGAAGAATCACATGGTCCTCTAGTTAGCTGGGATTGAAAGCTAATAATGGATGACATCAAGCAGGCAGAGGTATTTAAGGCCTATTTTGCTTCAAATCTTCACTAAAAGGGTATATTGTGACCAGATATGTAACACTATTAATATTAACAACAAGGAGGATGGACTCTAAAAAATAATATTTGCCACTCCAGGCTTGTATTAAACTCCCAAGATTACAGTTTTTTCTGACCTTGGATTGGTAAATTCTGCCACCGCCCAAGTGCAAAACCCCTCTGAGAACCTAGGAAGGCGCGCATGGGAATTCCTTCCTGTGGGGTACCCTTAAGCCCTTTCACCCCCCTCCCCTCTCCAGGGAAGAGCTGAGAAAGAAAAACAAAGGAAATCAGCTGTTGCCACCAGCTAATTAAACAACGTGCACAAACGTCTTAGGACACAAAAACCCAATCCTGTTCTTAAAAAAGGTAAATTTTATTAAAAACAAAAAGAAAGAAAATGCTAGATTAAAAAAACACTTACAAGGATTAATCATCAAGAATAACTTTCTTGAGGTCCAGCTTAAAGGTTACAAGCAAAGCAAAAGCATTTGGGGTTAGCACAGAGGCATCCACAAGCTTTAAAGGAATAAAAGGAGATAAACCTGATCGCATCTTCCTAGACATTTCCTGATCTACTTACATATCTGGGGTTTCAAATGAGTAGTTTCTAGGTATGCTAACGATGATTTTTCATACCTGGCCTGAAGTTTCTTACAGCATAGTTGCTCTGTGTCTGCTTCTCTCCGAGAACAACAACAGACAGACAAAAGGGGAGTCTTGTTCCAATTTTAAAAAGTTCTAGCCTTCCCATTGGCTCTTTTGGCCAGGTGCCCACTCACTTGCCCCCCCCGCCCCTTTCATTTATTGCAGGTGGTATCATGGTTCAGTTGAAAGACTGTACTCAAAGACAAGTTATCAATGGTTCACTGTCAAACTGGGGGCACATATCTAGAAGGAATGCTCAGGTCCTGGATCTGGTGCTATTCAATATTTTCATTAATGACTAGGATAATGGAGTGGAGAGTATGCTAATAAAATTTGCAGATGACACCATGCTAGGAGGAGTTATTAGCACTTTGGAAGACAGGAATAGAGTTCAAAACAACCTGGACAAATTGGAGAACTGGTCTGAAATCAACAAGATTAAATTTAACAAAAACAAGTGCAAAGTAATATACTTAGGAAGAAAAAAAATCAAATGCACAGCTATACAATGGAGAATAACTGGTTAGGTGGTAGTACTGCTTAAAAGGATCTGGGGGTTATAGAGGATCACAAATTGAACATGAGTCATGAATGTGATGCAGTTACAAAAAAGTCTAATATAATTCTGAGGTGTTTTATCAGGAGTGCAATTGACCTGCTCTACTCAGCACTGGTGAGGTCTCAGCAGGAGTATTGTGTTCAGTTCTTTCAGAAAGATATGAACAAATTGGAAAGAGTCCAGAGGAGAGGGACAAAAATGATAATATATTTAGACAAACTGACCTATGAGAAAAGGTTAAAAACAACTGGGCATGTTTAGTATTGCAAAAAGAAGACTGGGGGCGGGGGGAGGACCACCTGATAACTGTCTTCAAATATGTTAAGAGTCATTATAAAGAGAACTATGATACATTTTTCTCCATGTCCTCTGAAGGTAGGACAAGTAGTAATCGGCTTAATCTGCAGCAAGGGAGATTTAGGTTAAATATTAAGAAAAGTTTACCGACTATGAAGGTAGTTAAACACTGGACTAGGCTTCCAATGGAGGTTGTGGAATTTCCATCTAGTGGTAGAAATCAAAACACCTACAATTCTTTTATATGTTAACAAAATTCCTATTTATGTTGTGTATCCATAAATTTACTGCCTATACCTATTAAAACTGTAAAGTTCTCCATCCTTCAGTTGAGCCCCTTACTAGGTGAAGAGAAACATGACTCAGAAATGGAATGTGTGTAATCTTTTACCCTGCCTTTTACCCTGCTCTTACTTATAGTCAAGATGTCCTTAGTGTTAACAAAGAGTGTCTGTCACTACAACATGTTATAATAATTATAATATATATAATAAAGGGGTACTTATAATTTAGTTATGTTGCGTGATTGATAAGGGATATTTGTTATCTTCGAAGTTTGCTTCAATTTATGAAATAATGACTCAGTAAAAAATGTTTTTAACTCATTAGGACGTGCTTTTTGCAAGAGGTGTTCTGAATAGTAATAACTAAATTAGAAATCCAATTAGCTTATCAATCATATAAACTGAGATATCATGAAAAAAACTCCATAAGTAATGAGGTAAACAGATCTTGAGAACAGAACACGTGCTGGGACTAATTGTGGGAAAGTAACTTTTCCCTCCCCAGAAAGGAATTTCTTTGTCTCACACCCTATGAAGGAAAGTTTTGGGGGAGTTAATCTGGGAATGAAGAAGCTGCCATCATTCCACCAGTTACAAATGAAGGGATCAAACTGCCGTCTCATCACCATTTACACAGAGTTTTAAAAAGATTCACTTTTCACAGGAGTTGTCCAAGTTCTTGTGAATAAGAAATAATGTGACACTATGAATCACAACAGACTGATTTTTTTTGCTTTTATTTGTGAAAATATTTGCAACTAATTTTTTATTTATTTAGTACCTTTTGATCAATTCTAGCTGTTACCAGCTAATAACAGATGGGCCCCATCTTGCACTGGGACCCTTCAGTGGATCATAATGAAAAGCTGTACATGTGACTGCAGAATCAATAGAAAATGGTTGGTTATGGCAATTCAATTAACACTTTCCCTCAGGGCCACAGGGTACATTTCCTGGTTGGTATGACTGAAGCATGGGAACTAAATCACATTCTCATAACTGAACAAGACAGATCTGTGGATTTACAGCCTATAATTGTAAGGAAACAAAGGTTTAGTTTCAATGCAATGCTCCCTATTTCATTTTTAAGACTAGGATTTTTAAAGGAACCTAGAAGAACTAGGCACCCCAAACCACACTGAATTTCAACAGGAGTTGGGTGTTCAACTCCTTTGAAAATCCCAACCTAAATAATTGTTTCTAAACCTACCCCAAGAAAGAGCCTGCACGGTTCCTAAATAATTAGAATAATTAGGTCACAGTTTCAGAACCAGGGCTGTAATATGGGTTTAAGGAAATAAGGACTTCAGTGAAATTGGCAGTTCAAGTTTTTCTCTCCGATTGTCTTTAGCACATGTCATCTACTGGGATATTGTTTCCTAATGACGCATGCCATCTGCTTCGCTGTCCAAGACTTTAATTCAGAGACAGTGATCACTCTTTCAACCTATTCAGCAGAAAAGTGGTCTTAGTGCAGGGTCTTCTTAGCCAGCTCTGACAGAAGGTCACCTTGAATATCATTAAAATATTTCTCCCTCCTCCTTTGTCAAGTTCTTGGGCTATATCTACACCGGCGCACACACCTGAATATTGGATTGTGTTCATGTTTGCATGTGCTCCCCTTACTTATGCCTGAGAGTCCACATATGGCATGCTAGACATGGGTACAATGCCATGTACATGTGTATACCCGCATCCGTGCTGCCTCTGTAGGTACACAATGTTATTGCTACCATTTTCAGGGGTGGTATCCCAGGATTCTGTGCATCGCAGGGAGACACTGAAGGAACAAACCTCTTTGTTATGCTTTGTTGGTACTATTCCCTGCTTTCACACATTTGCCAATGCTAGTTCCTGATCATGTCATGCCTCACTGTTATCCCTGCAAAACTGGATGGAAAACATGGAGCAACTGGATGATGATCTGGTTCCAGTTCTGCTCCTGCTCCTTTATGCAGGAGAAATGGCGTAGATGCTTGTCAAAATGTTGGATGGAATTTTGGCAGCATTTTCTGACACATCAAAGATGGCTGACCTTGAAGTACATGACAATTCATTCAGATCACACTGTACAGGTATAGTGAATGCTGGTATTTTAACCAGGACAGTGAAAGACGTTGTAATCTTCCAAGGGAGAAAAGACTGCTGCAGCTAACTTTTCCTTGGACAACCACTTGTAGGTTTTCTACAACTGTGTTCTGTTCCCTTCCTCATCTGGGACCTTCCCTCTCCCACCGCATCCCCTGTTCTACATGGCTCTTGTTTGGAAGGAGACAGGTAGATCAGGGGTGTGAGAGAATCCCTTTGGTTGCCCTTTGGTTGACTGTCACTTCTGGTGCAGGAGAACCAGCACACGTACGGTGGGATCACATTGTTTTGGACACCTGAGATGACCAGCAGTGGCTTCAGAACTTCCGAATGAGGAAACAGACCTTCATGGAGCATGAACCAATTCTTCAACACCAGAACACTCAATACAGGGAAGCCATACTAATGCAGAAGAAGGTGTCTATTGCTCTGTGGAAGCTGGCAACACCGGACAGCTATTGATCCACTGCAAAGCCACTGTCAGGTTCATGGATGTGCAGATTTGCAAGGCAGTTAACATTGTGATCTATACATGGGTAGTTGTCCTAAGAAAAGTTTCAGACATAATAGCTGGATTTCAGATTATGAGGTTTCCAAACTGTTCAGGGGTCATCGATGGTACCTGCATCCCAATACTTTGCTCACCAAAAGGGGCAATCTAGTATGTGAACCAAAAAGATTATTGTTCTGCTGCAAGGCTTAGTGGACCAAAGATGCAGATTCATGGATCGCAATGTGGGAAACACTGGAAAGGTTCATGATGCCAGGCTGCTGGGGAGATCAGGATAGTACTTGAAGGAGGAAGGAGGGACTTTATTCCCCAGAAACAACATGGTTCTCCATGGTGTGGGTCTGTGCCAACTGTATTTTGGGTGACCTTGCATACTCACTCCTAACTTGGCTCATGAAATCATGCCCCAGCATCAATGACCCTGGAAAAAGGGAATTCAATTACAAACTGAGTGGCTGCAGAATGGCCGGGGAGTGCACTCAAGGTAGGCTGAAAACTTGTCAGTGCTGCAATGTGCTGCTGTAAAGTCTCCCATGTAGTTGCTCTATGCTGATGGGAGCGAGCTATCTCATAATTAAACCACCCCCCAGGAGTGGTGGAGGCTATATTGGCAGGAGAATGTCTCCCGCTGACCATAGCGCTGTCCACACTGGCGCTTCTGTCAGTGAAACTTATGTCGGTCAGGGTGTGTTTTTTCACACTCGGACTGACAAAAGTTTTACTGACTAAAGTGTAGACCTAGCCTAAGATGCAACTGCAGCATCACCTCGTAACAGGGGGGTCAAGTAACCAGGCAGGGAGGGTCACCTTCTGGGCTAGTTGTTTACACGAAACTAACTGCAAGCACTTAGTACTGTACCCCCTAGGGAAAGACAACAGTGGACCATTAAAGTTAATGGAAGACAATGAAACAAAAGTACCGGAATGGAAACGAGAAGTGGCTTACTACGCCTGCAGAGGAGATCCAGGAATCTGTGCCAGAAAGATGTTTCTGCTAATGGTCACTGCATATGGCTGAATGGAGTGGTTTGATCAGCTATGAAGGTGACCAGGCAGATTTGCACTGGGGGTGAACCTGAAGAACCAGGTAGAGTTTTGCTGCAACAGAAATTTACTGAAATATGTTTGCACGATTGGGAGGTAGTTCAAATGGACATGGACTACATTGTCAGCTACCATAGGGAAATTTCATGCAGAAGGAGATCTGAACCACCAACCACCACCACCTCTGGGTTTACCCGGAATTCCTGTGCCTACCTATGGACAGGGAAAGAAAGAGACATGCTGCAGCTTCATTAGGTTTCCTGAAGATTCGGCTCAGCATCACAACCCTCACCTTAGACAACTGGAAAGTGACACTGTTTTTATCCTAAAGCCAGACTGGATCTTTCTCCCACCCCTGCTACCGCTGGCTTGTGTAGCATGGCTCTGTGAAGGCAAAGGGACAGTGAAAGACGTTGTAATCTTCCAAGGGAGAAAAGACTGCCGCAGCTAACTTTCCTTGGACAACCACTTGTAGGTTTTCTACAACTGTGTTCTGTTCCCTTCCTCATCTGGGACCTTCCCTCTCCAACCGCATCCCCTGTTCTACATGGCTCTTGTTTGGAAGGAGACAGGTAGACCAGGGGTGTGAGAGAAGCCCTGAAATGGTGTGATCTTTCAAGGGAGAAAAAAGACTGCTGTAGCTAACTTTTCCTTAAATAACTACGTTTTCTACAACTATATTCCCTACCCTAACTAGGACCATTCAACACCCCCCTCCCCCCGTGGTCTATGTGGCCCCAGAATCAACCTACCTGACTGCCAGCTGAAAAATGCATAGACATGGGCACACTGGTTGTTTTTCTTTTATAAAGTGTTTGGGGAAAATAGCTTTATTTATGTAATGCCGTGGTTCAGCAGAAATAAATAAAGTCATTGATTTCTAACTGTCTCCCTTGAGGACCATTTCGGGGTGGAGCAGTATGGGGGCCAGATGAAGGAAGAAAACCTGCATGAGTTTGGTAAGAAGATGGAGCTTGACAAAGTATTGGCTTCAGCACTGCATGGCATATTATCCAGGGAGGAAAAGTCAGTGTACAGTACTTCAAATTCCCTGGATCTTAAGATCAGGAATTTAGCACCAGTGCAAGAGGAGATATTGGTGTGGGGGGAGGTTGGGAGACCATTGTAATTTACCAGCCTCGAGTTCCTGCTGCAGTGTAGTGTTCTCCTCAGGTTTGTAATGGGGTGTGGGGGGGGAGGCTTCTTCAACTTGCTCCTCTGGATAAAGGAGTAAAATGACATGCTTCTCCTCCTCCATATCTGGAGCACCCTCCATAGTCCCTGCTGCCGTCTTGCCCATGTGCCCTGATCAGTATCCTGTTGGACAATGAGGTAGGTGGGGCTGGGGAAGGGATCATAAGCCACTCCAAATTGTGTATTGGGACCTTGATAGCTCCTTGTAGAAGGGGCATGCGCGATGAGCCCGCCTGGACCAACGGTTGGAATCTTTGACCTTCCTACACAGGTTCAGTGCATTGTGGTGATGGGGATGGAGGACTATTGAAACTTGAGAGCTGGTATACTCCTGTTACCCCCGTTCACACTGCAGATTGGCATGGGTACGCGGGCATGCCACAGTTAAGGCAGGGACTTACCCACACCTCTCAGGCATGCTACCTTACTCGCCCTCTATTCACCTTAAGACATGTTTCAGGGGTTTAAGTGTGGATCACAGGAGGGTTCTGGCACAAGACCACTCAGGGACATGAGTACAGTTGATAGTGTAGACATACCCTTAGTTTGACTAACTAAAAGGCTCAGTTGCCTGCTCCTGCAATAATACCCCAAGGAGGGGGCTGAAGCAGTGAACATCTCTGTGTGGTTCTCCTTGTGGAGTTTTCTGCCCACTCGTTCTGGTGCAAGAAGCAGAGTTTGCCTCCCTCAGTGCCCTATTGAAAAGGTCCTGAGGCCATTCTCCAAACCCCACAATTGGATTATAGGAGATCAGTTGGAGTCTAGGGCCATCCACACTGAGGCCCTGCACCTCCACACTGGCTCCAAGTCTCTGGTAGAAATTTAAGCAGAGGCAAAAGGTAGCTGTGCTGACGTTCCATATAGCCATACTGACTGTAGCGATCCTGCCTCCAGAGGTTGCCCCAGGAATGCTTTTTAAGGGGACTTGCCAACCTGGAAGGGCAGCACAGACTTCTTATTTCCCTTATGGCGGTATTGTCTTTTTTGTCCACAGGGCTGATGGGTGGGAAACAACGTGCATTTTTCTCTGTGGCCACCTAGGCCACTCCTGACTCGCCCCCTCCCATCACATGACCTTTAGGACCTGCAGAATGGATCTCTCTGGCATTTCTTAATGGAAAATACTGACATCGCCCTATTCCTTCCCTCCCCAAAGCCAGACACAATCCTTTCAGAATGGGAGCAGGACTGCTAGACAGTATGATCAGGCCCTGAATAAAGAACAGGTTATTAGTTGGCAAAAAGATGCCTTTTCTTGCTATCTTGAAATTATTGCACTCAGCATTCACAGCTGGTTATACACGTATGATGTCCTGGTGCCCAACATCCATGAATATGAATTGCACCAGGACAGTGAATAAAGCTAACACTGTTTCAGTTCCCTTATTGGTGACCGTGCTATCGCATTCATACACCGTGTCTCTTTACACTTCATCATGCTGGCTGTCATTTTATGCTAAATCAGAATATTCAAGCAGTGGAAGCGGAGGAAAAAAGGGGTTCACAAGCACGTGAGGATACCAAGCAGACGTGTAATCACAGGGAGAGGAGAAAGTATCCAGGATAGGTCCTGTGTCAGTCACGTTTGTCAGCAAAAGCTGCAGCATCACAGAAAAGACACAGCATCTGGCTCTCTCTATAAGAATACCAAGCTTATACAAGGACATTCCCGAACATGGCTTTAGGGGATAAACTCAAACATTTAGGAATCTAGGTGACAGAAATTGTAATGTGCAATGACATTTTGCTTAATATGTATCTAAAACAGTACAGTTGGGAGAGAGATTAAAAAATATAGAGGAGCATTCTCATCAGGTAAATAGCTTGAGGCAAATAAACCGAGCAAGCGTTTGCACCAGTTGCGTTCATTTCCTGTGAATATAGGACACATGAATAAAAGAGAGATTGCCTAGGTGGATTCCCCCTGTGCTTACCACCTTCCCCGGTGCCCTGACTGAATGGGGGCATAGTCACAAAAAAGAGTCCAGAAGACAGATTGTCTTGCTGCAATCAGGCAATGGGCAAGTGACAAGTTTGTTGAAACTACCGTGATCCAGAGCTGAAATTGCCTGCAACAACAAGGAGGCTTATGTAGTTATGCTGAACTTCAAGTGGCTCAGTGCACTCTGGACTAGCATCCCAAAATACAGATTCTTATCCAAAACTCTCTGTTCTGGAACTCAGTCTGGAAAGCCTGTCAGAATAGGGTTTCACTTGCTGAGTTCATCTGGGTTAATAAAATAGGCTCTGCTGACATTATTTTAGTATTTCCTGTCCTGAAAAAGAGGGCATGCAGAGGTGCACAGAGATTTGAAAAAAGGATGTGATTTTTTAAAAGAAAATTTAACTCAGAATCCTTTCTCAGCAGCAATTTTGCATATACGATTATTTGCAAGTGCAAATGAGGGCATCAACTGTAGATCTCTAAGTACCTGATCTGCATGCACAATCAGGTTGTTACAAGTCTTTTGTGTCTTCATTTGCCTTGGCAAATAGTTGCATTTATAAGATTGTGCTGGCCATTTGGGATAAAAATTCTGGGTGTAAAATGGAAATTTAGTTTTTGAAAACAGGGTCCAAAACTTTGCTAACCTGTTTCTACCTAAAAAATGGTGCTTGTTTCAAATTAAGGCATAAACTGAGGTTCAGACTTCATTCTTAGTTTATTCTAGCAAGTTCACACTTCCTTCAACCTGACCAGCATTCCAAATAAAATTATGTTTTCTCTTTAAGGCAGTGCCTACTAAGGTCATTCCCCAAAGTAGGGCTGTCTCAACTCTTTTGACATGAATTTGTGTTGTTCTTCAGTACGTCATCCTGGAAGGCTGGTATTGTAATGGAACAGACTGTATGTATTCAAAGGAAGACTGGGATTAGAGGAAAGCACCATAAGTGAAGAGAGATTCTTTTATATCTCCTGAATAAGGATTAAGCAGTGAAGTTACAGAAGGTTCTGGTGACTTTGCTCTCAGGGTACTGTAGCTGAATGCAATACCGCTGTATTTAAACATTATTATTGGAATGGAACCAAATTGTTTGACTTTCAAGAACAACCACCATGAAAAAAACCACCCTGATTTAAAGTACCTCTTCAATATTTAATCTTTTTTCTGGTGCTTTTATTGCCTGATGATTTCAGTTCCTATTAATTAATTAGCATTAATGGAAATAATCTCTTCTATTTTTAATTATTAATTTTTAATTGGCCAAATTCTTTTTGGGGTTGCAGCAGTGTAAATTGAGAGTGTAAATAATCTAGAATAATCTAGATTTTACTTCAGTGAAGTTATACTAGATTTACACTGGTGTAACTGAGAACAGGACTTGGTCCCATATTTCCAGATCCATACCAACGACATGATTTTTATTTCTCAGATCTACAGACTGTATATTTCAAATATAAACCTGGATTATATTAGTACCGCAGACCTAGGCTGAAAACATATCTTAAGAGGTCCATCTTTAGTAATACTGGAGCCTTCCGTATAATTTATTCTTTTTTAGTCCACATGAGAATTTAGTGCTGAGATGGAACTAGTATCACCGAACTACCCTCACATGTCTGTCTATTCATTTCAATTCTGCACAGCCACACTAATGCTCTTTTAGTCCTGGGCTATTCTTGAATTTTTTGACCATGTCAGCTGTTATAAATTCTCTCATCTTTTAAATCTATAAGGGACCCTACACATTTTCATCCTTTTCTTTCTTAGACTGATTTTCTATATATGGCTCTCCAAGTCTTTTTTGTTGTTGTTTGTAAGTCACGTACAGTGTGATATGAACAAATAAATATACTCAAAAGTGTTGAAGGCTTTCTCTGGTTAGTCATGGTAGTTAGATGAATTAAGGTGAGAAAGAAAATGATATAGTCTTAACTTATATTTATTATTATTTATTAATGTGTATTACGTAGCACCTAGAGACCTAAATGAGACCACCCCCATTGTACTAGGTGCAGTGCAGACAGATAGTAAAAGACAGTCCCTTTCCTGAAAAGATTACAATCTAACAGGACAAAGGGTGGGAGGGGAAAACAAAGGCACAGAGAAGTTAAATCACTTGCTAAGGTACCCATTGTGACCCTACACCCCATATTCTTCATAGTTATTCTTATGATATGATATGAACATAACTAAGATGCATTTTATGCAAGATGGGTCATGTGAGATATCATTGGAAAGGTTATAATTTACTGAATATCATTATCCTCTTTGTATACATGTATCATTTATGTATCAGAAGTTAGGAATATGCACCATGTATCAATTACAAGAGTGTTTGCACATGGGGAATGCCCATCAGACAAAATCAATCTGTCTGTCTGGCTAGTCAATAAACCACTGGGGAGGACAATAGGACTTTGAAGATGCTAATCTCCCTCCTTTCTGAGAAGTTTCCTGGGATGCTGCTTTGACACTGCAAGGTCAGGTGATCATGTCACCTGGTACTGGACACCATCTTGGACTTTTAGTGTTTTTCCATTAAGAGGGGGTGGGGGTCAGACTGGGAAACAAAGGATTCCCACCATATGCAAATCCTATTTCAGGCTGGGACATGAGTTAATCTTGGCTCGTTTTTCACTGAATCCCCAGAGGCTGGGGGGAGTACTGAACCCAGGCTGGAAATGGTGTCTGGCTTATGAAGGATATACCTGGAATTTTAAGCTGCAAGCAAGAGCAGTTTGTCCACAAGAAATTCTGCAACCTGCCTAAAACAACATTTAGGGTGAGAAATTACTATTTGTAGCCAATTTCTTTAGTGTATTAAGCCTAGTTTGCGTATTTGTTTTATTGCTCAGTAATCTGTTTTAATCTGTTTGCTATCCCTTATAATCACTTAAAATCTACCATTTGTAGTTGTTAAATTTGTTTTTTGTTTATTCTAAAAACAGTTTGTGTAATTCGTAACTGGGAGGGGGGGAAAGCTGTGCATATCTTCCTCTACATTGAGGGAGGGAGTGGATTTCATGAGCTTACACTGTATAGATTTCTGTGCAGCACAAGACAATACAATGTTGGGTTTACACTCCAGAGAGGGTGTGCAACTGGGTGCTGGGCAATCCCCAAGATGAGTTATCCCATTCAGAGCTGATCTCAGTGTCTGTGTCCTTTTGCAGCTGGGTGTGACTCTACCTGTGTGTGTGTGCTGGAGGAGGCTTGAGGGCCAGGCACAGCAGGACAAGGTGAGGGAGCCCAGGCTGGTGGAACGGGCTCAGTGGGAGCCCAGGACATCAGGTGGCACCCTGGAGTGAGGGGGTAGCCCATCACACCCACCACTAATACCCACACTTTCATCTTGGTCCACTAAATCTTTATTACACATTTATCTATCTAAGGTACTTACATGGCTCCCATCACCACAGTATCTGAGCATCTCACAATCTCAAATATATTTAAGGTAGGGAATTGCTGTTATCACATTACAGATGGGGAACTGAGGCACAGTTAGACTAAGTGACTGGCCCAATGTCATACAGGAAGTCTGTTGTGGATCAGAGAATCCAACTCAGGTGGCTCAGGTCTAACCATTGGCTCATCCTTCCCCCTCACTATTTGGCTAATTATCTATAAATTGTCCTCTGGGTGCCTGATAATAGATAGCTTCCATGGTACATGACCCCTCCCGCTCTCAGGCACACTTTCAAATGGCCTATTTGCAGCCAGCCAATAGGATAACTGAACTGAAAAAAATAATTAGCCTGAGCAGGCTTATATTATCTTATATTACTGTGTGCCTCAAGACATAGTAGCCTGGTAAGAAACATTCTTACTGTAACATCATTTGTATGGGAAACTTTAGACTAAAAAACAATTTCTAAAAATTGATGGGGTTTGACTGGCTTTACAAAAATGGCTGTGCTTGTTGCATGAAAAAGTATCATTTCTTCTACTACATAATGAGAGAGGTAAAATGGAACCTTTTGAAATTATGGGATACTTGTGGAACTGTTACCCTTCCCTATTACACCCATGTAATGACTAAAGTTGATCAACTTTTGTCATGCAGAATAAAGACGGTGGGCATATTTTTAGGCTTGTGGGGAGATATTTTTCAAAGCAGTCTAGGGGACTTAGAAACATGTAATCCATTAAAATTAATGAGAAGGGTGCATCTAAATTCCCTAGACTATTTTGAAAATCTCAGCTGATAACTGCACAAAAGTTTTCTATAAGAAATAGCCTTGTCAAAGCCTGAAAGTTTTTTTTTATTTTTATAATTTTGAGCTGAGCTGTCAGAGTTCAGAGATCAACTGAATTAAGTCTAAAATAACTCAACAATTTGAAAACTGTCAGTGGGAGCCCAATTTTCCCAGTGGTCTGTATTCCTGAAAATCTAAGAATAGCTGTGTAAGACAATTTTCTGCATTGGTAACAGGATTTTAGATAACTCTGCTAATGAACTATCTTTTGTTGATGCAATAATGAAGCAAGTCTTTTGTAGTATGGTAAAAAATGCCACAAAACAGTTGGGTTCAATTGCAAAGTAAAATATCGAACTTGTTGAGATGGAGTTTGACTATATAATTCTAATGAAAAATAATTAAATTTGGGTATGTAAAAAGCCATTTTCATCAGCATTGCCTTGATAAAATGAACTGACAGCTGGTAACATTTAGCTATATCTTCGAAAATTAATACACAGCTTTGACAGAAAAATTGGGTTTGCGATTATAATACGATCATTAACAACCCTGTCTGCTGTTAACAAAGGACTGAGATTAAAAGAATTCTGGAACAATATTCACTACAGACTGGACTTTTCTTTAGTTACGGGACAAGGATCACAGCCAAGATCTTCATTCAATTCTCCCCAGTTCCCATTAGCTTCAACCACATTGGCCTGTACCTGCCATTTCAATGGAATACCAGAAATCATTTGGTTAAACAATGTGATCCTATGAAGAGAACAGTTGGAGTAATGATTTGCAACTTTGGTTCAAAGTGTATGGCAGACATTTCTGAGTGAAGGTTGTGGTGTTAGCAAAATATAATTGGAACAGGAGAATGGAAAAGTTCTATCCACTTCAATCATTCACTATTATTCCCCATATTCTGTCTGTATATGCAACACACCTTTCAGCATTTGTTACACAGCCTTATCTGTGCCTGACCCACAGCAGATCTTAGTCTGCTACCGCTCTCAGCTAGAGGAATTCATCCTTTACCTCACGCTGTAGAAGCTCTGTCTCGGGATCAATCTCTAATGATAACATGGATAAACGGTTAAGGGTTGAACAGGGAGGTATTTTCTCCTCTCCTCTTCATCACAGGCTAGCCATGTGTACATATGCACACCATTGCCTTATTCTAGATGGAATAATGATGCAAGCAACAAAGACGACTGGGTAACTAAATGTAACACACTGACTTCATTGGGATAAAAAGGCTGAAAATCAAGATACAGCAAACTCAGATTCATCAGAAATTCACAGTGAGTAAAAATGAATCTTTGTTCAACTATACATAAAATAAATAATGCAGATTTTCTTATTCCCCTCATGCTGCTAACTGTATTTGGACACTCACATGTAGGAATTCTATTGAAGCCTGACAAAAATCTAATTCTTAATTCAGTTCAATGCCTGTATTTACTGCATGAGTAATACATAGGGTTCCTCTGACCACAAAGCTGAAGAGAAACAGTGTACCTATATAGTATAGATAGAAAAATGTAAGAGTTGAGACTGAGGCCTGGCCTACCTTACAAAGATAGGTTGACATCAGCCTCCTTGCATCAATCTAATTGTGCATGTGTCTACATTTAGATTTGTCTCCCATTGATGTAAGATCTCCATTACACCAACATGGTAACACCACCTCCCAGAGTGGTGTTGAGCTATTGTTGATGTATTGAGGTCAATGCAACACAAATGTGGACATTGCACTACTTATGTCAATCCTAACAGTCCTCCAGCACCTGTCCCACAATTCTTGACACTGACTGCACAATTGTGAATTCCACTGCCCAGGGATCATGAAGAATGGAAAGCGCCCACCCTCCCCTGTTCCCCTCGTAAAGCCCTGCAAGTTTTAGAAATGCCTTTTCCTGATTGTACAGCATGGTGAGCACACCTAACAGCTCTCCATTGCTGTATGCAACTGCCCAGCTGCCCAGGCCAGCTACATGCTCCAGTTGTGTTCCAACTTAGAGTTGACAGGAGATATTGGATCTCATGGGTGTGTGGGGAGAAGATGCTGTGCAAGCACAGCTCTGGACTAGCCATGGAAATGTGGACATCTACAAGCAGATTGCACGGGGGATGCATGAGCAGGGGTACAACAGGGATCAGTAGCAGCACCACATGAAAGTGAAGGAACTGAAACAGGCATATCACAAGGCCAGGAAGGCCAACAGTTGATACGGGCCTGAACAACAGAAATTTTACAAAGAGCTGCACGCCATACTTGGCAGAGACCCTATCCCACCTCCACAGCACTATGGATATCTCTCGAGTCACAGGCCCTAGATGTGAACAGTGAGGAGAAGGAGGAGGTGGAGGAGAATGGGGGACATATGACCAAGAGGTCCAGCTATGCTGTGAGCCAAGACCTGTTTCAGACTCCACTGCAATACAGTGCATTCCAGCCATCAACCACGAATGAGCCTGATGCAGAGAAAGGAACTTAGGTAAATGTGTAACTTTATTTTCCATTATAGAGATGGCACCCCAAACTTAGCAGGACACAGCTATTGACCTTTCATTAATTTACTCATACTAGAAGAGGTGTTGGTACAACAAAGAAAAGTAGAGTTGTTATCTGCTTTTCATTCCCCTGTAGAGTTAGGCAGTGGGGCCATGTGGAGCAGTTTGTTTTTGTACGCAGGGCTGTCCCTTGAATCCTCCTGAGAGATCTCAATGAAATTGTCATGGAGATACTGTGGAATCTTCTCCTGAAGGTTTCCAGGAATGGCAGCCTTATTTCTTCCACTGTGGTAGGACACCCTCCCATGCCAGTTGGTGATAATTTCAGCAGTCAGCATTGCAGTAAACAGGCTAGCAGCATACGGGTCAGGGCAGTTCAGGACACCACCAGCAGCTGTGCATGTTGTACCTTTTGTTACCCTCAGGAGTGAGCGGGTAGCTAAAATCATCACTGCCTGCTTAAAATTGTGCCAGCTTTCAGTTCCATCACCCTGTACTCAGAGTTGCATGAAACTGAGCAATTCCCTCCTCATTTCTTCCTCCCTGGTGGGCCATATTCACTATGACTGAAGCTGTGAGTGATGCTGTGCACAAGCACTCCAAAGCAGAAGAGTCAGTAAGCATGTCTTGTTTAAAACTCTAGGGGAACACAAAAAGGGAGCTCTGAATCTTAACTTTTGCTTTCCATTGTGAATATACGGACAGTGGCACCTCTGCGTGTTTTGTCTCTAGCGGCTGTTGTTGAGGCCTTGAGGGATTCCCCCTCCACACTCGTGGAACACCTGAGACAGTTAAGGAGGAGAGGAAAGAAGAGGACTTGGGATTACATGTTCAGTGAGATCCTGCAAGGCCGTGCTGCATCAGATGGTGAACAGTGGGCTGGAAGGATGACTACTGTAGACAGAATGGAGAAGGAAAGAGTGGACAGCAAAAAGGCCCAGGAGTCGGAGTGGGAGATGCACCAGGACATTATGGGGCTTCTCTGGCAGCAAACACAGATACCTCAGACTCTTGCGGACCTCCAGGTTCAACAATCCTGGCCTTGCCTCCCTTTGTGGTCCATGGAGAACTTAAAAAAGCACCTTCCTGCACCCCTTCAACATTCCATGTGGCATCAGGGGCCACATCTCTACCCCATTACTCCACACCAGGGGACATTAAGGACAGCGACAGCTTCACATACACTGACCTGTGAGTCATGGTTGATGTATGTGTAGCTAAAATGGACATGAATATTCCTTCCCCTTCTTTAAGCACTGTTCCATACATTTTTCAAGGACTTTTAATGTATTTTCTTTTAACTTGCAAATTTTTTTGAAGTGTTTTTGTTACTCCGTAAAACTCTATTTGGAAAATAATTCGCCTTTGTTAGTTTTTAACATATGCTACAAAATGCCTAGCAGTAGTGAAAGCACCCACTTAGTTGTTATTGTACATTGTGACAGAACTCGTAGAATCAGTGACAAACACAGGATAATAATCATAAATGTACAGCAAGCACCACAAAATTAATAGTTGCATTATCAGTGTTATATTCATAGATCTGCACCAAGCACCATACAATTCCTAAGAGGGCTCCAAGCTGCAAGGCCGGGTAGAGAATAGTACATCACAACACATTACAATGGCTTATTGTTAAAGTGCTCTTTCAAAACCTCCCGGAGTTGTATAGCTCCACATTAAGCTCTTCTGATAGCCCTTGTGTCTGGCTGTTCAAAATCAGCTTTCTATTGTTATATTCTGGGGCAAGGTGCTCTGGCACCAAACTAGAGATATGTATGCCGTCTATTGTTCCATCACAGTTCAGGAACCCCATTGCTGCAAATCTATCCACTATGTCCTGTATGTTGCTGAGAGTCACAAGCCCTGTGTAGCAGGAGACAATTAATGGCCCCACACGCTTGCATGACAACAGATCCCACAGTGGATTTTCCGATTCCAAAATGATTTCCCACTGACCAGTAGCAATCCAGCACTGCAAGTTTCCACAGTGTGGTCTCCACTCGCTTCTCCACTGTCAGTGCAGCTCTCATACTGGTGCCCTGAAGTGGAGGGTGGGGGCAAGCTTAGCACAGGATCGTGGCCTTTCTCATCCAAAAGTTCTGCAGCCAAAAGTTCATCATCCCAAGCCTGCAGTACGAAGCAATCCATTCAGTCAGTGCTCATTTATCAGGCCCAGAAAGAGCATACCACCATTTGCAACTGGACCGTGAACAATCTTGAATTCTTCCTTGCTACGGTCACAGCAATCTGACCTCCAGGAAATCATCATGTTCTCCACGGCTCTTCTTATAGCTCTGCAAATAATGGAGGATTGCATGTCCTGTGCATGCGGTGATCTTGACAATAGTGCTGTGCATGCTCCATGCTTCTGCCAGAGATGGTTGACAGCAACAAGTGCCTCGCGGGTTTGTGGGATTTTCAAAATAGGCGCAAAAATTATGGGATAGAGATGGCATCATGCAGTGGAGACTGTTGCATGATGGGAACTTGACCCTGCAGCACCAGTCGCCCCTGCACAACTCATTTCTGCACCACCATGCATTGCCAAAACTTCCCAAAAGATAGTGCACTGGACAGTGGTATGTTGCACAGTGGGATACCTACCCCTGGTGCACTGCATTGTGCATTAAAGCAACCATGCCTGCTGCTTATGCACCAGGGCTGGATCCAGCTTTTCGGCCACCCCGCCGAAGTGCCGAAGCAACCAAAAAAAAAAGAGCCCGAACTGCCGAAGCCAAAAAAAAAACAACTGCCGCCCCAGAATCCCCAGACTGCTGCCCCTTACAGGGCGCCGCCCCAGACACATGCTTTGCCGTCTGGTGCCTGGAGCCGGTCCTGTTATGCACAGTACCAATGCAAGGAGCTAAGTATGCCCGCACACAAACGATATACTAACTGTGGCAGCTTTATGCCAATGTAATTGCGTCAGCAAACGTTAATAGTGTAGACACGCCCAAAGGCAGAATTCAGTCGCGTCAAGGTAAGGAATGCATTTTCAATACAGAAAGAGATAAAGACTTAGTTATAAGGCCGTAAAGATATTCATACAAATTACCAAGGCCTTAAAGAAAGTGTGGTAGCAAGTAAGAGATGTGTGCTGTGAAGGCGAGCAAACAGCACACAAAACAAGCTCAAGGATATAATTGGATGAAAGATGAGAGTCTGTGATAAATGTCATTAAATATGGTGAACAGTAAAACACTATGCTGGAAAAAAGATCAGAAATGCTGTCTGAAAATAGTATATTGACATGATTTAGTGTGAAGTGTTCTCCACAGAAACAAGGTGCTGCCAGACACATGGAATGAAGCAGCTGAGAGGCACTGAGCATAGCTACCAGCACCCATTTAAAAGCTAATACCAGAGTTTTCCCAATAATCGGAAAAGTTTGTTGAATAGCAGTGTTGCCAACCCTAGCAATTTGATTGTGAGTCTCACAAAAGGCTGAAATATTCAGGAATAAGTTAGTTCTCATGAGACTTTCATCCCAGTACCTTACAGAGCTTTGGATAAGGTTCAGATGAACATCTGAAATTGTGAGCACTGAACTTCACACCCTATTCTGGTTTGCCTGTGACCAGAGAGGAAGGGATGAGATTTACCCATCAGTACCTGGGAGAAAGCATAATCTAGTAATCAGAACATGGGGATTTGGTTTCAAGAGTTCTAGGTTTAATTCTTGGCTCTGCCATTGACTTGCCAATGTTGAGTTAATCCAGCTGTAAAATGGTTGAAAGAGTACTCACCTACCATATGGTGGATTTGTGAGACCTAGTCAATCAGTGGTTTTTAGAATGCTTTGAGATCCTAGGATGAAAATTATTATAATCGGGGTTTTCATAATAGATTAGTTATAACCAAGCAGAACAGTATTTAATTTAGTGGCAACTAGCCAAAGAACCTTTCAAGAACATTACTAACTTTATTTCAAGCTTTTTGGTACACGTTTTCAATGCAAACAATGCAGAGACTGGTGATGTAGGTAAAAAGGTTACACATACGGAGAATCAGTTTTAGCAGTGGGTTAAGATAATGGATTACATGAAAATGAAAATGCCTAAAATTAGGCACTTAAATCTTCATTTAAGCATCTAAATAAGTGACCTGAGTGCCTGCAGCTCCCAATTAATGTCAACTGTGGTGGTAGTTTTATTTTATGGATATGTATCCCCTAGGAGTTAGATTATGATATCCCAGTTCATTTCCCATTGTCTATGAAAGACCCAAGGTTTGGTCAATGTCAATCCAGTTTAATCTGAACTGGATAGGTAGATGTTATGTCCTATGTTTTATGGACTGAGACAGTCAGTCCAAACGTCTTCTTTCATCTGAGATGACATTCGCTTTCTGTCTCTCATAAACAAAGTTCCAATTTTTGTGTTGCATCAGTTAGGTCAAGGACATAGACCTGGCAGGAGTAACCTGTCAGAGCAGTATTGTTTAAACTGAATAGGTTTTACAATATATTTACATAGGAAAATTATTCCACAAGTTTAATTTTTGTAATGGATTACATTCTTGGTAGTGACGGGTGAATCTCAAAAGTTGTAGAAGTTCAGTTCACTTTGGATACACATTCAAACTTTGAAATCTGGTTCCACTCAAATCTAAGAACTACAGAAATATGTCAAAATTAAAACTAAAATAACAAAGTCTTTACTAGCGACAAAGAGTTCTGTGGCACCTTATAGACTAACAGATGTATTGGAGCATAAGCTTTTGTGGGTGAATACCCACTTCTTCAGATGCATGCAGTGGAAATGTGCATGCAAAGTCTTTACTAATTTTTTTGAACATCTAAAAATTCTGGTTCACTTAAAGTTTTTGGCAAAGTTTGGGCTGATTATTTTTTTTAATCCAAACCAGTTTTTCCATCCCTAAGCATTAATCTCAAGTGTATTCATATGGTTGTTGAAGAGGTAACTTCAGGGGTATTTCATTTGAAACTCTCTTTAACTATACAGAGAAGAATTCATAGCTTTCTTCTATCCTTGTGTTTAATCAATTCTTTTCAAAACAGAAACTTATTAGCAAATCCCTGGAGTAATGGTTCATGTTTGTGTTGGAAGGCAAAATAAACTTCTTGTATATTCAGTGATAATGGTTTAGTTACACGCCAGGTTTTATAAAGGCTGTAATCTCTAATGTATGTCATTCCAAACAGACTAGAATATTCATTTATTTTGAGGGTGATAAATGAGTTCTAGAAGGTGACAAAGATTTGTGTCTTGCTCTGTTGATCTAACAAACTCTCTGCATTCTCTGAGCTAAGAAAAAAACCCCGGAGTCTTGCCAGCTTGACGGGAGAATAAAAATGCCATGGACTGATGAGTACCAAAATGAACTGAATTGAACTGAATCCAAAGCAGCTCAAACTTCAGGCAGTTTAGACTCAGAGCAGACAACTAAAATTTGCAGTGTGCCATTTGCCAATGTGCCACATTTGGGGCCACATGGAACATAATGATTTTATGTCACAGAGAAATGTTTATTAATGAAAAAGAGAGTTACTTCTTAGGAAACAATTTCCATACTATTTGGGATTAGTTGGCAAGGAGGATGAAGGTAAAAAGTTCCTGGGGTCGCTCAGTTTAAAATTAATTGATTTTGCTGGACCATATAGGCTAGTAAAGCATATGATACAGAATTGAAAATGTGAGATATAGTCACGTATGGACAGACATTTATTAGCTATTGCCTAACATTGATCTTATGTTTTTCTAGATTTGTAAATGCAACTAGATTTGAGAGACACAGATACAAAGAAGGAGATGACTATAAATAGATTATTTTTTTCCACACTCACTGTGGGGAAAAAAAAGACCTTTGAGGCTGAAATATTCAAAGCCTAATCTTTGTATAAAGATTTTCCTTTTTTCAAAACTCTGAAATTCTTTCAGCTAGTCTTGACTTTTTTGGGGGGGGGGTGGGGGGCTGGGGGTAAAATATATATGTTTCCCATTCCCATATGATCATTTCTTTCCATACAGTGTGAACTCAAAAAAAGGTCAACATCAAAATTTGGGGGCAGACTGTGAAATCCTTCCTCACATAGAATAGTATATTACTCCATGAATAGTCACATTGATATCAGCGAAAAGTACTCAGTAAAGGGTTCACAACCTGACCCTAGAAGGGTAAGTAATCTTCTCAAGAAAACATATCCACAGTTTAAGTTTGGAATAATTGGTTGGAGAATAAGCTAGGGTTGCCAGGTGTCTGGTTTTCAACTGGAACGCCCAGTTGAAAAGGGACCCTGGCGGCTCCAGTCAGCACCACTGACCGGGCCATTAAAAGTCCGGTCAGTGGTGCAGCGGGGCTAAGGCAGACTCCCTGCCTGCCCTGGCTCCGTGCAGGTCCCAGAAGCGGCCGCCAGGTCCCTGTGGCCCCTAGGTGCATGGGTGGCCAGGGAGGCTCCGTGCGCTGTCCCCGCCCCAAGCGCCGGCTCAGCAGCTCCCATTGTCCAGGAACCGGGGCCAATGGGAGCTGCGGGAGCGGTGCCTGTGGGCACGGGCAATGTGCACCACGCAGAGATGCCTGGCAACCCCTGTGCCTAAGAGCCAGACATGGCGTCCACTTCCAGGACCTGCATGGAGCATTTGAGGTAAACTCTGCCCATCTTGATCCCACAGCTGAACCCTCTCTTACACCCGAATTCCCCGCCCTAGGTCGGAACCCCCTCCTGCACCCTAGCTCCCTCCCAGAGCCTACACCTCACCCCCCTGCCCCAGCCCTGAGCTCCCTCCTGTACCCCAAACACCTCATCCCCGGCCCGACCCCAAAGTCCACATCCCAGGCCAGAGGCCACACCCCCTTCCGCAGGCCAACTCCCTACCCCAGCCCTGAGCCCGCTCCCACACTCCGAACCCCTTGACCCTAGCCCAGAGCCCCTTCCTATACTTCAAACCCAGAATCCTGGGCCCCACCACAGAGCCCGCACCCCGAGCCTGAGCCCTCAGCCCTCCCACACCCCAACCCCCCGCCCCAGCCCAGAGCCCCTCCCGCACCCTGAACCCCTCATTTCTGGCTCTACCCTGGAGCCCACACCCCCAGCCAAAGTCCTCATCCCCTCCTGCCCCCCAACCCTCTGCCCCAGTCCAGTGCAAGTGCGTGAGGTTGGGGGAGAGCGAGTGACAGAGGGAGTGGGGATGGAGTGACAGGGGGTCGGGGCCTCAGAGAAGGAATGGGGAGGGGTGGGGCCTCGGGGAAGGGGCAGGGCAGAGGGCAGGGCAAGGATGTTCGGTTTTGTGAGATTAGAAAGTCGGCAACCCTAGAATAAGCAAATGATAAATAATTGAAAAATCCCTGAGTAGATCTGAACAAATAAAGGATTCAGGGCTCAACTGAAAAATCCAGTTTGATTCAAACAAAAAAAATGTTTTTGTTGTTGAATTGAAATACTTGAAAAAAATAAATTTTGTATCAACCAAAACATTTCAGGTCGACTCAAAACTATTTTTAGGGTTGTTTTTTTTCATTTAGCGTCAGATGAGTCAGAGTCCACTTGAAACAAATATTTTTTTGTTAGTTTTTCATTTTGTTTTGATTTGGAAAAAAATGTCATTGACTTGAAATCAATTGTTTTTGTTTTATTTTTTTATGTAGGCTCAGCCATTTCCAGGTGTCTTTTGTTTTCTTTTTCTTTTTGTATTTTTTTTAAATTGACTGAATTTGAAAACGAACTGCCGTTTTGAAATGAAAAGTTCAAAGGAAAATTGTTTTCGTTTTTTTTCATTTTTTTCAGCCAAAACTATACATCAAATTCAACCCTAGATTGCAAATAGTGTCAGTGCCCCACAAATGCATATTTTTGCAAAATTACTTGTTGAAAAGTTTTTGGCCAATCTTAGGTGTAGTTAGTAGGATCTGCTAAGGGTTTAGTTAAGCCTATTGAAACCCTGTCTCCTTTGTGACATCCCAAAACAGTGTGAGCAGAGACCCAAAAGATACAGGGGCTTCTGCTGAGACTGGTACATGGGTGAGTGTAAGTGTCTCATTGAAATGCATATAGCAAAACCTTCTAAAAGAAGCATAAATCCTGCTTATGAAACATTGATTTTAAATGTGCGCATGACTAAATGGAGTAATTGCATCACTGTTACTGCTGTAGCCCTCATCCTTTTATATCTTCTGTGTGATTTGTCACCATCAGTTGTATAACATCTAAAATAAGCCCTTTGAGGCAGTGTTAACAAGGTGTACTTCTGTCTTGTGTAAAGCACCAAGCCTATTTTTGGATGCTATAAAACAGTGGTCCCCAGCGCGGTGCCCGTGGGTGCCATCTGTAGGCACAGGAACTCTACTGCTTGTGGATGGGAGAGGAACATGTGGACTTCACATTTCAGCATATACTCCAACCCTTCAGAGGCAGATTGTTCTTGCGCAAAATTAAATGCTAAATCTAGATGCAAGCTTTCCCCCTCCACCAGCGTACTATGAGGTGCCTGTGCTGAAACTTTATTATACTAATTCATTTGTGTCAAGCAATATATTATTTAACCTGTTTCGAAGACAGGTGGGTGAGGAGTCCTAATAACTAACAAAATGCCATTCCTTTAAAAATGTCATCTTCTTTATTAAACCGAAGGTGGCATTCGCAGACACTGATCCATCTGCAGAGTGCAAATGTCTAGTTATTACTGGAATGTGACCAGAGAAGAGAGAGAGAAAGAGTGTGAGGGAACAATGAGTGACAAATGCTGAACGTTCAGTGAAAGAATAAGCAGCATCTTGGCAAAAGTCAATTATTTATCCAGCCAACAGGAGTGAGATAAGGGAAATCAAATCCTCTTGGTGTAGGCACATAATGCATAAATGGGCCCAGGCCATTATTCCTTGCACACAGCACAACTAAAACTGCTGTTGATCTCTATGGGAGTTTGGGGCATGAGTAGAATGTATGATTGGCCTATAGAAGGGAAGTACTTGAGGCTAGAGGGGTTGTGTCACACTCCTAGCACAGTAATAGAGTAATTCAGAATCAGGCCCATAAGATCCAACCATGAAGTTCAAAGTTATGGAGTTTGTTACCTGTTTGCCAAGTGATTTTCAGAGCTTCATTATTTTCCTGCTGGAAGGGAAATCGGTGACAGAGTCCAGGTAATTTCTACTGTTATTTGTCTATTTACATTCATCCTTATTCTAGGAACAGAGATGGTTGCAAACTGCATATAGGCCACTCCCTCTTGTAGAAACCATAGCAAAGACACCGCTTTCCTTTAATCAAGAAGCAGCTGTCTTGGGCCTCTGCCTCTTTTTGGCCCTGTCTACACTTGGAAAAAAGGTGTGTTTTTACACCGTGAAAGCCAACACACTGTAAAATCCTAGTGTAGACAGCAAAGTTGTCATTTTACCTCCACTTTGCTACGGTTCCCAGGGAGGTTCACCTCAACCAGCTAAATTCAAGTAAAATTATAACTTTCCCAGTCTACACTAGGGTTTTACAGTATGTTACCTATCATGATATAAAAACAAACCTTTTTCCTTGTGTCGCCATACACCTGGAATCTCACTGCTTAACACACACTTGCCTTTTGCCTTCCTCAACCCCTGTGTTTTACAACCTGGAAACAACCCTAACATAAAACCTGCTCATCTGAGATCATGTAATGTCCCAAAGTAGCCAGACTATTTATCTTCCTTTTGTGAAGCTTCTCTGCAACACACAGGGACTTAAGCATGGTTTAACCGCCCCTCAAGAGACTTCTTTAACCACACATTCCCCTTAACAATTTTCTGAGTGTGGCTACTGCATGATTACTTTAATTTTTTCCATGGAAATGTTTCATCCCGAGGGCTTGTACATCATTGATTCATAACTTGTGTGACCTGTTGTCATGACAATATATTATCAGTGACTATATTAATGAAACTCCATAGGTGAAGTTGAATTTAACCATAACCCATACTAGGCTGCAGAAGCAATGTGTGTGTGAAGGGGGCATGTGGGGTCACGTACCCCTTCCTCCCCCCGATTTGTTGCTTGGCTTATACAGAGCGTGCTCACACTCTGCCCCTCTCCCCCTCCCATCTGCAGACATGGGTTGTCTCTGCTGGACTGTCTGTAGAATTACACTGGGATGTGCTCCATACCCTGCTAATGGTCAGTTCAGATCCTAACTTAATTACACAGAGAAATCTTGAATTAATTTGGATACCTTCATTGACTTCAAGGGATCTGAACCCTTCATTGATTAAACTGTAATGAACCAGCAATTACTTTGCATATACACAAGTCTTAGCTGTAAGGTTGTTTTGTTTTTTTAATAGCAAAAGATACCAAAATAGATCAAGAGCTAAGTACTTGCCAAGATCTGCATCTGAAAATCAGCCCATATTAAAATACTAAATATATGAAATTACCATTGTAATTATTTCAAATTATTTTCCTGCTTTCGGACTAAATAAACAAACCCAGCTCATCTCTTTTGTTATTGGAAAGGGGGATGAAATGCTCTCAGAGGATGAAGATTTATATGGCAAGTGCCAGCCCGAAAGGAACGTTTTGCAGCATTATGAACCTTCTGAAAATACATTACTTGCAAACCACTTTGTATTTAATTAGTTGGCCATGACACATTTTCCTCTATCACTTTTTCCTTTAAAAGAGGATATTGAGGTTGTAAAAGAGCAGAACATGTATAGTCATCAGATTAAATTGCAGAACACTGAAAAGGTCAAAATCATTGCAGTATAGTATTATCTTTCAGAAACTGTCACCAAAATGGAACGGCCATATTTGAAAGCTTACTCATGCAGAGATTTCAACCAAAAGTTGAAAGGGAAATATGAATCACTTCTCAAGTCTGGACTTGATAGTAGGACTTTACAAGTTGATTGCAAAGAGAATCAGAAATAATAACAAATGAAGTCCCTTCTCATTCTAGAGTGCTAGCGCCACTCCACATAGCTTATCTTTAAGATATGGGGCAGATCTCTTCCATTGACTTCATAGGAATTATGTTTGTTTACATGAACTGGAGCTCTGCCTCTCTGTTTCTGTGTCCAAATTTAAGAGATCAACCTTATCCCCAATCATTTACTGAAGCAATGTAGATAGCACCATATGGAATTGACTTGTATCATTGAGCTTCCCCAGTACAGACATAACTCTCAGAATCTTTCTAGTGTGGTAATTGCACATGCGGCTGGGGAATGATCGTTTGCCACAATGGACAGAATCAAAGAACTATAGTTTGTGCCTTTGTGAGTTAATATTTTCTCCCTGGCATTCACTTGGAGCTGTTCCAGTTATTTGAAAGCTTGAGTTTGTTTATTAGGCCAGCTTCCCTATTTAAATACAATCTGTCAGTTCTCATCTGCTTCTATCTTGGCTGCTGGTTAGTCATTTGGTCACTTGATTATCAAGGAATGGAGGGGGAAAAGAAACAGATTGGCAAACAAATTGAGCTGCTCAACATTTGAAGAAGATCCAAGGGTGAAAAAGACTCAAAATATTCTAAAATCTAATGCCTTCCACAATATCAGCAATCTAAACCATGTTAAAGGAAAACCAACGTGTTTTTAAATATAAATGGAGATCTGATTAACTGATTTATATGTCTAGATGAAGCAATGACATACTCAGAACAACTTGGTTAATTACACCTAAGGCTATGTCCGCACTGCATCTGGAAGCATGCCTCCCATCCTGGATAGACAAACACGAGCTAGCTCCATGAGAGCTAGCATGCTAAAAATAGCAGTGTGGCTTATACAGCCATATACGCCTAAGCTGGGGTCAGGCAGACATGTACTCAGGCAGCTAGCCTGTGCTGCCGCCCATACCATAACATCCACGCTGTTATTTTTAGTGTGCTAGCTCAAGGAGAACTAACATGTGTCTATCTACCCAGGAGAAGAGCCACAATCCTAGCTGCAGTATAGACCTACCCTAAGACAGTTGAGCAGCTTATTTAGTTTTAAAAGGTTTGAATCTCATTGGTTGTTCATTATGTTGTGTGTATAAACAGATTATTTCAGAGCTAATGAAAGTTTTTTCTTAACAACCGAAGAACCATAGGATGCAGGGATGGGAAAGAACTATTTGCACAGTCAATCCTTCTCTTGGCCAATGCAGGTTTGTTACCTACATTACATTTTCCAGCGTAGTTTTAAATATCCCACACAATTGACTTCTGTCACTTTCTTTGCTAGACTATTCTGTAGCCTAATAGCTGTTGAAGTAAGGAAGTTTTTCCTGATATTCAGCTACAGTTCTCCCTTTCTTAAATTCATCCTGTTACTTTTAGATCCTTGTGTTCTAAATGATCCTTCTCCATCCTTGTTATTAACACTCTTCTGATGTTTATAGACTGTTGTTCTCCTTTCTAGGTTGTTCAGAGAAGCTAGACATAGCGAACTTTTATGGTCTTTTCTCATATGTCACTTCCTCCTCTAGAACCTTGATCATTTTGCTGTTCTTCTCTGAACTTTCGCTAGTTTGTCAATAACTTTCTATTAATATGGTTAAACTACGGTACATGGACAATGAATTTATTTGTGTATATATGCAATAGGTGTACCAGTGAGTTCCTCTGGAAATTCATAAATTCATATATTATAAGGCTGGAATGGACCATTGTGATTATCTAGTCTGACCTCCTGTATAACATAGAACTTCCCCCAAATAATTCCTTTTGACTTACAGCATATCTAGAAAAACATCCTTTCTTGATTTAAAATGGCCAGTGATAGAGAATTCACCATGACTCTTGGTAAATTCTTTTAATTGTCAATTACCCTCACTGTAAAAAATGTATACCTTATTTCCAGTCTAATTTGTCTAGTGTTATACCTCTCTTCTTGACTGAAAAGCTCATTATCAAATATTTGTTCCCACATAGGTACTTACAGACTGCTGTCAAATCACGCCTTAATCTTCTCTTTGTTAAACTAAAGACAGAGGCTCAAGAAGCTCAATCACTGTAAGGCATGTTTTATAATCTTGTAATCATTCTTGTGGCTCTTCTTTGAAACCTCTCCAATTTATCAACATCCTTCTTGAACTATGGTCACTAGAACTGGACACAATATGTCAGCAGTGTCTGCACCACTGTGAAGTACAGAGGTAAAATAACCTCTCTACTCTTACTCAACATTCCACTGTTTATGCATCCAAGGTTTACATTAGCTCTTTCGGCCACAGTGTCACACTAGGAGTTCATATTCAACCGATCATCAATTGGGTTTGAGCACCTGTGGTTCTTCCCTTCAGGAGTTTATGGCCAGTGGTGTTCAGTAACCAGATAGCCTCCTTAAAATGAAAATACTGTTTATTTTACAGTAAGAACTAAGTATTTAGAGAAAAAGCATATTAAAACAACAGTCTACATGCATTTCTGTTTTACCCAAAGACTTACTATTCCCTGTCGGTAACCTAGACAGGCCTATCTTCTTCAGACACTCCAGTTGGTGCCTATGTCCCAGTCTTCTTCCCCTGAGCACCTACCCGCCTCTTGATAGACAGTCCCTTTTAAGCTGATATAGTTCTTTTGTTCTTTTATATTCCCAGGGCTTTGACCCTTCTCATCAAAAGCAGTTTTGTAGGTTGACTGGAGCCAGAGGTAAAATTGTTAGAAGCAAACTGATCTGTCTCTTAACAACTCTTAATGTTTGCTGAGACATGGCTTATCAGGAGCCATTCTTTTTTCTCCCTGCTTATTTTTCCTGACAGCCCTCTCTTACACTAAACCAATATATTCACACCGTAAACATCCAAGCAACCAGGTCAACAAACAATATTCATAAATTATTACAGAGCAACTCCAAATCCATCACAACAATCATTTTTGAAATCTAAGGATTTGGTAGGAATGGAAACTGACGTTCTCTGGCTCCAGTGCATACTGAATAGGGCCCTTAAACATCTGCACTGTAAATTTCCCAGTGCTTGCTTTTTTCTCTATTACCTTCATTAGCTTGGACTTTTAGGGATAGTGGCAACAGTTTATTCTCTATATCATCTTAGTCCTGGGCCTTCCCTGATACCAGTTATGAATCATACCAGATTATAGTAGTTACGTTATATGGGATACTTTCTGTTATGAAAGTAACATGAGACTCATTTTACATTAGAATTTAGATCACTGTGAAACTCCAGACTTCCAAGGGGCGCAATGGGGACAAAAAACATAAATGGCATCCAGACGGAGCTTGATAAGTTTATGGAGGGGATGGTATGATGAGACTGCCTACAATGGCTTGCAGCCAATCAGCAGCTGCTAGCAGCAAATATCTCCAATGCCCGGGGGATGGGGCATTAGATGGTGCGGGCTCTGAGTTACTAAGGAAAATTATTTCCCAGGTGTCTGGCTATTGGGTCTGGCCAAAATGCTCAGGGTTCAACTGACCACCATATTTGGAAAGGAATTTCCCCCCAGATCAGCTTGGCAGAGACACTGTTTGTTTGTTTGTTTGGTTGGTTGGTTGGTTTGTTTTGCCTTCCTCTGCATCCCAGGGCATGGGTCATTTGGAGGTTTAAACTAGAGTAAATGGTGGATTCTTTGTAACTTGAAATCTTTAAATCAAGATCTGAGGATTTCAGTAAATCAGTCTGAGGTTATGGGACTGTTACAGGAGTGGATGGGTGAGGTTCTGTGGCCTGCAATGTGCAGGAGCCCCAGGAAATCAGACTAGATGATCAGGATGGTCCCTTCTGGCCTTAAAGTACATGAGTCTATCAACTGCTTGCAAAGGGGAACACACCTGATCTTCAGCAGGTGTAAATCAGCATAGCTCCCTTGACTTCAACAGACTTACATCAGTTCATGACAGCTGAGGAAATGAACCATTATCCTTGAGTCCGAGACTGCAGAAGTAATTATCACTACAGGAATTGGAAAATACATTTCATGTACAGGAAATACATTTCCTATACATTTAAAATCTACTTTGCTATTTTTCATTGCACAAAAACAGACATAAACAACTATTGTTATTTTGAAAGCAATTATAAGACAATAATTGTAGGGGGTGGTGGCGGAATTCCAGCTGTAAATATGTAGTAGACAATGGTACATCATTCTTACCTAAGAAAATTAATCTGTAACTCACCCAATGAAAAATTACTTCAGCAGTAGTTTAGAAACATTGCTTGGGAAAAGTTTTGTAAAGAGCAGTGACTTTGGAGTTCTGCTCATATATAAAAATAGAGCTGGTCACGAATGGTAAATATATTTATTTAGTGGAAAATCTTTTGTACATTTTACAAAAAAGCGAAGAAAATGTTGAATTTTTCCTCATTTTTGTTGAATAAAAATGAAAAATGAAAAACAGTGTGAGCCATTTTTTTTGTTTTAAAAAATTTTCCCTCCTGGTTCCTTTCCCCTCGTTGTCTCACTGGCAAAATTAAAAAGAAGGGCCTAAAGGGGATTAAAAAGGAAAGTGAAACTGAAAATATAATTAGTTTTTTGGTTGCTTAACATTTTAATTTTTTTTAAAAGGCAATTTTTCATAAAAAGTTATTTTAATTGATAAATTTTGTCCAGCTCGATATAACAGTTTTCTCAAATAAAGGGGGTATTGCTACATTTCATTATAGCGCTTCTGGACACAACCCGGTTTTTCCTTCTGGGGGAACCCATCTGCACCACTCTGTTTACTCTGGCTTGGAGCACAGTGGAGGATTTGGGCAAAAGTCAACATCATATACAGTGTGTGCATAAATAAGCAGCAGTACATTGCATTCTGGGCAACGTAGTCTTCACTTTTGTTCTCCAAACTGCTCATTTAAATAACGCTTGCTGGCCTCTTTATTCTTCCAACGATTTTCCACCAGCCAGAAAGGGAGGAAAACAGCTGCCTGCACAACTGATGCCAGCATCACTCTCCTGATGCCTGGCAGGTGTTACTTATGCATAAATGGCTACATTCCCTCCCTCTAGTGAACTGGGTGCCTTACCACTGAATTGTACCTGGCATATATTGGCCCACAGTTTGTGTGTAATTGGTAAGCTTAGTCTCTGGAGTCCAGTTGCAAGATCATGCCACAGGCATAAGACTTAAAGCAGAGATGGAGCTCAGAGTTCTTGCCATCAGAAATCTGATCTCATCTGGAAACATGCTTGAACATTATGTAGTGGTTACACATAAATAAAATTATGCAAGAAAAGATTCTCATGTTGGTACCACTGGAATATTTTTTCTGTGAACTATAACATTAAGAACTTTGAAAGAGGCTTATCTGCAACATTGGATGTTTCATAGGGTGACCAGATGTCCCGATTTTATAGGGACTGTCCCGCTTTTTTGGGTCTTTGTCTTATATAGGCTCCTATTACTCCCCACCCCCCGTCCCAATTTTTCACACTTGCTGTCTGGTCACCCTAATGTTTCATAATACTGCAGAACTTAGAACTACTTTGGCTTGTGGCAGCCGCTTAACAACCAGCTGGAGTGCTCACTGGCTTCAGTTTTGACTCAGGGATCTTAACTCCTTCGTCCAAGTACATGCTTCTAGCTGAAGGACAAGTATCTCAGAAATGTCAAAGAATAAATACATCATGCAACACGGAATGCATTTTCTTGTAGCTGTGAATCAAAATATTTTCAATATTTTAATGTGTACTTATATATATTAATCATCTGCCTCTTTTCAAGGATTACCATGATGAAACAAATTCTATCCCTTTGGGCCTGATTTCCTAGACTTCAGAGCCTGAGAGCCAGCCCGAGCCACAACTTCAAAGTACTGTCTACACAGATATTTGTAGAGCTCTAGTGTGAGCCTCTCTGACCTAAGTTTGTTGACCGGGGCTGGGAGGCTCACTCCCACAGGCTTCAAAATGCGGTGGTAGACCTACGCTTCTTGAACTTAATGGTCCCTTCTGGGCCTTAAAATATGAGTCCATGTAATCAAGTGTTCCTCTCACTATTACCCTTATCTCCCAACCTCACCCAGTTGTTGCACTACTACAGATGGGCAGACCCCTGCACCTCTGCAGAACCCCTTTGAGGCCAACGGGAGCTGCAGGCACAGCATGTGCCAGTATGCATCTAATTGCAGCATCAGAGCCTTAAGCTGGGAGCCAAAACCTGCTGCAGTCAGAGGAAAGACTCACTTTGAGTTCATTGGGCTTTTGAGCAGGTCCTTAAGACTATAGGATCTCTGAAGTGCGGAATCTCTCTCTCATGGGTTTGCACAGCACCAGACGCCATGGGGCCCTAATCCTGACTGGGACCTCTATGTGCCACTATAACACAAGCCACTTGCTTAAATGCAAAATGATAACAATCTCCGTTTCAATGTAATAAAGTGCAAGATATTGGGTTCCATTCTCCATAACACCTATGCAAGTATAGGACAATTCCATTGAACTCAGTATGGTTACTTTGAGTCTGCACCAGTGTAACTGACAGCAGAATTTGGCCTAGAATTTTTCCTCATCTTATTATTTTGTATCCTCTGGGAAGACTGAAGACAGCCACCCAGTTTTTAAATAATACCCAACACGGTTATTTTTCCTTCACAGGCAGCTTCCTCAGGTTATGTGTTGTTGTCAGTAGGAAGTAAGGACACCTCTCTACAGCAGGATTTCTGTAATCACAGAAACTCGAGACTTACGAAAGAGGAGAAAGGTAGCAAAACTATGATCATCAGAACACAGGACTATAGTAACTGCCATACTGGATTAGAGCAGTGGCCTTTCTAATCCAGTATTCCGTCTGCGACTGTGGTCAGTACCAGCTGCTTCACAGGACAGTGCAAGAAACTCAGCAGCAGGCAGTAATTGGATAGCTTTGCCCTAGGGAAAATTTCCAGCTAACCCTTTGAAATGAAAGATTGTCTATGACAGCGGCTCATTCAACTGCCTTGTAATTTTTGTTTCCTTAAAAACCTTTCGACTTCACATCTATTGCTAAATTTTAGAGGTGAAGACATTTGGAATGACTTGCTCAAAAACGTGTTATTTCAATCTGGGATTTAAGACCCCAAGTGTCCATGTTTACCAGGGTTTGTTTTTTGTTTGGTGAGTGTCTGGACTGAGAATAAAAAGTTCGCATATGTATTTTATGCCTTAATTGCCTTGAGAAATTAAGTCATGTTATTAGTGATAGAAAGTCAATTTTCCTTTAATTAATTGTGCTTTATTAGTTCCATGATGTCCTGCTGATTGAATTAAACTTTACATCACAGGAAGAGTTATTATTTTTCACATTATATGCATTCCCACAACCCTCCTCCTCCTGGGAAGCCTGAGGATTTAAGTCCTGTACCTCCACCAGTGATCTTGTTAGAGAAAAATGTAATTATTTTCTGGCACATAAGTTGGACTTTTTGGGACACTCAATTACAATATATATTAAACACAAATGTTATACTACTGATAATTTACATTTCAATTAGAAACTGCATGACTCTGCTTATTTTAAAAAAAAGTAATTAAACTCACAAAAAGGCTAGTCAAGTCAAGTTAAAGGTTGACACCAATGCGCAAAAGTCAGGAAATGTGTTACCAGTTTCTTGCACTAAGCTGTTGATCCAATGCCTAGCTTGATCCAATGGAGGACCTAATTTTTAAAAGTGCACCGAGATGCATCTGCCAAACACCCTAGGTCTGATTCTATATTGCCCTGCACCTTGTGGAGTCTTTGAAACCTGTGCAAAGTGGGTGTAAAATGCTACCAGATCAGAATGTCAGCTTTTTAGACCAAATTTGTGCTGTTGTTAGAGACTACTCAAGGCCCAGGGCAATGGATGACTATGGGCACATGTAGCCCACGCAAGCCTAATAGGGAGGTAGCTTTTTAAGTCATCTAAAGAGAAGAAGTGTGTGTGTCGAGGGGGAGGAATGAGATATGTCTGAGTCATTGTTGCTCCACAGATGCAAAATTAGCATTCATGCCCAGAGTTTCTGGGCATGGTCAGTAGGTTCCCCGTAGCTGGACTAGTAGACTCTACTGAGCAAAGCAGACAGGGCAACTGCTTTACAAAAGGACATGTGACCGGCATAGGTTGGGAGAAGTTCAGCCATAAGAGCAGAAAGCGGTCTGTTTTCCCTTAACTTTGAAGTATTCTGCAACAGATTGGTAATATTGTTAACTTTCCCACAGGGAAACCTTGTTAGCTATAGAAAGGGAAAATTGGGAGGAAAATTAATTTTTTACATTTTAATTGTATACCTTGAATGTTGTTCGATTTTACCCAAACTATTTTTATCACTATGGTTCACCAATTATTTTCTTATTTAAATGTGAGATAGGGAAAGAGTCCTTTATATTTTGCCATTCTCAGTTCATTATTTTTGTGGTATCAAGGATATTCATTTACACATTTTAATTAATACTGATTATAGAACGAGTCAGTTAATTAGTTAGCTGATTAGCTAATTGAGTGATTCCACAGTCCAGCAAAGGAGGAAAAAGAGTCTTCATGGGTTCCAATTGGAAATTTCTGTAAGCAAGAGGAGGGAAGATACTGCTGTACTGCTTTTGACTCAGCAGACTGTGTCGAGTTGATGAATAAGAACTCTGAGACTCAAGTGAAAACCTGAGTTACTTCTCACTGTATTTCTGCAGGGACTGACCTCTTTAGATTTATTTTTTATATATTTATGTATAACTGTGAAGATAATGTATGTGGATTATAAAATAGCCTTGTTTTGTAGTAGAAATTAAGCTGTTTCTTTATCGCCATAAAATGTTATAAAGTTGGTACTTAAGAATTAAGTGCATTTGTCTTGTTTTTCAGACTTGATTGTGGGCAGGGTGACCTTCTGCAATCCTTGCTGAGCATCCTCAGTGTCTGAATTCTGGGTCTCCATGTGCTTTTCTATTGGAGTGGTGTTGACGCATTAAAAGAGGAGTGCTAAAGTTAACTCTAGACCACCCAAAGATTACTCACACAGTCATATACATGTAAATTGTCACAGGCCCTGCACAGGCTTCCCCTTCGGAAATTGTTTTAGGTTCTCAGAAAGGGCAGCCCATCATAAACACATAGGCATGCAAAACATTTATAAAAAATAAGATATTTCTCAGTTTTCCACACAAACCACCTGATTTGTTCACGCACATTGGGCATTTGGGGGCTGGTTCTGCTCCCACTGAAATGAATAGGCCGTTTGTGTGCCCAACTGAAGGGTACAGAAAAGAATGTCCACACGTTTTAGCTGTATATGGGACCAAACACCCTGACTTCTAAATGGAATAGTAAAAGGGAAATAGCTAATCAAAACACAGCCAGAACTCAGACTCCCCTGATGTTTCCGAAATATTAGTTAGAATTGTTTGGAAACCACAAGTGTTAGATCTACAAGGGGTGGTTTATTGGCCCCAGAAACTGAGAATGAAGGGATATTAAATGGGGAGGCTAAGAAAAGATTTATTAGCTAAGGAAAATCAGCATGAGGCAAACAGTATGTGGTAATGAGTTAGAAGGAGGGAGGGGGAGTTTACAGAATTTCCCTGAGAGGGGGCTGTGTTTTCCAATGTGAAGAAAGGAAAAAACCATATTGGGCAGATTGTAGCAGAGAGAGTGTGAGCAATATTAAGTGATACAATGTTTCATTGTGAATAATTAGCTACATTTAAAACTTTCTCCATCAACAGTTCTTCAACTAAATGGAGACTTAGAGTTGGGAGCAACAGGCCCCCAACTGCAAGAGTGTTGTGTGCATGTTCTTGATGATTTTTATTGCAGGCTCAGCATAGACACAGGATCCGATTTTCGAAAGAACTGGCATTCTGTTCCCATTGAAATCAGTGGAAGATTTACTATTGACTTCAATGGAAGCAGAGTTAGGCTAAGGCTGGGTGAGTTTGAAAATCCCACTCAGTGTCCAGACTGTTAAACATATGTTGGTTGAGACTAAGAGGGCACCCCCCCACACACAAATATCTACCAAACCCTGCACTCTCTATTCTATAAACCATGTAACGGTCCATCAAAACAGGACAGTGCTTCATTACAATCACATTCTTTTGCAAACAATCAGGTCATGCCCAAAATCTTAGATTTTGTAAACTTTTGGGGGGCAGTGCCCTTCTGAAAAACACCTGGTACACCTCTAAGGGCTCACACATACAACTCTGTACCGACATTGTTTATAATAGGTGGCTTTGCAACAATAAGGGAAGAGTTCATCATTAGTTTGGATAAGTATCCAAAATATTGTATATTTATGTGAGCTCTGCTGTGTACCCCAATAGGCCCTGGCTTTTCCTTGCTGTTGTTCCCTTCTGAGGGAAGATCTGGTGGCTTCCTTTCCCTCCAATACCTTTGGGGTCAAATTGAAGTATGGTCATTTTAGGGGGCATCTCACCTTCCTCAGTTCTCTCCCAGTGTTTTCCCCTTCTCTTGCTCATTTCCCTGAAGTTCCATCTGAGGCTTGGACTCCTCTTCCCTGTTAATCTATCATACCCTCTCCCGCTCTTTGTAATAAAACCACGCTCCGTTCAGCGGTATTCATGGAGATGCGCAACTATAGCATGGCTTAGCTAACATAGTTCTCAGAAAAAATGCTTGATCACACTATCTATCACCCACAAGGTCTGTCCTGTCCATGGTGCTACAACCAGGGCCGGCGCACCCACTAGGCGGTCGCCTAGGGCACCAGCATCTAGGGGGCGGAGACTCCCGATGGCGTTTCAAAACGCCGCCGAGAAGGCAGCTTCCCCTGAGGCTGCTGCCCCTGCCCCAGGCTAGGGGAGTTGCTGCGGGGGGGTCGGGAGGCTGGCCACTGCGGGGGGTGGGGGGCGCTGGTGGGGGGCTGCTGGCGGGCAGGGAGTCCAGCGCGGGGAGTCCAGCCTGCCACGGGCACGGGAGGCACCGCAGCCCAGCGGGGGGGGGGGGGGGGCAGAGCCCAGCACCCCGGGAGCCGAGCCCAGCCCCCACCACGGGCCACGGGGGGGGGGCGCAAGGGGAGCCAGGCCGGCGGGGAGCCAAGCCCAGCGCCCCCGCCGCCGGCCGTGGGGAGCCGAGCTCCGCCTCGGCCCGGCAGGGAGCCCAGCCCATGGGGGGGCCGCGGAGGGCCGGGAGCCCAGCCCCCTGCTGCGGAGGAGCCCAGCCCAGCCCCCCCCCACTGCAGGGGAGACTAGCCCCCCCCCACCGCGGCCTGCAGGTGGGTGGGGAGGCTGCCGTGGGGGTGGGTAGTTTGCTGCTTGGTGGGGGCGGCATTATCTTGGGGGGGGGCGGTGCAGGGCCAGTGCAAGGAAGTTTCGCCTAGGGCACGAAACTTCCTTCACTGGCCCTGGCTATAACAGTAGTAGCAACTGACCCTGAAACTCCCTCTTCGTGTAGTCTTTCCAATACTGGAAGTTTATGATTCAGTGGTTGAAAACACTGAAGTGGTTTGATTAAATCAGTTCTTGTTTTTACACTTGTATATTCTTCTTTTTAAATAATTAGGGATTTCTTTCCTGGAATATCCTTTTGTTGATCAAATGCAAAAGCGAACCATTGTCCCAAAGAATACCTTGTCCTACTGACATGAAACAGAGGCGCAGTAACACAGACCTCTTCCTGGTCTATCAGTACTGGGGGGTGGCTTCACGCTATGCTCCCCGAGCTGTTGAGTGTCTCAGTAACTTTCTTCACCTCAGGTAGCTAGGTGCAGCTACTGCCCTGCATTGTTGCCGCCTGTGTTAGACATAATTTTCAGGGTTCTTGTTGGACTTGTCCACCTTTCATAATGCCCAAGGTGATATTTCGGACCAGCCTTCCTCATTGACGGCATAGCTCCAACGAGCAATCCCCTACTTCAGATGTTATACCCCCTCCACCACAATGAGGTACCGGTCAGACTTGGAGTGGCGGGGGACTCCACAATCATGAGGCATATTATGACCAAGTGGCGGATGATGTTTAATTTGGCTTAGCCAGGGGAGACTTAAAGCGTTAAAGACTTGAAGCTGGTACTCTGCACGATCCACAACCTCAGTAGTCAAGAGGTAGTCATTACAAACAGCATCCTCAACGACAGCCAGGGCTGTCCATGTAAATTGGATGATAACATCCTCTCACATTGGGTGGAACATTATCACAGTGCCCTGAACCAATCTCCAGCTGATGCTTGTACAGAGCTGGACAATTTGGTAGCCACTGTGGTTTCGGACCCTGACACTTGTACTGACACACCGATGTTGGATGAAGTGAAGGGCGTCATCTGCAAACTGAAAAATGGACATTCAGCTGGCGCTGATGGCATCCCCCCAGAGCTGCTACAATGTGCTATTGACCCTGCAGCAGAATCACTTCTGGCCATCTTTCATCTAGTATGGAGAACTGGAACCTTGCCAATCTCCTGGAAGGACAGTTTTGTGATTTCACTTTATAAGGGCAAGAGACTGTGGGGTGAATGTAGCAGCCACAGGCCGATCACCTTGTTGTCTGTGCCACGGAAGGTGTTTGCGTATGTTCTGCTGGCTCATTTGGAGCCCCTGCTACATTGGAAACATCCCCCCAACAGTCAGGCTTTACATGGAACAGGTCCATTTTTGCCCTCCGCTTGTTGTCAGAGATACACCATGAGTTCAGGAAGCCCCTGTATGTAGCACATATTGATTTTAAGGCTGTGTTTGATTCAGTTGATCAAGTCACACTATGGGTGGCCTTAAAGGGCACTTGGACTTGACTAGCAAGTGGCATAATGGAACCACTGGCTGTATAAGTCTAGGGAATTAGATGTTGGCACCTTTTAAATCAGTATCTGGTGTCAGGCAGGGCTGTGTCTTGCCCCCTGCACTCTTTTGTCAGGCAATGGATTTCATAATGCATCATTCCATCAGGTCCATAGGCATTAAGACCGGTGATCTCTCTCTCAGACCTTGACTATGCTGATGACATTGTTCTTCTAGTACAGAGCCCCGACAGATTTTGGGAGGCACTCCAGCACATGGAGGAGTTGCCCACAGTTGGCCTCCAAGTTTTGCGGACAAAAACAAAGCTGCAAAATCTAAGACCAGGTCCATCTGTGACTCCAATCTCTTTGAATAATGAAACTGTCGAAGCAGTCTCCAGCTTTTGCTATTTGGGTTCTATGCTCACCAGTTCCTCCAACTCTCACACGGAGGTTCTCCATTGGATTGGTATCGCAGCGTCTGCCATGGGTCGTATACAATGAATATGGAATCAACATCATATCAGCACACCAACTAAGTTCAGGATCTATTCAAGCTGTATCCTCTCCGTACTGTTGTACAGTTGTGAAACATGAACATAATGCAACTCAGCTGGAGGCTTTCCCTACAAAATGCCAATGTTGTCTATTGGGCATAAAGTGGAATTACTTCATTTGTAATGCAGATGTTTATGGTGACTCGAGTCTACAGACTATGGGAGCCATTGTCCGCAGACGGCGCCTTACACTTTTCGGACATGTCGCAAGAATGCCACAAGACGTTCCAGTGAACGCCGTTCTCCAGTTGGCTCATAACATCTGGGATAAAATTCCACCAACTGAGGGTGGAGATGGCCCAGAGGCCATGGGTTCATCAAGTCTGTTCCGATGTTGGAGACTCTGGCCATCTAAGCCCTTGTGGCTGCACCGGAACAGACCAAATGGTGAATGATCATTACAGACAACTGTTCAGCTAAGCATTGAAGAAGAGAAGAATATCTCTTTGTGAGGAGTAATCGGGATTAAAAATTCCTTTTTGGTAGGCAGTGTAGTCCTGCGAGGGAGCATAGGACTGGGACTCAGATCTGCGTTTTATCCCCAGTTCTGCCATTGACCTCTTGTGTGACCTCAGCCAAGTCATGTGTGGTCCTGGGGACTGAGAAACAGAGAGTCTAGCTGGGGCATTGGGAAGTCCTTGAGATTATGCACAGCCGGTTGGAACCAGATACTGGAGGAACCAGATACTGGAACCTGATAGAATAAACCAGATCTCTTGCAAGCACCTTAAGCTTGCAAGACCCCAATCCTCAAAAGTATTTAGGCACATATCTCCCCTGGGAGTGAGATGTCTAAATACCTTTGAGGATCTGGGCCTGAGAGATCACTGAACACTGCATCTTGCAATCCCTTTGTACCGTGGTTTACCCTTCTGTAAAATGGAGATGATTTATTTCTTTTTTAAGAACTCTATTTTAAGGTTACTGTATAACATATAATTCTAGGTACTCATCCTGTGCTGTGAGTACTACTGTCATAGGTTAAAACACAAACAATAACATACAATGACTGTCCCCGATGAATATAACCACCCCAACCCTCTCCCTTCTCAGTAGCTTGAGAAAAGATAAGATCTCAAGGATTAAAAGTGCTGCATAAAAAGCTAAGTCATACTGTGTTTTCCTTTTTTTCTTCTTTATTTAATAGACCTCTGACTTGTTTCTTTCACAGCTCTTTAAAACCTGTAGAGGTTTATGTTTCTCTTCACCCAAGTTATCACAGTGAAAATACTCTGGTAAGCAGAGCCAAAAGCAGAAGAAAGTATGTTGAAAGGTTACATGCACAGAGAATTTATGAAAGGAAGAACATTCTTCAAACCTGCCTGCCGAGGAATTTTCTTTTGTTAAAATTCAGTCTCATTTTGAGGGGGAAAAAATCCTTTTTCCAGGCTCAGAGCTTAGATCTCCTTGGGGAACTTCTATAATTTCAAGACTAAAATGGTGGCTCAGATTTCTCAAATGACATCTTTCCTCTTACCAGATTAGCATTTTTTCTCATTACGGAAAGGCTCACAAAGAATGCTTAAATAGGCTCTTCTAAATTTGCACATCCAATAGAAATATGGTTAGAATGTTACAACATCTGGTGTGCCTGATGATTATTCATATATTCCAAAAAGATGACTATCACATGCGTCCTTACTAGTGTTTTTTAAGGAGTCTTTTGCTATTACATATGCTTGAACTCCAACTGGAAATAAGGGATAAATTAGGGGAAAAAATTGATTTCCCATCTGGGCAAAGTCAGTTTCTGAACTGGATGGGCACATACCATATCAGGCATGAGTACCCAATGAAACTGCAGGATTTGTGGGGGGGTGGGGTGACAATCTTGTTGAACTTTAACCTTTTGCAAGGTCCCAGTCTTTTTTTGCTTTGCAAAGTGTAGACAATAGCGATTTAAACCTTGGCCTGACTGAAGTTGTTGGCAAAACTCCCACTGACTTCACTGGGGCCACAATTTCACCCTACGGGTACTAAGCTCTGTTACTATCTGTTGGTAAATATTAATCCTTTTAGTCCTTTTCTGCTTCCAAATCATATTCAAATTCCCTCATTTTCTCCTTCATTTTACTAACCACATTACTTAAAGCCATGCAGGTTACCACAGACCTTGTATAGCCATGCCTTTTAACTTTCTCTTTCCCTTTTTTACCATTTACCCCTGTCTCTTCTCCAAACAACTTACACACATATTTCCAAGGATCACTTTCATTAATTGCATTTAATGCAAATAAAATGGTTCCTTGTTCAGTAAAATAGTTTATTATAAAATTGTCCAGGGTTTCCCCTTGTCAGCTGACATTTTTCTTATTTAACCTATTTCAAATTTTTCTTCTTATTATTAATCTTACTTTATTCTTTCCTCCCAAGGTACCTTACTGCCAAAGTACTGCAGTGTGCTATGCATGTAGGCTTTAAAACAGTAGAAAAAACACTCTGTTCCTAAACTTTTCCAGAAAACATAGTTTGCCACCCCAGGTAATCTGAATCCAAATGATACTGCTATTGACAATCACGTTGGGGTCACCAATTTTTTGTGTGTCTGAGTTAATGGCGACTCCAGATTGTCGAATAACAGGCTCAATTGGAATTATTTAATCAAAAATGATCAATCGGAGATTAGTACAGTACTCTATAGATTACAGAAAAAATAAATACATTACCACCCTTTTCTTGTAAAATCAAGAGCTGGGTCTGTGTCTCTTCTTCACTGTAATTGGAGAGATGAGTCAGGTTTCATTCTCCAACTAAATTCCAGCACCAGTGTCATTATATAAGGTTCTCAAACAGAGACTCTCTTTACTAAAAGAAATATATGTTCTGATGTCATTTCTATACATTATCCATTTACCTAATTTATGTGTGAAGGAATTATTTTCAGATATGAGGACTAACAATTCAAGATAATATCTTGCAGTGAATCTTTATTCCCCTATAATCATTCTTCCCTGTTGATTCCTTGATAGGAAACATCTGCTGTAGCAATTATCCCTTATCAGTTGCCCAGGTTTATATATGCTTATGTAAGGTGTGTGTTTGTGTGTGTGTGTGTGTGTGTTAGTTAAGCGGCTGGTTTCTCAGACTACCTTGAGGTTTAGACATAGAAATGCCAAAGAATATTTGATACAGTCTAATGCACAGAATTCCTGAATAGGGTTAGTTATTGGTCAAGGACCGGTGAGCTGGGCCTTAGAATTCAACATACTCTTTGTTAATATCCTACAGATTTTAAAGAATAGTTAATATATAAATTAATCAAATATACAAAAAGAAAAGGACTAAAAGGATTAGTATTTACTAATTTACTATTACTAGCAGATACAACTTATCATTTCCAGAAACCTCCTTTTATTTTCTTATCTCACGCCTAAGTCTCGGTGGGAGTTACAAAGTAGGTGTTTCCTCACCAATCAGACCTTCAGGATCTGATCGAGTAGCAGAATGCCCATTATAACTTTTAGCCCGGTGCTTAGACACTCCTCCAGGATGAGGGAGACATGGCTTCTGTTCCCCCCTCTGACTGATACGAAGAAAGGATTTGAAATTGGATCTCCCATCTCAAAAAATTGCCCAAATGACTAGGCTATGGGTAAATCTCCGTGTATCTCCTGTTGAACTGTGTATAAATAAATATGCAATGGAGTAGAAGGATTGGAACCTGGGTCTTCTGCAGATGAGTGACTTAACTATGGGCTACCAGAGTCATTCTGAACCCATCTTCTTCTGGAAGTGTTCAGAGTTTTTTCCCATGGCCTGTCTCTTCCTGGAAGGGCAAATAGCTAGATCTCCTTAATTAATAATGGAAGTGATTTGTGGGAATTCACTCCATTGTTATCCGTAGAGATATATTATTTGTTCATGATTATTTAGATGCCACTGGTTTATTTATGAACTTATTTGTGAATCCTGGAATCCCACAATTTTTAGCACAAATGATCATTCACTCCATAGAGAGAAGTATTTTCTTGTTCTCCTAGAGGCAGAGATAGTAACTGCAGGAACTGAGACAATTTAGGTGGGCAAAAAAAAAAAAGTGTAACTCTGGCCCCATTCAAGTCAATAGATGCTTGCAACTGAATTCAGTAGGGCCAGGATTTCACTCAATAAATCTGGCAAAATGGGAGGTGTGACGGTGTACCCCATAAGGCTTTATGGGGAGATGCTTATAAATGTATATATGATATAACTGGAATGTGTTTTATGCTACGTGTGTCATGTAACATATCTCTGTAAAAGTTATGATCTACTGAATCTATTCCTCCTGTTTGTAGGCATGTATCATTTTTGTAGTTGAAGTTATGAATATTGGTTGTATTTCTTGAGAAAGGAATGTGCAGGTTAAGTGCCCAATCAAGAAACACTTTACAGACAATAGAACTTGCAGACACCAATCCACATCTGAGCTTTGCCAGGAATGTGGCTTGGCTGGTGAGGAACTGAGTTGTGCATGGACATGTGACTTGCCCATGTGACGCCGAAACTCCATTTTGTAACTGGATGCTACACAGAGAGAGGGAAGGGTGTCCACCCAGAGGAGAAAGTCTATTTAAACCTCTTGGAGACCCCTCCATTTTGTCTTGAGCTGGCTAAAGAGAGAGCCTCTCCACCCCCCCAAGGATATACCTGAAAGAAACTGGAACAAAGGACAATAACAAGGGGGTGTGAGTGATTGCTGGACCCAGGCTAGGAGGACCAGATTCTGTAGATCGTAATTTTTACAGAGAGAGGTTACATGGCACACGTAGCGTAAAACACATTCCAGTTATATCATATATACATTTATAAGCATTTCCCCATAAAGCCTTATGGGGTACACCGTCACAGGAGGAGACTGATTTTCCTGCTGTAATGACTTGGAAAGTGTCGCTATGTTATAATTACTGAAAAATCTATTTACTGGGAAGAAGAAACACCTAAAATGTTGGGTTAGCACTTGAGCACCTCACTTGACTGCTATTAACTGCAATGCTTTTACTATGGCTGTTCATATACGTATGTACAGAGCCTAGCACTGTGGGGGTTTGATCTCCATTTGGACTGCTAGACATTACTGCAATGCAGACAATTAATAATAATAATACTCAGCAGTGGCCTTGAAGATCAGACGACATATGTTTAATACAAAAGCCACCACCCAAGAGATGAAGGGTGGCCTAGCATTGCACAGCACCCTGAAAAAACTAGATATTTTGATCAACAACACAGGCACTAAACCCTAAACAGGTCCCTGATTTTTTTATTTTTTTTTAAGGTCAGAGCACAGAAGACAAGGTGCAAGGGTAAAATTCACCTCCGCGCAGAGGGACAGCTCAAGGCCTATGCACCACTTAAGCCCTGCTTTTGAGGCCTTGTGCTGGCTGTCTGCCTAGTGGTGAATTTCACTTTTCATACCTCATTCAAAACACCTCCTGTACAATGGGTGAAATCTTGGCCCTATTGAAGCCAACGGTAGTTTTGACACTGACTTCAGTGGGGCCAAGATCTTATCCTGAATACTTCAATCAGACTTACTGAAGGGCTGTGTCAGTCCTGCCAGGACCGGAACCTGCAATTTCAGGGAGTGCTGGTTATTCTTACCCGATACTTAGAACACTATGTTTCATTCTTCAGAGGTGTATATTATAGGCTGTATATTTTACCTGCTGCTATGTACACATATGTAGTAAACAGTAAAAAGGGTGTGAAAAGGCAATTTGATACAATTTCCAGAGATTTGGGGGGAAAAAAATCACATTTTAGATTTAGTTTTTATAAAAACAAGACATTGGAAATAAATATAAGATTTGAAAGTTCATTCTGCATGATTAATGCTTTTGAATATTTACATTTAACTTTGCAAGAAATGAGAATCTTTGGTTTCCTGTTAGATGGTTGTTGCACGATAAAAGGGTTTGAAATTGGATGTTACAGGTCATGGATTTGTATTTATATATCCATTTCATGCTTCAAAACATCAGCTTCTTAAAATGTAATACTTGATTACAGAAAAATGCTGCCCATAAGAATAAATAAATAAAATGTTGATAGCTGTTGTTCAGCTATTGGATAGGAAGGGGAGCAATGTGACAAACTGGGAGAGGTATGAAAAGTATCATCAAAATATCAGCTGCTTTAATTGTCATTACACTTACCTTTTTAAAAACAAATAGCAAGTTCTGTTTAAAAAGGAATGAGCCCCAGATAGGTATTGTGTCTAAAATAGCCAGATACATGGGACGGGCTGTGCACCACTAGAGGTTTTGAGGTGTGTAAGTGCGGGGAATTCTGGTGGCTAACTTCATTTTCCCCTCACTTCCTGCCTGCCTACCCACTAGAGCCAGCTAAACTGTTATAAGACACCTTTCATCTTAGGGCCAATTCTTGCTTCCACAGAAAAGATACCTCTTCTTCCCGCTCCCTTAAGATATATCCCAGCAACCCCATCCATGACTGGCCCTCCCAGCATGAATGCTGTAAGAGACCAGCTGAAAGGCATATCCTCTCCCTGCCACGAGACGCATGACTGTTGGGCTCTCCTCATGACAGATTTCCCACATGATTTTCCCTCTGTAAGACATGGGACTTGTCTCATTGTACCAGAGCTCTACCCTGCAGCCACCCCATCTTCTCTCAGCTAATGAAGAGAAATGGGTGCAGCCCACTGTGGTCCAATCCCAGCCTCCACTCAAATAAACCAAAGTCTTATCCAACCATAATCATTTCTAAGGCCTCATCTACACTAAAAAGTTAGGTTGACTCAGCTACATTGCTGGGGGTGTGTAGCAGGGTGGCTACCTCGCTCCTTCCCTGAGGGGCTTAAAACAGCCCAGGAGAGGGCTGTGGCTGGGGGGCAAGCAGCTCCCAGGCAGATTGGGGGAAGTAGGCACAGCTGGGGCCACGCCCCAAACAGACCACAGCTGGCCCTTATAAAAGGGCTGTGAGCCAGGACCTCAGAGAGTCTCCCTGTAGCTGAGGAGGGAGATGGGCCTAGCTGCCTGGGGAGCCTAAGGGCACCAGAGTGAAGCAGGGCTGGAGAAGGCCAGAGACCTCCCCAGGCTGCAGGACCTTGTCCATGACCCATGGAGATACTGGGGCTAGGTAAAGGCAGCAGGTCCAAACCTCCCTTGCCTATGATGACTGGCTATTACAGACTGCAGTCTGCCCCAAGGAACGGGGGCTTGATGATGACTGGCAGTAGCCCATAGGCTGAGGCAAGGTGGGGATAGACAGTGGGGGTTCCCCTGGGAGGGGAGACCCAGACTGAGGGGGTCCTGCCAGGCGGCAGGACCCCAGTCAAAAGGGCACCGGGGTCTGGGAGGTACATGGGGGCCAACAGCGAGTGGGACAGCGACCAGCAGAGGGTGCTCCGGGTTGGAAATGGTAATTCCCTGGAGAACCGCAGGAGGCACCGCGTGGGTGAGTCCCGCCTCATTACAGGGTGTCAAAAATCCACTCCCTGAGCAAAGTAGTTAAGCTGACCTAACCTCTGGCATAGACAGCCCTCGGTCGATGGAAGAGTTCTTCCACCAAGCTAGCCACAGCCTTTCAGCAAAGTGGATTACCTACACCGATAGGAGAACCCCACACTAAAGTGCTACAGCCGTGCAACTACAGATGTGCCACTGTAATGTTTCAAGTACAGAGAAGCCCTAACATCCTCTTCAGCTCATAAAGCTCTTTTGGGCTGCTTTTCCACTGTGCTATGTGAAGAAGCAGCAAGTGTGGATGGCCACTTCTGGGTCAGTCTTTCCCTTCTGCATACAGAAGGAAACCAGGGAAAATGTAGCTTTGTGCAGCCCAAACCTTTCCCTTGGCCTCTTGTAGAAGAAATAAGATGGTGCAGGTGCTTCCCAGAGTCTGGGTCATATATTCTCGCTTGAGGAACTGTGGGAAGAGGTGGCTTCCTTTAGTCTGATACGCTCCACCCCAAAAGACCTTTCATAGATGATCCAAACCATTTTGCAGCAAAATCCTGGGTGGGAGCAGCATCACTGCAATTCATCTTCTGGAGGAGGAATGAAAGAACAAAGAGCTCTCGTCCTAGCCCTGGGGCCATCTGCTGCAAGAGAGAGACCTTTTTACTATTATCTTCCGATGTGCCTCATTGTGTGCAGTGTTGTTGTAGGCGTTGCTGTCCCAGGATATTAGAGGACAAGGTGGGTGAGATGATATCTTTTATCTGACCAACTTCTGTTGGTGAGAGAGACAAGCTTTTGAGCTTGCACAGATCCAACAAAGACTTTGAAAGCTTGTCTCTCTTACCAACAGAAACTGATCTAAATATTACCTCACCCACTTTGTCTCTCTATATGCTGTGACGGGGCAAGGCCAGAGGGCTATAGGAAAGTGGTAAGGAACCAGTATGTTAGCCCCAGGCTAAACAAATCCCTGATACCTTATGGCAGTTGCTCCAGGTTAATCAAGACACCTGGGGCCAATTAAGAACTTTCCAGAAGGCAGGGAGGTTGATTGAAACACCTGCAGCCAATCAGGGGCTGGCTGAAACTAGTCAAAAGCCTCCCAGTGAGTCAGTGAGGGGCGCATGTCAGGAGCTGTGGAAGGAGGTTGCGTGTGAGGAGCTGGGAGCAAGAGGCACTAGGAGCTGAGAGTAAGAGGGTGTCACTGCTGGAAGATCCTGGGGTGAGGATAAAGAAGGTGTTGGGAGTAGTCCATGGGGAAGTAGTCCAGGTTGTTGTAGCTGTTGTGCAGTTGTTCCAGGAGGCACTCTAAACAGCTGCAGTCCTTAGGGCCCTGGGCTGGAACCCGGAGTAGAGGGTGGGCCCAGGTTCCCCCAAAACCTCCCAACTCCTGATCAAGCACAGGAGGAGTTGATCTAGACTGTGGGTTCTACCAGAGGGGAAGATCTCGGAGGCAAACAAAAAAATCCGCCAATAAGCGCAGGACCCACCGAGGTAGAGGAAGAACTTTGTCACAATGCCTATTGTTGGTTGAGCTCCGAGCAAGCAATATTTGATGCGGATAAGGACTTGCGTTTATTTTGCATTTATTTTTAAGAAGGATCTTCTTCACATACGTGCCAGAGCAACAATTTAGAAAAGAGTGTTCAACATCAATAGCTTCAGCATAGCTGAGAGCTACTCCAAGGGCAAGCTAACAAGAAAGCTGTCTCTCACTCATTTCATTTCCTAGTGCAGTTACTAAAAAAGTCTTCTCCTCCTGCTCCTGGTTCTGCTCTTGGTAATGACATAGAGAACAGTGAGGGAGGCTGTGAGTTGGATTAGGCTCACTATAGACCTGAGTAAAATTTACCCAATTTTGTCTAGTAAAATTTTATGTCGACATTTTCACTATCGTGAATGATTTCATATCCTTGACATTTCACTTTATGCAAAAATTTCAAGCCATCTGGCTATTTTTACATCAAAAGAATGTGATAAAAATGTAAATTTTCCCCTTGAAAAGCGAGCTTGTTTTCCCTTGAAAACAGAGTTCCATTTCACTGGGAAAAATTGTAATATTTCTCTAAAACATATTGTGCATACCTCAGTAAAGCTGCCTGTGGAAATGATCACATTTTGAGGACTTGGAGAGATGTAAAAAAAATGAATTTTGATTGGGTGTTGCATCTCATTACAAATATTTCACACACCTCTCATCAATATGTGGATAAAAGGTACAATGTGTGCGGAACTGGGCTCATTTGCTTTCCAGGGAGAGGTTGGACCTGGAAAGATCTCTTTCATACCATCATACAGAATTGCTAATGCAATCAGTATATAGCAGCCTCACCTTTCAGTGTGATTCTGGAGGCATAATAAATTCTGAAGCTAAATCCTACTCTTTTTTCTGTGACAGCAGTTTGAAATAGACCTTCAAAGGAATCACAGCAGTGCTTTTAGCCTTTGGAAATTACATTTTCCTCTGCTTCAAGTATGTCCCATCCTTAACCTCCTCCTGTATCCTTCCTCTGATTTCTTATGCTGGCAAGTGCTAATGCGGCCATCATTTGAGTCTTTGATCCGAAGACAGTCACGGGCTTTGTTAAAGTCAATGGACACTCCGGGAGAAGCAATTAAGCTTCTTTAGGTAGTGAGATAACTGGAAACAATGGAGCTACTGCCCAAGGCCCAAGGCTAACCCATATAGAACACAGCGTTCCCTGATTGAAAATGCAGGAGGCTCGAAGTTTGGATTTACAAGGTATCAGTGGCAAAGGGAGAAATGTGTCTGGTCACAACTGCTTCTCCAGGCTAAACTGATGCAGAGAGACCGATCTTCTTGGCATAGAATTCACTGAACAGGCACGCAGGGGATTTCTGAAGAAGGAAACTACCTGCTGTTGTTTCCATTGTGTTCATGGAAACAGGACATCTTTGTAAATAAACAAGATTGCACCGTAAAAATTCCTGACTTGTATTATCAATTTCTCCTTCTAACAGAAACAACCCTCCAAGGCTCCCCATAATGGCTAACCACTGAGGCCAAAGGGTTAACAGTATAATTGCAAAACAAAAAGTATATTAACTAAATTATGTAACAACCAGGAGACAAATATCTCACAAATATCTCACAAAAATGTTGCTTATTCAATGTTTAACATTATGTTAAATGGAGATATGGAATTTTAGGCTGCTCCTGGCACCAACTCAACTTCTGATTTGCAACGTTTGTATGAGGTGAGGGATTTTAATAGTAAAGTTTCTTTGTGAATGTTCCTCTCTCTACTCAAACTTGAAATACCAGAAGAGGACAATAAGGTCTGTCCAACTTTGATTATATATGTACTTGTATTAGTCAATCTATATCTCATTGTATAACTCCATCACCATCTAGCCTTTCCCCCAAATAATGAGTTATCTTCCTATTTGGATTAATTTCAATAGCTTGTACTGATGAGTTGGCAACTAGTTCCATACATCAGATGTCCTTGGTATAGTCACTTTATGCTCTTGCTTTTTAACTAGTAACTATAATATGCAGGTGATTTGCATGAATCTGTCCTATCCTTTTAGGATCTTGAAAACCTTTGACATTTCCCCTCTTAATTTCCTTTTGAGGTCTGATCTGCCTAATCTTTCTCACTGAACCAGTTTGATTGTCTTCCACTGACCTTTTCAAGCACAGCAAAGTCCTTGACCAAAACTGTAAACTACAATTCTAATCTAATTTTGGTCTTGCTAGTAGCTTAAACAGTGTCAGAAAAGCTGCTTCCAATTTATAATATATGTCTCTATGCATACATCTCAAGATCTCATTTACTGTTGCTAAACATTGTGCAGATGGTTTTAGTGTATTATTGATGATCTCTCGCCAGTCTTTTTCCTGCCCTTTATAAGTGCTGTGTAGATCTTCAGGGAGACTTTATTCACAAGGGAAAGCACTGAGAAAGTTGCTGGGGTGTGGGACTAAAGGTTGCTTGCACTCCAATTAAATAAAATCTTAAGGTCAAGGACTGGATTCTGTAAGTAACAAACCAAGTTCTATTTTTACTACTACCAGCTCAACAGGTAAGAGACAAAATATAACTAATGTGTCATTCGTGACCAGATTAATTACATTGCATGCCAAAATAATGACCTGAAGTATGTATCATAGGTTTTATCAGATGCAATAGCACCTTTCACAATAAAATCAAGTGAAGCTTGGGCGATCGATTGAAAACATGCTTGAACACAACTACGAAAATAAAAATAAGTACTCTGATGATTTGGGGAATATGGTCTATGTATGACTTGTGAATTCTGGTGGAATTTATGAAATTGCTGGATCAATGACTAGCTCAGCGGGTGTGGAGTCAGCCATTTGCTAACAGGGGTTGTGTCATGTCCCTCCCAGTTGGGGAACAATGGAGAGTCATTAACATGAATGGATCTTATTCAGATGGGAGCATTTTAGGAAGATGGGTTGGCTGAAGCCTAGGAAAACCAGTTGGACTATGTTTGTCTACAGTGAGCAGGTTTTGGAGCAGTCCAAATCCACCCCCACCTCTCAAAGTGGAAACAAAGAAAGAAATCAGTGCTAAGGCTTAAAAACTCAGAGGGATGGACAGCACTAAAATGGAAGCTTGGGCAGGAGCAAGGAACAAAAGGGAATGTTTTTGTAGCAGAGGTGTTCTTTTGACTGTGGGACTAGCTGGGGAAGAAGGAAGCTCTCTGCAGGAGTGAAAGATTTCATAGTTCAGTGGAAAAGCCATATTCAAGAGGGGAACCAAGGGCACTGACCGAGTCCCAAATAAGGTGACCAGATGTCCCAATTTTATATGGACAGTCATAATTTTTAGGTCTTTTTCTTATATAGGATCCTATTATCACCCACCCCCTGTCCTGATTTTTCACACTTGCTGTCTGGTCACCCTAGTCCCAAAGGACACTCAGGAGTGGTGATCAAGCTGAGGCAGGGAAGGGCATGTTGTCTTTACCTAGATCTATCTTTTGTGCAATCTAAAGTAAAGAGTAATAATTGTGTTACAAAACTTTGCAAAGCTTATGTGTTTTGCGCTTCCTCTATCACATCTCCCTGGAGAGATGGAGTATAAACCAGCATGCTCATGTGGTTGGAGCTCTCGAAAAGAGTGTGCTTAAGCAACAGTGGTGGTCTTGAAGGAGAGGGATCCTGAGGGCCTAGGGCAACTGGACTGCAAGGTCCCACTTCTGTGAAGGGATAACAGAGTCTGTTCCCAAGAAGTGGGCCTGAAAGGCCACGGGGAAAGAGAGTGATCGAGCCTACCCAGACCAAGGGAAGCTTAAGCGAGGCCTGTGTGATGGGACCCAAAGGCAGCAGCCTGGTGAGTGTCCAGCAGAGGGAACTCAACCAGGGCTGTGACAAATGCACATAAACACATACATTAATCTTAGGTTAAAGTTAAGCAATCTACCTTCTATAGCTATTGCAATAGCTTAGTACCTCACTTTGCAGGTAGCCTACTCTTAGAAACAGAAATGGAATTACAGTGATGGCAGTGTGAATATGGTAAAGCTGGCTGAAATTTGCTGACAATCTTGGTCAATTTTGAATTTCAGGGGAAAAGTGGGAGAGAAACACTGGAAAAAATGTTCTCAAAATGTTTTCCCCCTTTCAACTAGCTATAATCTTAGGGTCTAGTTGAATAAAAGTTTCCGGTAGGAATATCATATATAGTGTAGGTGTGTTTATGGCTATGTGTGTATCAGAAAACATCTAGGTCCAGTCTCTTATTTTGCTAGTCTTTGTTCCTAGACAGGATTCCAAGGCTGGTGGTCAGCCGGGCTTGTTAGGCTGCTCTTGCCTTAGCTCTGGTCACATACATTGTTATCCTCTTGCTTCCTTTTTTGGTCTGGTCAGGAGTTATCTCAGAAATCCACAAACATCCCTCCTCCCACAATTTCAACCCTCTAGAATCATTTAAAATCCTTCAGAGAAAGGGAGATCTACTCTGGTGCCGTTCATTAAAGCTGGTTGGCAAATGGTAAATAAGTGCTGCAGTTTTTTCTTAAGTTTTCCATTTCTTTTTGATTAATATCTATGGTGTTTTTTTCAGTTTTCATTTTCTTGGTTTTTAGGGATCTTCCCCTTTTTCTCTCCCTTTTGTCCCTTTTCAGGGGCAAAATAGAAAAAAAAAAGGTGGGGGAGGAGAGTAAAGGGACAAAACAACCTAAACCAGAAAAAGCTGTTTTGACTTTTGTAAACCAAAACATTTTTGATTTTGTTGTTGTTGCTGCTGAAAGATTTAAATTTTGGAAAACTGGCCATTTTACAGCTAAAAAAAGTTACGCCTGGAAAGTTTTTAACAGTTGTGCTGTTAGCTATTCTTTAGCTTTCTCTCAAAACTGAGTTCTCAGAACTCAGAGCCAAATGGGTTATCAAATAAAAGCATTCTAGTTTTCTTCTTCTGTTGTAATATTTACCTGCTGCTCTTTCTTGTCTTACTGCATTAAAGTTAACTGTGGCCAATTTCCTTTTTGTTATTTCAGTCTTTACCTCTGACTGTCACACTCTTAAAAAATATAAGAATACCAGAGATATTTCCAGTACTGCTGCTGTCAGCAAATGAGATATCTACTCTCAGGCTATTACTATGTGGGCTGCACAGTATTAGCAAGTTAGGAAAGTGAATGAATAAATAAATGTTTAATATTAACAAATAGAAGGGAAACTTCGTTTGTTTTCATGCATCTTCTACAGTGATCCTACAGATGAGTACTGATGAAAGCTGATACTCTGGTGTGGCTTTTGTGATTCACATAAAATAAAGAATAATAGACAACACTCCAGACATGGAAGCATCAGCCTTGCCTCTCATGCCGTGAAATATAATTAATAATATTTCTAGCATTTACCTGTCTCTCTTTTGAAAACAGGTTGGTAATAATAAATATGACTCCTTAGGTGGTTCTAAAGAGAAAAAGTAAGGGTTAGGAAGTATATGAAAAGGGGGAATCAAATCAAGGGAGCACTAGATAATGTCAGTAAGGATGAAATAAAGCCATTACAAAAGGCCCTGAGTTTAGCGCTCAAGCCAGATCCAAATATTTCTAGTCCAAACCTGAACCCAGTGTTAAGGAGTATTACATGCCTCTAGCATCTGTAAATACTTGTAGTCTCCCGGAGAACTGTATGAAACATTTCAGATCAGTGGGAAAAGTGAAGAAATGTGCCTTTGCTGTCTTCAGTACCTGCAGAAAAATACATTTCCAGCTGGGTTAGTTTCACCAAGTGTGCCATAAAACAACTTATTTTTCCATCTGAAGACTCTTTATGATTCTTGGAATTGTAGTGCAAAATGCACAGCCCGCTTAGAGAGGAAGTTATAAAATACAGCTGGTTCCATCAGTCAATCTTGATCAGAATGTCGTTACCTACACCCTCACTAAAGGCTATTGTTGCGACAGGAAGTCCCTAGCAAGTTAAAAAAAATATATGGATACTCGAAGTTCAGTTTGTTAAAATGGACAAAAAGATTCCTAGTTTCTCTAGAGTTTTTCTGTTCATGTTATATCCTCAACTGCTGGAGATTAGCAGTAAAAGACTTTGTTATTGCTGCTGTGGGAAATAAAGGGGGTGCTGTGAAAATGTTAGCAGAGAAATTGGATCTAAGTCAGAAGAGCACTCCAGAAAGTGGGGAAAGAACACATAAAGAATAGAGCCAAAGATCGTCAAAATCCTTCCCTCTGATACAGCATGTATTGATTCTGAAATCTCTGCACGTGCTTCTGAGGACAACGTGGGCATATGGACAATACCAAAGACCTTAAAAGTGTGCAAACAAAATTAAATTTGTCAAAAATCCATACATTTACAGTTTGTTTAAAATGTTCAAAAATAGTCCATTTTGTGAAATCCACACAACCCATGACTTCAGTGTGTTACTCTGGGATATGAGCCTGCACCTTTTTTAAAAGGGGCTACAAGTTATTTGGTAAATAGCCATGGGTAATTCCCTATCACAGATATACTGGCTAGAGTGGAGTTCTTCAGGCCCTTGAAGGTGTGGCCATGACATTTGTACTTGATGTGGTGGACTGGGTGGGAGCCAATGGAGGGATTCATAGAGATGGTTGATAGTGGTGACGTGGAAAGAGGCTATGCAACTTCATATTGACCACTGGATCCATTTCATGTTCCCAACTTACAATTTGGAGAACTATTTTGCTCTACAGCACAAGAACTTGGAACTGTTGACCAACAATTGTAATTCTACAGCTGAGCATCCCACTTAATAAGTATCTTGAATACAGGACTGATACTCTTTCTTATGTTCCATTGGGATATTGTACATGATTGAGTTATTGATTCTTGACTTACCTTAGTGGTGGTGGTGGTTTTTTTTCAATTTTATGTTTTTGTTCTGATAAATATAATAGATCTATTGAACAACAATGGAAGTAATGAACAAAGGCCTAGAAAAAATGTGTATGGATGAAATTCATCCCTTTTCAGAGAGCCAGCAAAAGGCCTGAGCACCACTGAAGTTGTTTGCCTTAGCAGGCCTACAATATTTTAAGCATAGACAATAACTGTACTTTTCTGTTGTACCACACCTAACATATGGAGCTCTAATCAGGGCCTCTGAGTGCTACTGTAATATAAATAAATAACAGTGGTGTTTAGGCTTTGCTCTGGCCCTCTTCACTGGGGTGAGTTTCACCCTGTATGTATTGGCACTGGGGGCATGAGCAAGAGTCATATTGCTAAACATGCCGTGGTGGGGATAAATTTTTTTCAGGGAAAAGGCACTGCATGCATGGGAAAAATCTCCTTTAAGAGCCTACTTGCCAGTGTGTCATAGGGAAGCATCTAACAACGAGGAACAGGTCAGAGTGAGGAAAAATGAGTCACAGAAGCAAGACAAGAGTAAGTTAGGGAAAGGCACCGAACTGCGTGTTGTAACCTCTATTATCTTTTTATTGTCATATCCACTTGTCACTGCACTAGATAATAAGGGAAGCTATGTGATGTATGGGGCAGTTGCTATAAGTAAGGTGGCACATAGCCAATGTGTCTATCAGATAACACAGCCCATTGCTGAATCAATCAGAAGGATGACACACTTACCGCAAGGAACGTCTTGTCAAAGATGGCTAGATTTCTAGTTCATGACCACTGTCCATCAATAAGTGGCATTTTCTGCTGTTTTGAAAAAGCCCTTACCATAGTGAATCTGAAGGAAAAGCTGTTTGACAAGGTTGCCATGTGCACTGCTGGACAGCACATTTGTCATAGTGACAGAGAGCCTTCACAAAAAAATAAAGACTCAGAGGGGCCTATCCTTCATTGTCTATATGGCTGAAACTGACGTGCAAAGACAGTAGCCAAAGCAACTTGGAACAACACAGAAAAATTCTTATGTTTAAGGCTTCCAACTTAATATTAGAGAATATTAGTGCGAAATGAAGATGAAGGTCCTTCACTATTAACTAGGAACAGATTGATGAAAAAGACCGGAATGGCTGACTACTCCCCACTCTTCTTCATAGACTTCTATACCCTCAACATGCTCTGGGAATGGGAGCTTGGTCTGCAGATGATGGATGTATAACATGGTTCACAACTAAATAAAGAACTTAGCAGAGGAAAATAGATCTCCCAGTGCCTTAATCACAAGACTAGGTTCAATTTCTTTTTCTGTCACAGGCTCTTTGTATGACCTTGGGCAAGCACCCTAGTCTCTCTCCTTCAATTTCAGTCTTCTGCTGGTATGTTGTATCCCTGTCTCCCTTGTAAACTCTTCAGGGCAGGGACTGTCCCCCACTAGATTTTTGCCTAGCACAATGGATCCCTGTGTTAGCCAAGACCTCAATCTGCTACTGTAATGCCAATAATGAATGGTGAAGGTTGTTGGTGGTAGTGGGCTCTGTGAGGGCATTGTCTCATTTTTCACTGTGTATATATAAAGTCTCTTAGCAAAATCATTTCTTAAAATTAGGTGGTGTATCACTGCTCTGACAACACGCATTTGTACCACTTACGTGTTGGATCCTGCCAATTTGGCCTCAGCTTTGTAAGAATGTTGACATTTATATGCAACACAGCTACCTCGCCCTCAACTCTGGGAGGAAGAGAAGACTTGCAGCAGTAGAGAAGTTGTCCTGCTTATTAAGAAGATTACTTTAGAAGCAGCAAAGCAGGCTAAAAACTCTGAGGTCATCTGACAGATTTCTGTCCTTCTGTTGTACAAAGACATCTCCCTGTAGTTGTACAGTCTGCCAAGGATGTACCTTTATTTAACTGAGGATGATCTTGCAACATCACTTGTGCCCTTGGTGACCACAAAACTCATTTGTTGCGATTCCCCCTTTTCAGGGCTGCACCACTGCTTGCATTTTGTTCAGAATGCACCAGTGTTTTTGCACATTGGCTTGACAGTTATGACATAGTCCTCTCACTCTGTATCTTTTATCTTGGATGGCTATAAAGTGTAATTTTTTTTTTGTTTTTACATTGGCACAGTTGGTTTATAAAGCCCTTGGCTGTATTTGAGGCTGACGCCTAGAACTGATATATATCTGTGCTCTAGAGACAGAATTTTGAAATGATCAGCCGCCACATTTGGGGCCAGATTTTCGGAACTGAGCTGTTTAGTAAGTGTCACAATGGGAGTTGCTGGGGGCTGATCGCACATTTATGTGCCTAAATGGAAACTGAGCTCTTTTGTAAATCTGGCCTCTGACACCAGCCACCATTTTAGGTAACTCATAGTTGTGGCACTGACTGGCAAATGACCATACCTTTGGGTGTGGAACTCATTCTCCCTAAATTCTGTTCCCTATTCTTAAATAGAAAAATCTTGCTTTTCTTTTGTTTGTTCATTTGAAGTTGTTTGCTTTGTTTTTATGATGACTCTTCTTGGTCTGAGAGAAGGTGGGTGAGGTAATATCTTTTACTGGACCAACTTCTGTTGGTGAGAGAGAAAAGCTTTTGAGCTACGCAGAGCTCTTTTTCGGGACCCACACTGATTACTTTTCCCCATCCCATCTCTCTCCCCATTCTGTTTCTGTCAGAGTGCCTGCTTGATTTGTTTCCCTTTTATAATTTTATGAGATTAGAGATTTATGTTCTTAATGTATTTTAATCTGGGATTTTCAAAGAAGCAGAGGGGAGTTAGGCATCCATTGATTTTCAATAGGAGTTTCAATAGGAGATGCTAAAGGTGCTACAGGAGCACTCAAGGCAGATAAGACCATTGCAGAGAAGCTAAATGAATTATTTGCATCTGTCTTCACTGCAGAGGATGTGAGGGAGATTTCCACATCCAAGCCGTTCTTTTTAAGTGATAAATCTGAGGAACTATCCCAGATTGAGGGGTCAGTAAAGGAAATTTTGGAACAAATTGATAAGTTAAACAGTAAAAAGTCACCAGGATCAAATGATATTCACCCAAGAGTTCTGAAAGAGCTGAAATGTGAAATTTGAAGAACTACTAACTGTGGTAGTAACCTATCACTTCTGTACCAGATAGCTGGAAGATAGATAATATGATACCGATTTTTTTAAACAGGCTCCATAGGCGATGCTGGCAATTCCAGGCCAGTAAGTCTAACTTCTGTATCAGGCTAATTGGTTGAAACTATAGTAGAGAACAGAATTATCAGATACGTAGCTGAACGTGATTTGTGGGGGAATCATGCCTCACCAATCTATTAGAATTCTTTGAGTGGGTCAATAAACATGTGGACAAGGGTTATCCAGTGGATATAGTGTACTTGGATTTTCAGTTCCCTCACCAAAAGCTCTTAATCAAAGTAAGATGTTATGGGAAGGTCCTCTCATGGATCAGTAGCTGATCAAAAGATAGGAATGAAAGGATAGGAATAAATGGTCAGTTTTCAGAATGGAGAGAAGTAAATATTGATGTACTGGGACCAGTTCTGTTCAACATATTCATAAATGATCTGGAAAATGGAATAAAGAACGAGGTTGCAAAATTTGCAGACAATACAAAATTACTCAGGATAGTTAAGTCCACAGCAGACTGCAAAGAGTTACAAAAGGATCTCACAGAATTGGGTGACTGGGCTACAAAATGGCAGATGAAATTCAATGTTGATAAATGCAAAGTAATGCACACTGTAAAACACAATCTCAACTATACATACAAAATTATGAGAGCTGTATCACTCAAGAAAGAGATCTTGGAGTTATTGTGGATAGCTCTCTGAAAACATCCACTCAATGTGCAGTGGGAGTCAGAAAGGCTAACAGAATGTTAGGCACCATTAGGAAAGGGATATAATAGGACAGTAAATATCATAATGCCACTCTATAAATCCATGGTACACCCACACCTTGAAAAGGCACAGAGAAAGGCAACAAAAATGATTAAGGGTATGGAAAAGCTTTCATATGAGGAAAGATTAAAAAGACTGGAACTTTTCAGCTTGCAAAAGAGAAGACTAAGGGGTGATATGAGAGAGGTCCATAAAACCATGAATGGTGTGGAGAAAGTGAATAAGGAAGTGACATTTATGTCCCTCATTACAGCACAAGAACCAAGGGGCACCCAATGAAATTAATAGGCATCAGGCTTAAAGCAAAAGGAAATACTTCTTCATACAACACAGTCAATGTATGGAACTCATTGCCAGGGGATGCTGTGAAGGCCAAAACTATAACAAGGTTAAAAAAAGATATAGATAAGTTTAGGTTTAGGAGGATAGGGCCGTCAATGGCTATTAGCCACGATGACCAGGGATTCAACCCCTTGCTCTCAGTGTTCCTAAGCTGTGACTGCCAGAATTTGGGAATGGACAGCAGGGGATGGATTACTTGATAATTGCCCTGTTCTGTTCATTCCCTCTGAAGCACTTGGCTTTGGCTACTACCTTTGGGTACGTCTATACTACAGAATTAGGTCGAATTTATAGAAGTCGATATTTTAAAACCCGAATTTATGGAATCGATTGTGTGTGTCCCCACACACAAGCGTTAAGACCATGAGGTCGATTGACTGTGTCCACAGTAGCAGGGCTAGCATCAACTTTCGGAGCATTGCATTGCGGGTAGCTATCCCACAGTTCCCGCAGTCTCCGCCGCCCATTGGGATTCTGGGTTGCGATCCCAAAGCCTGATGGGGCAGAAAACATTGTTGCTGGTGGTTCTGGGTACATGTCATCCCTCCCTCCCTCCCTCCCTCCGTGAAAGCAATATTTTTCGCGCCTTTTTTCCGGGGTTTCCGTGTTTGCTACGGAAGCCTGCTCAGCTCACAATTACCGTACATCTCCAGCGTATGCCTGGACATTAGGTCTAGTGGGGATTCAGTCACACTATAATACGGGCAGAGGGATAGCTCAGCGTTCTGAGCGTTGGCCCGCTAAACCCCGGGGTTGCGAGTTCAATCCTTAAGGGGGCCATTCCGCCTGAGGCTGGTAGTCGCGGGACTACACAGCAGAAGCTCCTTGCCTTCTAGCTGCAGATGGTGCAATATGCCATAAGTGGTCGCGGGACCATACAGCAGAAGCTCCTTGCCTTCTCGCAGCAGATTGTACAATATAATTGGTATTCGTGTGCTCCTGGCCGGCGGCCTATGGTGTGGCTGGCCGGGGGCGCTTGGACATAAATGGGAGTGACCAGAGTGACTCTAGTCATTCTCTTTTTTTACGTTTTGTTTAAGGGAGATTCAGTACTGCCTGGAACACGGGCAGAGGGATAGCTCAGCGGTCTGAGCGTTGGCCCGCTAAACCCGGGGTTGCGAGTTCAATCCTTGAGGGGGCCAGGAGCTGATGATGGATATCAAGCATATTGTACCATCTGCTGCTAGAAGGGAAGGCGCCTCCTTGCTCACCGCATATTGTACCATCTGCAGCTAGAAGGAAATGAGCCTAACCCTTGCTCCCCCCTCCCTCCGTGAAAGCAACTGAGGGGGGAGCAAAAAATCCTTTCGCGCCTTTTTTCATATGGGCGCCATATTGCTGACTCCATTGTTATCCACCCGCTGCTTCTGCTGCCACTCTGCTGTCCTGCAAACAGCATACCAGGGAAAGCATGGAGCACGATCAGATCACCGCGGCTGTTCTCGCCGTTATGAACACCACGCGCATTGTCCAGGAGTATATGCAGAACGAGAACCAGGAGCTGCTAGAGCTACAGCAGGCAAGGAGGCGACAGCAGCGCCCTGAGGACAGTGATGAGGACATGGACACAGACCTCTCTCAAAAAAGGCCCCCCCGCAAGGTGGACATCATGGTGTTAATGGGGCTTGTTGATACAGTGGAACGCCGATTCTGGGCCCGGGAAACAAGCACAGACTGGTGGGACCACATAGTGCTGCAGGTCTGGGAGGAATCCCAGTGGCTGCGAAACTTTCGCATGCATAAGGGCACTTTCATGGAACTTTGTGAGTTGCTTTCCCCTGCCCTGAAGCGCCAGAACACCAAGATGAGAGCAGCCCTCACAGTACAGAAGCGACTGGCGATAGCCCTGTGGAAGCTTGCAACGCCAGACAGCTACCGGTCAGTCGCGAATCAATTCGGAGTGGGAAAATCTACAGTGGGGGCTGTTGTGATGGAAGTAGCCAGGGCGATCACCAAGCTGCTGGTACCAAGGGTTGTGAGTCTGGGAAATGTGCAGCTCATACTGGATGGCTTTGCAGCAATGGGGTTCCCGAACTGTGGTGGGGCGATAGACGGACCCCATATCCCTATCTTGGCACCGGACCACCAAGCCAGCGAGTACATAAACCGAAAGGGTTACTTTTCAATAGTGCTGCAAGCACTGGTGGATCACAAGGAACGTTTCACCAACATCAACGTGGGATGGCCGGGAAAGGTACATGACGCTCGCATCTTCAGGAACTCTGGTCTGTTTCGGCTGCTGCAGCAAGGGACTTTCTTCCCAGACCAGAAAATAACTGTTGGGGATGTTGAGATGCCTATAGTTATCCTTGGGGACCCAGCCTACCCCTTAATGCCATGGCTCATGAAGCCATACACAGGTAGCCTGGACAGTAGTCAGGACCTTTTCAACTATAGGCTGAGCAAGTGCAGAATGGTGGTGGAATGTGCATTTGGTCGTTTAAAAGCTCGCTGGCGAAGTGTATTGACTAGGTTAGATCTCAGCGAAAACAATATTCCCATTATTATTACTGCTTGCTGTGCGCTCCACAATATCTGTGAGAGTAAGGGGGAGATGTTTATGGCGGGGTGGGAGGTTGAGGCAAATCGCCTGGCCACTGGTTATGCGCAGCCAGACACCAGGGCTATTACAAGAGTACAGCAGGGTGCGTTGCGCATCAGGGAAGCTTTGAAAACCAGTTTCATGAATGGCCAGGATGCTGTGTGAAAGTTCTGTTTTCCCCTGTAATGAAAAGCCCCGCCCCTTCATTCACTCTACTTCCCTTTACCCAAACCGCCCTGCCCTCCCCCCCTCGATCACCGCTCGCAGAGGAAATAAAGTCATTGTTGCTTAAAAATCATGCATTCTTTATTAATTCGTAAAACAAAGAGGGGGAACTATGGGGCTAACTGCCACAGTCTCCCGGGATAGCTGGTGGAGGAAGGGAAGCACCAGGATGGGTGGTGGAGGAGGGGATGAGGGAAGGACAAGGACACACAGCACTTTAAAACTTATTGAATGCCAGCCCTTTCTTGCTTGGACTGTTCTCTTGACTTGAGTGGTTGGGTGCACGGAGGCCGCCCAAACGCGTTCTTGGGCGTCTCGGGGATGAGGTTATGGGACTCGGGAAGGAGGGCTGTTGGTTGCACAGGGGCTGTAGCGGCGGTCTGGGCTCAGGCGGCCTTTCCTGAACCCTACGCCTTTCCTCAGCCATAAGCCGGAGGATTTCCGTTTGATCCTCCAGTAGCCTCAGAATTGCATCCTGCCTTCTCTCTGCACGCTGACGCCACCTACTCTCTTCATCCCGCCGCTGTCTCTCTTCATCCCGCCAGTCATTGTCTTCAGCACGCCACCTGTCCGCACGATCAAATTCTGCCTTCCTGGACTCCGACAGTGTCTGCCTCCACGCATTCTGCTGGGCAGCTTCAGTGTGGGAGGATTCCATGAGTTCTGAGAACATATCGTCTCGATTCCTTTTTTTTTTACTTCTAATCTTCGCTAGCCTCTGGGACGGTGATGAAAGGGGTGGCGTTGAAACATTTGCAGCTGCGGGAGGAAACAAACGGGAGAGGAGTAGTTTAAAAGACATATTAGAGAACAATGCTCCAAACATTACATATCACATATGCATTTGGTCCAAGGTTGCACTTTGCCTGTTATATTGAGGGTCTGCCGGTTTGGTGTGAGATCACACAAGCAGGTCCGGCGGGCAACAGAATTCGGCTTGCAGGCAGCCATGGTAAGCCACAGTCTATAGGCTTCTTTAACCTTCATAACATGTGGGAATGTTTTCAAACAGCAACCCCCTCATTTCCCATAACAAACAGCCTTTGGGCTGGCAATTTAAAACTGGTTGGCAATTGAAAAGGGAGGGGCGGCGGTTTTCGGGTTAACGTGCAGCGCGAACCTAATCGACACCCCCCCACACACACACACACACAAGACACACATCCAAGATGTTCGCTGTTCCCCCTCCCCCCACCGCGTGGGTCACAGCGGGGAAGATTTCCGTTCAGCCACAGGCAAACAGCCCAGCAGGGACGAAGCCCCTCTGAATACCCCCTTAATAAAATTCCCCTATTTCAACCAGGTGACCATGAATGATATCACTCTTCTGAGGATAACACAGACAGATAAAGAACGGATGTTGCTTGAATGCCAGCAAACACCGGGACCATACGCCGCCATGCTTTGCAAAGCAATGATTCCAGACTACGTGCTACTGGCCTGGCGTGGTAGAGTGTGTTACCACGGAGCACAGGATAAGGCTGCCCTCCCCAGAAACCTTTTGCACAGGCTTTGGGAGTACATCCAGGAGATCTTTCTGGAGATGTCCCCGGAGGATTTCTGCTCCATCCCCGAACATGTTAACAGAGTTTTCCAGTAGCTGTAGCTGTACTGGCCGCGAATTGATCATTAAACACGCTTGCTTATAAAACATGTATTAATTAACAGAGGTACACTCACCAGAGGCACCAGAGGTCCCTTCTCCTGCATCGAGCACGCCTTGGGTGGGTTCGTAGGGTACTGGCTCCAGGGTGACAAAGAGTTCCTGGCTGTCGGGGAAAAGGGCTTCTCCACTTCCTTGCTGTGTCTGGGCGCTATTTTCAGCATCATTATCATCATCATGCTCCTCTGTGGTTTCTGATGATCCACATACGGAGTCATACCACATGGGTGGGTCAGTGCTGGCTGCACCTCCTAGAATGGCATGCAGCTCATCATAGAAGCGGCATGTCTGGGGCTCTGACCCAGAGCGTTTGTTTGCATCTCTGGTTTTTTGGTAGGCTTGCCTGAGCTCCTTAATTTTCACGCGGCACTGTTGCGCGTCCCTGTTGTAGCCTCTGTCCTGCATGCCCTTGGAGACTTTGGCATATGTATTGGCGTTTCTTCTTTTGGACCGTAGCTCTGCTAGCACGGTTTCGTCTCCCCATACAGCGATCAGATCGCGTACTTCACCATCGGTCCATGCTGGAGCTCGTCTTCGGTTCTGGGACTCCATCATGGTCACCTCTGCTGATGAGATCTGCGCTCACCTGCAGCTCACCACGCTGGCCAAACAGGAAATGAAATTCAAAAGTTCGCGGGGCTTTTCCTGTCTACCTGGGCGGAGCATTGGAGCTCAGACTGCTGTCCAGAGCAGTCAAATGTTGCACTGTGGGATAGATCCAGGAGGCCAATACCGTCGAATTGCGTCCTCACTAGCCTACATCGATTCGGCAATATCGATTTAAGCGCTAATCCCCTCGTTGGGGGTGGAGTGGCGAGATCGATTTTAAGAGCCCTAGAAGTCGATGTTAAGGGCTTCGTCGTGTGGACGGGCACACGGATCAATCGAAATAACGCTAATAAATTCGACCTAAACTCGTAGTGTAGACCAGGGCTTTGTAAGTAGTTTACTACAAACTTCAAAGAGAAATAAAGACAACGATTTTACTACACCACAAGCTTCATCTAAATGTTAAAATTCTCTTTTGATCTCTGAATCAATAGAATATAGTAATGGAACATTACAATCAGGAACTGAAGTTTTAGCATTTACAAGCTAATTAGATCACATTGTTGAACCTCTAGTCTATTTAACATAGCTTTGCTAACTATCTACAAGGAATGGCCCTGTTTACCATTTAAGTACTTTTCTAATATGTCCTTAAAGATTGCTTTTAGTTCAACCAGCTTCCTGGTTGCTTAACCCTCACTGGCTCAGCGTCACACAAGTATTTCAGATATCTTCACACAGGTGTTTATTATAAGCATGCTTTCAGTGATTCTGGGGCCAGTGTAAATGACCAGAGGACATGTTTGTTTACTACTGTTGTCAAACTAGTGACATTCATGAGAATGAGCACTCACCTTTCACCTTTACAAGTCATCATTAGCTAATTTAGTATACCGAGCCAAGTGAAACAGGTAATGACAATGAGGAAAATACAGAAAGGTTATTTTGTCACAAGAACTTCTAATATTGAGACGAGAAGGTTCGTAGGATGCAGAACTGTACATTATAATCCTGAAATCTGACCTAAATTAAACATGGTGTGACTTGCCTTTTACACATGAATGCCCATCAATCCACAGGCAGAAGACGTGCATTTGCTTTTAATGCTTCACTGTGTTGTGACTACAATGAAAATTACCATAACTATATTTCAACATCTGGTGATTAAAACTCTGTCATCTAAGTGGATGTTTGTTGTCTGAAAAATGCACAGCTTTGTGAGCTTCCACAGCTGGATTGCTATGGTGACATTTCCATTATAGCTACGGTCTTTTGTGACTTTTTAGTTTCACTGTGAACATTTGGCAAAAGCAAAAGCGGCAAGTTTTACATGTCGCTATTTCTTAGCCCTGGTATCTAACACGACTTTACAATGAACTGCACCAGTCATTTCTTATTCATGATGGGTCTAATCTTTCCTAACCATTTTGCATGGTTTTCTTCTTTAATTTTTTTGCCTTTTAATATTTGTACTGCCCCATCCACCAGTGGGAAAATAGTGGGGAAATTTATCACCTTCGAAATTATATTAACTGCTTGTTATTACGGTTATTCATTAATAACTATTTGTATTGTGGTAGCATCTAGAGCACCAGTCATGGATTAGGTGCTAATTAATGCATAACAAAATGATGGTCCCTCCCTTGAAGACTTGCAGTATGTTTTTTACCATAAGCCAAACTCCCCTTTGTGTTCTGCATTAGCTCTCAACTAAGGGCAGATCTTCAGGAATGCTCAGGACCCACAACCAAAATTGAAGTCTGTGGGAGCTGAGGCTATTCTGACGCCATTGTGCTTTTTTCTGGGGCCAGATCCCACCCTCCTTACGCAGGCCCAAACTCACTGCCCATGTCTTATAGACTCATAGACTCATAGACTTTAAGGTCAGAAGGGACCATTATGATCATCTAGTCTGACCTCCTGCACAATGCAGGCCACAGAATCTCACCCACCCACTCCTGGAATAATCCTCTCACCTATGTCTCAGCTATTGAAGTCCTCAAATCATGGTTTAAAGACTTCAAGATGCAGATAATCCTCCGGTAAGTGACCCGTGCCCCATGCTGCAGAGGAAGGCAAAAAACCTCCAGGGCCTCTGCCAATCTACCCTGGAGGAAAATTCCTTCCTGACCCCAAATATGGCGATCAGCTGAACCCCGAGCACTTCTTTGAAGTGGTGCAAGTTCGCAGGAGTAAGTCAGAACTGAATGATGTCAGTTCTACCAAAAGATTTGCAGTCAGCAGAGCTTTCTGAAGTTGCAGGAATGTAGCTAGGATAGCTAAAGCTTGTGGTGGAGTGAGATGGTGCCTAGAATACTGGGTACAGTTCTAGCGCCTCACTTCGAGAAAGGGATGAATTAGAGTGAATTCGGAGAAAAACAAAAACAATTATTAAAGGGCTGGAGGAAGTTACTGAAGTGTACACATTGGAGGATAGATATGTGCATAGTACCTTGGTGAAAGGGTGTCCAAGGAGGGTAAAAAAAGGAAAGATATAGAAATCTATAAGGAATAGGAGGGGTATAGGAATAAGGAGGTGATTTTACCTCTGTATTGGAGAGGCTGACCGTGATCCTGTTCTGTCCAGTCCAGTTCTGGTGTCCACATTTTAAAACTAATGTTGAAAAATTGGAGAGCATGCAGTAAAGAGCTACTAAAATCATTTGAGGCTGGAAAAGTGCCTTATAATGACAGACTTAAAAGCTCAATCTGTTCAGTTCATATAAAGAACGTCAAAAGGTGACTTGATTATGGTGTCTAAATACCTACACAGGGAGTAGTGGGTACTAATGGGCTCTTTAATGTAGTGAAGAAAAGCAAAACAAAAACCAGCCATTGGAAGTTAAAGCCAGACAGATTCAAATGGGAAATAAGGTGCTTATTTAAGCAGCAAAGGTGATTAACCATTGGAACAAACTACAAGAGATGGAGAATACACCATGTCCCCTGGACGTCTTTAAAAACCTGGATGTCTTTCTAGAAGCTCTGCTTTAGTGATACACAAGTTACTGGGCTCAATAGAAGGGTTACTGGATGACATTCTCTGGCATTTGTTATACAGGAGGTAAGATTAGATGATCTATGGTCCTTTAAACTCTTTTAATGTATAACAATATGATCAGTGTTATTGTTTATGGCAGTCCAAATAGGGGCAGTAAAAATTGGAATATTAGGATGAAACTGTTCAAAAGGAAATTTAGATTTAATACTAAGACAAATGGTGAGACAGATTATAGAACTGTCTTCCACAGGCAGTTATGGAAACTCAGTGTCTTAAAATATTTAAAAATTGGCTAGCCAAGGCATGGTAGATTGTACAATATATGTCATACTAACAGTATGGGTCTTTGGGCTTCTCTGGTTACTAGACTATGGATAGCGCTTGGAGACCAACAGATGGAACAGAGTCGGTCCTTTAGCTTAAGGAATGGAGTCATATTTTCACATCTAGGAGGCCTAGGTTCAATCTCTGTAGATGACCCAATCAGATGTGTTCTTACATACCTGATCACTGACTCGCTGATTATTTGACCTAGATGAGTTTCCTCTAGCTCCACATTCTAATCTCCCACTCTGCAACTTTGATTTTCTTGGCACTGTGGCTGATTTTACACTTGTGAAAAGAGATCAGAATCAGGATCTATTTGTCCTCACTGCCACTCAGGAACCACAAGCCAGTATAAATCTACAATGAAGTTTGTTATAATATGCTATAAAATTCTAATGGCCCACTCAGTGACCTCACAACAGTGTAACTCTACTGAGGAGTATAAAAATATTGCTCGAGTATGCGGGGGTGTAATCAGGAAGGCAAGCCACAATCCATGTGAAGGGTAACAAAAAGGGTTTCTACAGGTATGTTAGCAACAAGAAGAAGGTCAGGGAAAGTGTGGGACCCTTACTGAATCGTGGAGGCAACATAGTGACAGATGATGTGGAAAAAGCTGAAGTACTCAAAGCTTTTTTGCTTTGGTCTTCACAGATAAGGTCAACTCACAGACTGCTGCACTGGGTAGCACAGTATGGGGAGGAGGTGAGCAGCCCTCAGTGGTGAAAAAACAGGTTAAGGACTATTTAGAAAACTGGACATGCACAAGCCCATGGGACCAGATTTAATGCATCCGAGGGTGCTGAGGGAGTTGGCTGATGTGATTGCAGAGACATTGGCCATTGTCTTTGAAAACTCATGGTGATTGGGGAGGTCCTGGATGATTGGAAAAGAGCAAATATAGTGCCCATCTTTAAAAAATGGAAGAAGGAGAACCCGGGGAACTACAGATCGGTCAGCCTCACTTCTGTCCCTGGAAAAATCATGGAGCAGGTCCTCAAGGAATCCATTTTGAAGCATTTGGAGGAGAGGAAGGTGATCAAGAACAGTCAGCATGGATTCGCCAGGGGCAAGTCATGCCTGATCAATCTGAGTGCCTTCTATGATGAGATAACTGGCTCTGTGGATATGCGGAAAATGGTGGGCATGATATACGGGGCCAGCGCTAACTTTTTTGCCGCCCCAAGCAAAAACAAAACAAAACCAAGCACCGCACTGCCAAAACAAAAAACCAACAACCCTGAGCACTGCCCCGCCAAAACAACACCCCTCCGAGTGCCGCCCTGCTGAAACAAAAGAAAAAACCCTGAGCGCCACCCTGCTGAAACAAACCCCCCCCAAGCGCCGCCCCACCGAAACAAAAACAAAAAAAACAACCCCACCTGAGCGCCGACCTGCCAAAGTAAAAAACAAAACAAAAACCCCAAGCGCTGCCCCACCACCCCAAGATTGGCTGCCCCTTAGAAGGTGCCACCCCAAGCACGTGCTTGGTCGGCTAGTGCCTGGAGCTGGCCCTGGTGATATATCTTGACTTTAGCAAATCTTTTGATATGGTCTCCCATAATATTCTTGCCAGCAAGTTTAAAAAAAAGTATGGATTGGACGAATAGACTATCAGGTGGATAGAAAGCTGGGTAGATCATCAGGCTCAACAGGTAGTGATCAATGGCTCAATGTCTAGTTGGCAGCCGGTATCAAGCGGAGTGCCCTAGGGGGTCTGTTCTGGGGCCGGTTTTGTTTAACATCTTCATTAATGATCTGGATGATGGGATGGATTGCACCCTCACCAAGTTCATGGATGACACTAAGCTTGGGGGAGAGGTACATATGTTGGCAGGTACAGATAGGATCCAGAGTGACCTAGACAAATTGGAGGATTGGGCCAAAAGAAATCTGATGAGGTTTAACAAGGACAAGTATAGAGTCCTGCGCTTAGGACACAAAAATCCCACGCACTGCTATGGGCTGGGGACTGACTGGCTAAGTGGCAGTTCCGCAGAAAAGGACCTGGGAATTACAGTGTACGACAAGTTGGATATGAGTCAACAGTGTGCCTTTGTTGCCAAGAAGGCTAACGACATATTGGGCTGCATTAGTAGAAGCGTTGCCAGCAGATCGAGGGAAGTGATTATCCCCCTCTATTTGGCACTGGTGAGGCCACATCTGGAGTATTGCATCCAGTTTTGGGCCCCCACTACAGAAGGGATGTGGAAAAATTGGAGAGAGTCCAGTGGAGAGCAACTAAAATGATTAGGGGGCTGGATCACCTGATTTATGAGGAGAGGCTGAGGGAACTGGGCTTATTTAGTCTGTAGAAGATAAGAGTGAGGGGGGATTTGATAGCAGCCTTCAACTACCTGAAGGGGGGTTCCAAAGAGGATGGAGCTAGGCTGTTCTCAGTGATGGCAGATGACAGAACAAGGAGCAATGGTCTCAAGCTGAAGTGGGGGAGGTCTAGGTTGGATATTAGGAAAAAAATATTTCACTAGGGGGGTGGTGAAGCACTGGAATGGGTTACTAGGCAGGTGGTGGAATCTCCATCCTTAGAGATGTTTAAGACCTGGCTTGACAAAGCTCTGGCTGGGATGATTTAGTAGGGGTTGGTCCTGCTTTGAGAAAGGGGTTGGACTAGATGACCTCCTGAGGTCTCTTCCAACCCTAATCTTCTATGATTCTGTGATGCTAGTGGATTTACTCCAGACATTGTGGTTCTGAAAGCACAGAGAACTGGAGAGAGAGGGAGAGAGAGAGAGAGACCAAAATGCAGGTGAGTGTAAATCTACCTGTGGTGAATGGCCTACATCAGGAGGTTAAGATAAGGGTGCCAGCCCTCCAGGATTGTCCTGGAGTCTCCAGGAATTGAAGATTAATCTTTAATTAAAGATTATGTCATATGATGAAACCTCGAAGAATATGTCCAACCAAAATTGGCAACTCTAGGTTGAGAGGGTGTTAAGAATTTGAGTATTCCACATTTGGAGCATTTCAGAAAAAAATTATTATGAAGGACATTTTCAAAAAGAATGAAAAAGCTGTAAGCATAGAGAGGAAAACAGGTCAAAATATTTTATAATTACCATGTGTGATGGGTCATCCACCCCACACTGACCTATATGGGGCCCTAGGGAGCCTGCACAGAAAGAAGCCAATAGGAGAGGGGCTGTGAGGAGCAGCCAGTCGGGGTCGGGCAGGCCCCTATAAGAAGAGCTGCGGGGCAGAGCAGGTTTAGTTGCTCCCTGGAGCTCATGGCAGGACGACTGGTTGCCTTGTAGGAGGAATAAAGCTAGCACCCTGGACAGAGCATTGTTGGGCAGGATCAGGGGAGTGAAAGTGAGCTCCTGGCTGGCTGCTAAGAATAGTATGCTGAGGCCCTGAGTCAAGGGCAAAGAATGTGTGGGGAAGTGGCCCAGGGAAATAGACTGAGAGGTTGCATGGGATGCAGCATGTGGCTGCCGTCTACAGGGTCCCTGGGTTGGAACCCAGAGTAGTGGGTGGACCTGGGTCTCCTTGCCCCCACTCGCAACTCAGGAAGTGGCCAGACTGTCGGACTGCAGTATTGTCTCCTGGAAGTGGGGGCTCAGAAAGTGGCACAGCTGGAGGGCTGTGTCCTGAAGAGGATGCCATGGTCCTTGGAGTGACACAGGTCCAGGAACAGAAGTGATGGTGGGCAAGACACCACCGAGAGTCGGCATACCAACCTGTGGTGTTGATCTGCAAGATGACCAGCAGGAGGTGCTAGCGTGGTGAGTCACACCCCGTCATACCATGTAAAAGGGACTGATAATTGTGCAGAGTTCTCTTATAGCAGCATTAATGCTGTAGCTGAACTGCTTGCAGTTAATATAATAGAATGAATGCAGAAGAAATAGAAGGAAAAGATGTTGCACTGCAAGCAATTTTTAAACATTTTTGATCTTACGTAGACAATAAATAAGGTGATAAAATAATTATTTAAATTAAGGAAAAAAGAACACTAATGAAACAATCAGTGGTGAGAACAAGTACAATATGTCAATGTTGGGTAGCTCTTTGTTTTGTTTTGTTAAATTTATTCTTACAGCATTTTCTAAAGTTAGATTACACAATTTAGTGTAACACCTATGGCCCCAAATGTTCTAACACATATACATGAACATCTCATTAAGGAGATTATTCACATACTTGAAGTTACTAACATGTTTAAAATTAAGCACATGGATAAGTGTTTGTAATATTGGGGCCAAAGCTTGTTTTAACAACTTCTGGAAAGGAAGGAAAATAGAGTAATATAATTAATGGTGCTCCAAAGCATGCAGCTCCAAAGGTGATCTCAAAGACACAGCATGAAATCAAATCACCAGTTATAATTAATCACCAGCCCCTCTAAAATGATGAATAAATTTGAGACTATTGAAATTTGGTTTTGCTATGAAACTGTTACTAACAAAACCCAAAGATCCAGCTGTAATTAGGAACACACCACTCAAATGAGTACTAGGGAACTCTGAGAAAGAAAACAAGTTGGCTGTAATTGTGTGCATTTTAACAAGCAATCCTTCTCTGACATAAGATTTTTCAGGATTTGTAGTTGATGGGCCAGTTTTCCAGAGGGTAGAAATCGGTGTAACTGAAATGAATTGCCATCAGTAGAGATCTGAGATCTGACTCATATTATAAAACCACTTATTAAACTGTACATCTCTGAAGTGCTTTTCTTTACATGAGAAAATATTTTAGTGGTGATATCATTTCTCGTTCACTTTAGAAAGCTGATAAAGATTGCTTTAAATTGTGCTGATGAAATAATGTTAATAGAAAATAATAATAAAGTAGATACATTCTCACTAATATGGAACTCAATAGTTTGGAAGAAAAGTCAAGTACTCTTTAGGCTACACAGATATTGCTTAATATTCATGGAATTTTATGGATAGTTCTAGTCGCTGGAGAGCTACTGTATTTTTCCAGTCATGTGCTAGAAACATAATGAATTCCTTTTAATATAACAGATATTGGTGATGTGGCTGAGGAATCTGGAATGGTCCAGATCTGTAAGACTGACTTCGTCGTGTACTGCTAAGAGAAGCACAGGTGTGTTTCCTGGCACGTCCTAAAATGCTCTCCATTTGAGTATTCATCAGAAAACTCCAATCCAGATGCATGTTCATTCTGGCAGCAGTGAGGCGATTATGCATTAGAGTTATTTCTTCTGAGTCTGCAATCTGAAAGGTCAGCAACCTCTATCTTTTAGGTTGCTGTTTTCTTATCTTATTGGAGAGAGACACTTTTCGCTCCAGCTGGTGTTAGCCTACAATCTGACACCAGTGGTGTGCCAGTATTGTTTATTTCTCATAAGACAATTATTGCAAGATAAGGAAATGATCTTTTTTGTTCATTTTTATGAACACCTATTGGACTGGGCTGGGCTAACCCTCTTCCTCCCCCCCAAAAAATTCTAAATTTTCTGGTATTGGTAAATTACTTTGGAGAATTGCAAGAACTTTCTAAAATCACTGTATTAATATACCTCCCCTTCAGTTCCAGCTGCATTCAGGACTGTAACATATCTGAGAAATCAAATCCGGTACAAGGATTGTCCATGCTCGAGCCCTCCACTTAGGCTCAGGATGGGAATAGGGTGGTTTGCCGAGCCACTCCTTTATATTTGCAGCAAAACAAAGGTACAGGTGATAGTATTAAAGCTAATTGAAAAATGGAAGGAAGGGGGAGATCATGAGCATGTCATAAAAATCTCCCCCCACCTTCCATGTTTTTGTCAACAATTCAGCAAAATTTTGAATTAAAAAAAACACACCTCATCTCTCTCTCGGCCATACAGCAACAGCTATGGCCAGAAGAGGTGCTCATGCTGGATTTCCCCTTCTTCTAAAAGAGAGGGAGGTTTCTATGAGATCTCTGGAACTTGCTCCTAGACACTGTCTGAAACAACCCAAATCTGGTGACCTTCTAGTTATGCTGCAAAAGATACCTCTTCAATACAGTTCTTGAAGAAGGCTGAGGGTATGTTTCCTGGAATGATGAAGGGGTGCAAAGGAACTTTTTGGAAGGAGGTTGGCTGGCAGTGGGCCTGTCTGAATGATTGTTTTAATGCTGCTGGGGTTATGCTGTAATATTTACATTAGTGCAAGTAAGGTGAAATGGCCCCATTACATTCAATGGGAGTTCTGCACCTAGAGCCATAAATAGGCATTGTTTTGATTATTTATATCAACATTTAAAAAATATTGACTGTTGTGATGGTGTACCCCATAAAGCTTTATGGGGAGATGCTTATAAATGTATATATGTAACTAGAATATGTTTTATGCTACATGTGCCATGTAACATATCTCTGTGAAAGTTATGACCTACTGAATTTATTCCTCCTGTTTGTATGCATGTATCATTGTTGTAGTTGGAGTTATGAAGATTGGTTTTATATTTGCTGGTTTTGTACATAGCCTTTGTAAGTGCATGGGATCATGTTTGGAGAAAAGAATGTGCCTGTTAAGTACGAACACTTAACAGACAAAAGAAGTTGCAGACCCCAATCCACATCGGGGCCTGGTCAAGAATGCAACTGGTCGGACTGGTTACTGAGGGGTGCATGGACATGTGACTTGCCCATGTGATCCCAAAACTCCATGGCAACTGGATCCTACACAGGGAGTGGGGGAAAGGCTATAAAAGCCCTTGGAAGACCCTTCCATTTTGGTCTTCAGCTGGCTAAAGAAAGAAGCTCTCCACCCCCCAAGGACATACCTGAGAGAGACTGAACAAAGGACAGAGACAATAGGGGGTGTGAGTGACTGCTGGACCCAGGCTAGAAGCTTTACAGCCTGTGAAAGAAAGAAAGCTGGAGCCGGTGAGGTTTTGATATCTGTGTGAAGTTTGATTAGACATAGACCTGCGTGTTTTATTTTATTTTACTTAGTAATTCAATTTGTTCTGTCTGTCACTACTTGGAATCACCTAAATCCTACTTTCTGTACTTATTAAAATCACTTTTTACTCATTACATTTCCTGGTGTACGAGTTGGTACCCGGGGGGAGGGGGGGGGCAAACAGTTGTGCATATCTTTCTATCTTTGAAATAGAAGGCGAACTATTTATGAGTTTGCCCTGTATAAGCGTTATACAGGGTAAAACGGATTTATTAAGGGTTTGAACCTCCTTGGGAGTTGGACACCTGGGTGTCAAAGGCAAGAGCGCTTCCAGGAGCCTTACAGTTGTGAGTGGACTTGGTTCGGACCTGGGTCTGTGTTTGCAGCAGATCAGTGGAATCTGGCTCAAAACAGACAGGATTCGGGAGTCCCAAGCTGGAAAAGGCCTGGAAGCAGGGGCAGAAGTAGCCTTGGCACACCAGGTGGCAGCACCAAGCAGGTCTCTGTGACCCCAACCCATCACAACTGTACAAGCAACAGTGTCAGTGTCTCTAGATTTTGAACAAGAGGAGGAGAATCCTAATGCCATTTTTTGCTCCCCTTCTTTTCTCTCCCAGTCAAATCTTTATTTTCTGTCCTCTCCTGATTTTATTTTTTTTCCCTTCTAAACTTTTGTTCTGCTGTCATGCAGTCTGTGATGGGGTGTCCACCCAAGACAAGGCAGAGCAGGTTAAATTAATGCAATAACCTGAGAGGCTGCACTTAGGAGAGAGCCAGGGATTGAAAGGCTGATTGATGATGGAGCCCAGCTGAGAAAGAACAAGAGGGACAGGGATGAAGCCAGGAAAATGGCAGCAGAAAGGGGCTGCAGGGGAAGTAGTGTGCAGGCCCTCCCTGGGAGAAGGAAGGTGTGTTTGGGGCTATGGAGGTAAGTAGTCTGAAGTTACTGTGTGGGAGTGGGGAGTTTGGGCTGATAACCCAAGGAAGAGGAAGCCAGAAGATGTCGGAAGGAGTCCAGGGAAATAGCAAAAGGTCTGGACTTGAACCCAGAGTAGAGGGCAGACCTGGGTTCTCTTAGCAGCCCCTGGAGAGGTGGAACTGTCTTGGATATGAAGGGAAGACTGCTATTGTTGTTAGAGAGACTTTGACACCCTGGAAAGAGTGGACTATGGTGACCTGGCTGGAGGGCCAAGACATGAAGAGGGAGCACCCTGAGTCGCAGAGACAGAAAGAGAGATAGACGGACAGACAGCAGCATGTATGAATGAGCAGTAGAAGGGGGCATTGGACCTGGAAAGCGCTAATCCCCAGAGCAGCCAGGAGGAGGTGCCCTAGTAGTGAGTGAATCCTGTGACACAGTCACATCTCTCCTTTCTTACTGTGTTTGCATATTGGCCAGCACAAAGGGGCGATAGTGCTACATAATACAAATAAATAATAGGGATATTTGAATTTATTTATTACAGTTCATTTGATCTATGACTTGGACCAAAAATAGATTCTGCCATTTAAATCACCCCAAATTTTGGGGGGTTTAGATCTGGACCACTCCTGGTTGGATTTTGCTTTTTCAAAATCCAACCCATGTCCTCTCTGGACCATCTCTGGTTTTCACAGAGCAAACCCCTGACTACAGTAACATCCGCTTCGGCATAAATAAAATACACTTCGTAGCAGAGATTTTGGTCATTACTATCCATTATAAGGGAATACCAAGAAAGCCTGGAACCAGTACAAGTGTACCTGTTTTTATTTTCATGAGGAACCTAGCTCAGTGGAGGCTTCTGACAAAGAACCCGGCACAAACTTCATACACACTATATATGGCAGCAAACTGGAATCTAAAAGGAATTTTAAAGAGCTTTATATTTAAAGAACAAAACAAAAAAGCTTGAATGGTTCTGATCAGAAATTGTTACAGTCCTTTTTGTATACAATAGCCAAACTGTCCATTTAAGTCACCTGCCAAGGTGCTGGTAGGAGAATGAGAAAACCCAAGCCTCAATTTTGTCCCTCTTCCTAGACAAGCAGGGCTACAGGGCAACTGATTGAGCAAAATTGGGGAATGAGCAGGTTCTCCATTGCTCTTTTGTAGTGGTTTATACCAGTGCAAAGTGGGTGTAAACTGTTACCACTTTCATTGAATAGTGCTTTACCTACACTGGTGTAAATGTCTCCAGGGGTGCAGGCAACAGGCAACCCAGCCCAAATTCTCTAATTTACCTTTATATTAGACCAACTCAATTCTATGTACATTTTTGTATTGAATTTGGTAACACAGAATATTTCATGCAGCAGATTTGATGGGAGTATAACACTCAGTTCTGCTACTCCATTGCTACTTTAAACAGTAGTTTCTGAGGGCTAGTCTACACTGAAAAGTTACATTGGCATAGCTACATCTCAAAGGGGTGTGAAAAATCCATACCCCAGAGAGATGTAGTAAAGCTGACTGAACCCCAGTGTAGACAGCAGAGGTGGATTACCTAGAGTGACGGGAGAACCCCTTCTGTCGCTGTGGTAAGTATCTACACTTAAAACTACAGCGGCACAATGTAGACATAAGGCTATGTTTTGTTTTTAGAACAAGACAGTGAACTGGAATTTGCTACCTAACTATAAAATCTTAGTAGACAGGGCATAGCTAGATATTACCTCATATGAGGGGTATAGTGTTGCCTTGACTACCTATACTGAGGTAAAAAAACGATCTGTGCCTTGTCTCCACTAGGATTTTACAGTGAGATAGCAACTTGAGTTTGCCAGCTTACTGTAAAAACACACCTCTTTGGCACACTGCCTGGGTAAGGCATACAATATATACAGCAGTGCACCTGATAAAGACCTGTGTGGAAGAGATGCAGGATCAGATTCATGCAGGGGATGGGAGTGGAGAATATCTGGCAGCTATTCAGCCACCCCCATCCAAAAAATTACATGTTTGAAATGCATAGTAGGCTTACTGCCCCTGATGAAATACCTCACCAAAAATAAAATATACAGCAGCATATCCAGTGTAGAGAATGTGCCTTGGTTTCATATTAGCTACTCTGCTACCATAGGAAGGGAAGATACTATTCAGCAATATTCCAGCTGTCAAATCCAGTGAGGGATATCTTTGTCCCTCTTAATCAGAGGTTCCAATACATTTTTCACTTAGGAAACTAATTGACAGATAACACAATTTATACGGACATATTTTACAACTGGAGAGACACACACATTTTAAAGCAAAGCAGAGCCCTTGTTCTAAAATCTGCCATAGGTTGTATTATTTTGGGGGGTGTTGTTTCTCAGAAAAATAGGGGCAAATAAGTAAAAATGTCTCCCATTTGGATGATAGATATAGGTAGTAACAACACTTTGCATGAATAAACTTTCATCTCAAAGCGCTTGACAACTATTTTACTTGTATGTTATATCTGGTTTGGGTTTTTTCTTTAAATTGTCAGTTCTTGTCTCTAAAAACTGTCTTCCTTCATGTTTGCATAGTGTTTAGCACAGTGGTGCCCTGATCTTGACTGGAACTCTTGGGCCCTAATACATAAATAAAAAATATAATAATAATTAATAAAAATAATGAATCTATGAAGGTTTATAACACCCTTGTGAGGTAGGTAACTTATAGGCAATTCCTTTCACTCATCACTGAAATGCAGCTACCTCTGCAATAGAATACAGCGTCTGTTTAATTGCTGCTCACAGCAATATTATACAATAGTTTGAGAGAGAAGGGAGTGTGTGGAAATAATGTATCTAGCTAAAATTAGAGTAGGTATTTAGGCAGGCACAGGGTAATTACCCAGGACAGAATTTGGCCAGGATATTGGTGTTAACAGCTCTGCTTTTATAAAGCATGCCATGGACTTATTAAAGACCATAAATAGTCAGGACCTCCTGTTTATTGCTCTCTACAATGGATGAGCTTTTTTGAGAGATGTACAAATATTGCACGCATTGTGTAATATCACTGTGCAATACCCCCGGAATGGGACCTGATGGTGCAGGCCTATCAGGACTGGAGCAGACCAGCAGAGGAGAGCCAACCCCAAACGCACTTGAGTACCACTGAGACTAACGTTACCTGTGAGTGGAGTATTATTTGGATGGGGTTTATGGTGAGAGACAGTTCTGGACCTCCATAAGATGGACATGGAGTATTTGGGACTGGGGGATTGACCAAATTCCAGATGTATTGATTTATATATATATATATATATATATATATATATATATATATATATATATATATATATATATATATATATATATATATATATATATATATAATAAAAATGAGTTTTCATACTTCTGTTGACTGTTTTTTTCTTTTTCCCCAAATAAGAAGATACAATGTTCCCAAGGACTCAGAGTGCTTGCAAATGGGGAAAAATCTGCAAATGTGACCAGGTTTTATTTAATGTCCCAGTGCCAAGAATAAGACTAAGGATGTGGGTGAAGGCTTGAACCATAGTTTTATTTATTTTAGAAATGGACCACAAAATAGATTGTTGTATTGTTGTTGTTTTGGCACCTGGCAGGTCGGTTACACATCTATATGAGCATGGATGGTAAGAGGAGTATTCAGTGAGAGGTGCTGGCAGTGTGCAGCAAGGGTCCAGAATGCCCTAAATTGAGATGGGGGTAATTTGGGCAAATTATTGGAGTGCCAGGTTCCAGAGAGATGAATGCACCTGCAAGGGTATATCTTCTGCAGTATCACAGCTTCACACATTAACAAGTACACTTTGCCATTTTGTACAAATACAGTGTATTATTTTTCAGTGCATTTAGCACTGTGGCTGCTGATCAAAATGGGACAAATGCATCCTTAAGAGCCGTGGAGTTAGTTATACCAGGAACGAACTTGTCCTCATTGAGGACTATAACCATGACAAGTTCAGAATTTTGAAAAGAAGAAATTTTTGAGCCATTAGCACACAAAAAATACTTCTGAAATATTTTGTGCCTAGTGAATTAAACTATGTGCCATCATCGCAGGAATAGCAAAAGAGAATATTGGGTGCGACAGCAGCAGGAGTTAACAGGGAGGTCGAAGAGAGGGAGATAATACAATTGGCTGTTCAGTGCCTATGTTTATCCTGAGGGTCAGTCGTAGGCCAGGTCTACATTAGGGACTTCTGCCATAACAGGTGTCATAAATATAAAGAGAAGGCGGAGAGGGTCGGATGCAGTGCTATAAAATCCTCTTACCAGTAAAGGGTTAAGAAATGCAGGTAGCCAGATTGACACCTGACCTGGCTGGCATCTGACCAATAAGAGGACAAGATACTTTCAAATCTTGGGAGGGGGGAAGGTGTGTGTGGCTCTTTGTCTGAGTCAGAGTGATCTTGGGAGACAAGAAGGACCTGCAGAAAATCAATCTCCTCAACCAGTCATCTTCTCACCAAACCTCACTTTTCTAAAGTAAGTTTAGTCAGCCTTGCGAATAGGTTTTTGTTTGTTTTGCTTGGTGAGCTTTCCCTGTGTTAGAGAGAGGGGTTATTCCTGTTTTTTTTCTGTAACTTTAAGGTTTTGTCCAGAGGGGGAATCCCTCTGAGTTTGGAAATTGAGTACCCTGTAAAATAGTTACCATCCTGATTTTACAGAGATGATTTTACCTTCTTTGTTTTAATAAAATCCTTCTTTTAAGAAGCTGACTGTTTTCTATGGTTTTAAAACCCCGGGGGTGGGTTTTTAGATCACTGTGTAACCAATTGGTTACGAGATTATTCTCAAGCTTCCCAGGAAAGGGGGTGTATGGGCTTGAGAGGGTATTTTTGGGGGAAGGGGAACTTCAAGTGGTTCCTTTCCCGGATTCCTGTTTAAAACACTTGATGGTGGCAGTGAGAGAAGCATTTCTCAGGGAATTCTCAGGGAATTTTGTACCTTGGGGGTTTTAACCTAAGCTGGTAGAAACAAGCTTAGGAGCTCTTCATGTGGGTCCCCACGTCTTTACCCTAGAGTCCAGAGTGGGGAGGAAACCCTGACAACAGGTATGCCATAGAATCATAGGACTGGATGGGACCTCAAAAGGCCATCTAGTTCAGTCCTCTTAACTCATGGCAGGACTAAGTATTATGTAGACCATCTCTGGCAGGTGTTTGTCTAACCTGCTGTTAAAAACCGCTATTGACGGAGCTTCCACAACCTCGGTAGGCAATTTATTCCAGTGCTTAACCACCCTAATGGAAATTTTTCCTAATGTCCAACCTGAACTGCCCTTGCTGCAATTTAAGACCATTGCTTCTTGTCCTGATCTCAGAAGTTAAGAACAATTTTTCTTGTAACAACCTTTTATGTACTTGAAAACTGTTATAGTGTTCCCTCTCAGTCTTCTCTTCTCCCAATTAAACAAAACCTTTTTTTCCAAGCTACCCTTGTAGGTCATGTTTTCTAGACCTTTCATCATTTTCATTGCTCTTCTCTGGATTTCTCCAATTTGTCCACATCTTTCCTGAAATATGGCTCCCAGAACTGGACACAATACTCCAGTTGAGGCCTAATCAATGCGGAATAGAGCGGAAGAATTACTTCTCGTGTCTTGCTTACAACACTCCCATTAATATATCCCAGAATGATGTTTGCTGTTTTTGCAACAGTTACAGTTGACTCATATTTAACTTGTGATCCACAATACCCCGAGATTTCTTTTGACAGTACTCCTTCATAGGCAGTCATTTCCCATTTTGTATGTGATCAGCTAATTGTTCCTTCCTAGGTAGAGTACTTTGCATTTGTCCTTATTTACTTCAGGCCAGTTCTCCAGAGTGTCCAGATCATTTTACATTTCAATCCTATCCTCCAAAGCACTTTCAACCTCTCCCAGCTTGGTATCATCCGCGAACTTTATAAGTATGCTCTCTATGCCATTATCTAAATCATTGATGAATATATTGAACAGAACTGGACCCAGGGCTTACAAAAGTGACATGTTTTTGTGTGTTGCATTGTACTTGTAATTCAGAGGCGATTTCTTTTTAGATTCAAATTAGAAAATTATTCAAGGAAAATATTTTGTATTGAAAGATGAAGATGAAATAAAAGTAATAACAAAATGTAGCTGTGGTAAATGTCACATATCTTACAGCTAATGTGAACTTTCATAAAATAGCCTGAATATTGGCATGAAGAGGAGTTTTCAATGATTGATATTCCCTTTTTGTCACAGATGCATTTTCTGTCTAAAATTAATTTTTGATTTACTTGCAATTGATTTGATTTGAAACCTGTTTTTTAAAAATAAACCTTAGCTGTGAAATAAAAGAAAAAGGGAAAATCTTGGTCAAATTGGTTTAGTGTTATCTGCTGCTACCTTTGTCATACTATAACCAGTGTCAATATATTTTCACTCACTCCTTACAGCTTTACCTTTTATCACCCTCACCGTTATCCTTAAAGATCAAAACTTCCATTGACATCTTCACAAGTGATTGGAAGGTCAGTGGCAATCTTACCTGATTAAAAACTCCTGGTTGGGGCCCCAAAGTGAAACATCATAATATCCACAGTTCTACACCCCTTCTATTTGTGCAGTGCATCTTGCCACAAATTTCCCCTGGCATTTAATAGGGGCAAGTACATCCTTAACTCTATCCAGTGACTGCCTGCAGTGTATGCTTTAGTTTCTCATATCGTATAAGGTACACATATGGGGTAGAATTCTTCTCAATGAAAGTGCACTTCAACTTACTGCAAGGAAGAACATCAAATCTTGATTTAAAAGTTGTCAATGATGGAGAATCCACCATGACCCTTGTTAAGTTGTTCCAATGGCTAATTACTCTCACTCTTAAAAAATGTACACCACATTTCCAGTCTGAATGCATTTGGCTTCAACGTCCACATTTTGGGGATCCCTCGGTCTCTCCTGTTGAAGCCATTGCACTTTGGATAAATACATAAAGAGTAGTTGGGCCAGAGAGAGAGTGAGTGGGAATGACACTAATCCAGTGGGTAGGGCACCTATCTCGGGAGGGGAGCGGTGGAGCCCCTGCATCAAATCTCCCTGCTTCATTCACTATCTTTATTTATCCAGAGTGGACCAGGCTCAACAGGAGAGATTGAGGAAGCGCCACAGCTCAGTGATGAGAGCCCTTCCATGAGAGATGGGATACCCACTGTTCAAATCCTTTCCCCTCCTCTGCCAGGGAAGAAGGAGTTGAACTTGTATTTCCCGCAAACCAGGTGAGTATTCTAACCACTGGACTACTTTATGAGTTGGGCAGCACTAGCACCACCACCTCCTCCAGCTGTTTTGTGTGGAGCGAGGCAGGTGCCTCAGTCATGCCTGCAAGAAACGACCTAGGCACCTAAGTCAGGAGAGGGGTTCCTGTCTGTGAATCTTCAGCTGAGCTAGGCATGTCCCTGCATCCTGGATTTAGGCACCTATCGCTGAGAAAGTGCAGGGCTTGACACAGCATCTCCCACTGGCTAGCTTCGGTGGGGGGCCACCTAGTATAGGTGCCTGTCTCTCCCCATTCTTTGTGGAGGCACCTAGGTGCCCAGCTCTGGTTTGTAGATTGCAAGCTGCACCACAGAGTTGTTCCCTTGAGTTTCTAACTTTTAGGTACCATGACACTCAGTATTGCAACGTCTAAGTCCCTGCATGAATTCCACCCTTACTGTGACTGCTCTTATGTATAAAGAGAATTTCTGTTTCCAGGGCTATCGTGCCATCACTTTTCACCATCCCCAACTTCACTAAGAATGAGACATTATAAAATAAATTGGAACACTGCTCATCCTTGCTTTTGAAGCCTTATTTGAAGGTTACATCTAATTTGATGCAATTTTGATGATGTTCAGGCTCCCAACTGCAAGGAAGCCCACAAGCAGTACATCGTTCATAATGGACAAGTTGCTGAGCAACCAAAAACAGCTTTAAATAACAGTTGCTATATTTAAAAAAGGTGTTTTAGGTCTCTATGCAGAATAAAATGCATGTTACTGCAGCCTCTGGCTTGTCACAAACTTTAAAAGTCAGAAGATCCTGGCTCTGTGGGAAACTAACCTCTCCAGGCAAAAGACTGGCCTAATGCAGAATCCCAGTATGAAATAAAACTAACAGTTTCATGCTGAAAAGTTGCATTAAGATAGTGAATGAACTCTCTGCAGGCTAATTTTTGCTTATCCCACTTCACTGCTGACTGGACAGTAAACAAGAATGACAACTGAATTTGATAGTGGAGTCTAGTCTTGCAGGTAATGCGAGACACACGATCTTACATTAACATTTCCCTTGATTCTCCATAACATTCTGTATTAGGGAGCATGATGGACTCTTATGTAACTCCTTCCCTAGGAATTACTATTCTTGAGAGTTATATCCAGTCTAGCTTTAATTTGTTTGAGTTAATTATCGTTATTGAAATGAATTAGGCAATTTTATAAGTAGTGTTACTGTAAAATATAGCCATAACAAGAATAAAATTCAAAATGGAGGCTAAATTCCTGAGTTTTGCAGCATACATATCTCATAAAATCTTGTATTTTTCTGATACTTCTAAAATGTACTGCCCCCATGCATGAGTTTAGGACTGAATGACATTTTGAATTATTGTTCATAGCTCTGGGAACTTCCCTTAGCATTTTTGTAGATCCCACTAAACCTCAGACATTTAACTTTAATATTAGCCATATCATCAGTTGACACAAATCTGCATACTCTCATTCAAGTCAATGGCACTATGCTGTTTTACATCAGCTAAGGATCAGCCCCAATATATTTGGTTGTCACGTAAGACAGGTGTCAGTGTATAGAAAATGTCATGTACCCAGCTCACAAATAAAGGACTGGATATGGAAGTTAATGGAAGTTTTGTCTACATACAGTCTTGAGCATTAGTTCCAGCGTAAATTGTCACTGAAGAATTGGCATTTCCCAGCGCTGGTGAAAATGAAGGCAGCAAAACACCCAAAATATGCTTCTAATTGTGCCATGGCCTTTCTCTCTACGGGTTCTTCCCGCTAGTCCTAAACGAGCCGCGACAAAGCATGAGGAGTGAAATACTGTTTCCATTGAAATCAATGAGAATTTTGCCATTGGCTTCAATGGAGCCAGGATTTCCTCCCAGGTGTACAGGGCTCATCTGAAGCCAATGGAAAGACATGGGTGGGCTTTAACAGTCTGTGAATCAGGCCCAAATTCAGCAAGCTGTCTGTATGAATATGTATTTTAATTTTTTTACTTGATATTATACATGTGGGAGCAAGAATTATTTTCATTGTTAATTGTGTTTGTTAAGGTTGTGCCTAAAGGCCAATCAAGAGTGGGGCTGCATTTTGGTAGGCACTGTACAACCACAGAGTAGTAGATCATCCCTGCCTCAAAGAGCTTATAGCCTAAGTAGAGAAGATGGCTACAAAGTGCAAGCAGAGGTATAACAAGCAAACAATGTGATGGCAGCAAACATCTTATTAGAATTCTTGCGGTGCAGGCATGGGTTTGTGCAGAGAGAGAATAAGTTTCACTGGGACAAGCTTGCTTTTAGCAAGCAATATACACAAGGTTCTGCTTTATGTTTCAAGGAAGAGATGAGCATACTCAGATCTGAAACTTCCCCCCCACCCCGCGCTTGCTCTGTCCCCCATATATATAGGACATGTTTAAAGTCATGTTCATTGATCATCTTTCTATTTCTCTTGGTACTCTCTCCTTGGCCAGTTTTGTCAGAGTTGCTGGAAGCTTAGCATTCATCTTGCTGGATGCTGTCTCCCTCACTTGATTTAAATAGAGCTGGAGCTAATTCTTCATCAGCGTAGCAACTCACTTGTGGAAATTCATGAGCTATCTGCCGTTGGTCAGAAGCTTTGCTCTTCATCATCACCATCATCATCATCATCATCCTGAGTGTGCCCATTTAGCTTATCAAAAAATCCCCCTAAAATGACCATTAAAAATATCATACCACTAAGAATCAGGAAGCTAAGCAAGCTGCTCTGTTGGTTAGTGAGAAACAAAGAGAAATTTCCCATACTCAAATAGGTCAACTGATGGGCAAAATAAAGCATTTTAGAGATTCCTGGGTAAAAATATGGAGATGGTTCAGCAAGACATTATTTTGATGTACATTTTATCAAAGTGAATTGGATAATTTACAATGAAAGCCATTGCCTGTGATATTCTAACTCCAAAGATGTTCCAAAAGAGCATTTTAAGTGTTTCTTAACCTAGTTTCTATATATGACAGTGGTCACAAGTGATGCTTAAGACTGAACTTGTTGGTTTTAAAAACTGGAAATATTTCTAATGGCGCAGGCATGGGATGCAGAGTCCAGACCGGGTTCTATTTGCAGGTGGATATTTCCCTGTGGCTAAGTTGATCCATCTCTAAAATAGGTATACAACTTGTATTCACTTTTTTAAACTCCATGCATTCTTTGTGCTGTATGTGTTTCCATTTATTTTCATGCAACACTTTTTGAAAATGTCACCAGTTCCTAATTATTTTGTTGCAAAGGATGATTTTTTTATTCCAAATTTATTTTATTCATTTTCCAGATGTGCAGAAATAGGGAAAAGTCAGCGCTAATGTTGGGAGTGCTGGAAGGGTCTCAGCAAGGCGCTTGCTGGAGGCATGATCCAGGAGCTCCATCTTAATCAATATATCATGGGGTTTTTTTTTTGTTTTGTTTCACTGAATGATAGAATTGAGGTGGGATTTTCAGAAGTGCTAACTATTGGTCTAATTCAGCTCCCAGTAAAGTCAGTGGGAGTTTTCCTCCAAACACATAAGTAAAAAATGCTAAATCTGGAGAAGCTAAACATGATCATTTTTAGTTTTACTTTTAATGGACATTGGGACTTTAATCTAGGGTCTTTTCCAGTAACATGCAGTTGGCTGCACTCTCAGTCAGAGGCTTTTTCTATCCTGAAATAAAATTAACTGGATTAATTCCAAGCAAGCCATTCTCTGCACTACCTTCTCAGTGGAAAAGGGAATTGGTATTTCTCCAAAATTTGCTTAACTAGAAGCCAGAAGGGTGGGGAAAAATGATTACAGTGCACATTTTAGGTAGTAAAATCAAATTATCTGAAAATCTCCTCTTTGAACTACTCAGGCAATTTCAAAACTAGTGAAGTGCACTGCGGCTGAAGAGTGTCAACTGCAGCACTTGGAAAAAAAGAATAAGATCCCAAAAGGTAAAAGTGGCAGGTGTCCGTCTAGGGGAAGGGGTTTGGACTTGCGTCCTTTTATGGCCAAAAGAACTTGAGCTAAAAGTTCTGGATATGGATATGAAGGATGATCTTGCAGAAAGCCTATTGGGTTCCAATGTGGGAAGCCTCCAAAACACCCAGGAAGGAAGCCGCATTATCATAACTTTGTCTGGTCAAAGAGCTCAAGGCATATTTCCACATCCTGCACGTACAAATTTTGGGGTGAGTGAGTTTGTTTGGCTCTTTGTGTTTTTCATTTTCTTTCAGGTTATTTAAAGCTACAGGGTCAGCTGAGATTGTGAGTTTGGCAACTATTTGAGTCTTTGTTCCCTGAATCATCTTTTATCATCTTTGATCAGCCTCAATCAGCCTTGTGATCACCCTCCCCCTGTGTGATTAATGAGGAGGTAGGGCTGACCTAGAAGAGAAGGCCTTAAAAACCAGAGGCTAAGCGACCAGGGGAGCTAGTGAACAGGGGAGCTTGTCAGAGTGAGTCGTAATACATCAGACCCTCGCTAGAACGTGTGTCTATATAGCGCGAATTCAGATATAACGCGGTCGTGGCTATGGAGCCCAAATTTAATTACATCATCGCCATGCATTTCCACAGTTGCATCGCCGAAATAATTTAGTCAAGTCCCTAAGGTGATTGCTGTAGGCCTAGAATCATAGAATCATAGAATCATAGAATCTCAGGGTTGGAAGGGACCTCAGGAGGTCATCTAGTCCAACCCCCTGCTCAAAGCAGGACCAAACCCAATTAGATCATCCCAGCCAGGGCTTTGTCAAGCCTGACCTTAAAAACCTCTAAGGAAGGAGATTCCACCACCTCCCTAGGTAACCCATTCCAGTGCTTCACCACCCTACTAGTGAAAAAGTTTTTCCTAATATCCAACCTAAACCTCCCCCTCTGCAACTTGAGACCATTACTCCTTGTTCTGTCATCTTCTACCACTGAGAACAGTCTAGATCCATCCTCTTTGGAACCCCCTTTCAGGTAGTTGAAAGCAGCTATCAAATCCCCCCTCATTCTTCTCTTCTGCAGGCTAAACAATCCCAGTTCCCTCAGCCTCTCCTCATAAGTCATGTGCTCCAGCCCCCTAATCATTTTTGTTGCCCTCCGTTGGACTCTTTCCAATTTATCCACATCCTTCTTGTAGCGTGGGGCCCAAAACTGGACACAGTACTCCAAATGAGGCCTCACCAGTGCCGAATAGAGGGGAATAATCACGTCCCTCCATCTGCTGGAAATGCCCCTACTTATACAGCCCAAAATGCCGTTAGCCTTCTTGGCAACAAGGGCGCACTGTTGACTCATATTCAGCTTTTCGTCCACCGTAACCCCTAGGTCCTTTTCTGCAGAACTGCTGCCCAGCCATTCGGTCCCTAGTCTGTAGCAGTGCATGGGATTCTTCCGTCCTAAGTGCAGGACTCTGCACTTGTCCTTGTTGAACCTCATCAGATTTCTTTTGGCCCAATCCTCTAATTTGTCTAGGTCCCTCTGTATCCTGTCCCTACCCTCCAGCGTATCAACCACTCCTCCCAGTTTAGTGTCATCTGCAAACTTGCTAAGGGTGCAGTCCACACCATCCTCCAGATCGTTGATGAAGATATTGAACAAAACCGGCCCCAGCACCGACCCTTGGGGCACTCCACTTGATACCGGCTGCCAACTAGACATGGAGCCATTGATCACTACCCGTTGAGCACGACCATCCAGCCAGTTTTCTATCCACCTTACCGTCCATTCATCCAGCCCATACTTCCTTAACTTGCTGGCAAGAACACTGTGGGAGACTGTATCAAAAGCTTTGCTAAAGTCAAGAAATAGCACATCCACTGCTTTCCCCTCATCCACAGAGCCAGTTATCTCATCATAGAAGGCAATTAGGTTAGTCAGGCATGACTTGCCCTTGGTGAATCCATGCTGACTGTTCCTGATCACTTTCCCCTCCTTTAAGTGGTTCAGAATTGATTCCTTGAGGACCTGTTCCATGAATGCCATACCGTACTTATCTTTAGAAAGATGTCAAAAATGTTGGGTAAAAAGAAGGCTTACACGGTGCAGGAAAAGTTGGATGCTATCAAACGAAATAGAAATGGCAAAACCCAGGCAAAGATTAGCTGCGATATTGGCATTAACGAGTCCACCATTTGTGGATGGCTAAAGAATGCTGACAAGCTCGGAAGTTACATGCATAACCTGGATAAAGAGCATTGCCTTCTAAGAAAATGAGCCCATTTAGCGAATGATGCCGATCTTGATTCTGGGGTGTACACGTGGTTTGTGCAAGAACAGCAGAAAGGCATTCCGATCTCTGGTCCGCTTATAGCCATGCAAGCGGAAAAATTTGACCAGGAACTTAATGGCGAATGCAGCAATTTTAAGGCTAGTTCAGGTTGGCTATGGCGATTTCAGAAAAGACACGGAATCTCTCAGATTGCAATTTTGGGGAAAAACATTCTGCTGATGCTGCCGCCGAGCAATCGTATCCTGCGAAGCTGAGCGAAATTTTACAGGCAGAGGGTTACTCGGAAGAACAGGTTTACAATGCAGATGAAACAGGAATTTATTATAAAATGTTGCCCGATAAAACCCTGGCTCTCAGAACAGATGAACGCAAGAAAGAAGGCTATAAACAGGCAAAAAATCACCTTTCTTTATTGTTTTGTGTGACTGCAACAGGCAAGCATAAATTAAAACCATTGTTCAGTGGAAAGTCTCGCATGCTTCGGTGCTTTCATCACGTAAATATGAATTGCCTGCTGTTTTTGTACAAGAACTCTAAAAATTCCTGGATGACAAGTGAGATTTTTGAACAATGATTCTTCACCAAATTTGTGCCTTCTGTGTGAAAGCATTTGCAGGCAAAACGCTTAGAAGAAAAGGCCATTCTTTTGCTAGACAACTGTCCAGCTCATCCTCCAGCCGAAAGACTCAGAACCCATGACGGTAAGCTACAGGTTGAATACTTACCTAAAAACACAACTTCCAAAATCCAGCCGCTTGATCAAGGTGTTATTGCCATTTTTAAGCAGCACTATCAATGGAACTTGGTACGACAAATGATAGAAAGCGAGTTGTCTGTCACCAATTTTCTGAAGAAGCTGACTATAAAAGACTTCTTTTACATTGGCAGCGATTCCTGGAATTTATTATGCGCTGAAACGATAAACCACTGTTGGATGGTAGGACTGACAGTCGTTTGGCCACCCGCCCCTGGAAGAAAATGAAGAAAGCAGATCACAGTCTGACGAGAAATTCAATTTTGAGGGATTTACAGAGGAGGAAGTTGGAGGAACAGACATGGAGTGGATGCAGGAGCTGTGCCAGCAACTGTCTGGGCTCGGGATAACTGTTCTGCCACAAAATATTGAGTCCTGGATAAGAGGCGACAATGAAGCAGAAGTATTTTGTCCCATTGCTGAAAGTCTAACCGATGGCCAAATTCTTCAGGCAGTACGACCAAACAATGTTCCAGAAGCTGAAGAATTGGCCTTTGCCGTGGACGAAGAAAAGGAAGATGAAGTGGACGGCATTCCAACATCAACTGTGACCGTAGCTAGCTTAGAGACTGCTTTGAGATGGTTTGAGACGCAAGACATTGAGCCTATAAAAATTATGCAGCTACGTAGTCTTTTGCAGTTTGCTAAGGGCTTGTCTTCACTACCCGCCGGATCGGCGGGTAGCAATCGATCTATCGGGGATCGATTTTTCACATCTCGTTAAGACGCGATTAATCGATCCCCGATCGCGCTCCCCGTCGGCTCCGGAAATCCACCTCATCGAAAGGCGGAAGCGGAGTCGACGGGGGAGTGGCAGCGATCGACTCGCCGCCGTCCTCATGGCCAGGTAAGTCGATTACGATACACCGACTTCAGCTACGCTATTCACGTAGCTGAAGTTGCGTATCGTAGATCGACCCCCTCCCCTAGTGTAGCCCTGGGCTAAGTGGAAGCAGCACAGCAGCAAGAAGCAAAAGCAACTCACCGACCTTTTTAAGAAAAACTAGACTAGTTTATTGTAATGTCTACTTTAAATCTCTAATAAAGCAACACTTTTTTTCTTGTTTATTGTTTCCTTCAAGTAGGAGTTTATTTTATAAGGTTTTCTATACTTTATGGATGTGAAGGTAATTAGCGCTACAAAAATTTCTATATACAGTACATATTTCATTATAACGCAGTCACTACTATAACGTGGCGCTTGACATGGATCCCAAACCCTGCATTCTAGCGAGGATCCAGTGTATAATCACTATGGTTAGAAAGGGCCACATCACCAGTGCCAATGCTGCTCCTGTCTTCTCCACCTGTGCCTGTATCCAGACAGAGAACCTGACCATGGCTATCTCTACCCAAATCCTGGTGTGAATTTGTAGAGACTGTGGCCTGCATTTCCCACTCTCAGAAAGCCAGGCTGGGTGGGGGGGAGCATCCAGTGTGAAAGGTGCCTGCTGGTGGAATCTCTCAGGAAGCAGATGGGAGAGCTGCAGGAGTAGGTGGCCAGCCTGAGGAGGATCCGTGCCCACGAGGAATTCCTCAAGAGTATTCATATGGAGATGTCCAAGGCTGAGGAAGCTATCCAGCTAGAAGGACTGCTGTCATGCCACCAGGGGAGGCGGATATGGCTCTGTCACAGGGAGAACACCAGCTGCTGGTTAGGTCTGGCAGCCTTCGTTAGCTAGAAATATTGGGGGATATTCTACCCTGCTTCCCACTGCTAGCTCTCTTCCAACTGAATGATTGCTCTATTCAGTAAAAATTACATAACATAAGAATGGCCATACTAGGGCAGACCAGTGATCCTTCTAGTCCGGGTCCTATTTTCCAACAGTGGCCACTGCCAGATGCCTTGAGGGAATGAACAGAACAAGACAATTATTGAATAATCTAGTCCCTGTCATCCAGTCCCAGCTTCTGGCAGTTGGAGGTTGGAGTACGGGGTTGCTTCCCTGACTATCTTGGTTAATAGCCCATGATGAACCTGTCCCCCATGAATTTACCCAATTATTTTTTTGAACCCAGTTATACTTTTGGCCTTCACAACATCCCCTGGAAATGACTTTCACAGGCTGCCTGTGTGTTATGTGAAGTACTTCCTTATGTTAAATCAAAACCCGCTGCCCATCAATTTCATTGAGTGACCCCTGGTTCTTGCATTATGTGAATTAATAGATGGACAGTGGGTGCTATAGTAATACTTACTTATCTCACAGGGATGTTGTAAAACTTAGTTAACTAACATTTGTAAATCACCTTGCAAATCCTTGAATTGAAAGTGCTATGGGAAATCAAAATATTATTGTTCAAGTATCAGTTGGATGGAGACAGTCCCACATAACTGCAGTCAGTATTTTAAGGGAACCTTTTAATAGTCATTATAAAATGGCTCATTTAGTTCTTAAATTTATAGCACCACCTAGAACAGTGTCTGAGAATATCAAGGTAGCAGCCAACTCTCAGTTTTAAAAGCAGAGGCTTTCCTTCTGAAAGGAGGAAATGCATTCTTGATAACTCCATATTGTCAGAAAAGGGCCACAATTTTCCTAAAAGATACTTATGATACACATTTCTGCTCTCTGTGAAGAGGTACTAGCTATTATCTAGAATGACTCTAGCCTCTGTTTGCCAGAAGCTGGGAATGGGTGACAGGGGATGGATCACTTGATGATTACCTGTTCTGTTCATTCCCTCTGGGGCACATGGCATTGGCCACTGTTGGAAGACAGGATATAGGGCTAGATGGACCTTTGGTCTGACCCAGTATGGCCGGGCCTATGTTCTTATGAGTGATTCCCCCAGAGGAAGAGGAGTAGTTCAATACGATGAAGTAAGATGGTACTGGTGAACAACTATCTGAATAAGTCATATTTTTAGATGGAGAAAAAACGTGAGTTGTTTGAGGAAAAAAAATTCCAAACACTTTGACTGCCTTTGTTTTCAGTTGGTGCTGGTTGCTGCTCCAGCTCCTAAGTCTCTTGTTGGGTGTCCTTATTTGGAAGGAAATGTAGAGAGTCAATGGAGTTGTAATGAAATCAGTAGAGCTGCACCCGCTTACACTAGGGGTGCATTTGGCCTGATGACTAGTGGAGATGAGAAATACATGCCTCATAAATGATATGTCTTGAATGACCTTTTACAAATACATCAAGATTCTTTTGAATTGAAGAAGTGGATACATTTATGCTAGTGCTTCCCCATGGAAATGGTGATAAGGCAAAAGCATGTAGTGTAATCAGGAAAAAACGAATCAGACTTTAGATTATTTCAGCAAGTCAAGGCTACTCCAAGGTCGCTGCTGCAGTTAAGAAATTCATGGAAGAAGCTAAGCACTTCTGATCAGTGAAAGTGCGTGATAAAATTTACAGTGAACTGGAAAAATAGCTGCTGTTGAGCAGATACAACATATAATTAGGTTCCACAGTAATAATAACTTGCAGCTAGTTTCAAAGCTATGTAACTTTCATATGTTACAATAAAGTGGGTGAACCATTACAATTCACTCAAGGGCATCCTGAACCTCAGGTCTTTCTCATATGATTTGAATGGGGGTTGCATGGTACCTGGGGTACAGATATAAAATAAATTGATTACATATACGTTTTCTTCTATTTTGGCATTTCATGCTTGGATGCCCCGCAACTATTATTGATCAGGCATATATGCTTCCTTACTGGTTATATCAATTACTTGGTGCTCTGCAGTTAAATTGGTGTCAGATAATGAGTTATCGATCATTAACTGGACTGAAAGTGAGGGGATGGATGGCCTGGCAGTTTAGCAGGATAACCTCTAACTGCCAAGTTTGCATAGATATCTGTCATGCTATCATGAAAGCCAGAGTTTAAAAAAAAACCTACTAGGCCATGTAACTTCACTACCAAAGTTTCCTACAAGAAGAGCTGGTTAAAATTTTTTTTGAAAGAACATTTTTGAATCAGAAATTTTGTTGTTGTTGAAATATAAATGTTTCATGGGAGTGTGTTGATTTCAATTATTCAAAATTGAAATGGAATGTTTTGTTTCATTCCAACTGCATTATTTTGTTTCAACTTTTACATATTGTATTAATTATATTTTACAGTATAGTTTTGAATTATTGAAAAGGTTTATTTTGATAAAGTTGTTGCAATGTTTAAATATATCAATATTCCACAATTTCCATTCTAAAACTTTTTATCCCGATTTGAGAGAAAAACAGATTTTGAGATGTTGAAATTTTTCACGAGACAGAAATTCCATTTTCCAACCAGAACTACCTACATGTTCATTGACCAGTCTGGTAAGTATCCTGAATAATGAGGCTTCCATCTCTTCTCTAGAGAGATTACATCACCCTATAATTTTATTGCTCTTAGAAAAGTTTTCCTAATAATCAGCCTAAATTTTCCATTTCTTAATTTCATCCCAAGTGACTTCCACATGTTTTGTTTTTCCTGCTGGTTGGAAAGGACTTAGCTCTTGATTTACACTCCAATAGGATGTATGCACACACTCACCAAACTATGCACAGAACCTTCAGTTTGTTGTTGTTCTGACAGTAAGTCAAACACTCTCTTTTAAAACATTTCCTAGTGGCTGCAATGATCACTTTGAAAAAATGATTGTGAGAAAGAGTCCTTCCTGGTGGAACTGCAGGCAAGGAAAGCTAGTGCTCTAACAGTTTCTGTAAACTTAGATCTACAATGGACAGCCAAGCCTTCATGCTCTATCTTCTGGCCAGCTCACATTTCTAAGGCTATGTCTACACTACCACAGTAAGTTGACCTACATTATGCAACTCCAGCTACGTGAATAACGTAGCTGGAGTCGACATAACTTAGGTTGACTTACTGTGGTGTCTGCACCGTACTGGGTTGATGGAAGACACTCGCCTGTCGACTTACCTTACTCTTCTCATTCCAGGTGGAGTTCTGAAGTCGACCGGAGAGCGCTCTGCCATCGATTTAGCATGTCTTCACTAGACCCACTAAATTGATCCCTGGTGCATCGATCGCCGGAGCATCGATCCAGCGGTAGTGTAGACATCGCCTTAGTAGCTGCTACTCCAGGAGTCTGTGGAGCATATAAAAATAGAAGGTACATCTTGATTCAGCTGATGAGGCAGAAAATTGCTCTTATATATAAAGCAAGTTTTAAACTTCTTCTACAGCAGAAAAATGCCTGAATGTTTTCCCCATCGAATGAAACATGTTTTGTCTGCTCCTTTCATTCTGCAGGAAATTATGTATAGTACATTTCAGTCAATACATGAAGCTGCTCTGCTTAAGTCATACATGTAACATGCTGGCTCTGTTTAGGCGTGGATAGAGTGGTGTGTTTTTATTTTTGTTTTAAACCTCAGAGCAAAAAGAAACCCAATTTGTTTGTTAAGCTGCTTGGAACAAAATATGAGCTGCTCTAGGCTGCTGAAAATATTATTTTTTAGCTTTTTAAAAGGATTTATTTGCACTAATTAAAATACAGAGACATAAAATAGCTGTTTAACAGAACTGATACTTTATCCTCGTGCATGTTTTTCATGCAAACCGATCGAAAGCAGCAATCCCGTGAATTCACTTCAAATCAGAATTACCACCCGGTAAACTTTTTTTCAAATGCAGCACTGAAATAAAGGATCTTTATGTAATGGTTGTATGCAGAGATTTCTAAAAGGAGCTGGAGAGTTTGGAAAAGGAGGAAAATGGGCTCAAACTAGCACATTAAACTCCCTGAATGATAGAAAAACACTTTTTAAAAAAATGAGAGCTCATTTAAGCCTGCCTGCAGGCAGCTTTCTCTTGGGTGACTTACTCCCAAGGCCCATCTGTACATAAATATGAACTACTCTTGAACAATTTCTCTAATGTAGCGCATGAGATAAAAATGTATTTGCCTGAAACCATCGGGCATGCATTTCGTTTCACCATTACTCCTCAACCAACCATATTTATTATGGCAAACACTATAAAAACCTCTATACGCTCCTAAACTGCTGCAAATTGGCCATAAGTGCATAAGGTGCTATGATTTACATCAGTGTGAAGATTTGGCACTGCAAGTCTCTTTATATACTGTATGGGTAAGACCACAGGTAGAGCATCATGTTCTAATCTACCTAGGAAGTAATAGACACATTAGAAAGGAATATAGAGAAGTAAAAGTAAAATGGGCAAGGAGTTGATGGGGGCTGATTTACAAAAAGAATTATAGGGTAGCATTCTGAAAGGAACTGAGCACATGTTCATCCAGTAACTCAGGAGTTAATTACCTACATCTGTTATGGATGTGTTAATTTGTGCACCACGAGTTAGATTTTTATATCAATTTCATTTCCAGTGGAAATCAAGAGCAATGTGATTGAACTGAATGGAATTAGGCATGATGTACACCAGTATAATTTTGACCAGCAGGCCCAGATATCTGCTGTGCTTCTGTTGTCTAGAAGTTCCGGGAAACAGTGTAAAGCTTGTGAGAACTGGTCCTTTGCCCCCTGCAGTCTAATTTCAGTCTTCGTCTGGAGATGTGCTGTGCTCAGAGTGATTTAGCAGTAGAGTGCTGACATTTTAGTAGGGGCTGAGAGGAAGGATGGCCTTGTGATTAAGGTGCTGGCCTGGGAGTATCACACTGAGTTCCCTGCTCTGTCCCTGTGTAATCCAGGGCAACCCACTTAGGGCTAGATTCACAAAGAAACGGAGGTGTGGTGATGCTGGCATCACTTTTAAGTGCTAAAGCCTGAGTTTGATGCTAAGCTCTATGCACAGGGAAAGAGACATGCCTTAGAATGAGATTCACAAAAGCCAGCATGCGAGATGGCTCCCAACCTGAACTAACCAACTGGAAAAGGCTAACCTGAGGGGTGTGTGCTAAGCCTCACCCCTGTCTTGGAGATAGATGCCTGGGGGCAGGGAGGAACCTCCCTCCACTTGGGATTCTTCACTGCAAACCTTGTCATAATGTTAGGCTCCTGTGCCATTTTAGCAAGAAGCCAGGGGAGGGTGGGAAGGAGGAGAGGACTCCCCTCATAACTTTTAGCCCAGGGAGTAGGATACTCAGCTGGGAGGAGGGAAACTGCCAATTCACATCCCCCTCCTTCACCTGAGGGGAAGAAGCGATTTAAACTGGGCTTTGCCACTTCTCAGATGAGGCCTTAGGCACGGGGCTATGGTATATTTGGATACAGGGCTTCCTGAATCTCTCCTATTGAAGCTGTTCCATTGTGGGACATGTTCTCTGTATGTTTATATATCTTTCTACTGTATTTTCCACTCCATGCATCTGATGAAGTGGGTTTTAGCCCACAAAAGCTTATGCCCAAATAAATTTGTTAGTTTTTAAGGTGCCACAAGGACTCCTCGTTCTTTTTACTGTGGGTTAAATAACTTTAGAAAATCATTGGGCTAGAGAGAAAGGAAGACTGAGGCTGACTCTGATACTGTAGCCTGGTGGTTAGAGCACTCAGCTAGGACATGGATGATCCAGGAGCCAGTCCTCTCCTTGCTGCTCTTCAGATGGAAGAATTGACCTGAACTGGGGTCTCCCATCTGAGCACCCTCACCACTGGAATAAAAATCCCCCACTCCAGCCATTTTGTGTAAGCTTCCCTATAGGGGCCCTATCTGGTAGGCGAGGTCTGAGCACACTTACTGGATTGAGCCCCACAGGCAGGGTAGGTGGAGGAAGCCTATATTCCCCCAGATAGTGCATCACTCTTGGGCTTAGGCATCTGGGTGCCTGGCATAGGGCTTAGTGTGTATGCTCAGAGGCAGAGATTTAAGTGCCTAGGAAAATTTAACTGCAAAAATCGAGTGAGTTTAGGTATCTATGGGATGCAGGGAAAACTGAGCAGGGGTTTGTGAATCCCAGTGGGGCCTGATTAGGCAGCAGTTAGGCACCTAAGTCCTTTTGTTAATCTAACCCTTAGTCTCTCTGTGTAAATGTAAATGGCTTCATCGTGTGGACGGGTGCACGGATCAATCGAAATAACGCTAATAAATTCGACCTAAACTCGTAGTGTAGACCAGGGCTCAGTGAAAGGTGCTGGCACGGGGAGGCAGCAGAGAAGGCTCCAGCAGCTTCTTGTGGCAGAGAAAGGTTCCAGTAGCAGGGAGTCAGCAGGATGCTATGCTGCTAAAAATAGTAGTGTAGCTGGGGGAGCCATTGCTTGGGCATGTAGAGAACCATGGAGGGTAGAGACCCACAGGGTTCAGGCATGCCTTTACTCACCCAAGCAATATCTCACCAGCTACACTGCTATTTATATCCACCCGGGGAAGGGTGGGGCATGCAATGTATGTACTCAAAACACTGCTGTAGATTTCAGAGTAGCAGCCGTGTTAGTCTGTCAGCAAAAAGACCAGGATTACTTGTGACACCTTAGAGACTAACACATTTATTTCAGCATAAACTTTCATGGGCTACAGCTCACTTCATCAGATGTAGATCTGCTGTAGATGTAGCCTTAAGATGGGAAAGCCTGCTCCCCTCCACCTAACCAGCTCCATGGGCTACTACAGGGGAGACAAAGGTATGCCAGCCATGTCTCCTTCCCACCTCCTTTGGGGCAACTTCTAATCACCTGGTGCATAGAGCAGCAGTCCCTGGACTGTGGAGCCTGCTACTTATTTTAGCCTTCACATGAGGATCAGGCATAATAATTAGCTGCTCTTTCCTTCCTGTGCTCATGTCAGGACTAAGACAATCTCCATCTCTGACTAATATTCAGCTGCAGCTCCCCCCATTCTCCTAAACAAAAAGCTTGGCTGCTGTTGGGGTATATAAGATTTGCCCAAACAATTTAAATCTGTGATACTAGAGGACTGAGGCATAAGATGTTAAAAAGTGTGACATCCTGTACTTCTGATGGCTTTAAATATTGATCCTTTCCACACATCAGAAATTATTGGTTGAAACCGACATATTGACCAAAAGGCCAGGGCTCTCAGCTTGTATCTGAAATAGCCAGCGCGCCTGAGACAATGAAACATTTTGATAAGGCAATAGCTATTGATGTGAAATTAGAATGACCAGAGAGAGGCTCTCACAAGATACCATGGTAACTAACCTGTAGCCATTTATTATATGGTCAAATATTTTAATTTATTTTTTCTAGGAAACGTCTATTTTACAATATATTTCACTTTCCTCATAGAAAGCCACTCACTTAACATGCACTCATTAAAAAAAAGTGATATTCTGAGTTAGAATCCCTTGAAGTTTCATGAAGGGGCAACCTTGGAACTTTATCTTAGACAAGGTTTATTAAAGACTCATTTGTGGACATAAGCAGTAAAAGCTGTGCTAAAATCTCTGTTTGGTCTAATTTCAGTTTTGTCATCCTCTGTGTTATCTAATCTTGGGGGTGTGAGAAGAATTTTGCAGAGTCCAGTGTCTGTTCCAACTTTGCTTGTTTGCTGGGGTCTTTCATGGCAACCATACTGATCTTCTTTAGTGGTTTGAGGTGTCTCCTGGCACACTTTGGTGAGAAGTGTAGTGACATCATACTTCTCATAAACTGATGGGCTGAACAGCATTCAGCGGCTCTCAAAGAGCAGGTGATGAGCACATCTTTAATGTCTTGAGCCCATACAATTAGATAGTCCCGCATGTGCCACTGTTTCAACCTGTGATGCATCCATGTTGTCTTATATTTGTTGGTCTGTTGGAAGGCTGGTTTGGGAATAATAAGATTGAATTCAGCACACAGGGCTACACTGGGGGCGGGGTGTCGATCTACGATACGCAGCTTCAGCTACGTGAATAACATAGCTGAAGTCGGCGTATCGTAATCGACTTACCTGGCCGTGAGGACGGTGGCGAGTCGATCGCTGCTGCTCCCACGTCAACTCCACTTCTGCCTTTCGATGAGGTGGATTTCCGGAGCCGAGGGGGAGCACTTTCGGGGATCGATTAATCGCGTCTAAAAGAGATGCGAAAAATCGATCCCCGATAGATCGATTGCTACCCGCCGATCCGGCGGGTAGTGAAGACAAGCCCTGAGGGAGAAGTAGCTGGCTGTTGGAGTTTGACCTGCCAATGCCATGATGGCCTAACACCCTGCTCCATATGTCCGAGTTCTCTCCCACATGAGCATTAGCAGCTCTGAAGTCAATGAGATTATCCTGGTGTAGCACTCCTCTGATAACCTTGCTGAGATCTTCATAAAAGACCTAATCTGTATAAGTCATTGTTGGCACATAGGCACTGAAACTGATGGAGTGCTGGTCTCTGGGCAAGTTGATATGGAGCACCATAAGTCAGTCATTGACACCCTTGGGGAGCGAGTCAAGTTTATGGACAATGTCAGATTGTATGGCACACCCTACCCCCAACTGTCGTGGCTCCTCCTTGCCCTTGCCTATCCAGAAGTAGGTATAGCCTGCTCCCACCTCCTCAATATGGGACTCATCAGCGAGTCTAGTTTCAGTGAGGGTGGCGATATCTCTGTTATGCCTCTTCAATGTTTTGGCACTAAGGGCTGCTCTTCATTCCAGTCTTTGATCAGTGTCAAGAAGAGTTCTGACATTCCATGACCCACATGTGAATCTGTGTTCTATTTCAACTGCTGAGTTGAATGACCAGCCAGGAGAAATAATCTGACAGGTACAGAAAGGGCTGGCTGTGTTTACAGTACTTTTTCAGTCCCCTGTCCCCAGATTAGGGAGAGCAGCGCTATGCCTGAAAAGACCAGCTCTGTCCCTTCAGGAGGATGTGAACTTCATATCTGCCCTAAGTCCGTGAAGAACAGCTATCACCCTAAGGCTGCCTGAGTACAAGCTTGTGATTAAGGACTGCCAGCAGCATAGATCCATAGAAATGTACGACTGGAAGAGATCTCAGTAAGTCATCTAGTCCAGTCCCCTGCACTGACACAGGATTTATTATTATCTAGAGCCTCCCTAACAGGTGTTTTCTTAAACACCTCCAATGACAGAGATTTCACAACCTCCCTAGATAATTTGTTCCAGTGCTTAACCACCCTTACAGCTACAATTTTTTATCCTAATGTCTAACCTAAATCTCCCTTGCTTCAATTTAAGCCCATTGCTTCTTGACCTGTCCTCAGTGGTTAAGAGGAACAATGTATCACCCTCCTCTTTATAACAATCGTCTATGTACTTGAACAGTTATGTCCCCTCTTAGTCTTCTCTTCTCCAGCGTAAACAAATCCAATTTTTCCAGGCTTTTGTCCTGGGTCATGTTTAATAGACCTTTAAACATTTTTGTTGTGGTCCTCTGGCCTGTCTCCAAATCTTTCACTTCAGGAAAGATGTGGGCAAATTGGAGAAACAGGCTTCATCGTGTTCCTTTCCACTGACACTAATGTGTTCTTCTGCATAGTTAGCCAGTGAAGACTGCTGTAACCCTAGCAGGGAAGTTTAGGGGTTATCCACACCTACCCAAAGTGTAGCCCCAAGACTAGTAGAGAGGAGCAGTGTCTCACTGTTCCCATGCAGACCTATGAGGTCTGCCCACTGCCCAACCTTGCATCTATAACTGGACCTTTCCGCTCTTAAAGAGCCATAACAGGAGTGGGGTGAACTAACCAATAGGCAGTAGTGCCCTTAAGGAGCAACTACCCTGTCACAATTGCTGCTCTGTTTATGTTAGAGAAGACAGTTCAAAGAGGTGCATATTGCACTTGGAGGGGATGGTGATGAGGTCTGTGATAGATAGTCCTCAGTCCTTATGAGAGTTCATTCCACAGTCTTAGCCTGATCCTCACGTAGCCTCTTTCTCCTACACAGTCAAGCTTTACCTTTATTGCAGAATTTCTATAGTGTCTGAGGAGTGAAGTTGTTGACCAGGATGGGACAGAGTCTCCTATTCACCAGAGACAGTAGAAAGCCTTACTCATGGATGCTACTAGGTGAGAGCTTAGTGCCAGGAATCCAATTACACTCAAACTATGGATGAATTGACCAATGTGTGCCCCTTCTCCCAAAGGAAACCAGGCCATGGCTACAACCCCTTCAACGTTTTTTCCTCTGCATCCGAGCACATCCTCCATCAGTTTCAACCAGCTGACCTCATCCAAACACTGAGCCATCTTGATGGAGATGATAGGTTTGTATGTGGTGAAGGACAGGTAGAGCTATGCATCATCTGCACATTGCTGACACTTGAGTCCACATCATCTTACTACTTCACCTGGTGACTGCATGTTGATGTTATATAGGACCAGAGAGAGAACTGAGCTTTGTGAGACTCTGTGAGGGGGTCCAGTGGTGAATGAGCAGTTTCCCTCATCTCTACTTTTTGGATAAGTCCCTCCAAGAAGGGCTTGGACCATTAGTACATTTTTAGCCCAGCAACTCGAGCTCAAGTCAGCTGTAGGGTTGCCAGGTGTCCGGTTTTCGACTGGAACACCCAATCAAAAAGGGACCCTGGCGGCTCCGGTCAGCACCGCTTAAAAGTCCAGTTGGCAGCACAGCGGAGCTGGCAGGCTCCCTGCCTGGCTCCGCGCAGCTCCTGGGAAGTGGCTGGCATGTCCCTCCAGCTCCTACGCGGAGGGGCAGCCACGGAGGCTCTGTGTGCTGCTCCCGCCCCGAGCGCCAGCTCTGCATCTCCCATTGGCTGTGGTTCCTGGCCAATGGGAGCTGCGAGGACGGCATCTGCAGGTGGGGGCAGCACACAGAGCTCCCTCGCTGTGCCTCCGCCTAAAAGGTGGAGGGACATGCTGTCCACTTCCCGGGAGCTGCCTGAGGTCAGCACTGCCCAGGGTCTACACCCCAAGCCCCCTCCCTTGCGTCAACCCCTTCCCCCAGAATTCCCTCCCTCACCCAAACTCCCTCCGAGAGCCTGCACCCCCTCCCATATCCCAACCCTCTTTCGCAACCTAGTGAAAGTGACTGAGGGTGGAGGAGAGCGAGTGACAGAGGGAGGGGGGATGGAATGAGAGAGAGTGGGGACTCAGAGAAGCGGTGGGGCAGGGATGGGGGCCTCAGGGAAGGGAAGGGGCAAAAGGGCAGGACAAGGATGTTCGATTTTCTGCAATTAGAAGCTTGGCAACCCTACTAGGTTGTGAGACTCAGTGTCTCAGGTCTTTCATGGCAATGTACATACCGTTAGAGGCTACAGCTGAGATCAGGGCTGTATTCTGGTAGCCACTGTACATACACATAGTAGGAGAGACGCCAAAGAGTTCTGTGGCACCTTATAGACTAACAGACGTATTGGAGCATAAGCTTTCGTGGGTGAATACCCACTTCTTCAGATGCATGCAGTGGAAATGTCCAGGGGCAGGTATAAATAAGCAGGGAAGAGTCAGGCTAGAGATAACGAGGTTAGTTCAGTCAGGGAGGATGAGGGCCTCTTTTAGCAGTTGAGGTGTGAACACCAAGGGAGGAAAAACTGCTTTTGTAGTTGGCTAGCCATTCATAGTCTTTTTGGATAAGTCCCTCCAAGAAGGGCTTGGACCATTAGTACATTTTTAGCCCTGCAACCCGAGCTCAAGTCAGCTGTAGGGTTGCCAGGTGTCCGGTTTTCAACCAGAACACCCGATCAAAACGGGACCCTGGCGGCTCCAGTCAGCACCACTTAAAAGTCCAGTTGGCAGCACAGCAGAGCACACCGGAGCTTAAACAAAGACTATGAATGGCTAGCCAACTACAAAAGCAGTTTTTCCTCCCTTGGTGTTCACACCTCAACTGCTAGAAGAGGGTCTCATCCTCCCTGATTGAACTAACCTTGTTATCTCTAGCCTGACTCTTCCCTGCTTATTTATACCTGCCCCTGGACATTTCCACTGCATGCATCTGAAGAAGTGGGTATTCACCCACGAAAGCTTATGCTCCAATACGTCTGTTAGTCTATAAGGTGCCACAGAACTCTTTGTCGCTTCTACAGATCCAGACTGACACGGCTACCCCTCTGATACATAGTAGGAGAGAGTTTTTTCGGAGTTACAATCTACTCCCAGCCTGCTACTGGGGCAGCATAACAAAGTGCTGCCTCTTTATCAGACACTTTAGCCCTTAACTATGGAGATATGATAGCTTCTCCACAGTTAACACCGAGTGAAGTGTTAGCATCCCTGGTTTACAAATGGGGAAAGGGAGGCACACAGGCCTTAAATAATTTACTTAAAGCAACGTAAGTCAAGTTAGAGCCAGCACTAGACCCCCATCATCTTGGTGCCTGTTCCTAACCCTAGGCAACACTGCCCAATGAGTTCCAATTCCCTATATATATCCTTTACACACTCTAGCATTTGTTCACAACATGATGCTCAATATTCCAAGCAATGAGTCCTTTAGGGTAGGTCTACACTTACCCGCTGCATTGGAGGCATCCAATTGATCTTCTGGGTTCGATTTATCGCTGATAAATCGAACCAGGAAGTGCTCCCCCGTCGACGCCAGTAATCCTGCTCCACGAACGGAGCAGGCGGAGTCGACAGGGGAGCCTGCGCACCGCCGTGTGGACCAGCGGTAAGTACTTTTAAGTTCGAAATAAGATACTTAGAGCTAGTCTACACTTACCGGCTGGATCGGAGGCGTCGGATCGATCTTCTGGGTTCGATTTATCGTGTCTTGTCTAGACGCGATAAATCGAACCAGGAAGTGCTCCCCCGTCGATGCTGGTAATCCAGCTCTCCGCGAGGAGTAAGCGCTGTCGACGGGGGAGCCTGCGCCCCACGTGTGGACCACAGGTAAGTTCGAACTAAGAGACTTCGACTTCAGCTACGTTATTAACGTAGCTGAAGTTGCGTATCTTAGTTCGACAGGGTGGGTTAGTGTAGACCAGCCCTAACTCTCTTATGCCATTTGCTTTGCTACTGTGTACAGCATTCCTTCAACATTGTTCCAGCCACTTAGCTTCCTGGAAGCTGCATTTTTTCTCCTTGGCTATAAAGTTTGTTTTATTTCCTGTGAGTGGGGCCATGCACAGTTCAGGATTTTTATGCGTTTTTAATTATATTTTTGTCCCTTTACAGCAGGCAGGGGGAAAAAAAGACAGACAAGGTTAATGGTATGGAAAGACTTACCTTAAGATGCTCTTATAAAATTTTGACCAAAGTCTTAAATATTTCAAGGGACTGTGCTGTAACCAAGCGTAAGCCGCAGACAGGACAAGTGTGGTCAGCTCAGTCGAGCTTTTCAAAATATTTCGATTCCGGATTCAGATTCTGATTCTCCAAAGTTCTTTGGTGTGTGGTTCAAGTTTGGATACATTTGGGTAAATCTGGGTATATTTCTAGCATTGAAGAATAGCCAATAACCGAGAGCCCACTTGAATCTTCTTAAAAATACTTAACTGTGATTTAAATTAAAAAAAAAAATCAACACAGCACTCTATAGTACTTACATGGTCTCTTACTGTAGTATCTGAGCACTTTAATTAATTTATGCTCACAACACCCCTGCATGGCAGGGAAGTGCTATTATCCTCGTTTTACAACTGAGGAACAGAGGCACAGAGAGACGTGTAGCTACATAATGTAGTGTGGACGCAGCCTGCTTTGATTTAGCTCTAGTCTAAAAAAACAAAAACAAAACAACAGAAGGAAAACACACAGTTGGCAGTTTCCACTCAAGAGCCCCGAGACTGGCATAGCAGGAGCATTGCAGGTCAGGATGCTGGTGGCTAGGTAGAGTCAAGGGGAGCTGTTTGTGGAACACTTGCCTCCACACTGCTCTGTCTGGTGTTATGCTAGTGGGAGTGGGAAATATGTAACCCACTGGTCATTGTGTGTAACATTACATGTCCCGCTCTGACACTGATCCACAGAGGATATGGCTCTGTTTCAGCTTGAGAACCATGCCCCATGAAACGGCTATGGGTAGGTAATTGCATATTAGTCTATTATGGGGTTTCTTGGACTTTTCTCTGAAATATTTGGGGCTAGGCATTGTTGAAGGTAGGATACTGCACTAGAATTACCCTGGTCTGATTCCATATGATAATTCCTGCGTTCCTGTTCTCCTTGGAAAAGAGACAACTAAGGGGAGATATGATAGAGGTCTATAAAATCATGACTGGTTGGAGAAAATAAATAAGGAAATGTCATTTACTCCTCATAACAAAAGAACTAGGGGTCACCAAATGAAATTAATAGGCAGCAGGTTTAAAACAAACAAAAGGAAGTATTTTTTCACCCAAGGCACAGTCAACCTGTGGAACTCCTTGCCAGAGGATGTTGTGAAGGCCAAGACTATAACATGGTTCAAAAAAGAACTAGATAAGTTAATGGAGGATAGGTCCATCAATGGCTATTAGCCAGGATGGGCAGGGAAGGTGTCCCTAGCCTCTGTTTGCCGGAGGCTGGGGGTGGGCGGCAGGTGATGGATCACTTGATGATTGCCTGTTCTGTTTGTTCCCTCTGGGGCACCTGGCATTGGCCACTATCAGAGGACAGGGTGCTGGGCTGGATGGACCTTTGGTCTGGCCCAGTATGGCCATTCTTATGTTCTAAATAAAAGCAACTGAGTGATTTCAGAGAGAGAATCCTTGCTCCTCTGCATGTTTCTGTAACATCTTCATTCTTATATGAAGTGTTCAAACTGGTCTGTCTCTTTCCTTTTAATACTTCTTCCATCAATAGCATGCAGCAGCCATTATAAAGAATCTGGTATTGGATTCCCAGTTCTCATCTTGTCACAGGGTTTCTAGACCTAGAAACTCCATGTACTATAATTCTGAATCTTGATTAGACTGATATTATTGGAAAGTGAATTTATGGCTTTCAAGAGTAATAGGATCAATATCCATAGAGTAATGGGTTAGGTAACCATGCCAACGCAATTTATCTGCAAGACTTGAGGGCAGGTTACTTTTTAAAACACTGAACACAGAAGTAATTAAGTTTGATCCTGACAAGACATACAAACAAATGAGGATGCACTTCAAGTCATCTGGAAATCCTTTAGTTGGAAAAATAAGGCTAATGCTGAAAACAAAATGAATTCAGTAGGTAGTGTGCTAAACAAAGTTACCCAGCTTGAGCAAACATTAGACGAGTTTCTTCTTCTTCTGGGCAAATATTTGCCTCATACTGCAGTCTCCTTTCTTTCAATAGGTACCTGAACTTTCCAGGTGTTGTTTCCCACACAGCAGCACCCATGTGTAGTGGTGTAGCTCAGGGTATCCTGTCATAGGAATAATAGCACGCCAGAGATTGAATGATGGGGCTATTTCTTCTTTTGTAGTTTTCTAGAGCGGGAGATCCAGTGTCTGCCGGGGGAATTATCTCAACCTCATTTTTCACCACCCACAATTTCCATTGAAAATATGTGGGCACGTATATGAATGTCAAAGCAACAATGAAGATCAAATTCAGCCTGTGTATAAGCAGAGTCAATGGAGATACATGTACTTACACTGTGGCTGTACCTTTACAAAGATACATAGGGTGATAGGCTCATGTGAGTGTATGGTATGCATCTTTTGATAGAGATGTGAAAATGTATCAGCTGAATGTCCTGTAAAATGCAAGTCTTCTGTGGGGGAGTACTCTTTCTATCCAAACTAAGGTTAGTAACAAATAATCACTTGCTTATGACATTGGTAGCCCTGAGAAATGCTGATCTGAAAGGTTGGAGAGTTGCTCTGTAAAGACAGGCACAGCACATTGAAACAATTATTGGTGTTACTTACAATTCACAATACAGCAAAGGTCCATATCACTTTACACATATGGGCCAATTTATCCTACTAGGAGTGGGATAAGGTCCTGGCCATAAGGAACTTAGAAATTGACTCAGACCAATGCAATACTTTGGATAACAGCTAGGTAGTGATGGGTGCAGCTGCTGTCAGTGAGAAAGATCATGAAAAGAGGAGCTTAAGGTAAGTGAATAATTAGTTTAGAAAAAGAAAGGTGCATGATACTTAAGATGAAGAAGGCCGTTCCAAACACAGCAGACTGTGAAAGGAGGCACAAAGGTGAGAGTAGGTGAAGGACACAACGGAACAGTTAGTAGGCAGCCTTGAGAGGAGTGTAGCGGAAGATGGAGACACCCTGGTGAAATGACAAAGCAGTTGCAATGAAATGATGGAGCTTCAAGTAAATCCTCTCTTATTCCACCTGTGTTCCCACCCTCATCTACCCATTTGTCACCACCTTACATATTCACCTTCGGGTTTCTTCTGTTTCCCCTCCTCCTGCCTAGCTCACTCACAAGGCCTCTCCACATTATTCCCCCATTCAAGATTCATTTCTGCCATGCTGCTTATAGTGAATCTAGCTGACTTATATAGATACTCCCTATTTGATGTTTCCATTCCCCTAACCTCTGTCTACTGGCTCTGTCCCTAAATTGTGAGCATCTTGTGGTGGGGATCATCCCTTCTTGAATGTCTGCATAGCACCTAGCACGTTATGGGAACTATCATAAAATAATAATGGGGATGCTGCACATGACACAATTACTGTATAAATTACATATAGCCCATGTGGATGCAAGCTTAGAATTCTGGTCCTTCAGTTCCAAACACAGGATACTAATATTTAAAATAAAGGAAGAACATCAGTAGCAAGTTCCTTACCCTTTCTGTGGGCCATCCTCACGAAGGAAACCTCCAAAGCTCTACAGACAGTGATGTAGTGAGAGACACGAAACAAGGGATGGTATCTTGGCAGGAAAACATTTTTTTGTCAAATGCATTTTATTCTCCAGTTGTGCATAAATTATTCTGTGTAATGCTTTTGGCCCCAAACCCATGCTGTAAACATAATGCTAACAGCTGGCAAATCTGTCGTGCCTTGCTTCTGGTTTGCAGTGTTGAATTTTATTTAAGAATAGCATCAGCTCGAAGCTGGCAGAGTGAATCCAAGTTATCATGTTTTATCTAGTGGCTCCATAAAATCACAACCTGGATTAGACCACTGGAGCCGTGCGCGCTGGCTAATGAAATCACATTTCTTTACAATGGCCATATGGGCAGAGTTAGAAGATACAGCTCTGTGTTAAGGAGGCAAAGAGATAAATTATGAACACATTCTACTTGTCATACTTTGAATAGCCATCCCCCCCATAAGGGAGTGTTTTCCACATTTAAGACGCAACTTTGAAGTCCACATCAAACAAAATTCCCATAAAAGTAAATGAAAGTTTTGCCTGAATAAGGGATCCAGAATCAAAGTCCATTGCAAGGTGGGGAAGCCTCGTATCCAGATGAGCTCAAGTCTAGATCTGGGCAAATTTTTTTTGCCAAAACTTTTTTTCTCTGAAAAATGAAAATATTTTGCCATAAATTGTTTTGGTCAAAAATATATTTTGGAAAAAAAAATGTTTTGACATTTAAAAAATGTTTTGATGTTTTTCATTCAAAATCACTTTGTTTCAACTATGACTTGAATTTTGTTTAAAAATGTTAAACTCTAAAGCAAAATGTTTCATTTTGGGTGGATCAAAAATCATTTTTTCCCCCTGCTTTTTCAGTGCACTGAAGAATTCAACCACTTTTAGTTTTGGGTTGACCCAATTTCCCTCCTCCCCCACCCTCACACTCCTGTTTTTTGGTTTGGCCAGTGAACTGAATGCTGGAATCCTTACTTTTTATCTCAGTCCTAACTCAGGCAGACATAAATCGGACTGAGTGGGATTTGGATTTAAGGGCTTGAGCCAGTGTCCTTTGAAATCAATGGAAAGACTCCCACTGATTTCAGTGGGACTGGATCAAGCCCCATGACCAGTATTTTATACATATTAAGGTTATCCCTGCTAATTTGTGACTCCTAAAGAGAAATAATACTCTCCTTTCCCCCTCTAAATGGCTTTTTGCTGATCCTTCACAGCATGTGGAGTAGGCTTAGCCAGTCAGGGAACCTGAACACCATACAACAAAGCCAGGTGATGAAAACTATGCAAAGCAGCTTGCAAATCAAAGATGCAGCACAAAAAAGAAACGGTTTCTGCCAATGAGTGAGTGAAAAGCAACATGCACAACATTTCTCAGGACATACATACCATTTTCACAGAAGCTCCGCTAAACTTGAAAAGCACATTTTAAAATGTAACAAATAGCCCAGCTCTGGAGCTAATTATTTCCAATCTGGAGTTTTGGAACATTGGACCGAGACCAAACACATTTAACTTGGATCACTGAATATCCACCAGAGGGGGCTTTTTAGTTCAAAGGACTTGATCCCACAATTTGTTGTATGAAGGCTGACAGCTGCACTCATATGGAACCCCATTGATATGTTTTATTTTTTTACTTCAGTGTAGTGCTGTGTAGATACAGCAGTCTGTGGACATGCAACACATTGCAGGATCAGGGCCTAAGCATCCTCTGTTCTGATTTTACTGTTTCCTCATCTCTCTCTATTATCTTTACCCTTTTTGTGGCTTTCTTAATCAACTCTAATTAATTCTCTGAGCCATTTTTCCTTGTTTTGTAGTTTTTTCTGTCTGCATTTTAGGAAACTGCTGTCCTCCGAGCCCTTTGTTCTATACTCTTCGCAGCTCTCTCGTTTATATAACTCCTCATGCTTGGCTTTGTAATTGCCCAATCACGTACACTATCTTTTTTTGAGCAGGCTTGAAGTAGAATATAAATAGATGTTTCTTTAGGGTAATTTAATTTTACAAATGTAGTGTGGGTATCTGTAACATTGTTCTTCTAAATCCTCAGCTGTACCCAATATAAAACAGAAGTGTGTGTTAATCCCTTCAATTTCTAACCCACACATTTGTAAGTGGTAACTTTATATTCAGACATATTCCTGCAAACGTAGGTGCTGATGTAGTGCATTAGACTAGTGGGCCATCTAATCCAGTATCCTGCCTGCACCAGTGACCAATAGTAGATGCGTCAGAAGAAGGTGTAATAAACTTTGCAGTAACCAGTTTTGGAACAACCTGACCACAGGAAAAAAATTCTTCCTAACCTCTATTAGTTAGGAGTTGGTTTGTGCCCTGAAGCAAAAACGTTCATATTCTTTCAAAATGTTTCCCTCCTCCCCTTTAAAAAAATAGCCTTACTATTCTAGTTCTACAGATTCTTCTTATCCATATAAATGTCCCTGGTATCCTTACAGTAGTCTTGGTAAAAATTAAGAACATTTTTGGTATTATTTGGACTTGTCAGCGATTGTACAAGCATGCAGTATTTATTTATACAAGTTTGGAACACATTAAACTAAATATTGTAAATAATTCATGACTAATAATAATTAATAGGGGTTATTAATACACCTACACTAAAATATTGTATATCAATTTACTATTTACCATCCTAAGGGCTCACAAGACATGTAGATTACAGGTATTGCGAACCTACCTACATTACATATCTAGAGTAGGCAGTACTCTGGTCCCCAATGATTACTCTTCAGTAGAAACCACCAAGCAGTGATGGGTTACTGCTCCTCTTCCTCAAAGATCCTCACTTGCAGGGTCCCATGGGACTCAACACTATTCTCTCTTCTCTTTAGTATCTATATGAAACCATTTAAAAATACAGTGAGACATCATGGGATTCGCTACCAACAATATGCCAATGATGACACTGAACTGCAGATCTCATTCTCCACTGATGCACCCACCACCAGTACTAAAATGTCACCGTGCCTACAAGAGATTGGTTCCTGGAGGAATAGCAGCTGGCCGCAACTGTACCCAAGCAAGACCAAAATGATGCTGGTTACCCGGGGAATCAATGTTTGCAGGATTAGGGTCTAGAAGAGCAAACTATTAATTATTCTTTTCAAAATTTTCCCCCTGCCAGCTGGATTTTGACATGAACTACCTATAATGCTTGGAGTAAAACACTATGCTATGTGACAAGCTATCCGTCACCCTTTATTCAGGGTTGCACCTAAAGTCACAATCAAATCCATTGTGCATGTGTATGCAGAATAATGGGGAGAGAGGCAGTTATCAATGTGCTGTTTTTTCTTCAGCTGTGTAGTTTATTTAGCTGGGCATCTTATGTCTGGGGGATTTTTATTAGTTGTTAGTACCATTTGTGAGAGCTGTTGTTTTTTAAGTCTGTCTAAGAGCAGCTGGCATCTTTGTGGAGCTATTGCTGCATGGATGGTTGCTGTGTATCTCACAAACTTCCAAAGCTCTGCAGGGTGATATTGTGTTTATTTCTTTAAAATCACCATCCCTTTGTTGCTGTTTGTTGCAATTAATCATTGGCTGTTTGCTGGTATGTTGCTCTTCTTTTAATTTTGGTGTCCATAGAGTTGCTGCTCTCTCCCTGGAAATATTTAACAGGCGGTTTAAATGCTGTGCTGAACTTTTTTCTATGGAATATTTGTTTTCTGTACCTTGTCTCACTTCCCAGTTCTCCGTGGTGCTCGTTGCTAGATGTAGTGCTGTCTAAAGAGTACAAAAGGACACTGAAGGATATTTCTCCAACTAAATTTGGTGGGAGGCAGGATAGCTTGGGCACTTGGGATTGCTTTCAATTCTGAGGTGATGAAAGCTAATAGTTCTGGACTGTTAATATTAATGGTTACATCTTTATCTGCCTTCCTGATTGACTTTCCCCTCAGCATTTCAGCACTGGAAGTTGGACTGTGTTAAACTGACTTTCAAGAACAGTAGAAAATTGAAGAAGCTAAAATAAATTATGGGTTCCATGATTTTAAACATGTGTTATGGTTCCCTGTTTATTTTTCCCCATTTATAATTCCAGCCTCTTTTTTTCCATTGTCTGAGTTATATTAGTAGCCATCGGCCGTCGGCTGCTTTGGCTCACTGGTTCTGAACTGACATTCCAAGCTAAAAAACAGGGAGATAGAACTGAGGAAAGGGGAAGAAAAGAAGTAGAAGAGAAGTATCAACATGAATATAACATATGAAAGAGGGGAGTGGCATGAGAGAGAAATACAGGCAAAAAAAATAGAGAAATATATGTGAAGAATGGGAGAAGAGGTATCTTGGTGGATAAGTAGCCAACTATATGGCTCCTTCTCCCTTTACAATGACATCTGTGATGGCTTGGAGCTTGTCTCTTCATAGTTTGAACTAAGCAGAAGAGCTAGTCAAGAATTTCCACAAAAACTTTTTTTTCTCAGTAAATGGCTTTTTGATGGTATGGAATTTTTCATATACATGTCTGGGTTTGCATTAAAAAAAAGCACCTCAAAACTGAAAACATTGTGGTGCTCATTTGTTAAAACTTGGTTTTCAGAGAGGATTTTTTTTTTCCAGACAAAAACCTGGAAAATTCAGCAATTTTTTTTTTAATTTTGTTTTGTTTTTGGAATTTTTTTGTGGTAAATAAAATCAATGTTTCTGCCAGCTGTACTAAGCAGCAATAGGTCGAAAGAGACAGGAGTAATTCTTTCTGAGTGAAATCCAGCTTTGGTCAAAGTAGTACATCTTACAGCACCTTAGGAGTTTAATTTTAAAATGAAAGGTTTGTTCAGCAGCCTAGCGTAAGCATAATGATATTGCATGGAACAAAATTGTGTTTCCAAAGAAACATGGACAGTATCACATTTTTCTGGTTTTATTTCCAGCAGAAGAAAATTCCTGCAATGTAAGGCAAAATGTTCTGTAATTTTCCACTGGGCCACTGCCTTGATGCTTTCACACATTTTGTTCTACCTCCTGTGCCTCTGGATGTTAGGGATTCCATCCTCCCCCCAGTTCACCTCCTATAGCTGGGTCTTTGCTGGGCTGGTGTGAGTGATTACATTTTCTGTGCTCTCTCTCATTCATCTCTTTCTCTCTGTTTTGGGGCACTGTGAGAAGGAACTAGAAACATTATTTCTATATGCTGCAGTGGGGTCTTTTGGCAGTCACTATAGCTTCCAAATTAATTTCCCTGTAGGTTCATGCCTCCAGAGGATTATTCATATTAGTAATATAAACAAACTGTGGTCATATGTAGTATCTATAAGCTCCCCTCTTCATCCACTAGAATTGAACCTGGGACTTTCAGACACTGTAGCACAGGGGTAGGCAACCTATGGCATGGGTGCCAAAGGCGGCACGCGAGCTGATTTTCAGCGGCACGCACACTACCTGGGTCCTGGCCACCGGTCTGGGGGGACTTTCCATTTTAATTTAATTTTAAGTTAAACATAAACATTTTAAAAACCTTATTTACTTTACATACAACAATCGTTTAGTTATATATTAAAGACTTATAGAAAGAGATTTTCTAAAAACGTTAAAATGTATTACTGGCACGCGAAACCTTACATTAGAGTGAATAAATGAAGATTCAGCACACCACTTCTGAAAGGTTGCCGACCCCTGCTGTAGCATGACTGAGCCCCTGCTCCTTTAGCTAAAGGAAAATTCCTTTAGGAATGAATCAAGAACAAGTTGTCATAGCTGCTTGGGACAGCTAATAGAACTAAAATATATGATTACATATGTGAGCTCAGTACTGTAGTTCAATGTACATAAGGGCTACTCATGTGAATTAGGTAGAGAATATGAGCCATCTATCATACTAGGGCCTGAAAGAGAAAATATCTGTATCCAAAAGAAGAGACAAGTATAATTGATTTATACAGTGCTTTGAAATTGTAAAGGATACTGTAAGGGCCAAGAAGTCGTGTTAATAACTGTTGCAATGTATTTGGAGATTTGCTTTCTGAAATTTTGAACCTTTGTACCAGACAGTTATGAGCTCGCCAGCAGTGATGAGATGTAGCACTGTGGGGTTTGTGTAAAAAAGACAGGATTAAATACCAGTGACACTGTTTTGTAAAAGCTTGCAAATAATGTAGTGCATGTTGAAGCTCTCCAACTCCACTTTTTAGGAGAGACAATGTGAACCTACTGGGAACAGTGGGGTCAGACTCTTTCGCTATCCAGCTGGATCTATTAAAGCCTCACTACAGAAAATTACAACTTTGTGAAAAACAACTGAACAAACATCTAATCTTCCCTCTGCTTAATAAACTCACCAAGCCAACCCCTCCACACAAACCCTGACAACTCATTGGGGGTGGAGAAAAGATGGGCTCTAGATTTTGTGCTGCAGGGAGGCCATGCAGCTCTACCATAACCTGTTTAAGAGTGGGAATAGTGACTTCTACCTAGCTAGATACTTATCTGACCTCATCTCTCTAGTATCTGAGCGCCTCAACATTACTAATGGATTTTATTCTCACCACAACCCTGTGAGGTAGGGAAGTACTTGTCCCAATTTTTTAAAAGATGGGGAATTGATGCACAAGGTTCATTAAGTGACTTGCCAAAGGCCACACAAGAAGTCTCTGAATGAGCCGGCAATTATATGCAGGTACCAGTATCAGTAAACGCTAGACCATCTGTCCTAGCCACAGTCCTTCTGCATCCCCTAGACAAATTGAGATTACTGGAGATGCAGATTCACTTAGATTCACTACTATTTATAGCTTTGCTAGAATTCACGGTAAGAATCCTATGAAGTATTCATGTCAGTGTTTATATAGCTAATTGAATCATCACTTTTTTCCAGTATTGCAATAGATTCCTTGTTATGAAAATGGAACAACTAAGTGATAATGTCATTGGAAATGAATGTTGGACCTGAGTAATGATTCCCGCTGCAAGATAAATGCCAAGGCATTTGGATAAAATAAACTTGTGAGAAAGCAGGGAAATGGATTACTGCACTTTGCAAGTGGCAAGGAAACCTTCAGCTGGGCCCAGATTTCAAGTCCAGGAACATTATTGCCAATCTACTGATTGAGTGAAAATAACATATAATAGAACGGTTCTGAAAGACGAAGAGAAGAATGAGGTTGCAGCAGGAGTGAAAGCTGCTACCTGTCCCACTGCTTTTAGGGTCTGATCCAAAGTGTGTTTAAACCATATAACAACACAAATTGACTTAAATGGACTTTTGGTAAAGGCTCCTAGTGGAAAACTCTATTCCAGCTGGCTTAGATGGGACCTGATAGGTTGGGGCAAATGTCCAGCAGTGCATGAGCACCTGTAAGGCCCATAAAATTTGGCATGCAGATCAGTTGGTTAGTATCATCTGGATGCACATGAATCAGCAGTATTGAGCATGCACCCATTGCATTTGAGAGCTTAGCCTCATTGTGTATTTCAGGAATAAAGAAAACAGCTTGCTCATAAAAGTGCACATTACTATGTTGATCTATGTTGGCTATATTCATCCATTTGTACAGTGCTAGCAGCCTTTCTAATCCCATCAATGTGGCATTTGGGGAAGATAGTTAGTGACTGAAGCCCTCTGTATTGCTATTGCCATTCCTGAGGTACTTGGTGAACGGGAGAACCTGGAAAGAGATAGTTGCTGCTTTGTATACAGTAGGGAAGATGTTTTTATGTTGGCATGTGTGATTTTGGCTATAAAGACAATGGAGCATGGAATATGGAGTCTCCATTTCATTGAATGAGACCTTGAAGTTAGTGCAAGGAGTTGTCTGGAATGTCACTGTGCTGCAGTGAATACTTTAACTGACTGAGCAAAACGGACAAATATTGCACCTCAGTAATGCACGGATGATCATGGCATGGTTACGTCCATGCTTGGCAAACAATATAGCAAGGAAATAAACCTTGTGTCTCGAAATGTCAAACTTGGCCTCGTCTACCCTCGGAGCTAGGGTGTGATTCCTAACTCGCATAGACAAACACGTTAACTCTCATCTGAGCTAAGAAACAAAAAATAGTAGTGTAGCTGTCAGGGCAGTCCCAAGCAAAAAAAATGTTGGCCGCTCCCCCTTTTTTTTCACCCCCCCGCCCCTGGCCCCACCCCAACTCCACCCCTTTCCAACCCCTTCCCCAAATCCCCGGCCCCGCCTCCTCCCCCGGGTGTGCCACATTTCCCCCACCCCATTGCTTCATGTGGCCCCCCGCAACCCGTCGCCCTACCTCACCACCGCTCTGCCTGCTCCTCCGAACGTGCTGCTGCTCTGCTTCTCCCCCCTCCCTTGCCTGAGAGGGAGTGGGGAGAAGTGGAGTGGCGGCGCGTTCAGGGGAGCAGGCGGAGCGGAGGTGAGCTAGGGTTTCGGGGGGAGGTGCAGGAAGTAACGGAGGCAGGGCCGGTGCAACCACTAGGCAAACTAGGCGGCCGCCTAGGGCGCCAAGTGGTTGGGGGCGCCAAAAAGCGTGCTCAGGGGAGGAGGTGGACTGGAAGTGAGCTGGGGCAGAGGGGTGTGGGGAGGGCTGCCCGCAGCAAGTTACAGGGGGGAGGGCACGCAGGAAAACCGCTCCCCACCCCAGCTCACCTCCGCTCTGCCTCCTCCCCTGAGCACGCCGCCTTCACTCTCATTCTCCTTCCCTCCCAGGCTTGCTGTGCCAAACAGCTGATTGGCGCCGCAAGCCTGGGATCCTCTAGCATGCTCAGTGGAGGAGGCAGAGCAGAGGTGAGCTGGGGTGGGGAGCTGCCGCAGCGGGGGCTCCCTGGGCAGAGGGGGGGGCGGGGAGCTGCCACGGGGGGGGGGGGGCTCCCCGGGAGGGAGGCTGCAGCAAGGGGGGTGCAACAGGGTGGACAGGCGGGTAGGGAGCATCCGCCGGGGGGGATCCGCGGGCGGAGGGGGGGCAGGGAGCTGCCGCAGGGCTCCCTGGGCCGGGGGGCTCAAGGTGGAAATTTCACCTAGGGCATGAAATATCCTTGCACTGGCCCTGAACGGGGGGCGCAGGAAGTAACAGGGGGGTAGAGGAACAGGAACCGCTCCCGGCCCCAGCTCATCTCCGCTTAGGGTGACCAGACAGCAAGTGTGAAAAATCAGGATGGGGATTAACAGGAGCCTATATAAGAAAAAGACCCCAAAATCGGGACTGTTCCTATAAAATCGGGACATCTGGTCACCCTATCTCCGCTCCACCACTGCCGCCTTCCCCAAGCGCATCTCCGCTCGGCTTCTTCCTCCCCACCCCACCGGCTTGCTGCGCCCGAAAAAGCTGTTTCATGCACAGCAAGCCTAGGAGGGAGGGGGAGAATCGAAGTGGCAGCGGTGCACTCAGGGGAGCAGGCGGAGCGGAGGTGAGCTGAGGCGGCGGGGACACATTTCTAGGGGCAGCATGGCTGGCGCCGGAATGCCGCCCCTAGAAATGTGCTGCCCCAAGCACCTGCTTGTTTTGCTGGTGCCTAGAGCCAGCCCTGGTAGCTGTTGTAGCACAAGCTAGCTGCCTCAAACACAACCCCCGCTCCCTGAGTCCCATGGATACATCCTCAGGGTGGTTAGCATGTGCCACGGCTGCCCAAACTACCACAGCTACGCTACTATTTATAGCATTCTATTTATAGCATACTATTAATAGCATTCTAGATGAGAGCTAGCATGAGTATGTGTAGGCAAGCTGGGAATCACACCCCTAGCTCGTAGTGTAGACATAGCCTTGGAGTCTTAGAAAGCCCTTGATTGCATAGGAAGAGGTGAGGCTACTTTCATTGGTTATCTCTCCTAAAAATTTCCATAATTAGATCAGATACATAATCTTAAGGCTAGAATGGACCATTATGATCATCTGCTCTGACCTACATAACACAGGCCAAAGAATCTCATCCAATAATTCCTGCATCAAGCCCCTGACTTCTGTTTGAGCTATAGCGTATTTTCCAGAAAGATTCAGGAGACAGGACTGCTTGCGGTTACAGTGGTTTTTCTCATCAATTTCCGTGTCAATAGTTTACGGAGGGCTGATAGGACTGAACAGTCTCTTCTTAAAATAGATGGCGATGTTGGCTACAATAAAGTATTATCTTCAAGCCCTTTAGCCCTACAGATGTCTCCATGAGCAGCGCCTCTGAGGTTACAACTGTTATCGCATTTTCTATTTTTACAATCTCTTTATTAATTTTTAAACAACTCTACAAAACTGCAGAGCAGAATTGCTAAAAAATCCCCAGAAGCCCACAGCTAATAGAACCCAAATACGACGTCCAAATAGCACCGAGACAAGACATGGTGTTCATTTCCTTTCACAGATAACGTCTCACATTGTTTGTCTCTTTTATACTTTCAAAATTTGAATTAGAAAGACTATGAAGCCCTCCCCTACACCTGTCAGCAGTAGGGAAGGGGTAGCCCTACTCCCCACGACCACTGATGGACTTGGGGACTGTCAGAGAGCAGAGCTGACCCCCTGGGGCCCCAGATTCTGGATGGCTACAGAGCTGGCAGGAAATCCCATCCATGCTTCCTGCCATCAGATCGCTTCTTTTTGTAGGATGAGGATGCCATTTGATAAAAAGTTGCATGGGCTAGAGGAGTGATGCTGCTGTAGGGAGACAGCAAGTCCAGATCCTGAGCTCAGGGTGTTGGTCAGGCCTAGGGGGCACCCTGGGTTTGTGGCTAATAGGAACCTGCATTGCACTGTATGCAAAAATCAGGCTGAGCACAAATGTGCCCTGATTGGTGACTAAGGGAGGATTTTGGAGGGACTCTTGGCCTGTTTGTTTGCTTGCAATGAAGACTGTTTGCTCACTAATAAGTGTATTGCTGTAATGTCGACAGTCGAGATAAAGTCCTTCTCCACCAGGAGGGAAAGGATGGGACTGGAACAAACCAGCAGGCAGAGAGGACTGCTCCCACCACAAACACATGATATAAGCAGAAACGCTATTATTAGTTCATGTATTGTGAGTGTCCAGGAGCCCCACCATGGACCAGAGCCTTTCTCCTAGGTGCTGTATAACCCAGAGCAAAAAGACATTCCTGCCTGCAAAGGGCTTACAATTCTCAGTTACAGTGACATGGGGTGGGGGGGACTTAAGGACCTATAAAGACATATAACTTGAAGTGCCAGATTTTCAGAATTGTGTTCCGTGAACCTAATTTACACCTTTTTTATCTGTGTTCCAGTAGTACCTACAGGCCCCATTATGTTATACATACACATGCTAAGAGGCAGTCTATGCCTTGAAGAGCTCACAGTCCAAATCAACCAGACAGACAATCAGTGGCAGGGGAACCAGAAGTAGACAGACTTGCCCAATGTCACACATCTGATCAATAGCAGAGGCAGGAATAGAACCCTGGTGTCTTGAGTCATAAGCCATCACCCTATCTAGTGGCCTGTGCAGTCTAGGTAATAGTGTGTGAGAATGAAGAGCTGTTACTACTTATAGAGCACCAAGGATCAATTCCCTGATCTGAAGAGTTTACAGCCTCTGGCCCCAACCCTGCAATGGGATCAATACAAGCAGTCCGCACACAGAATAAGTCAATAGGGACCTGCACAGGTGCCAGAGTCTGTTTGCACAGATCAGATTGCAAGAGGGAGGCCTAAATTAAGACAAGAGCAAAAGGAGTTAACGGAAGAGTGAGAGGTAGATGAAATCAGGACAGTTTTACCATACAGTTGCTTGGGTGATTAGTGCTTGCACCTTGTTGGCTACTTTTTTAAGGCTATAATTTACAAGCCACTATGATAATTTGCAAATGCACTTATTGCAAACATACATACGGTAATGGTAACAGTGCCTGGAATTTAAATACAAATACTCAGCTCTTGAAAAGTCTGGCCCTAGAAAGGATGAGGAGAGTTGAACTAGCTGTGCATGCTGATAAGATATATGAAAGCAAGTTGGAACTGTTAGTCAAGCGGCTCACTCTCCTATTTAATACTGTTATTCATAAAGGCTTAGGATCCTACAGCATATCACAATGGCCTAGGTACATAGTGAGTGAGGCCAAAAGCAAAGTGATTTCAACTACTCAAAAAATGCAGATTATTAACAGCTGCACTTTTTTTGGAGCATGTTATTGGGCTTATGAGTCGTATTAACTCTTTCTTCTCTCATTTTTGGCTCTTAACCTATGGTTATTTCAGAATCTCAGATACCTACAGAGTTGAAATCTTGGACAATCATTTTCTTTTTAAACACGAAGAAGCAAAAACATTTTTAAAATTATTTTTAATAGTCAGAATTAATTCTGCAGGTAGGAAAGAACTTGTCATGAATATCAGTGTGATCAATAGTGATCCATCACAGCCCAGGCTTTTCTGATATCCTGCATTTATACTCGCATGGCTACATCTTAAGTAGCCAAAATATATTGTGGACTACACGATTGACTAGGTCCTTGGCTACACTTGCGAGTTACAGTGCAATAAAGCCTCCCAGAGCGCTGTACCTCACTCACTGTCTACACTGGCAAGGCATGTACAGTGCTGTATCTCCATGGCTACAGCGCTGCTGGTACTCTATATCCCTGAGAGCAATAACAGCTGTTGCGTAGTGGCTGAGACGCTGCTGTTGAAATGTAGTCACTGGAGTACGCAGTGACTGACCTCCGGAAGCTCCCTTTGTTTTGAAACGGCACTTCTCGGTTGGAGTTCAGAGCTCCGTTCTGGGGGCTGCTTATCAAAAAAAACAAACACAGCTAGTGTTTGCTTTGAATGAGTGAGAGCCAGGCAGGGGGGCTCTGTTAGGAGTGCCAGCAGCAAACAGTAGCTTGAAGAGAGAGGCAGCGGGGGGGTGGGGGAGGGTTTGGGGTCCATGTCAGTGAGTGGCTGCTTATCTGCTCTAAGAAAACAAAACAAAGCCCCTGATGTTTGCTTTCAATGAGTGAGAGAGAGGCGAGGGAGGTGGGGGTGTGTAAACGTAGCAGATAATGAGCTGACACTCTGTGGATACCCCAAAAACCCACTCTCTCTCCCCACATGCTCCCTGTCACACTCCACCTCAACCCCCCCATTTGAAAAGCACATTGCAGCCACTTGAATGCTGGGATAGCCGCCCATAATGCACCGCTCCAAATACAGCTGCAAATGCCTCAAATGTGGCCACGACAGTGCGCTGGTAGCTGCCAGTGTGGACAGACTGCAGCGCTTTCCCTACTCAGCTGTACAAAGGCGGGTTTAACTCACAGCGCTGTACAGCTGCTAGTGTAGCCTTAGCCTAGAATTGGTGCTCATGGCCATCCACAGTTATTTGGGGGAGAGAGAGACAAGGTGGAAAAATGATTGACACTGAACTCTGGTCACAGCTACTTTTTATTTGTGTTTTTTTGCTAGGCTCTAGCAAAGCATTAGATGCTGCACTAGTTCAAAGTTTGCTATACATAGTGGTTTGTTTATGTTCACCTCTGGATGCACTCTGACCTATTCAAGGCTTTACCATAACAATTGCTTCTCGAAGCAATCAAGAAAATGCCACAACTATTAATCACCTATAAAGATTTGTTTTTGGCTGAGCTCTGATTTTGGAGCCCAAAGTTTTATATCTCACAACACCTATGTAGCAGGTAGAGTTAATGTGAGTTTTAAATGATGTTTGCAAAGCCTTTTGAGATCTCAGGTGATAGGTGCTAAAGAAGTGCAAATGTCAGCATGATACAGGCAGAACACAGTTGCAAATAACAGCTTGTCTGTTATCTACAGGGTATGCTCAACACAACTGCCTATTTTATAGGAGAATTGACAGGTGATATCACTGTGTGCAAAGCTTGTAATGGTTCTAGATTCCATTATTGTTTCCACTCAGAAACACAAGTCTTGCAAAACATAATTAAGTTGTACAACTTCCTTTGCTGTAGAAAAAGTTTGTAGCCTACTAAATGCAAAGCTACTGCTGTGAGGCATTGATTATGGCTGTGCTAATTTTAATTGACATTTTCAGTACTTCTGTATCATCAGTACTGTGCTAATATATTCTGAGCAATTACTTCAGAGCATAACCGTCAACCAGTGATGGATGACCCTTGAAAGGGTCACAAAGTTGGTAGACATAAAGCTGGGCTACAACTTTGTCATTCATCTCCTTAGGCCTGGAGCAACTTCAGCTCACACTTCTTCAACTTTCTGCACTGAGGCCCCTTCTTTTAGTCAGCCTTCCACCAGCGACCTGCACCCTGGGCTTCACTCCTGACACTGTCTCCACCTTTTAATCTGTTCAGTATCAATAAAAGCAAATTAAAAACAACAACAACAACTAATAAACCCAATAAGGAACTACCAAAATAGGTATGTAACAGTAAACATTTCTCATGAACTTTTAACGATAGAAAAGCTCTCCCTTTCCTTCCTGGTATAGGTAGTTATAGCATACATTTTTCCCTGAAAGAAAAGTTTGTAGGATATAAACCATTCTACAGTATTTTAAAATTCATTGTTTGTAGGTAATAATCATTGGAACAAATGACCAAGACTAGATGCTTTTCAGGAAATGACCTTTAGCCACACAAGTTACTGGTCTCAATATGGGAGTAACTGGATGAAATTATGGGGCCTATGATGTACAGGAGGTTAGACCAAATGATCTGATAGTCCCTTCTGGCCTTAAAATCTATGAAAACCTCTCTCTCATGTAACTTATCTTTTATCTGCCACCCCACTTCTCCTCATAGCCCAGATTCTGAAAGGTATTTTAGGCATCTAACTCCCATAGAAGTTCGGATCTGAGGATCTAGGCCACAGATGCGTTGTTTTCCATTTAAATGAATCCGTTAGTGGTTGTGAAAAATGCTGGACTGACGTGCCTGGAGATGGCTAGCTAGACTTTGGCATGAGGGCCTGGCATCAGATTGGAGCTGAGGGTGTTCAGCACCTCGCAAATCAGGAGCAGAACAGGTACATCTTAGGAAGTGGCTGCTCAAGCTTCCCTACTCCTTCCTGTCTATGGACTTGTCCTTGCAGGGAGTGTCAACAAAGGTGTCTATTAGTGCCAAGGGTGATGGTAGCTTCACTCCACTGAGCTGAACTGTGACTAATTCACTTTATACAGATCTCTGAAAATCCATTAGAAATTAATGACTTTGAGTCATTTCTAACCTGGATTACTTAGCTGGGTTGGATTTCAAGCAGTGTGCTAGAGGTGAAAGATTCTTCGGCCTGTTACCAATCCCCTGAGCAATCTAGGTCTCCAGCACACAGCTGTTTGAATTAAATAAGACGTGAACTCATAACACATCAAACTGTCTCAGAACAAGATTGCTTGATTAAACAAGAGTCATGACCTAGGGATCTGAACTCAGGACAGCAAACCAGGAAGTTGTCCTGAATTTTAAACCTTCTAAACAATTACTCTGTCTGTGGCCTGGAACAAGCAAAGTAGGCCCAGATTCTCAAATGTAATCCAGAGTGTTGGCACAAGAGTTGTGATACAAAACATCTATGCTTCCAGATAGACTGCGGAAATAATGGATGACTTTAACTATCTAGGCAGTAAATTGTCATCAAATGACTGCAGCCAGGCAGCCATCCTAAGGAGAATTGGTTTAACAGCCTCAGTCATGAGGGACCTGCAGAAGGTCAGGTGACAAAAGAAGGCAAAACTATATACAAAATTATGGATTTACTCAAACCTGTGTACTTCCAATGCTCTTATATGGGTCTGAAACATGGACATTGCTTAGAGAAGACATCAGGGAGTTGGAGGCATTTCATATGCGTTGCCAGCGGTGACTATGGGATATAAGCTGATTTCACTTTATCAGTAGTAGGGATGTATCATTGAGAATGGGTCATGAGAGGACTGAAGTCATCATTCATCACAGGCTCTTTTTGGTCATGTTGTCTGCCTCAGAGACAAGGTCCATGCACACGGAGCTCTAAAGGTCAGACTTGACTTCAGGATGTGGGGAGAGGATCACTACCTGGCGGCTGTCATGTGGTTGCCCAGGATTAACCCGGCTGCATTAGATCAGTAATAATCCTGTGGAGCTCTTGGAGCACTGGAATAAAGCCGTAAAGTGTGGTCACAGACATTCGGCACTATGGTCCTCTGTTGTCTTTTCTAACTGTATAGCTGTTGCTAGGTGCCTCTATACCTTTGAGGCGCTGGCATTTAATGCCTGATCCTGAAATTCTTACTCATCTGAGCCATTTGTACTCATGAGAATATTGTTATTGAGCACAAACTATTTTTATGTGTAGGAGCTGTTCAGGATTTCCAAAGTTGTGCCCTTAACACTCCCTGGGATGTGTAAAATGGGAACATTAATAATTACCTATATATTATGCAGTTTTGCTATATATGTGCTAACTATTCATTCCTTAATTAAATTTGTTTTTCTGATCATAACTAATTAAATCATATTCTGTCTTCAGAGCCACTGATTTTATGTGTTTACTCTTTTATATTAACCTGCAGAAATATGAATTGGTGCTCCAAGAGTTAAGTGATGAATCCAATGCAGTCCCTGTAAGTTAAGATGTCAATGTACAATGCTGTTGCTTGCCTAGAAGTTTTCAGGGGCTACTTCGTTTTTTTCCAGCTTCTAAAGAGGAGTTCAACATTTATTGCCACTTGTTTTTGCATATGTTGGGTTGACATTTTAAAAAGAGTTCCCCATGGAACTTCCAAGAAGTGTAAAGGCACCCAGTTTTCTTTTATGGGGATTTCCAGCCTGGATTCCCACTTGGCCAGAGAGCTCTAGCAAATGTAGGTTTTGTTTTCACTTTCCTGTATTTGTCCAAAAGGGTGTGGTTTGAAGTCTGAACCTTGGTTCCACAACATCTTCTCACCACACTGAAGCTAAGCTTTTTGATTCCAGCAAAAATTATATTTCAAACTAGAGAAAAACAGACGGGGGTGGGAGTAGTGGTGTGGTTTAATCAGTCAAAAGGCCTAGTGGTCTGGGCCTTTGACTCAGTCTCTCAGTCAGTTTGGGGTGTCCTGGCACTCTGGATGAGGTCCAAGTTGGACTAACCTCTCTGCTGGTAATCCATAGATCTGCCCTCTTTGGGGCCAGAAGTCATAGCTCTAGGATGAGTTGGGGGACCCAGGTCCTCCCTCTCCACTGACTGCTGCCTCAGGGCTCTGAAAGTGCCAGCCCTTTTGCTTACCTTCCCCTAGCCACTTCCTATCACACCCTGTGTCTCAGTTTGGGGTGTGGTCAGAGCTGATTTAACATCTTTACTTCAAAGCATCCCTCCCCAGTCTAGGGCTGATGCCTGTGGCCCTCTTGTGCCCTGCACCCATGGCTATCCCTCCCTCTTGGGAACTGTCTGGGAGAGGGAGACTGATAGCCAACTCCAGGCACCAGCAAAGGAAGCAGGTGCTTGGGGCGGCACATCTGAAGGGACAGCATTCCGGCCATCCTGGAGCGGCACATTTCAAGGACTTTTTTTTTCTTGCTTTGGCAGCTCCGGCCGTGGCTTTTTTTTTTTTTTTTTTGCCACTTGGGGTGGCAAAAAAGCTAGAGCTGGCCCTGGCCAGCTCCCCTCAGTAGAAGCTTCAGCTGTTGCTGCTGCAGAGCAGTGCCCTGCTCCACAAGGAGATGGCCTCTCTCCTTCCTCCCCTGCCTTGAGCTGCTAAAGCTCTCTTTGTACTGGTCTTCTCCCCAGCAGCACTTGTGGCAGTGCCTAAGGGGTGGGGCCTTCCCATGCCTGGGCCTTAATGCGGGGTTTGTAAACCCCATCACAGAGGGATTCACAAAGGCGAACAGGCACCTAACTGCCACTTTGGCACCACAGTCAAAAATTTAGATCCTCCAAACTCCTGATCAGCTGCCACCTAACCCTGTGGGTGCCTGAACTCCTAGTTTCCACAGATAGAGTTTTCCTATTGCCAAAATTTCCCCCCATGGGCATACACAAATCCATCTCAGTCCTGACACCAAAAAGCAGCTTGGCTCATGCCTAAGCCCCAGCAGCATTCACAAACTAGGCGTTCCCCTGCCCATCTCACCTGTGAGGCCCGATAGCGTAGGTATGTTTAGAGGCCACCTTAGAGCACATCTGCCGGATTGAGCCCCACAGACCATACAGCCAGATGTGGGATGGTGGTGCCCCCCACCTCACCTCTCCCGATTGGTTAGAGAGTTAATGGACATGGATTCAATTCATAGTTCCACATCAGGGAGAGTGAGGCTCTAAAAGTAGATCTCACACCTTCCAGGTGAATGCCCTGGCTACTGGACATAATGGAGGGGAGGACAACAACAGTTCCTTCACATTGTTTTTCTTTCTTGGTTATGTACCTATCTCCAGGAGAGGCTTCATGTCCGTGAATCCTGAGCAGATGGCGGTGCCTAACTCCCTTTGAGGGCTGGGGCTTAGACCACACTCCCCAACTTGACATTTCCTCATGGCTAACTTGGGCAGCTCAGCATGCTGGCTCCAGTGAATCCCTTTTTTAGGCTCCTAACTCTCCTCACACATTGAATAGGGACAGCTGGGGATTGTGAATTCCGCTTCGCAGCGGGGCTTCTAAAGAATAGGCTAAGTGTTATAGCGACTAAGTCTCCTTTGTGACTCGCACTTAGAGCTGCTACAGGCCACCATAGTTGTTAGTGCCAAGGATATGTCATGAAAATATTCAGCCTTGTCAAGAAAGCTGCTGAGGTTTAAAGCTTGGTGAAAGAGAAGGAGCACCCAAAGTTATGTCTGCAAACATTGATAGTGTACAGTACTACTTCATCTGTCACTCCAAAGGATCCCAAAATACTGTGAAAACAGTAATCTTCCTAACTCCCATGTAAGGCAGTTACCATCCTGATTTTATCGAGAGGGAAACTGAGGCACAGCACATCTGTGTGAATTTGCTCAAGGTCACTGGGAACGACAGTGGGAGAAATAGTTGCCATTTTGTTTTAAATTGAAAATGTTGATGTCTTTTTTTGACATCTCATGGTTTGAAATATGTTCATGACATTTGTTTCCCTGGTTTTTGACTAGCAAGGCCCAGGAGTCCTGAGCCTGGGTTCTTCATCCTACATATGCTAACTCATGTCCTTGGTATTTTTTTGTTAGAGGGGAAAGACACAAAACAAATCCAGGTTCAGGTAACACAGGAACAGGCTCATTGTGGTATAACAATCACAGATGAGCAGACTCCCTGGCTGACTCCTGGCTGCCTGCACACCCACAGGGCCAAACGGAAGTCAGATCTAACAGAGACAGACATCCCAAACAGAATATTCAAATAGACTTGAATAACACTAACCGCTGCCTCAACATTCATTCATTCCTATAGCAGACTGAAGGAATGATGTGTAAATGAACAGCATATTTGCCAACAAGTCCTCACTTATTAATTTCAGGCCCAGAGAACCTCCCATAATGCAAATATAACTGCCTACCTTCCCGGTATTTTGGTTTGAGATTCATTTTGTGATCACAAACTAGCCGCAGCAAAAGACCAAAACAATATGAAGGACGACAGCTGTGACTATAGGGGAGAGAGAAAGATTTTTTTTTCAGGAAGCTAGTTAATATTTTTTGTTTGTTCATTTAAAATAACAGTGCATCCTCAATTCCTGCACAGCCTGTTTTGTTTGGATTAAAATCAGCGTCCTGCCCACTGACCCTGTCATTTTCATGACGCACTCATGTGTTACCACCAAATACTGGGAATCATCAGGCAGTTAAGCTAGCTACTATATACTTATTGTACAGAAGCATATTGGCACTTATTTTCCAGAATGTTACAGGCTGGAAGGCTAATCTCAGCATATTTAATTTTCAAGATGTAAATTTAAAGGGGCAATTATGTTTGAGTAAGCTGTAAAGCATAAATGAAAAACTATGCTGCTACCATGCTCCGCCCTATTAAATCCATTCACAGCCTTCCCCTTGTCGTCTGTATAGAACCAAAGCTGCTTATACTAGTCTTCACAATTCAGCTTTAGCCCTGGGCTACACTAAAGGGGGGGTGTCGATCTACGATACGCAACTTCAGCTATGTGAATAGCGCAGCTGAAGTCGGCGTATCGTAGATTGACTTACCTGGCCGTGAGGACGGTGGCGAGTCGATCGCTGCCGCTCCCACGTTGACTCCGCTTCTGCCTTTCACTGAGGTGGATTTCCGGAGTCGACGGGGAGCGTGTTCGGGGATCGATTAATCGCGTCTAAACGAGACGCGATAAATCGATCCCCGATAGATCGATTGCTACCCGCCGATCCGGCGGGTAGTGAAGACAAGCCCTTAGCCTTATTCTCTGCTCTCCTATCTGTGGTACTTATGTGGCCCTCACCATTTTTAACTATTTGTCCCCAGAACACCTCTGTGAGGGAGGGAAGTGTTGTTATCCCCATTTTACAGATGGGGGACTCATCCTTCATTCCATAACTTACTGTTCCCCTTGTGTTCTTCTCCTGCTCTTGTCCCTGTGACTTCTACTAGATCCTATATGCTTGAGATCCTCTCCTTGGCCCTCCCTGCCATGCCTTCCTCCATCCTTTCCCTCAAGTGATTCCTCAAATCACAGCTGTTAGAAAGAAGGATAGTGCAGTGGTTAGAGTGCTGATTCAGGCTCCAGTCTTTGCTCTGGCACAGACTTCCTGTGTGATACTGAGCAAGTCACTTAGGCCCAATTTGGAAAGGGGCTTAGGCATTGCTGTGCTCAGTTGATTTAGGAGGGTGTTGGGGAAGAAATACATCAAATGTTGCGAGGTGGGGTGGCCTCTAAGTACTTTATCTATAGAAAAATGTGCCTTTAGCCTTTGAGACATTGAGGAATGACAACCTGGGATTTTATAAATAATCATTAGACACTATTGTTGTTCCACACAAATCCAGCAGACAGTATATGAAGTGGGCAGTTAAACAGTTACAGTTAAAGAAAGAAGTTTGGAATAAGCCAATAAGGGCTGCAATCTAAATCAAAGCTGAGTGAGACAAAGGTTCATACTTCCTCGAATACTGCATCTAAACTAGATAAAAGGGTACTGACAAAAGTCTTTAAATAAATATTAAAATGGAATTACAATCAATGCGGCTTCGATTTTTTCCCCTTTTCTTTTTAAGGCAAACACTAAAGAAAATAATGCTGCAAATATAGGTATAGATTTTGCTTCCCTAAGCAAATACTGTAGAACAAAATTTTAGAATTTTTTTAAAAAATATGAGCTTCCTAAATAAACCAAAGAATTTCCAAACACCTTCTAATATATTCAGATTTGTAAAGGATTTCAAAATTACAAAGAAGTGATAAACTGGAATTTATCGAGCCTAATTCTAATGTACACAAAAGCCCCCTTTTCATCATTTTAGCAAAGAGAAGGGTCCAAAATGTATGTGTAAATATAATTTACTTCCACTTTAAGGACTGTTGTATTAATTTAGATGGAATAAAGAGGCCCCAAAAGTCAAAGACGCTAACATAATCCAGTCACTGAACAGCATTAAACAGTTTTAAATAAGATTTCGGGTTTGGTATACAGAGACCTCAGATTGCTTAGTACCATGGCAAACACACCATTAAAAATCCTTTTAATTTTTAATTAAAGATACAGAAAAGAAAGAAAAATAGTTAAAGCATTTGAAATGCAAAGTATTAAATAAAGGCTTTCATTTTAACAACATCCCTTGTTCCCTTTCCCTTTAACTGGAAGGGAAAAGACCTCCCTTTGACAATCTCTTAGATTTTATTGAAGCTAGTAATAACTGTCCTTTTTGGAGAAAAGAGAAGTTAGTTAAGATGGGCTGAAGCTGTTATTGTTGCTGTTTTTAAAGTCCATTCTAGTTTACTAAGAAGACAAAACAAAACAAACATACAAAAGGGAGAGAGAACAGAACAGCAAAGATAGAAAATGCAGCTTCTGTCTCTGGTGTTGACTCTCATGTGCAACCTCACTGCTGGAAAAACACAGGCACAGCACACTGTCCTAACAACCACTCCAAGACACCTGGCCAACTCATAAAGCATCAAGCTGTTTAGGGTATTGCTTTTAGCTGCCTTTTTGCTCACAGGCTTGCAAAATATGCAGTCTTGCCTGGCTAAGCCAGGCTCTTTTTAAACAGAAGGAAAAGGACTCTCTCTCTCTCTCTCTCTCTCTCTCTCTCTCTCTCTTCTATCATTCCAGGTGGTGTTTGGGATTCAGATATTGCTGGTAGAGGTGATGATGTCATCTGGCATTCTCTCTCTGTCCCAGTCATAGAATCATAGAATATTAGGGTTGGACGAGACCTCAGGAGGTCATCTAGTCCAATCCCCTGCTCAAAGCAAGACCAACACCAACTAAATCATCCCAGCCAGTCTGGTCAGGACATCTCTCAGGATCAGGATGATGAAGGTCTGGGGGTTGCAGCAGATGGTGGGGGTGACAGACAATATAGTGAAACTTGCTTCAGTACCCAGTTTTATTCCCCAAAGTCTCTTGAAGGACGCCAAAATGGAGTGATGGGTGAAATAGCTCATTATTTCCACCAATTAGGCCTAATATCTGACACATCAATTTTGGTTTACTGATTTCTGGTTCCACACATATCTTGCTTGCCAAGCATGACTGTAACACAGCCTATGAATTAAATCAGTCATCCTTTTTCTTTGGCCTAATTCAGACTTTCTGCCTTGCTTTTGCACCATTACTCATCAACATTTATTGTTATAGGTTATTGTGACATCTTATGAATTTACACCCACTTTTCTACAGTAGAGCTGACAATGAGGGTAAATTTGGACCATTTTTCACAACAGGACCCTTTGCATTGCCACAGACAGGTGTGAAGTAGCTTAGGGCTAGATTCACAAAGGGGATACGTAGAATCATAGGAGTAGAAGGAACCACTAGGGTCATCTAGTCTCATCCCATGCCAAGAGGCAGGATTTGTTGTGACTAAACCAACCAAAGGTGGCTATCCAGCCTATCCAGTGAATCAGCTTCCATGATCTCCTAGGCAGTCTGTTCAACTGTCCTACTGTTCTTACAGTTAGGAAGTTTTTCCTGAGATTTAATCTAAATCTGCTATGCTGTAGTTTGAACCCATTGCCTCTTCTCCTGCCTTTTGTGGCAAGAGAGAAATTTTCTCCATCTTTTTTTATGGCAGCCTTTCACGTATTTGAAGGCCGCCATCATGTCCCCCCTTAGTGTCCTCTTTTCCAGACTAAACATACCCAGTTTCTTCAGCCTTTGCTCAGATGGCTTGCATTCAATCCCTTTGATCATCTTTATCACTTGTCTCTGGATTCTTTCCAGCTTCCTCCAAAGTGTTTGAAACACGCCCCCTCCCACCCCAGGTTTGTCATCTGCAAATTTGATCAGTATGCTCTCTATTCTTACATCCAGGTCATTCATAAAGATGTTAAATAACACCAGACCCTGAACAGATCCCAGTGGAACCCCACTTGAGACCTCCTTCCAATCTAACATTATTCCATTAATAAGTTACTCTTTGTTTGTGGTTGTTTAACCAGTTATGTAACCATTTAATGGTAGGTTCACCAAGCCTGCAATTCTCCAGCTTACTTATCAGAATGTGCCCTAGCTGACACTTCAGGCACCTAAATTCAACATTTGGGTGTCACTTGCATTCACAAAACCACTGCTCAGCTGCTGCCTAGTCCTATTGGTACTTAACCTCCTAGGTGCCTAAGTTTCCATATGTAAAGTCTCATAGAATCATAGAATCTCAGGGTTGGAAGGGACCTCAGGAGGTCATCTAGTCCAACCCCCTGCTCAAAGCAGGACCAAACCCAATTAGATCATCCCAGCCAGGGCTTTGTCAAGCCTGACCTTAAAAACCTCTAAGGAAGGAGATTCCACCACCTCCCTAGGTAACCCATTCCAGTGCTTCACCACCCTACTAGTGAAAAAGTTTTTCCTAATATCCAACCTAAACCTCCCCCTCTGCAACTTGAGACCATTACTCCTTGTTCTGTCATCTTCTACCACTGAGAACAGTCTAGATCCATCCTCTTTGGAACCCCCTTTCAGGTAGTTGAAAGCAGCTATCAAATCCCCCCTCATTCTTCTCTTCTGCAGGCTAAACAATCCCAGTTCCCTCAGCCTCTCCTCATAAGTCATGTGCTCCAGCCCCCTAATCATTTTTGTTGCCCTCCGTTGGACTCTTTCCAATTTATCCACATCCTTCTTGTAGCGTGGGGCCCAAAACTGGACACAGTACTCCAAATGAGGCCTCACCAGTGCCGAATAGAGGGGAATAATCACGTCCCTCCATCTGCTGGAAATGCCCCTACTTATACAGCCCAAAATGCCGTTAGCCTTCTTGGCAACAAGGGCGCACTGTTGACTCATATTCAGCTTTTCGTCCACCGTAACCCCTAGGTCCTTTTCTGCAGAACTGCTGCCCAGCCATTCGGTCCCTAGTCTGTAGCAGTGCATGGGATTCTTCCGTCCTAAGTGCAGGACTCTGCACTTGTCCTTGTTGAACCTCATCAGATTTCTTTTGGCCCAATCCTCTAATTTGTCTAGGTCCCTCTGTATCCTGTCCCTACCCTCCAGCGTATCAACCACTCCTCCCAGTTTAGTGTCATCTGCAAACTTGCTAAGGGTGCAGTCCACACCATCCTCCAGATCGTTGATGAAGATATTGAACAAAACCGGCCCCAGCACCGACCCTTGGGGCACTCCACTTGATACCGGCTGCCAACTAGACATGGAGCCATTGATCACTACCCATTGAGCATGACCATCCAGCCAGTTTTCTATCCACCTTACCGTCCATTCATCCAGCCCATACTTCCTTAACTTGCTGGCAAGAACACTGTGGGAGACTGTATCAAAAGCTTTGCTAAAGTCAAGAAATAGCACATCCACTGCTTTCCCCTCATCCACAGAGCCAGTTATCTCATCATAGAAGGCAATTAGGTTAGTCAGGCATGACTTGCCCTTGGTGAATCCATGCTGACTGTTCCTGATCACTTTCCCCTCCTTTAAGTGGTTCAGAATTGATTCCTTGAGGACCTGTTCCATGATTTTTCCAGGGACTGAGGTGAGACTGACTGGCCTGTAGTTCCCCGGATCTTCCTTCTTCCCTTTTTTAAAGATGGGCACTACATTAGCTTTTTTCCAGTCATCCGGGACCTCCCCCGATTGCCATGATTTGTCAAAGATAATGGCCAATGGCTCTGCAATCACATCGGCCAACTCCTTTAGCACCCTCGGATGCAGTGCACCCTCGGATGCAGTCTCATAGGGGCCTAAGTCCTGACACCACTGAGCTTCTCAACACCTAACTCACACCTACGCCCTAGTAGCATTCTCAAACTAGACATTCCTCTATCTCATCTGCATGTCCAGACGCAGCAGGCATTCTCCAACATCACCTGTCCTGCACAAAAGACAGACAGGAGGAGGAGGAGGGGATGGTGGTGATGTGCTCTTTATACCCAGTGGCCCAGTGGTTTGGGCACCGAGCTGGAAAGTTTGAGATCTGTGTGTATGTATCTGCTCTGAATCAGATACAGATATTAATCCAGGTCTCCCACATCCTGGGTGAGAGCTCTAACCCCTGGGCTATTGAGTAGGGAGGGGAAAGGGTTGGCACCACCACCGTCTTCTCCTCAGCTTTGCTTGATGAAGAACTGACCTGGTTTAGGTGCCTACCTCCAGAAAAGAGTTCATGGTGGTAAATCCCAAGCAAGAGCTCGGGCCAGGCGGAGGCACCTGAGTTAGGCACCTAACTCCCACTGAGGGATTGGAGCTCAGATCCCTCCCGTCTTCTCAGCATTTCCCATTGGCTAGCTTAGACACCTTTCACTCAGCATGCAGGCTTCTGGGACAATCTTTCTTAGGCACCTGACTTGTCCCACACATTGTATAGGGAACCTGGGTGCCTAACTGGGGGTTGTGAATTCCAATAAGTAGCAGGGCACCTAAAAGTTAGGTGTGGCTATACTGAGCATTGCAATGTCTAAGTTCCCCCTTTTGAATCTTGTCCTTATTGTCCAACTCAGGCCCATTTTTCTCTAGTACTTTTGCAATGAAGCAGTATATTTCCTTACACTGTTTAACACTGAATGATGGTCCATGGCATTTGTGTGTGTGACAAATCCCTAAGGAACATATTTGGCCCATCTGTTCTCTGATTGCCTTTAGTAATAACAGGCTGATTTAGCTCAGTGATAGATTGATTTGAAATTATCTATCTTCTGCTTGTAGAGCTTCCTTCACTGTAGTATTTGAACACCTCACAATCTTTAATGTATTTATCCTCACAATGCCCCGGTGAGGCAGGGAAGTGGTGTTATCACCATTTCTACATATGGGGAATTGAGAGACTAAGGCCCAGCTCCTCGGCCTAAGTGACTTGCCCAAAGTTGAATAGGCAATATGTGGTGGAGCAGGGAAAAGAATCTGTCCTGTGTCCCAGGCTGGCACTCTAACCCAACCATGATGAGTGTCAAAGTCCTCCCCCTGACCCCACCCCCAAATACCCTACGCGATGGGCCTGACTTTTTTCACAGTTATTGCAAGTTGCATTTTTACTCTTGGTACCAGAGTCATAACATTCAGAGCGCTGCACTAAATAAAGGTCTTGTCACAGACTAGCCCTAACACTTAAAATATCTTGTCCTCCTAGCGTCAGTCCATGTTGCTTGCTTAAAAATGTCTGTGGGGAGCTTTGACTTCCAGTTCATGGTGTCTGTCTTATGTTTCCTCATCGATATGGAAAAGTCACTTTCTGAAGTCTAAGTTAACTCTGAGGTCATGGTCATGGAAACTCTTCTTCAAAGGAAAATCAAGCAGACCTGATATTTGACATTGTGCCCTCTCCTATCCAGCACTTTCAAAAGATCAACCTGCAGTCTCAAATCTTTTTGGTTTCCTATTGCACCCTCATTATAGCTTTGCCTGGTTTCACTCTGTACAGTGTATACGCAGATTTCAGACAACCTTCATAGAAGCTGCACATTGTGCACCCTGTGTATGTATCTGAACTACAACAGACCCAGAGAAGGTTAGAGATTGTCAGCCAATTTCATTGCCTTGCATTTTTCATCCTCTGTCTGTGCTACCTCTTTTAAATTCCTTTTTGAAGTGAGAGGATCAGATCCTCAAATCCACTAAAGCTTTGATTCTTGAAAATGTTGGCCGCATATACTTAATTTTACACACGAGTAGCTCATTGCCTATAAAGTTAACATATGCATCAGTGTTTGCAGGATCAGGGCCTACATTTGATTTGACCTGCTCCATTTGCTAATGGAGGCTTCCATAAATACCACTGAATTTATGTCTCCTTTTGAATACAGAATCCCATTCTCTTCCCCTTGAAGTTAATGGGAAAAGTGCCATGAATTCAAGTTCAAATTGAAGTTCAGTCCAAGAGACTGACTGAAGCAGAAATATCTCTTTTGGACCAATTTAATTTCCTCATTGAACGGCACATTTAGGCTATTTTATTAGCTATTTAGAGTGGAAATTCATCAACAGCATTTCCCCCCTGGAATGGTGCTTTCCTCATTTGCACTCACCTAATTTAAAAATAAAAATGATTCTGACTGTGGAGTTCTCCAAAGGACACTTCTACCCAGAAGGTTTCTTCTTTCTTTGCTTTGACAAAACACCTGCAACCAAATCATTATTTTGGCTTTTCAAGCTACAAGTGCGGTCCCCCCCTCCCCCACTTTCATTTTTCATCCACAGTGCAATCAAGCATGTAGTTCCTAATCTTATGGCACATTTGAAAACGATGATTCATTGTTAGGAGCACAGAGCTCATCATTAAAATTTAAAGCAAGGTTATCGGAGTTATTTCAGTTGTGGTCTTTGAGGTAGATTTGAGGAATGACTTGCAGCCAATTACTGCACTGCCTGACTTGTGTCCCTTCAACTCTCCACTATTCTCATCCCTTTCTTTTTCTTAGAGCAAGCTGCGTGGATGACTTCGCCATCGGATCAAGTGAAATTCTGAAGTCTCCATCTGACTATTAGCAAACACCTTTCATGAGCCAATTGTAATATGACAGCTCTTTGTTCAAATTTTAGTGTTTTCATTGCTTCCCCCCACCCCCACCCCGGCAAAAGCAGAGTCCTCTAGCATCATATTTCCAAACAACAATAAGAGAGACTAATGTAAAGACATTTTCAGTGATCCTTTAAAATCAACCCTAAAAACTAAACAAAGATCTTTATTATGTCCTAAATTTGCTGCAAATACACCGTCAATGAGTTTTTGAATATCCATAATAAAATATTCGAATATATCTATGTAAAACATGTCAAACTTTTTTTCCCCACTGCTTGCATCCGCAGAAGTGGGTATTCACCCACAAAAGCTTATGTTCCAATAACTCTGTTAGTCTATAAGGTGCCACAGGACCCTTTGTCACTTCTACATGTCAAACTCCTTTCTTCCGGAAGGCTCCTAAAGTGCTTCACACACTATGGACCCATTCTTACAATCAGACTCAGTCCATGTACCCTTTCAGCTGCAGGGAGCCACACTAAGTTTAGTGAGGCTCTGTGTAGGTGCAGGGGGCCTCAGTAGCAAAGCGAATACAGGATGGGCATGGGTGAGTGCCGCACCAGTGAAGATGCTTCTGCCAGCATTGGCACTGGCTAGGAGAAACCTGATTGACACACAGAACAGTTCCCCCCGGCTGGCTGAGGAGAAATTGCTGGTCAAGCACCCTTACCCTCAGTAACAGTGGCATGGGATCAGTTATGCAGGACACATAGGACCTCTCTTTTTTAAGGTTTCATTCAAAAATCCATCACTAGCTTTGAAAGGGAACTAGAGCACAATGGCCACATCACTGCACGGGAGTGAAAAGTACTTTTGCCCTGACACGTCTGCATTTTTAACCTTTAAGATCAACAGCAAAAAACCCACAAGGGGGAAAAAAAAACCTGGTGACAATGCGCGAGTTCCCAGCTCTGTCGTTTCTCCACAAGCCATTCGTCTGCTGAACGTTCCAAAATGAAATATTTATGCAAACACCCTGGTGGGTTTCCTTTAAAGGTGGTTGTATTTGCTCAGGAAGAAGCACAGATGGCTCTGTTCACTCAGGCTACATTCTTTGCACATCACCAGTTAAATTGCTTCATTCTCATTCCTCAGCAAGCCTTTCAGCATCTGTAGTTATCCGACCTGCAAGGGTACACCTGTGGCTGGGCACAGCTTGCTCCGTGCTCCAGACTCTCAGGGGAAGGGCTCAGCACTCAGGCAATGGCTGGGAAAGTGGGTTAGTGCATTCCCTGTAACCTGAACTGCATGCATGCCACACGTCGGTGAATTGTAAATGCAGAAACACAATATTCCCCTGGAGAAAGCTCACACAGCAGGAAGGTGACAGTTTGAGCAACAGCAAATATTTCTAGCACAATCCTGAAACAGAGGGGGCAGAGGAAGTTGAAAAGAGTATTGTTCCAAGAATTGGAACAATTTATGTGTTGATTGTTAGGGGCTACTTCTCCTGATGAAGTGGTGGCCCACAGCTGCACTGCTGCAGAAGCAGAGCACGAGTTGAGACTCGTGGTAAACTCCTCGCCTGTGCTCCCTTCATTTCTTTTCATGAAGCATCTTAGACCCCTGATGTGCCCAGCCAACCACCTAGGCTGGCCAGTAGAGGGGTTGGAGCCAGAGCTTTTACTCTTCATCCCTACCCATTTGTTGGAGTGTTTGAATAGCCCTTGCTCTTCCCCTCTCTGGCTGGAATCACAATCTGAGCAAGTCCAAGTAAGGGTGCGGGGGAAACTGTTGTATTCCCCCATACTCCCCTGCAAAACTGAGGAAGGCCTGTGACTATCTAGCCATGTATGGTGCAGCTGCTCTCTAAATGCTGCACTAAACATTGTTGGTCCATGCTTTACCTGAGCAGATACTGGTTGCATTAATCACAAGCTGTACGTCAATGGTAGTAAGGAGAAGCTACCTGGATTTACATCCCCTGTTGAGCTGTCAATGTTTTAAGAAGATTTTTCTGCTAGAATGCAACCTCGACTCTTACCAGTGGATTACCTTGCAATCCTGCAGTGAGAACTCAGCAAAAGGAATTATCTCCAATGACATTATCCTTGCTACGGATTTTGGAAGGGTATCCTTCCTGCATGACGGTACCGCTTGCTGTATATGAGTAATGGTTTCGTGCAATTCCGTTTTTAACAGGGGCCGGAGTTACGTAAAAATAAACCTGTTGGTGCACAATTCTCCTCAGGCAATCAATATCTGAACTCTGTATCAGGGTAAACCACAGACAGGCAGAGCTGGGGTTGACTTTTCAGCAGGAAAGTAGCACTGAGCACCAGCTATTTGAGAAAGGAGCTCAGATAGATCTGAACTCTTTCTAGACCAGGGGTCTCAAACACGCAGCCTGCAGGCCGCATGCGGCCCATGGAGCTCTTCCCTGCGGCCCGCCGGGCTCCCTGTGCCCCCCCCCAATTTATTTTTTTTTACCCCCAGGCAGTTCCCGCTGCCAGACAGCTGTTCTGGCGGCGGGAACTGCCTGGGGGGTTAAAAATAAAAATAAAAATAAAAATGGGGGGCTCGGGGAGCCCGGTGGGCCGCAGGGAAGAGCTCCATGGGCCGCATGGGAAGAGCTTCACGGTTTCTGGGAGGGAGGGGGGAGGAGTGGGAAGCCGTGCGCACAGGGCAGGAGGCGGAGAAGGGGCGGGGCCTAATGGAATGGGTGGAGTGGGGGCGGGGGCGGAGGCAGCGAGGGGGCGGGGTCAGTGATGCAGCCCTCGGGCCAATGCACTAGTCCTCATGTGGCCCTCGTGGTAATTTGAGTTTGAGACCCCTGTTCTAGACCTAATACTGGCAAAGTCATATTGAAATGAATGAATGATCACCACCACATCGTGCCTTACTCCTGAGAATCTCAATGATTAAATGTTAGGCTGCCAGAGACTGAGGGTACATCTTCACTACCCGCCAAATCGGCGGGTAGTGATCGATCTTTTGGGGATCAATTTTTCGCGTCTAGTGTAGATGCGATAAATCGATCCCCTATCGCTCTGCTGTCGACTCCGGTAATCCACCGCGGCGAGAGGTGGAAGCGGAGTCGATGGGGGAGTGGCGGCAGTCGACCTTGTGGTGTCCTCACGGGGCGGTAAGTCGAGCGAGGTACGTCGACTTCAGCTACGTTATTGACGTAGCTGAAGTTGCATACCTTACATCGACCCTTCCCTCCCTCCCCCATCTAGTGTAGACCAGGCCTGAATCATTACTCGCACTTAGTAGCACCTCACACTGTGAGTATCCATGAAAATTAATCTGCAGAGTGAGGTGCTACTTACAATCAATAGGTGGGAAGAGGGGAGGAATAAGGAGGCTAATAGTAATAAGGTCACATAGGTTAGCTCTGCAAAATGTGAAGGTTGAATCAATGGAAGAGTAAGGAACAAAACACAGGAATTCTGAGTCCCTGCTCTAATCACTGTCAGTGGGAGCCTTTTAATGAATATGAGAATTACTGAATATCCAGACTGCATGTTTTTCAGAGGAGTGTGAAGTGTGTCCAACACCAACTGAAAGTCACTGGGATTTGGGAACCTTACTCAGGCTCCTCGCGGTGAAAAAAAATAACAGTTAATATTACTTTGGTTTTCTGATGTCCCATGTGTATTTTGGTGGTATGTGTATCTGTATGTCAGGGTGCATCAGATTATAGTAATCTGCAGTCAAGATGAGAGCCAAAAGAAATTCAGTGGTGTCGCTTCATAAGGGTTTATGAAAATGTTCTCTTTGGTTTTGATCCACGTGGTTTCATACGTCCTAAATTTCGCTTTGTGTTTAAAGTTGTAGAGATGGCTTACCTGAAACCCTGGATTCAAACATTCCCAAGTTTTGATGGTGATTACAAACCTAACTTAGATCTGGATCAACATTTCCTAAATCAGGGGTCTCAAACACGCGGCATGCGGAGCTCTTCTCCACGCCCTCCCCGCCCCCCCTTTTTTAAAAAAAATATATTTTTTTAACCCCCAGGCAGTTCCCGCCGCCAGACAGTTGTTCTGGCGGCGGGAACTGCCTGGGGGGGCGGGGATAAATAAATAAATAAATAAGAATAGGGGGCCGGGGGGGTGGGGAGCCCGGTGGGCCGCAGGGAAGAGCTCCGCGGGCCGCATGGGAAGAGCTTCGCGGTTTCTGGGAGGGAGGGGGGAGGAGCGGGAAGCTGTGCGCACAGGGGAGGAGGTGGAGAAGGGGTGGAGAAGGGGCAGGGCCTAATGGAAGGGGTGGAGTGGGGGCGGGGTCAGTGATGCGGCTCTCGGGCCAATGCACTAGTCCTCATGCGGCCCTCGTGGTAATTCCAGTTTGAGACCCCTGTCGTAAGTGTCCTCTTTCTTTATTTTGGACAGGCTCAAAACCCAATTGTAAGAGTGTGATTCACCAGTCAACCTGCCCCCTTGTGGCAGGGTATGGCACAGCCGGGTTTCCTCCTATTTGGCATGGCTGTCAGCTGACAGTCACACCAACCCTGAGGTAATCTGCTTCTTCTTGAGATTCAGCCCTCCATCCAGGTTATATATAATCCTGCCATTCTGGGATAAACAAATAGTACAACAATCAATAGTCCACCAGCCTCCCAATTCCAGGCTCTCTAGTCCTTACCTCTTGTATCAGGGAGTTTCAATACCCCTTCCCTCTTGTGTCCAGAGGCTTCCATCCTATCTTCCTCAGTAGGTCAGTAGGGAAACCCAAGCCCCAGCCCCTCCTCTGGGTTCCAGTCCAGGGACCCTTTAATAAGCAGTCAAGGTCTGGCTACGTGGACCCCTGACTGCCTCCTGAAGCACTTCCTAGCATGCCCTATCTTAGGGCTTTCCAATAGCCTCTCTCTGGGCTTACTGTGCATTGGCATCACTCTCACTAAACCTCCTCTCCAGGCTCACTGCAGAGCTTCTTAGTGCTTTCAGCCATCCAGCTGGTTCTGCTGCAGGAAACTTTGCTCCACTCAGAGGTGCCTCCTCTGGGTTCCATTTTACTCTGTGATTCCACTTTCCCACAGGAGTGCTGGACCCCTGCTCCGCCCCAGGCCCCACCCCTCACTCCACCCCTTCCCCCAAGGCCCCAAGGTTAATGAACTGGATGCAGGAATCACGGAGTAAAATTCAAAGGCCTGTGTTACACAGGAGGTCAGACTAAGTGATTAAAATAGTCACTTCTGGCCTTAAAAATCTATGAAAAGCCCTCCTTGACTGGAGAGTCCTCTCCAGAAACATGATGGATTTTCTGGCTGATTTACTTGGTAAGACAATGATGAGTTCTGCAGAAGATCAATTTCTAAGATAAATAAAAAAACAAACAAAAACAGACAGCAAATAACACACAGAGAATCAAACCCAAAAGATAATACAGTGCAGCCTGATTACCCACATTGTACAGTTGGAGGCAATTTTCTCCTTTAATGGGCTCATTCCTTTGTCAGATGATAGTTATATTCTGTGTATGGGAAGTTCACAGAACATACAGCACTGATATTAGTGCATAGTTCTAATACTCATTTGTGACTCCGCCCAAGCTGCTCCATGCATCTGCAACCATAAACGAGGAATAGGGCCTATTATTAACACATTAAAACTGGGTTCCATTGCCAGTGCAGGGAATCCTGTCTGTACCACTGACTTAGTCTCTGTGCCTTGGTATAGCCACCAATAGAATAGGAAGCTTGTTTGCAACCTGCTGAGATCTTTGCTTGACAAGTCCTACTGTCATAGGTGCAAAATATTTGACTTCTAGACTACAGCTCATGATCGAAATGTGCCTCTAGCTGATTGAACGTGTAAATTAGGTAGTTAGAGACAGTGCTAGGGATTAACACCACCATTTATTCAGTGGGCACATATTTTAGCTGCAAATTGTTCTCACACAAACAAAGGCTGGGCCTCAGCCTGAAGCGTTACCTGAAAACATTTGCCTTTCAGCATATTCTGGAAAAGATTCTGAGCTCATAATTTGTACTGAACAATATTCCCTTAGTCATCGCACATCCATCTCTTCTGGTTTGTGCCTTCAATTCAAGTACAGAGACAGTTTCCAACAGCTTCTGTTTACCCTGCATTCAAAGAGAACCCAAATTCTGTCAGACTTTCAAGATGACCTTAAATCTGGGAGCATGAGGACTTCCCAGAAGCTGATGTTTCACAGTTAATAGTTACTAAAATCAGTAATGGCTTATTTCTACCTTGGGAATAAGTCTATTAATCTTATATTTTTCACTACCACCTCACTGTCCCTCACATGAAGGACCAGGAAAACCAGTAAGGGAATCTGACATGACTTCCTAGGAAGGGAAAAAAGGAAGGACAGTTAGCAAACCCACTCTCTGATAGCAGAGGGCTGTGGATGTAGACTCAGTGATGGTGCGTTGGCTGGCAGTTTTGCTGTGTGCATGTTGAGGCAATTTCTGATCTGTCCTCTGCTGGTACAAAAGGCCCTGCCTGCACCTTAAGTGGGACACTAGAGGTGGGTGAAATTTTTCCACTGAAAAGTTCAGATTTGGGTCAACCAAAACATTCTGCAAATTCGTGTCGAATATACTGAGTTGTTTCAGTCAAAGCCACTTCCCCCCCAAAAAATGTCCAGCCACCTCCCCCCCCCAATAATGTTTCCTTTTTAACATTTTTTAAATGAAATGTTTCTCAATTTGAAAGTTTTGTGTGTCAAATAAATGTTTCATTTCAGGTCGAATGAAACATTTTTGTTGACTGGAAATGAAATTTTTCAGTTTGCCAGCAAAACAAAAACAAAAAACAAACAAACAAAAAAACCCCAAAACAACCCAGCAACCCACACCAGTTATTCACATAGCTCTCTAGGGTATTCCTTCACTGAAGGAGGGCAGTTCTTAATAACCTGGGTGGGGGATATTCATTTCCCAGGTATCCCCCACCCTTGGGGAGTGCCCCAGCACATGGCTGAAGAGCTCTGACTGTGGAGTGGGGCCAGCATTTCCTGGAAGAGCCGGCCTGTACAGGTTGTGCTGGCCTATACCTCTAAAACTCTTGCTTCTCTTTAAAGTCCTTCTTCAGAAGCTAAAATAGGGAAACAACAAATTAAAAATTACTGAGACAAGTTAGATGTCTTCAAGTCACCAGGGCCTGAGGAAATACATCCTAGAATACTCAAGGAGACAACTGAGCCCTTAGCGATTAGCTTCATGGAAGATGGGAGAGATTCCAGAGGTCTGGAAAAGGGCAAATATAGTACCAATCTATAAAAAGGGAAATAAGGACAACCCGGGGAATTAGAGACCAGTCAGCTTAACTTCAGTACCCAGAAAGATAATGGATCAAATAATGAAGCAATCAGTTTGCAAACACCCAGAAGATAATAAGGTGATAAGTAACAGTTCGCATGGATTTCCCAAGAACAAATTGTGTCAAACTAACCTAATAGCTTTCTTTGAAAGGGTAACAAGCCTTGTGGATAGGGGAGAAGCAGTAGATGTGGTACATCTTGACTTTATAAGGCTTTCGATATGTCTTGCATGACCTTCTCATAAACAAACTAGGGGAATACAACCTAGATGGAGCTATTGTAAGGTGGGTGCATAACTGGTTGGAAAATCATTCCCAGAGAGTAGTTATCAGTAGTTCACAATCAAGCTGGAAGGGATCAGTTCTGGGTCCAGTTCAGTTCAGTATTTTCATCAATTATTTAGATAATGGCATAGAGCGTATACTTATAAAGTTTGCAGCTGGGAGAGGTTGCAAGTGCTTTGGAGGATAGGGTTAAAATTCAAAATGATCTGAACAAACTGGAGAAATGGTCTGAAACAAATAGAATGAAATTCAATAAGGAGAAATCCAAAGTACTCCACTTAGGAAGAATCAATCAGTTGCACATACCCAAAATGAGAAATGACTGCCTAGGATAGAGTACTGCGGAAAGGGATCTGGGGGTCATAGTGGATCACAAGCTAAATATGAGTCGTGTAACACTGTTGCCAAAAAAGCAAACATCATTTTGGGATGAATTAGCAGGAGTGTTGTAAGCATGACACGAGAAATAATTCTTCCACTCTAATCCATACTGATTAGACCTCAACTGGAGTATTGTGTGCAGTTCTGGGTGCTCTTTAGTCTGGAGAAGAGAAGACTGAGATGGGATATGATAAGTTTTCAAGTACATAAAATTTTGTTGCAAAGAGGAGGGCGAAAAATTGTTCTCCTTAGCTTCTGAGGATAGGAGAAGAAGCAATGGGCTTAAATTGCAGGAAGGGCAATTTAGGTTGGACATTAGGAAACATTTTCTATCAGGTTAGTTAAGCACTGGAATAAATTGCCTAGGAACATAGGTGCTGGAACTAGCAGTACAGGGGGTGCTAGCTCGAAATTGTTTCCATCATGTACAGGGTTTACTGTTTGGTTCAATGGCTCTCAGCACCCCCACTATCCAAATTGTTCCAGCACCACTGCGTAGGGAGGTTGTGGAATCTCCATCATTGGAGACTTTTAAGATCAGGTTAGACAAACACCTGTCAGGGGTGGTCTAGATAATACTTAGTCCTGCCTTCAGTGCAGGGAACTAGACTAGAAGACCTCTCAAAATCCCTTCCAGTCCTAGGATTCTATGGTTCTTTGAATAGGTATTGTAATCACAAGAATAAGTCACCACACTGACACCTGAAAAACACCAACCAACCGTCCCCTGAAATAAATGAAATCCTAAACCTAAACAAAAACCAAAGTAGCCCTACCGTCCCTCCCACAGCACACAGTTCCTTTCTCCCCCGCACTGCCAAATGATGACGTGTCAGAGACTCTGTTAAATCCTCTTGGGACTTTGCTACTGCTATTGTTTTTACATTGAAGATGCTCAACTTCTACAGAGTTGGCAGCAGAATAAAAATTCCCTGTACGTTTACATCCAATGGAAATGCATGTGTCTTCTGGGATATATTCTGTAGGCAGATTTAGCAGCTTTTCACATTTGTTTGGAGAGAGATACAATTTGAATGTGGAGCTCTCAGATCAGGGTATTCTAAGTATTCCTTAATGGCTCACACATAGTTAAGGCTGACTGTAGCTATATATATGAAGCATGAGTCACATTATCTGCAAAGCTTTATACCTTCTCTCCGCCGCCCGCCCCCCCAGCACTTTTTTGTTGTAACCATTTTGTTGCAGTTGGCTGGGTATTTGTGTGTCTGCCTTTTAAATGTACAGAAATTTAATAGAGAGTATTGCAATAAAAAAACGCTTTCAAAATGAATTCATGCTCAAATCTTCCCTTGGGGAATTTGATTATCAGGAAATTGGAAACAAAACCTGACAAGTAAATAACCAGCTTTCACTTCCATGTGCAAATACATTGCCTTAATTTAGGCAACAAGGTAGGTATCTGATCATTCTGAACATGCAGCTGAGTATATAAATTGATAGCCTTGTCCCCTCATTTCATTCCTCCCAGTTAGGCAGTTAATTTTTAATTGTATCTCATTTGGATGTGCACTATTAGATTTTCTTCTCTGAAGTATCACAGTTGAAGATGTTCAGAAAGCCTTTGACAACGTCCCTCACCAAAGGCTCTTATGTAAATTAAGTTGTCATGGGATAAGAGGGAAGATCCTTTCATGGATGGAGAACTGGTTAAAAGACAGGGAACAAAGGGTAAGAATAAATGGTAAATTTTCAGAATGGAGAGGGGTAACTAGTGGTGTTCCCCAAGGGTCAGCCCTAGGACCAATCCTATTCAACTTATTATAAATGATCTGGACAAAGGGGTAAACAGTGAGGTGGCAAAGTTTGCAGATGATACTAAACTGCTCAAGATAGTTAAGACCAAAGCAGGCTGTGAAGAACTAAGTGATTGGGCAACAAAATGGCAACTGAAATGTAATGTGGATAAATGTAAAGTAATGCACATTGGAAAAAATAACTGCAGCTATACATACAATATGATGGGGGCTAATTTAGCTATAACTAATCAGGAAAGAGATCTTGGAGTCATCGTGGATAGTTCTCTGAAGACATCCATGCAATGTGCAGAGGCAGTCAAAAAAGCAAACAGGATGTTAGGAATAATTAAAAAAGGGATAGAGAATAAGACAGAATATCTTATTGTCCTTGTATAAATCCATGGTATGCCCACATCTTGAATACTGCGTACAGATGTGGTCTCCTCATCTCAAAAAAGATATACTGGCATCAGAAAAGGTTCAGAGAAGGGCAACTAAAATGATAAGGGTTTTGGAACCGGTCCCATATGAGGAGAGATTAAAGAGGCTAGGACTTTTAGGCTTGGAAAAGAGGAGACTAAGGGGGGATATGATAGAGGTCTATAAAATCATGAGTGGTGTGGAGAAAGTGAATAAGGAAAAGTTATTTACTTGTTCCCATACTATAAGAACTAGGGGCCACCAAATGAAATTAATGGGCAGCAGGTTTAAAACAAATAAAAGGAAGTTCTTCTTCACATAGCGCACAGTCAACCTGTGGAACTCCTTGCCTGAGGAGGTTGTGAAGGCTAGAACTATAACAGGGTTTAAAAGAGAACTAGATAAATTTATGGAGGTTAAGTCCATTAATGGCTATTAGCCAGGATGGGTAAGGAGTGGTGTCCCTAGCTTCTGTTTGTCAGAGGGTGAAGATGGATGGCAGGAGAGAGATCACTTGATCCTTACCTGTTAGGTTCACTCCCTCTGGGGCACCAGGCATTGCCACTGTCAGTAGACAGGATACTGGGCTGGATGGACCTTTGATTTGACCCAGTATGGCCAGTCTTATGTTCTAGTACACTGAAAGCAAAGTTAGGTCAAAGGAGAGGGCTTTTTCAAAATGCCACCCTCATTTGCAGTTTACGGGCTGCAGTGTGGCAAGTAAAAAGAACAGGAGTACTTGTGGCACCTTAAAGACTAACAAATTTATTTCAGCATAAGCTTTCATAGGCTATAGCCCATTTCATCTATGCATCCGATGAAGTGGGCTATAGCCTACAAAAGCTTATGCTGAAATAAATGTGTTAGTCTCCAAGGTGCCACAAGTACTCCTGTTCTTTTTACGGATACAGACTAACACGGCTGCTACTCTGAAAAGTGTGGCAAGTGTCTTTTGGAAAATGTAGCCATCGGGCATGATTTTTTAAACCTCAACTTCCCCTTTTGCATACACATATAATCATGGATGCAAATGACTAAGCCCACAAATCAGCTACCTGGACATCCAAGACTAGCAAATGAAGGGTGTGCAATGTGAAATTGCAAGTACACAGAGGGAGGAGGGGTCTATTTAAAAAAACAGGACCAAAATGTTTATCTGATTAAGTAGTAAGGAGTGTGCTTGTTTTGCTAGAACTTTGAGACATCTGCATTTGCTAAACTGAAGCTACTTTAGAGCTCTTTAGTGACCCTTGTGAAATTAATTGTATGCTCCTTGTGGAGAAGTATCAAAAAATGCCCTCCCACTAGGTAGCAGCGAGCACCCTTATTGGTAGTCTTATTAAAGCAAGGACTGAATTGACCATAGAAACTGAACTGTAGCCACACTATCAGGTCAAGCTTGAGATACATTGGCAGGTGAAGGAGCTTGCACTGCTTTGTCTGTGCTACCACCAGTGTGAACAAATAGGGGATTTTATCTCCATGAGAGTCTTTCTGGTTCCCTTCATTCACAGAATATTAATTTTAACACACACCCCCACAGTATACTGTGTGGCAGTGGAGATAATAGTTTAAAAGGGTACCTGGCTTATAATGAGCCACTCTGAGTCTGACCAACCCCCTCCACCAGACACCAGGTTGGTTCTCTTTGGGAAAGAGGCTCAGAATGGGTTGCATCTGGAGCAATTTGATTTTTGCCATCTGGTGGATTATAGATGTAACTGCAGCAGCAGGAGTCCACATTCCCCAGGGATACGTTGGCAAAGTTGGAAAAAATTTAAAAAAAGACACAAACTCAAACCAGAACATCAGATCTGAATCCCCTCTAGCTTCGGGGAAGCCAGTTTTAGGCTGAGCTTTGTGGGTTGGGTCACCCCACAAAAAGGTTTATTTAAAAAGAGTGATACTCCAGCCAGTAGGACCCAAAGCAGAGACGGCTGCACTAGGAGGAAGGGGGTAAAATGGGGCCCATTTAAGGCTACCCCTCCCCTCAGTACTCCACAGGGCCCAGAACTGGGCAAGGGAGAATCCCCAACTCTGGTGATATTGGGGTCCAGAGATGCCTCCACTCCACCCTACCCTGTAGCCTTGGGGGACAACTGCAGAGAAGAGTCAGCCAGAGACTCTGGCCCTACAAGCAGCAGCCAAAACCAGGACCTCTGGGAATTCCAGTTAAAACAGTAGAATGGTCTGAATTTCCCTGCCCTGTGCTGATTGGCTGTTTGCGCCAACAATCCCAATAATCTTTTCACTTCAGCTGCACCCCACACCAGCTCCTCCTTCCCTGCCCCATTCCCCTAAGCCCCCCCTTGCTTCCCTTTTTTCCCCACTTAGCTGATCCCTAACTAAGTAAACCCCTTGACAAAAAACCCCAAACAACAAAAAAAGAAACCCACTCATCCTGGAACTAACATGCTAGTCACAGTCATCACATTGTTCACTCGGCTCGTGTGTTACAGCAGTGGTTCTCAACCTGTGTCCTAAGGGGTCTGCAAAAGACTTAGACTGAAAACTGACTGTACAGAATTCAACTATATATACAAACAGCAGATTTTTCAAAGGGGCCCACACCTTCATTCACATTTTTTTAGGGGCATGCAAATGAAAAAAGGTTGGGAACCAATGTGTTACACCCTTCCCCATCCTGTGTCTGTCTTGTCTAGTTAGACTGTAAACTCTGGGGGACGGGACCATCGTTACTGTATTTGTGCAGTGCCTACCACAATGGGATCCTGGTCCATGAGTAGGGCTCCTGGGTGCTGTGGCAATACAAATAATAATCATAACCATAACAACAACAACTTCTCTGCAATGCTTGCCTGCTTTGGTTTTTGTAAGCAAAAGTTAAAGAACTATTTTGTCATGGAATGTTAAACTGCATTATACCATTCAGCCACAAGGTGGCACTGTGTGTGTAAAATAGCAGGGATCTTATGATGAACACACCTGGTGCCTAGAAGCAAGCTCTGTAGCTAGACCATATCTGGACAAGGAACACAACATGGTGTCAGGAGTAAACTAAAAACAGAAACAGAAAGAGCAAAGGTTGCAGACAGAAGGAACAGTACCAAAGTTTGGAGGACATCATCGATATGCCACTCTTCAACACCCCAAAGAACTTCAGCTTTGACAAACCTTCCCAATGGACAGACTGGAAGCAATATTTTGCAAGAATTGGAATTGCAAGCAAACTCCATACAGAAACTGAAAGCATATAGGTATCGTCTTTAATTTATACTATGGAAAAGCAGGCAGAGAATATCTTTAAATCCTTTGACTTTACTGAAGACAGTCACAAAGATGATGATGAAAGCGTTCTGGCTAAGTTTGATGCATACTTTATACCCGAGAGAAACGTGATTTATGAAAGAACACGTTTTCACCAGAGAATTCAAGAACGAGGGGGAGATGTTGAATGTTTTATAAGAAGCTCTGCATACATTGGCTGAAAACTGTGATTTTGGAAATGCAATACATGAAAACATCAGAGACAGGCTGGTTATTAGGTTAACATATAAAAACTTTTCACAGAAGCTGCATCTGAAGAGAGATTTAACCTAGCCACAGCTATTCAAATATCAAAGCAATCAGAGCTGGTGAAACAGGAAAACCTAGAGCAACTTGACAAACGTGAAAAACCTGAAACTAGCTTAGAAGCTATAGACAAGCACTTGTATGTCAAAAATCGTCATCATAAAACCCCTGAGGCAAAGACAGAAAACTCCTAGGGACATATTCCAGCCTACATGCACAATGTGTGGAAAAAATCATGTCCCAAGAAGTGATACATGGCCAGCCAGAGGCTCATGGCATAATAATCACTTTAAATATGGAGATTTTGCAGTTGCTTGCTGCACCAAAGTGGTCCGGGGGATGACATATTACAGACAGACAATCAAGAACCATTGTTTCTGGGGCCTACCACTTGTGATGACATACAACCTGCCTGGAAAGTGAAACTGAATATTCATAGCAAGACTATTAACTTTAAAATAGACTCAGAAGCTGATGTCAGTCATCTCATAAGGGATTTAAAATAATCCTCAAGGCCTCCCACAGCTGAAGTAAAATGACATAACTCTAAACAAGCCCCGGAGGTATTCTTAATGGCATAGACCAGTTCATGCAGCTGTGTCGGTCCCAGGATATTAGAGAGAGAAGGTGGATGAGGTAATATCTTTTATTGGACCAACTTCTGTTGGTGAGCAAGACAAGCTTTTATCACAGAAACAACTTAGAAAGAACTTAGAAAGACAAAAGCTGTGCAGTTCAGACCATATACGATCAAAGGACCACAGACTAACCATCTTCTCAGCCACAGCCATGATGGGCCTAGTGAGAAAGGTGGAAGAACTCGGTGGAATATTTAGTGATATTGGACTTTTGAAAGCAGATCCAGTACAAATAACCTTAAGAGACAATGCTGAACCATACAGTGTGCATACACCTCACAGGGTTCCTTTTGTTCTTGCACATGCACAAAGCATAAACATGATATGTGCAGACCGAAAAGGAGTGCCTGGCAAGCATATGGGCATGTAAGGAATGTTACAGATATTTGTGTGGACTGGAATCGTTTACACAGATAACAGACCATAAACCACCTGTAACCCTCATCGATGGACAAGACCTGGATCAGGAAGCTGAGATGCCAGTATCTATTTCTATGGTTAATGAGATTTAACCTAATTTCTAAATATGTTCCTGGGGAAAATCTCGTAGTAGCAAATGCTCGGCCATGGAGCCCGCCATCACACTCAACTACCCATGAGCTCAAAGATGAAGTAAAGGCATATGTGTATGCTGTGGACACAGACCTATGTCTAAAGAGAGACTAGTCCAGCTACAAAAAAGCAACCTCGCCACACAATTCCAAGTTACAGTAGGGGTGGCTGGTGTAAGTATCTAAGAGGTCACTAAGGAAGTGCCAAGACTATGTTGTGGTGCGTGGACAATTAAGTGAGTCAAAGGGACTCATGATTAAAAGCAATTGCATCGTATTTCCAAATGAAATGAGAGGAGAAAATATAAAACTCATCCATGAAGAAAATCAAGTATTAATGGACCAACTAGTCAGTGTGGTGGCTGGGCATCAGCAAGGACATAAAGACACCACCAATTCTCCCAGACAAACCTTGGAAGAGACTAGCTGCAGATTTATGCAAATTCAGAGGACATTACCTGGTGGTCATGGACTATTTTTCCAGGAATAGAGAACAAATGTGTTTGAGACATAATATGTTGCTGTGTTATCAAGAAACTGAAAAGCACTTTTGCTCATTTTGGTATTCCAGAACAACTAGTGACAGACAACGGACCACAATTCACTGCAGCAGAATTTAAGTAATTCCAAATGAAATATGATTTTGATCATATTACTAGCAGTCCACATTACCCACAAGTGAAGGGAGAAGCTAAGAGAGCTGTATAGACAGTCAAGAAAATCCTACAACAGGAAGATACATTCCTTGCTTGTCTGAGTTACAGAAAACCACCAGTGGCAGCTACAGTCCAACACAACTCCTGATGGGAAGACAACTCAGAACTACTGTTCCAACTTTGGAAAAGAATCTATCTCCAAAGTGGCTGCACATGAAGAGAATAGCCAAATCAGCTAAAAGAGCTTACGGACACTTTTAGAAGACATGTCACTCGAACAGCTGCTAATTCTAGAGCACCGTGACTATGTTCATATCAAGCTGGATGGAGACAAAGGATGGACAACTCCAGCTGTTGCAAAGAACTCAGTGCCCAGATCTTATGTGTTCAAGACCAACAGTGGAGAATTAAAGCAAAGCCATCAACATTTACAGTTTGTTCCTCAGAAAGAACAATCTACAGAGCAAACTCAAAATCTCAAATCGATGGCAGATGCAGACCATGAAGATGACAATTCTTATTCCAAACCAACTGGAGACAGTCATTGTAACTAATGGATAGCCAGATGACCAAGTTGTTACATGTTCCGGTCCTGTAATTAGAAAACCAGTACAACTCAGAGATACTTAACAGATTGCTACCTACTGAACTTCAAAGCCAGCATGATAGTGTAAGTATTGTAAATGGTCGGAATGTAGAACTTAAGGGGGAAATGTAATGGAATGCTAAATGTATTATACTGTGCACCTGCTAGATGGCACTATGTGTAAAATACCTTATTTAAATGAACCTCAGTCATCCTGGCAGAGTATTAAAGGACCGTGTGATGAACACATTTGGTGTGTATAAGCAAGCTCTGTAGCCAGTCCATATCTGGTACAGGAATATGACACCATTCAAAAGAGACCTGTTGTCAGAAGCAAGCCAAAAGTCAGGATTATTACCGTAAGTTTCCCTTTACTGCCAGGAAGTGTGAACAAGAACAAAGCAGATGCAAACACAGCATGAACAGCAATAAGTGAATGTGCAGATGCTCCCTGTAATGTATGTGTTAGCCAGTCTCGCTCCTATCTATGTTCTAGTAGCAGGAGACTGATGGCTCATTAGAATTTGGCAGGGACTTTTTGGAAGGCCAGTTTGCTGCGGGGAGTAGTTTAGTGCTAGGAATGATGCCTCATGGAGACATAGATTCAGCGTGTGTTCTCTCCCAAGTGGGGCTGTCTCAGCCTCAGCAATGGATGCCTGTGGTGAAATTCCCAGTCCTGCTGCATGCTACTTGCCTCTCTAATAATATTTATCTGGGGGCTCGGAGGGTGCAGTGAAGTGCAAACTTAAAAAAAATAAAGTAACTGGTCTGCTTTTTTTGTGCCACAAATACCCAGGCAGAGATGTGGACTAGCTGGCTGCTCTCAAAAGAGAGAGTCATGTAAGAAACCAGCAGCCATAATTAGTGATGTAAGGAAGGGGAATAGAATGCTATTAAGAATAGAATACTCCGCGCCCCCAACCAAGAATACATCTCAAGGGAGGTGGGGCCTGGGAGGACAAGGGGTCCTCTAGACAGAAGAAAGTGGGAGGGTAGATCATTATTCAGACAGTGATATTTGTGTTCAGAAGTCCCAATATCATAGATTTATATTTAATACCAGAAGGGACCATTACATTTGACCTCTTGTATATCACACGTCTTTATATTTCATCCAGTTACTCCTGTATATAGCCTAATAACTTGTGTTTGGCTAAAGCATATCTTCCAGAAAGGCATCCAGTCTTGATTTCAAGGCATTAAGAGATAAAGAAGCTATTACTTCCCTTGGTAGAAGTGACAGAGTCCTGTGGCACCTTATAGACTAACGGACGTATTGGAGCATAAGCTTTCGTGGGTGAATACCCACTTCTTCAGCTGCACTTTCATGGGTGAATACCCACTTCTTCAGTGGGTATTCACCCACGAAAGCGTATGCTCCAATACGTCCGTTAGTCTATAAGGTGCCACAGGACTCTTTGTTGCTTCTACAGATCCAGACTAACACGGCTACCCCTCTGATACTTCCCTTGGTAGTTTGTTCAAATGGTTAATCATCCTCACTGTTAAAAATGTGCCTTATTTCTAATTTGAATTTGTCTGTTTTCAGCTACCAGCTATTGGTTCTTGTTATGCCCATCTCTGATAGATTAGAACCCATTACTACCTGGGATTCCTTTGCGGTGAAGGTACTTACACACTGTAATCAAGTCACCTTTTTGGTAAGATAAACAGATTGAGCTCTAAGTCTCACTGCAAGGCATTTTCTCCAGCTCTTGAATCATTTTTGTGGATGTTTTCTGTGCCTTCTCCAAATTTTCAACATTCTTTTAAAAACATGCACATGAGAACAGGGGGCATTATTCCAGTATCAGTCTCACCAATGCCACATACAGAGGTAAAAATCACCCCCCAACTCCTAGTCCCCCGTTTATACATCCAAGAATCACATTAGCCTTTTTTGCTACAGCATTGCACTGAGAGCTCATGTTGACTTGCTTATGAACTATAATGACCCTTGAGTATATCAGTATATAGTAGTATTTAACCATCCTTCCTGTCCATTGTATTCAGTACAGCCTAAAATTGCAATGGATCTGGCCTTCATGACAAAGTCACACTGTCCCTCGTTGCCTCTTATTTTTATACCCCCACCTGTGCAACCCATACCACATGTAAACTTGTCTCAGAGTACTTTCTTTCCTCGTTGACTCCCACAGAGCTGCCTTAGTAGACAAACCTGCACACAGCCAAATGACCTATTCTGCCAGGTTCTAGAATTTTGATGTCTTGGGCAAATCCCAGTCAAAATAATAGAAGGGATGATACAGAAAGAATTAAATGAAAAATTAATGGACATTAATGTAATTAATGCCAAGCAACATGGGTGTATGGAAAAAAGATCTTGTGAAATGTACCTGATGTCTTTTTATGATGAGATTACATGTCTGGTTGATAAAGGCAAATAGCGTTAATGTAATATGCTTAGAATTCTCTAAGGCATTTGACTTGGTACCACATGACATTTTGATTAAGAAACTAGAATGGTACAAAATCAACAAGGCACACTTCAAACAGATTAATAACTTGCTAACTGATTGAGTATCCTCATCAAGGAACAGGAGAAACCTCATTAATTGAATGTTTCTAGAGGGGTCCTGGAGGAATTAGTTCTTGGTCCTATGCTATTTAACATTTTTTATCTATGAACAGGAAGAAAGCAAATCATTACATATAAAGTTTAGAACATAAGAACGGCCATACTGGGTCCAGTGTCCTGTATCCTGTCTTCTGACAGTGGCCAATGCCAGGTGCTTCAGAAGGAATGAACAGACCCAAATCATCAAGTGATCCATCCCCTGCATCCACTCCCTCTTCTGGCAGTCAGAGACTAGGGATACTCAGAGTATGGGATTGCATCCCTGATAATCTTGGCTAATAGCCATTGATGCACCTATCCTCCATGAATTTTTTAAATTTTTTTTTCAGGTGGCACAAAGATTGGGGGAAAATGATAAATAATGAAGAAGCAAGTCACTAATACAGAGCAAACTGGATCACTTGGTAAGCTGGGTGCAAGCAAACAATGTGCATTTTAATACGGCCAACTATACAATTATACATGTAGGACCAAAGAGTGCAGGCCATACATACGGGATGGGAGACTCTATCCTGGGAAGCTGTGACTCTGGAAAAAACCTGGGGGACATGGTGCATAGTCAGCTGAACATGAGTTCTGAATGTAAGGCGAATGCAGTCTCTGATGTATAAACAGGTTAATCTTGAGTAGGAGTAAGGAGGTTATATTACCTCTGTATTTGGCACAGAGGCAAAAGCTAATGGAATACTGATTCCAGTTCTGATGTCCACAATTCAAGATGGATGTTGAGAAATTGGAGCGGGTTCAGAGAAGAGCCAAAGAATAATTAAAAACATCGGAAAAGATGCCTTATAGTGAAAGACTCAAGGAGCTTAATCTGTTTTGTTTATTAAAGAGAACATTAATGAGTGACTTTATCAGTTCGTAGGTACTCACATGGGGAACATACATTTGATAACAGAGCTCTCTTCACTCTAGCAGACAAAGGTACATAACCCAATCCAATGGTTAAACGTTAAATCTATACAGATTGCAACTAGAAATAAAGGTAATATTTTTAACAGTGAGAGTAATTAACAATGTACCAAGGTTGTGGTGGATTCTCCAACACTGAAATTTTGAAAGCTACAAGCTGTACTCTAATTATAATGGGAATTAAATCCAGGAAGTCCTATGTCCTGGGGTATGCAGGAGATCAGCTCAGATGGTCTTATAAAACATGCATCTATGAGTTGGATATCTATTTTGGACTCACAGCCACATGTCTGAGTTCATGGAGGAAAACACCCCTGAACACTAGTATGCTATCTTAGTGCAAAGCTGGAGATGGGCTAGAGTCAAAGTTTGGATTTCCATCTGCTACTAAATCAGAATTTCATCACTGTTGAATTTGCAGGGATGTGGGCCAGATAGGAAGTTTGTTTCTATCGGATGAAGCTTGTGCTTGTTTCTAGTGTAAACAAATGAAAGAAACCTACCCTTCCCCTCTATTCCATATACATATCTTCCCTTTCTTTTGGTCTTTTTCCAGTCCTAACTTCTTTGCACTTACTTACTTGCTGGCCCTTCCTCTTGGGACAATCAGCTGGTCAACTTCTGCTTGCCAATAACTGAGGTTGTTATGATAATAAGGCAGTAGCTCTCTACTTTCTCCTTATGCTGTTGTGTTAGTTACTTATCCTGCTTTAATGATCCTTTTAAGATGCCTCTAACAGCCTTGTGATCAATCTACACTGTGAGTATTCTGTTTCCATCTCACACTAACTCTTCCTTGGTTACTGAAATATTCATGTCTGGAGCGGGTTGTTGTGAGGCTGGATAACACATTGTCATAATAAAGTTATATTGATTTTACATGGTTAGTGCCATTTTCTCTTCACACATTCCAAACCCTATAGACTATGTTTACTCTTTCAACATTAAAGAGTAAATGATATTTTTCAAAATTTTAGAAGATAAGTAATTTATTGATCAAAAGAGTCTGCTCGTTACGAAAATTATTTCCAGTTATCAAGGATAATGTATACACCAATATGTATAATCATTTATATGTCAGAGCCACAAAGCAAAGTAGAACAATCCTATTACCCAACACTAAGAACAAAGTAAATCTGACCTAAATTCATAATCACACAATTACCACCAAGATGCACCAAGTGCTTGGATGAGATCTGCTCTTTAATGAAGAGCAGCAGGCTGAACCTGAACCTGAGCAAGACAGAAGTGATGCTCATGGACAGAGGACAATACTTTGAAGAACTTTCAGTCATGGTGCAGTCTCTGTTCATTGAAAATACAACCCCACAATTGGTGATACAGTGTGTAGTCTAGGAGTACGCTGATTCCTTACTCACATTGTGGTCTCAGATAGAATTGTAGGACTGGAAGGGACCTTGAGAGGTCATTTACTCCAGTCCACTGCACTCATGGCAGGACTAAGTATCATCTAGACCATCCCTGACAGGTGTTTGTGTAACCTGCTCGTAAAAATCTCCAACAATGGGGATTCAACAACCTCCCTAGGCAATTTATTTCCATGCTTAACTACCCTGACAGGAAGTTTTCCCTAATGTCCAACCTAAACCTCCTTTGCTGCAATTTAAGCCCATTCCTTCTTGTCCTATCCTCGGAAGTTAAGGAGAACAATTTTTCTCCCTCCTCCTTGTAACAACCTTTAAAGTACTTGAAAACTTATCATATCACTCAGTCTTCTCTTCTCCAGACTAAAACACAGTTTTTCAATCTTCCCTCATAGGTCATGTTTTCTAGACCTTTAATCATTTTTGTTGCTCTTCTCTGGATTTTCTCCAATTTGTCCACATCTTTCCTGAAATGTGGCACCCAGAACTGGACACAGTACTCCAGTTGAGGCCTAACCAGCATGGAGTAGAGAGGAAGAATTACTTCTCATGTCTTACAACACTCCTGCTAATACATCCCAGAATGATGTTTGCTCTTTTTTGCAACAGTGTTACACTCTTCACTAATATTTAGCGTGAAATATCAGCATCTGTAACACTTTCTACCATATCCCCATGGCAAGGAAACTCCATCCTTTCCTGGTGGACAAAGATCTGGCCTAAGTTATTCTTGCCTTCATCACCTCTCGGCTGGAGTACAGCAACACAATATTCCTGGGTATGCAGCCTTCAGCATATAGGAAACTCCAATTTATTCAGAACACTGCACCGTGTCTCCTCAGCAAGACAGGCAAACCTGTCCTCTGCTCTCTACCCTGGATTCCTATAGAATTTTGAATCAGTTTCAAGGTCTCAGGCCTGATCTTCCAACCCTGGGCCCAGACCATGATGTGCTATCTAGAAGATAATCTACAGCTCTTGGATGAAGACCATGGTGTGCTTATAGCATAATGGAACTCTCAACAATAAGAGTAAAGCTCGTCTGTGCAGGAGACAGAGCTTTCTCTGGAGGCAACACACAAGAATAGGTATGTTTATATTACAAAAAACAAAAACAAATCCCACATCCTGCTAACAAGACACTCCACTGCACACATTTATCTCCCTTGGGAGAAGATGAGAAAACCACCAACACTTTACAGATGTGTAGTCATGGTGCTTAATGCACTACTGGAAGGTGCTCAGATACAACAGTGGTGAGTGAGGCATAAAAACCTATACAGAATAGAATAGAAGGTCTTGTGGTTAAGGCACTGGACTGGGACTGGGGAGATTTAGGCTTAACTCCTGCCTCAGTCACAGACTTTAATTGACCGTAGGCATGGCACTGAATGTGAGTTCCACATCTGTAAAATGGGGATTGATCGTAGTAGAATTCCCAGATAGGCAGATTTGCCTTTCATGTTAGAAATGTGTATGAAAGACCTGATAACACTGATCTGCAGAATAACATTTGTGTCTAACTGAATGGCCTTGTCAGGCTCATTTGTGTCTGCTAGAGTGGGTTCAGACTATTTCCAGTCAAACAGCTTCTCTGAAGGTTAAGGAAGAGGAGGGACGCTGCTGGTATTCTGACCAATTCTGCCAGTCAGAGAAGCTTGGATAGCAGTGCTTATAAAGCCAAGCCATTTAAACAAAGCCAATGTAGCTCATCCTGGATTAGTGACCCCTTTACCCACCCTACTCCATAATATGTGGTAGGAGATCAAGTGAGGCCCAGTGAAGCCAGTACACACAATTCTTGTTCTTACTTGAAAGAGAAAGATGTACAAGGAGGATTCTTAGATGCTATTCACTTCTCTCTCTCGGTTTTCCATCAGTTTCTTGATAACACAGCAACATCTTATGTCTCAAGCACATTTGTTCTATATTCCTGGGAAAATAGTCCGTGACCACCAGGTAATATCTTCTGAATTTGCATAAATCAGCAGTTAGTCTCTGTTTTGACTCCTCAGTCACCTTCCTTTTGTCCATGTCTGTGAATCCTCTGCAAGTGTTATGACCTGCTCTTCTGAGCTGGCCAGTGGGCTTAATTACATGGTGAGGATTGACAGGCAGGCACCCACAGGAATCTATGCGCTTCCATCCAGGTGCAGGAGTCTGATAATTGCAGGACTGGGTAGGGCTGATAGGAGACTGGAGAAGTAGAACAGTTCAGTCCAGGCTTTATTGGGAAAGGTGTTTCCAGAAGCATCGATTTTCCTTTGTATTTCATAATATTGTTAACAATGATGGAAGGGGAAAAGTCATTGAATCGTAGAAGTCCAATATGGTAAGAGACCTATTATGGCATCCAGTCCATCTCACGGCCAATGTGGGATTCACTTTCTATGGTATATCTAGCACTGAGTTCTAGATTGTTTTAAAATATTTTGAGTGATGGGGCTTCCATCACATCCATTGATATAATTTCACAATTTGTTCAGATTTCCCTGTTTTGAATTTTGTCCTTATTTTTCCCAGTTTAAGTTGTACTTAATTTCAATATCAATGTAGTGGGGCAGTCACCCCGCTCCGGCCCTGAAGGGGTTAAAACAGCCCTGGGAAAGGGCTGCCCTGGGGAGCCAATAGGGTAGGCTGATTGGGGAAGCAGCCACAGCATGCCCCAATCAGGACACAGCTGGCCCTGACAAAAGGGCTGTGAGCCAGGAGCTAAGGAGTCTCTCTCTTGCTTTAGAGGGAGAAGGACCAGGCTGCCCGGAAGCTCAGGGTACAGGGAACAGAGCAGGGCTGGGGAAAGACAAGAGGAGCTGGGGAGCTCCAGCTTGGTAAATCCCCAGGCTGTGGGCCTTGCTAAAGGCCAAAACAGGTACTGGTGTTTCAGAGGCTGCAGTCCGGGGTTAGGCAGAGGCAGCTGGTCCGACCCCCTGGCCAATGATGAGTAGCCTATTGCAGACTGCAGTTTGCTCCAGTGAGAGGGGGCTAGATGATGACTGGCAGTAGCCACTGAGGCGGGTTGGGGGTTCCCCTGGGAGGGGAGCCCCAGATTGTGGGTTACTGCTCAGGGCAGAACCCTGAGATAAAGGGGCACTTCCAGGGGGCAGCACCCCAAGGTAAAGGGGCACGGGGGTCCGGGAGGGACATGAGGGCCTAAGGCAGGTGGGACACCGGCCTGCAGAGGGCACTACAGGCTGGAATCAAGCTAATACCCAAGATAACCAGCAGGAGGTGCAGCACTGGTGAGTCTTGATCGCTACAATCAACTAAGATCAGTACAGCCAAAATTTATCACATTGACATAATTGCTATAGTATCTGTAACAGCCTGGGTCTTGTAAATAGAAGTATTTCTCTTAAACAATGTTTCTGAGGTTATTTCACATTCTCCTCTCTCCTCCAAAATATGCCAACTAAACTTCTAAGTCATTATTTTAGCACACATTAATAATGAAGACTTTTCCTCTACAGAGCGATGGATATATGGCCAATTGAATACTCAATGTTCTGTCCTTGAACAGAGTTCAGATCCATAACCATTTATCAGATGCAACAACCAAACAATTTCAGTACATTAATTCTGCCCAAATCAGCAAAAGATTCATTTCTCTGTTTAGTAGATGGGCTCAAGATGGAAAAATAAATAAAACCTATTGATACAGCACATCACAGAAATGGCCTTTATCAAGCTAGATTCATTGAATAAAAGCAGGCATATCAAAGCAAGCATTCTTAGGAGGCATATACTGTGCCATGGGGTGATTGATTTCCTCAGAGGTTGCTGATTGTTATTGTTATTTGTGTTTGAATATTTAAAACTGTTTAGGAATAGAACATTACGAGAAGGAACTGATGATTTTGTCACTCTCTGTAATTCTCCTGGTTAAAAAAAGTGAAGGAAAAACAAAGGTAGGTTTGTGCCCAATTGTGCTTAATTCTGGTGAGCATAAAAAGGCCATTTCCTCCCTTAAAGATATAAAGAATTTCAGGGTTTTTGTTGTTGCTGCTAGAGAGCTCCTTGGAAGACCAGAGCTTTTAGTTGCCATTTGACGAGATAAGAGCACTGAATCCCTCATAAAGAGATGCCCAGTCTCAACAGTGTGGCAGTTGTTTATTTGTTGTTAACGAAAACAAAGGAAAGGTTTTAAAGTCTGACTGCAAATTCCTTCCCCTCAGTTACTCAGCTTTCCCCTGCTTTGTCTTTGTGATGTCATTGTACGAGTTCTCCCATCATTAACAGGTGGATTAGAGCAAGCTGGCTGTATGGTCATGCCACTGGTCTCAGATTCAAGAAATTTGTGTCTTGTCTCTGCCACAGACTCTCTGTGATCTTAAACTAGTGGCTCATCATAAAACAGAAACAACAGTTCCCTTTTCTTGTCTAATTAGACCAGTGGTGGACAACCCGTGGCCCACAGGCCGCACGCAGCCCATCCGGGTAATCCCGCTGGCGGGCCTCCAGATAGTTTGTTTACATTTGCACGGCCACCTGCAGCTCCCAGTGGCCGCGGTTCGCCATTTCCTGCAGCTCCCATTGGCTGGGAATGGTGAACCGCGGCCCCTGGGAGCTGCAGGCAGCCGTGCAAATGTAAACAAACCGTCTGGCAACCTGCTAGTGGATTACCCTGATGGACCGGCCGTGTGCGGCCCATGGGTTGCAGGTTGCCCACCACTGAGATAGACTGTAAGCTATTTGGGGCAGGAATTCTCACTTCTATATGATTGTACAGGGCTAGCACCATGTCTCAGATCTCAGTGGGGATCTTTAGGGGCCAGTGTAATACACATAAAAATAGCAACAAGACCTTAATCTCAGATGAAAACACAAACAGAAAGGGGAAAAATTCCTTTTAGGCATTCTTTATACACAGCCAGCCAAAGAGGACACCATTCCCATTTTCTTTTGTAGGGCACCTTTAAGGAACTTTTGACCTCCCAAGCTTTGTTTCTGTATCAGAAACTGTTTCAAGTGGAGACCAAATCATTCTGCCCTGGATGCTGAGATGGATAATATTGTCTGACAGTTGAATAGTCTTCATCTCTTTCTTTGTACCACAGGTAACTTGCACTGACAGACTTGAACTGTGCTTAGGACATCACTACATCTGTTAAACTGGCCCGTGCCAAGTAGCCTCAACCCAGCTCTTGTAGAGTCAAATGAACACCGATGTCTTTGACTGTATGTTACCAGGGAACGCTCCAGGCATGGTACCAACAAGCAATGAGGAGATCAGTTCCACTTCCTCAGACTACCACCACCATGACCCCTTTGCTAGTGTACTTGGTAACTTGAGACTGGAATTTTCCAAAGTTTGCCTAAGCCCGAGTGGTCCACTGTGCACTTGAACTGGGGCTCAGCATATGTATAGGGACGCCAGGCCTTTACATTGTTGATGTACTCAAGTGCCCCGAGAGCTCCAGCTGCTGAGTGCTCCAAGAGGCTGGGCCAAACATGGTGTGTGCTCCTGCAACATTCACCCATGTACTCAGAGGGCCCTACATGCTCGGTCAGATGCGTCTGACTTAGTGGTGCCAAAGACACAACTAAACCTGAAGGTACATATTTAGCCACTCAAGCACCAGTCATTTGCTCATTGGTTTCCTGGCTCATCCCACACTGGAGATTCCCAATACAAACAGATTAAAGACATCCGCTGATGTGGGTGAAGGCTGAGAGAGTATGAGAAAAGTGGCAGGGAACAGGGTATGTGTCAGACAGGGAAGGGGGCCTCTTGGGTTTTGCACTTCTGGGTGGGGGGCTTCACCAGCCACTGGTTTAGCCCAATGCCCAACCCTGCTAGGGTGCATATGTGGAGGAGGAGGAGGGAAGATTTGTCCAGGCTCAGAGACACAAACGGTACCAATGCCCTCCCCAAAATGAGTCAGACAAGTAGGACCTTCCTTAGCCTCCACAAGGCACTGGTAGTCCAGTGGTACAGGTTCACTCTGGATGTCATCATGTGATGAGCTGAGGTGTGGTCTGGCGAAGCAACCCAGGAGTCATAACACAGAACCTCCCACCACCTCCCTGCAGATACTACTAGTATCAGCTCATCTGCTCCCTCTTTCTAAAAGACTTAGTATCATGGTGAGAAGGGCAACACAACTCCCCCATGGACAGAAAAATACACAAATATCCAATATGCAATAATTCATTTTCTGTCTGCTAGACAGGGTGGCTCACAGATCAAATATACAACATACAAAAAACACCCATGCAATCATATGTTTATGTCCCATTGTTATCCATATAATTGGTAGACTATCATGCACAGCAATGTTACTATGATTTAATATCTATATGTTGGTAAGTCCCCAACCCCCACTGTGCTAGACATAGCGCAAGATATGGCCCCAGCACTGCAGAGCTTCCAAAAAAATGTTCGCCTTACTTTTGTGCAATGCCCTATACTTACTCTGAACATTTTGTGAGGCACTGTGGTTCCTTCAAACTATGTGACAAATGCAGTAGAGCAGCTCTGTGTTCCCTGTTTGTTGTTGTGGATGACTAGGTGTGTCATAAATATGAAGGAAAGGGGGAGAGGGTCTGATGCAGTGCTATAAAATCCTCTTTCCAGTAAAGGGTTAAGAAATGCAGGTAGCCAGACTGACACCTGACCTGGCTGGCATCTGACCAATAAGGGGACAAGATACTTTCAAACTTTGGGAGGGGGGAAGGTTTTTGTGTGTGTCTTTGTCTGAGTCAGAGTGATCTTGGAAGACAGAAGGAACCTACAGAAAATCAAACCTCCCTTTTCTGAAGTAAGTTTAGATAGCATAGTGTATAGATTTCTGTTTAATTTTCCTTGGTGTATTCCCTGTGTTAGAAGGGGCAAGGGGGGGGGGTGGGTTATTCATGGTTTTCTGTAACTTTAAGGTTTTGTCCAGAGGGGGAAATCTCTCTGAGTTTGGAAATTAAGTGTCCTGGAAAATAGTTACCATCCTGATTTTACAGAGATGATTTTACCTTCTTTATTTTTAATAAAATCCTTCTTTTAAGAAGCTGACTGTTTTCTATGGTGTTAAAACCCAGGGGGTGGGTTTTTAGATCACTGTGTAACCAATTGGTTGGGAGATTGTTCTCAAGCTTCCCCAGGAAAGGGGGTGTATGGCTTGAGGGGGTATTTTGGGGGGGAGGGAAGTTCAAGTGATTCCTTTCCTGGATTCCTGTTAGATACTTGATGGTGGCAGCGAGAAGCATTTCTCAGGGTGCAGGGAATTTTGTACCTTGGGAGATTTAACCTAAGCTGGTAAAAATAAGCTTAGGGGCTCTGAATGCGGGTCCCCACGTCTTTACCCTAGAGTTTAGAGTGGGGAGGGAACCCTGACAAGGTGCACACAGAGACTCACTTGAGGTTCATTTCCTTGGGATGCCCTTAGCTCTGGGAGTTTAAAGCACTGGTGCATGAGTAATTGCTTAGCTCTCAGTGCACAAAGTAAAGGTTAGTTTTCTCTTGGGAATAGGGGAAAGGGCAGGGGGAGGGAGTGGCTAAAAGGGAAATGGGTATTAAAGGAAAACACTTATGTAAGCAGAGTCAGGATGAGCTCCACCCTGACATCTGGTGGTGAGTCATGGCAAAGCACTCCAGGGGCTGATCCAATTTGCATAGGCACACCCACCCTGCCTGGTACGAACCATAGTGGCCCAAATGGGCATTTTGGGCTGCTGTAGGATCCTCAGTTTGCTGTATTGGGGCAGGAATTTCTGTTACTGGGGCAGGAAGAATAAACTGTTATACTGCTTATGTAAATCATGGCCAGTGGAACTGTACTTGGCCTTTTGTCATGTTAAAGGGGAACTTGCCATGAACTAAACAACACTCGCCAGCCAAGGGACATGGGTTCCAAAGCCCAGTGAATTGAGAGAGGCTGGGGACTGGGGATTGCTTCTTGGCCTTTTGGCTAAGATCAAGCATAATACCTGGTGGTGCAGGACCCTTGTGAGGGTCTGAGACACCAATTGCAGCATCTCTGCCTCTCTCCACTGTGGAATATCAGAGCTAATGTTGAGTTCCTTGAGAGTCTGGTTTCAGACTGCTGAATTGAAATCACTCTGGGCTAATAGTGCAACTGAGCACTAGGGCTCCCCTAAACTACAAGCTGAAATCACTAAAGTGCTAACAGCCTTCTGAGCTGAAATTACTAAGCTGAAATCACTGAGCACTGTGTTAAGTAGTGGGGGAGCCTGAAGATAAGTGGCTGGTGGAGCAGTTGGCAAGACAGCTGATGGTGTGGTGCTGCTGGCAAAGCAGAGCAGTTCGTGAGGACAGTCGGAGTGGTGCTGCTGGCAGAGCGGAGCAGTTCGTGGTTGCAGTTGGAGCAGCTTGCAGGACGGCTGGTGGAGCGGCGCTGTTGGTGGGACAGAGCAGTTCGTGGGGACAGCGGTAGCGGCTTGCGGGACAGCTGGCGGAGCAGAGCGGCCAGTGAGACGGCTGGCGGAGCAGAGTGAAGCCCCACGGAGGGTTGAGGCAATCATCTTCACGCCACGTAAGGTGCCCCTTACCCCCCTCCCCTTCCCATTGCTGCCCAGGCGGGTGGCGTGTAGCACCCTGCAGATGAACTTTTGAACTCTGGGACTGGACTTTTGGGTTCGTGGACTTTTGGGCTAAGATCAAGCATAATACCTGGTGGTGCAGGACCCTTGTGAGGGTCTGAGACACCAATTGCAGCATCTCTGCCTCTCTCCACTGTGGAATATCAGAGCTAATGTTGAGTTCCTTGAGAGTCTGGTTTCAGACTGCTGAATTGAAATCACTCTGGGCTAATAGTGCAACTGAGCACTAGGGCTCCCCTAAACTACAAGCTGAAATCACTAAAGTGCTAACAGCCTTCTGAGCTGAAATTACTAAGCTGAAATCACTGAGCACTGTGTTAAGTAGTGGGGGAGCCTGAAGATAAGTGGCTGGTGGAGCAGTTGGCAAGACAGCTGATGGTGTGGTGCTGCTGGCAAAGCAGAGCAGTTCGTGAGGACAGTCGGAGTGGTGCTGCTGGCAGAGCGGAGCAGTTCGTGGTTGCAGTTGGAGCAGCTTGCAGGACGGCTGGTGGAGCGGCGCTGTTGGTGGGACAGAGCAGTTCGTGGGGACAGCGGTAGCGGCTTGCGGGACAGCTGGCGGAGCAGAGCGGCCAGTGAGACGGCTGGCGGAGCAGAGTGAAGCCCCACGGAGGGTTGAGGCAATCATCTTCACGCCACGTAAGGTGCCCCTTACCCCCCTCCCCTTCCCATTGCTGCCCAGGCGGGTGGCGTGTAGCACCCTGCAGATGAACTTTTGAACTCTGGGACTGGACTTTTGGGTTCGTGGACTTTTGGGGACTTTGGGTGACGTTTGGGTTGCTGGACTCAAGAACCCAAGGGACGGGGCATGGCCCAATTGGCTGGGGTGGGTCTTGCTCACAGTTTGGCTTATAGATCCTAGTTGCGGTGTTTTCCCAATTTAAGGCTGGTATCGTTTACCTGCTGCTATTAAAGATTTCTGTTACACTGAGGCTCTGTGCTTGCGAGAGGGGAAGTATTGCCTCTTTGAGGCGCCCAGGGGTGTGTATAAGATTTTCCCAGGTTACTGGGTGGGGGCTTGAGCCGGTTTTGCATTGCATTGTTGAGAAGGGAACTCCTATGTACTGAACCTGGCCCTTGCTGCTGTCAACTCATCCTGGCAGAAGGGTTACACTTAGTATGCCCTGGAGGAATTCCTGAGCCAGCCAGGACTGTTGGAATTATGGGGATGCCTAGGGCAAACACTGACAGGACAGGAAGCTTGTACTTGCACCAAGTACTGCAGTGACTCAGCATACATCAGTGACTTCCACGCATGCAGCACAAATACATATTCAGCAAATGAACTTGATGCATATAAATAACCGCCTCCTCCTACCAAATACTAAAGATCAAGGTTTTACATGAAAGCACATTGATGTAACAGTGTCAAGTTTGACTTTAAAAAACAAACAAACCAACACCCCAAAACCATATAGCAACATTTTCTCTTTAAACTCTATTGATTTATTTCCCATACTGTTGTTTTGTTACATGAAAATCTCAAATGGATTTAATTTATGAGGCCCAAGGGAGGACAGCATCTTTTTGTGCCTGAAATAATAATATTCCCACTTGGCCAATAAAATACTGAACCATGATCAGTTTATTAGTGTGCCACTATTTTAAATTCAAAGTAAAACCTCACACATACAATTCATCATGGCTTGGTTTACCCTACACTCATATTTCTCTGCCCTTAAATGTGATATAATAGAAAAGGCTTCCATTAATCCCGACTGACAACCCCAAATAGATTTTTTTCAAGGACTCTAGCACAAAATAAAAGCAGTGGTTTAGAACATATCCTCAGATTTGCACCTGGATCATCGTTTAGAGATAATGATTCACCTCTTTCCTACACTAGGGCGGATTGGGGGTAATTCATTGAAATCAAGTTATAACTGTGTGAGAGGAGAATGAGGCCCAGTATCAATAGACAGGAACATAGTCACAGGATAATGGTCTCCTGTTGCTAGGTAAGTGCTGAGGCAGGGAACAAGAGGTTATGTTTTAGAGGGAAGCGTCAAGGCAAAGCAGAGCTGTTTATTTTCAAAGTTAGGCATGTTTCTTTTGCTGATAATCTTCTACTCCTGTAACTTCCCTTTCTGTCTACAGAAAAGCTGGGGCCTGACTTTCCCCACCCTTGTACCACATTTACACCAGCATAACACAATTGATTCAAAATATTTTTAAAAAGGCATATTTCATCTCATAGAGCTGGAAGGACCTTGAAAGGTCATCAAGTCCAGTCCCCTACCTTCACTAGTAGGACCAAGTACTGTCCCCTGACAGATTTTTGCCCCAGAGCCATACATGGCCCCTTCAAGGATTGAACTCACACCCCTGGATTTAGCAGGCCAATGCTCAAACCACAGAGCTATTGCTCCCCTCTTTACATTGCCACTGTAGTGTCTATTGGTGTATCTTAGGTATCTATGTGGCCCCCACATCAGCAGGGAATCTGAGCACCTCACAATGCATTTATCCTCACAATAGTCCTGTGAGGTAAGGAAGCGCTATTATCCCCACTTTGCAGTTGGTGAACTGAGGCACAGGGAGACTTAGGGCTTGTCTTTGTGGACACAGTTTGCACCAGTTACTACACTCCAAGACAAGCCCTAAGTGGTTTGCCCACAATCATATAGGAAGTCTGTGGCTGAGCAGGGAAATGAACAAGGACTCTCAAGTCCCAGGCTAGCATCCTAACCACTGGACCAGCCTGTCTGTGAAGAATTACACCCCTGCCACCTCATTGACTTAAAAATGGGTTTGCAAGGTCGGACGGGACAGCTGTGATCATCTAGTCTGACCTCCTATATAACAGCCCCTAGAACCTCCCCCCAAAATATTTCCTTTTGCTCTGTGTGGTCCTTTATTCTCCTGGATGTGTCTTACTCCACCCAAAGCAAACAGGAATGTTTTTGGGGAGGTTCTATGTAGTGTAGTAAGACAGCTGAGAGGGCACTGTCTCATATCATGCTGGTACTACTTTGTTCTGTATGAACTAGCCTCCTCCTTTTATCCCAACAGCAAAAAAGTGGAAACATGTTAAGACACCTGTCCCTTCGGCAGGTTACAAAATTCATGCTTTCAGTGTGGCCAGGCCTAAAGTGTCTCAGCCCGCTCACCAACCAACATTTTTAAGAGCAGCTGTGGCATGGGAGAGTATATGAAAAAGACAATCCCCTTTCCCTTGCCTCAGAGGTAACCAGTGAGAATGACCAGAATAGTTCCTAGAGTTATAGGCCAGTTTCCTCTTGTGTTGACAGAAAGGCTTTTTGCTGTGACTCAAGAGCTTATGAGACGAGTCTTCAGTCAGATAATATCTTGGCATTTCCCAACGTTTCTGATTGTTTTTTTCCCCCTCAAGATGCTGCATGTATAAGCTAGTTTCCAGTTTGCTACTGGTTATATTCCTCCCTCCTTCTCCCCCACTTCCCAAACACACAGAAAGGGCAATCCCACACTTTCACTTGGAATGTTTTAGTTTGCTTTTATTCGGCTTTTAAACTAAAGTCTCAAACAGGGAGGTGTTTGCTGCTGTTAGTTTTGGTGGAATAGGTGGGGCCAGAGAGTCGAAGGGTTAAGCAGGATCCTGTCACTGGACAAAGCAAAACAGTTTAAATGGGTCAGGGTTAGGTGGGGCCCAAGATGCCCCTGTATTAACACACCAGTTTGACTCCATTGTAAGATATCCCATTTTGATTCCGTTCACATTCCGGATCCCTTGGGGAGAGGCTGAATTGTTGCTATCAAAACTGCAGAATGCTAGCAATGCACGGTGTACTCTAGGGATTATGGATTATGCTACTGACTGGCTGTTGAACTAAGTAATACAGTCCGCTGGCTAGATCCTTTCCATCCAGCCCAGCACGGGCAGAGTCAGCATGTTTGCTACACTGCACCACAACGACTCTTTAGTTTATCAGTTAAGTAAAGGGCTAGTCATCTAGCAGTTTTGATGGCTGGAATGCATTTCATTTAACAGATCAGCTACATTCCTGGATCCTGTTGGACCTGTCCTGTAGGTGATTTCCTACCCTGCAGGATAAATTCTATTGAGTAGTTCCTGTAGAAAAGACTCTTGCAAGACAGGAGGGGCTATAAGCCTCTACAACTGCAGCCCAATCATCTTTAGCACCCATCGATGCTTCCAGAAGGAAAGTCTAAACGATCACCCCCAACCTTTGCACTGACTCCGGTACCATCTGTCCACACTATGGTGACCAGACAGCAAGTGTGAAAAATTGGGATGGGGGTGGGAGGTAATAGGAGCCTATATAAGAAAGACCCCAAAATCGGGACTGTCCCTATAAAATCAGGACATCTGGTCACCCTAGTCCACACCTGCATTCCTGGGGCAGTCATTGGCTTTGGTAAGAGATTGGGAATGGGCAAGGAACTCAGGATCATGCACAAGGTATACAAGCCCTCATTTTTCACAAAGGAACTGCAGTCTTTTGTACCCCAGAGGCTGTGGATGTTGGGCTGTGTGTAGATGGTCAGTTCCAAAGCTCTTACTCACATTGGTAAATCCTTAACTGGCTAAGCCAGCCTCTTGGAGTCTTAAGAGTCTCAGGCATGTAGGGAGTCATGGGAGTGGGTCTGCTACTGTTAAATCTCAGGTTTGCCTCTCTGCTCCTTGGGAATGTGGAGCCGGGTGCTCTAGCAGAAAATGTATCCAGGAAGTGTCTCCTCTCTGCCCACGTTTCTCCCAGCAGCTGCTGTAATGATTATGATTGGTGTCTCCCTTGTCATTAGTGAAGTTCTGGTGCAGGGATAAGGGGAGGATGCAAATACTCCCACAACTTGGCTTATTGGTTGGGGTGCTGGCATAGGTGATATTCATCTTAGAGTTGAGCTGCTTGGCTTTTCAAGTTACTCTCTCTACAGGGCCCATCACTGCAGTATCTAAGACTCCGCCCCAAAACTGACATCCAGAATTAACTTGTCACCCAGAGAGCGCACTATAATTTATTGGTATGCTAGTCGCACACTACCCCCTCCAGAAAGTTACATGACTGGATGCTCTGTGTGCCTCTTGCTGTCTCCGCTCTGCCGAGGTGTATGAGAGCTGTTTTTGTTCTGTTTTAAATCCAAGGACATTAAGTTCTCCCTTCTGCAAATGCCTGGTTGTTTGTTTCTCTATATTAACTTTGAAACTTTAAAGTCTCCCACCAATTTGGTACTGCTTGGTACCTGCAGCTCCTTAGACATTAAAAATTCTTCAGTACCTTGCATGGCCTCCAAGGCTTCAGAAGTTTGCAGTGATTGACATCTGAAGGGTGTGTGGGGGGGGGGCATGGAGAATGGGCAAAATGACTAAGTCCTCCAACACCAAGACAACTTAGTTATGGGGTTCACTCACCGCTAGGCACATCCACCTCCCTGCTCTAGAGATTAACCTTTTCCGCATATGCCATCCCCTTCTTGCAGTTGCTCACTCGATTACTTTGTCAGGACTCAATTGCTCCCTCTTTTGTGCTTGGCTCGCCAGCCAGTTCGCTGTAGTTTGCCCCTTCTGGGGGATGGGGTAGGGGGTTGTGTATCAAAGTCTCTCTGTATGAACCAACCCAGGCAGTCTTCCAATTCACTGACTTTCAATGGTGTCACTCCCCTTGTGGGTGGTGGGGAACCCAGGCCCACTTTCTTCTGCTGGTTCCAGCCCAGGGGCCCTACAACCAGCAGCTGAGGTCTGCACTGTCCCATACATTGCTGCTTTTCCCCTGGACTACTTCCTACAGTGCTTCTCTCAGGCTTTATCTCCACACTACCCAGGTAGGCCTGTCCCTCTGAACCAAGCACCCTAGCATCAAAGAGAATGACTACATAACTCCTCCCTACCACCCCTTGCTGTGCAATACCTGGCTTTATATAAGCCCCAGCTGTTCCTGTCCAGGTGAACTTCCTCCTTTAATTAGTCCTCATTGCTCCTTGACTCCTCCTCCAGGTGCAGACTAGGCAGTTAAGTGGCTCATCTAGCCACCTTAACTTTTTCAGAGGCTGATGTGTAGTGACAACCCCATCATAAACTTTTAACAGGATACATGAACCAAGGGGATAATGTTGTCCCTAGTGATTCCCCCATCAAATGTCAGTGAAGAGAACCACAGAGACACCGAGATGCTTGGGGTTTTTTTTAATAGATTTTAATTGGAAGGGAAAATACTAGAGGTGAGAGGTTCCTAGATAGGAAAAAAATGCTGACTTTAGATTTATTAGGATTAAATTAACATGAGAAATGCATCAATACACTAAGGACAACACAGTGGAAATGGAAAAAAATTGGGTGATGCTCTAGATTATAGAATTTGTAGGAATTGTTGGACAAAAGTTTGGAAAGCAAGAAGCTTGAGGGATTTTTTCCAGGGCTCATTTATTAAACTGCCTGGGATGGGCTATTTCTTGATAGGTCGTGGTAGAAAATTGCTATTCTTTGAGCAGGATAGTGCCATAGAGAGAGGCTGTGCTTTCTCATAAAAAATGCTTAAGTATTATTTTTTAGAGCAGGGATTTGAGTAAGAGCTTCCAAATATCTGGCCCTTATAGCAGACATTAATTTTCTCAAACAAGATTTTCAGAGTGCAAAAACATATTTTTGACACGTTACACTGGATCACATGGCCTTAGAAATAAATACTTCAGGGGAAAAAAGAGCAAACATTTTGTTCCATTGAAACACTTCCCCAAATTACCTAGTCAAGACAAACGCTGTGAAAGAAGAAACACCTTTAGGACTAAAATGCCACTTTTAAACAAGACTGAGGTTGTGCCAATGCCTCAGGAATAAGGAAAAGGGGAAAACATAATAGGCACTAAGGATATCAAGTCTAAAATGGCTGCCCCTCTGGTTACTTCCTCCACTTTCTGGAACAAAAAGTTGTCCCTGATACATTCTAAGCACTTATTGGTGATTTTGTGTTTTGCAGTATTACTGTCTCAACAGATGTCTGGGTAGTTAAAGCCCCCCCACCCCTGCCCCAAATTCTGATTTGGTGGTCTATGACATCACCCCTATTTTTTAACCCTTTTAGCTTCACCCAGAGACACTCAACTGGTCTGCCTCCCACTTCCTTCTGGCCCTCAGAACAAGAGTACATATCCTTTTGTATCATGCAACATCTTCTCCCTTTACTCCCTGCCTATTCTTTCTGAACAAGCTATACCCCTCTACATAGACAGTGGGCATAAGAGGACAATGGAGGCTAAGCTTCCCCAAACAACTGGCCCACTACCTTTGGCGTGCACCACCACTAAAAGGGTGGGTGCCTCAGCCGTGGCCCCGACTGTGCTCCACTCCGCGTGTCCTTTTCCCCCAAAGCTCTTCCCCTGGTCTGCCGGCATGGGGGGCCTCATGTGAGGGGGTGAAGAGGCATGCAAGTGCAGTGAGTGGCAGGCTGGCCAGCAGGCAGGTAAGGGGAACCTGGGAGAGGGAAATGAAGAGGCATGAGCGGCAGCCAGGGGGTCTCAGGGAGGGGGCTGAGTGGCACTGGGGGTGGAGCGTGGACAGGGCTTTTTGGGGAGGAGGCTGAGCAGCGGTGGGCCTTGGGGCTGAGCCACAATCCGGGCGTGTGCTGCCTCCCCAACTGGAGGAGTCACGCACCACCCATACCCCTCTATAGCAATATTCCAGTCATGAGACTTAGCCCACCAAGTCTCTGTGATGCCAATTAAGTAATAATTTAGCTTATATATACTAGGGAAATGGGGTCTAGCTGAAATTACTATAAGGTGGGTGCACAACCGGTTGAAAGACTGCACTCAATGAGTAGTTATCAATGTCTTGCTGTCACACTTGGAGTCCACTGTCTAGTGGGCATAGCTAGTGGGACCCTGCAGGGGAGTTAGGCCTGGGTCTAGTACTATTGAATATTATCATTAATGACTTGGATAATGGAGTAGCGAGTATGCATATAAATTTTGCAGATGACACCAAGCTGGGAGTGGTTTGCAAGAGGACAGGTTTAAAGTTCAAAATGCCCTTGACAAATTGGATAATTGCTCTGAATTCAACAAGATGAAATTCAGTAAAGAAAAGTGCAAAGTAGTACACTTAGGAAGGAAAAATCAAATGCACAGCTACAAAAAGAGAACTAACTGTTTAGGTGGTAGCACTACTGAAAAGGATCTGGAGGTTATAATGGACCACAAACTGAATATGAGTTGTCAATATGCTGCAGCTGCGGAAAAGACTAATATGATTCTGGGTGTATTAACAGATATATTGTATGTAAGACACAGAAGGTAATTGTCCAGCTGTACTTGGCACAGTTGCGATCCCAGCTGAAATAGTGTGGCCGATTTTGGGCACCACAATTTAGGAAGGTTGTGGACAAATTGGAAAGAGTCCAGAGGAGAGCAACAAAAATGATAAAAGGTTTAGAAAACCTGACCGATGAGGAAAGGTTAAAAAAACTGGGCATGGTTAGTCTTGAGAAGACTGACGTGGTGGTGGGAAACCTGATAACAGTCTTCCAATCTGTTATAAAGAGGATGGTAAACAACTGTTCTCCGTGTCCACTGAAGGTAGGACAACAAGTAATGAGTCAGAAAGTTTTTCCTATCGTGTAACCTAACTATAAGGGCATTAAGCTCTGGAATAGGCTTACCTAGGGAGGGCATGGAAGTCCCCATCATTGGAAGTGTTTAAAAAATAAGTTGTACAAACACCTGTCAGGGACGGTCTAGGTTTACTTGGTCCTGCCACAGCACAGGGGGCTGGACTTGATGACTGCTTGAGGGCCCTCCTAGACCTACATTTCTATGATACTTACCAGATGGAAAGGAAGGAGCCTACAGCAAAGAGACCTCCTTACGGGCTATATCTTCTGTTGTCACTTAAAGGATCAGAACATGCCAGGAAAGTATCTAGTAAAGGCAAAGTTGAGAACTAAATGCTGCCTAGGAATCTATTAAGAGGGAAAGAGCTAAGCTCCTAACTCTAAGCGTTGGGGAATCTGTGCAGAAGACCACATTCTGAGGTGTTCAGAGCTAAATGGTATGGTGTTTGAGATACTTCATGTCCTTTCAGTTTCCTATGACATGTTTATATAATATCAGTCTGGATGCCTTTTTGACATCAGTTACTGCCCATGCTTAAATTTAAAATCAGCTCATCATGACTAGTAATAGGAATGAGACAGGTACACTCATTAATTCTCAGGTTCTTTTACATTTGTGAACCCAGTGGTGTAGCCAATTAGCACTAACCGAGCTGTAACAGTAGCTCCTGTACTCAGGGGATAACAACTCTTCTCATCTCACAGGCCCTGTCACAATATTAGGAAAAGACAAATATTATCGATGGGGGATACCTGTTGGGGCCTTATTTAGAGGTACTGAAACCCACAGCTTCCACTGATTTCCACTTTGGGTGCTCAGCACTTTGAAAATCAGCCCCCTAGGTCATTTTCTCTGCCAATACAGGAATATTCACTACGGTTTTTTAACAGTGCATTGTGCATTCTAAGGCCCCCAACCATGCAAACACTCAATTGAGATTACTAATCTAAGTAAGAGTGGGCCCTAACTGTTCCAAGCAATAGGATTTCTACCGCTTCCCAGGGTGGATTCTCACACCACTCAATTGAACTCGCTCACTGTCAAGAAGTGTTTACTTATATTCAGCATAAATCTTCTCTTTTCTTAATTATATTCTATCATTCCTAGTTATACCTAGTTTCCCTCATTTCCCCTAGTTATATTCATTCTTATTTCTACTCCATCCCATTTTCCCAAGTTCTACCTTAAAAGTTCCTCTCTTTCTTTAGGTCTCAATCCTGCAAACCCTTATGCACAAGCTTAATTTAAAGCATGAGTAGTTGGGTTGAGGTCAATAGGATTCTCCATGTGCTTAAAGAATGTACTGTACCCATGTGTTTTCTATGATCAGGTCCTTAGTGTTCATAATTTTCAAACAGTTCTTGCCTGTTATTTACCCTTTCCCACCCATCCTTGTCCTCACCAAGCTAAAATATCTATTCTGAGTTAGACTGTGCAAACTTTACTTATACTGATGAACAATCGCTCATAGGAGGAGCTCAAAGGACTTCTTGGGTAAGTGCTTGCCAGTGTATCTAGGGGTTGTACAGTCATCCTCACTCAAACTCTTTAATCTTTCTTCATAAATCTCTAGCCTCCTAATTTAATGTTTGTTGCTCTCTGTGAATTCAGCTGGATAAAGCTTACAGACTTTTTACCTTTTCTGTGTTGTGACAAACGAAAATCCTCATGCACAAAGCTAGTGAATGTTTTTGTTTTCACTTAGGGTCACTCAGTGCAAATAAAAAATGCCTGGACTTAGTACACCATACCACAGGAGGACTTTTGTATCAAAACTTTATTTATTAAACAAAAAAATGCACCATTGGAATAACATTTCTATAAAAATGAATATGAGACTGTTCTACAGTGCATTACAAAACCCCCTTTCTCTTCATGTAGTAGTATACAAGATTGTGTGTAGAAACAGTCATTTATTTTTAAATCGTAAGCAAGTTTCCTTTCGCATAGAACAAGATTTACACTTAAATATTGCAGTCACTAGTCTAATTTGGTTAACAATGCTAGAATTTGACAATTTAAAGAAACTGTTTATAGGCTCAAAATGCCATTTTTAGGCCTTTTGTAACAACAAGATTTTTTTTAAACTAAGGCGAGTTAAAGCTGTAGTGTAACCCATTTCGACCAGATTAAGGTATCACTAGTAGTAGGCTAACAATATGTTTGAATTACCTTGCAAAGCCCTTTAAATGAAGAGAGAGCACTGTTTTCCTCAATGTTGTAGCAATTAACAGCTTATGTCAGTGTTTCACAGTCACCATCTTTTGTGTGACCTCAGTGGCAGATACTCGTGAATATTTAGCAAGATATCTTTGCCAGTAGTCCTATAGTTAGGTCTGAATAATATAGTTTCAAAACACAACACACTGAGACATGGGACACCACAGCTTTAACAGCCAACTCTAGGTTTCCAACCAGGTTGCTCTTTTATCATAAATTATCCAAAAGAAAACACGCTAAATAATAAATTAAATATTACTTATAAAAAGTACACCCTTCCCCCCAACCCTCCCATCCTACATATGGTGACAATTCACAAATGTAGGAATTGCCAGGTATATTTTACAATAATAAAAACAGCAGTTTTCCCTTCTTCTACCAACATTGCTTTCTTGCACTTCAAAATACATGTACAGCATACAGTGAGCGACTCTGGCCTGTGCCGCTTTGTGACATATGTACTGTATTGTTATTGTTTGTCTCCTATCAAAAAAGGTCAGAATGAAGATGTTTAAAATGCTGTCAGCTGAGATTCTAAAAAAAAAAAAAAAATGGAGCAAATTCAATTTGAAATCAGACAGGACACTTGCTGGCCCACAGAGAGACAAGTCAAACAGATTAGAAAAATAATCTCTGATCACTTTCAGTAGTTTGTGGCTTCGTTAATAATCGGCTTCCTTTACTCAGTTTGCAGTGCTTCCATTTCTGACAGAATACTGAATGCTTTTCATCTTATCCACCCTTTATGTTACTTATTTACATTGTACAATGTGTATGTTCAATTTTTATTTTTCATATTTCTACATGTTTATACAGAGAGTCAATAACATTTAACACCTGACTCTGAAAACACACAGGCATGTGCTTAACTTTATTACCATGAGTAGGCTCAGCGGTAAAGTTACACACGTGCATAAGTGTTTGCACACGGTTGCCAACCCTCCAGGGTTGTCCTGGAGTCTCCAGGAATCGCAGGTTAACCTTTAATTAAAGATTATGTCATGTGATGACACCTCCAGGAATATGTCCAACCAAAATTGGCAACCCTATGTTTGCAAGATTGGGGCCTAACCATTTTTAAAAAAATACAGATTTGGCATGCCTATTAAAGGATTCAGTGAAGAGATTTGGCTGTCAAATAACAAGGGAAAAGGTGCTGCTGGAAACAGGATCAGAATATTCTAATGGAAATACTCATTTCAGTATGAGGTTGAGTCTTGATGCAGAATCAGACATGATATTCTAAGGTATCACAACTGATGCCTTGGTTCTCAACTGTGTTACTCTAGTTTTTGTTGATTCAATTCTGTTGATTGCAGTGGGGCTGCATTAGTGTATAACTGGAGTAACGCTGTGGAAAATCAGACTTGAGAATAATATTGCATTTAAGAGAGGACATTTTTATAATGCAATATAAAACTCACCCGCTCCCACCAAACTCAATGGCAAAGCTCCCATTCACTTCAGTGCTGAGCAGGACAAGGCCTTTTATCAACACAACAGCTCACAAAACCACTCTTACAGTAAGGATGTGGGATTAGTAATTGATGATTCTGCTCTTCATGTTAAAAACATTCTTAGGGCAAACTTTGAATGTATGAATAACTTGGCCATCATATTTCTTCCATTTAAGTTAATGGAGTTTTTCCTTCAGTGGAATCAAAGTGGTGCTATTTATTTTTGTGGTATGTTTGTATATTAGTGGGGTGGTTTTCAGATTTCATTTGTTAAACAATACAAAGTTGTGAGACTAACCTGGGAATTGTATTCACAACTAGGGGTGGGCTACCTGGTTTGGAGAAAATGAGTAACAACTCCTGAACTATCGGTAACATTATTTTGAAACTCCAAAAAGATAAGTTAGGCCCTGGAGCCTGCAATGTGAATCACCTGGGTGGTCCCCTATACTCATATGGAGCCATAATGATTTCAGTTTGTAATACTTTGCAATTCATGGCTTCTTGTGGTCAGGAAGCAGAAATTCCCAAACACTATGGTTTGAGGCAACTTTTGCAGTAATATCCAGCCCAAACCATAAAGTAATGGAGATCACATGGGAGTGCACCAATTTTTCTGCTAGTTTACCAACCAAAAGGATAAATAGCCTTAAATAAGTGGCTAAATGTTTGGATGGTTTCCTGACCTAAGCCTTCAAAAAAAACAAAAAACAAACCCCCCCCCCCAAAAAAAACAACCCCAACCATCACCAGACTAACTTTGACAGCCAAGTTCTCAAGCTGGAGGATTCTCAAACAACGAAGTTCCTGGCAGCATTCCATCTGTGAGGTCTTTCTCTGAAAAATTAATATGATACAAGATATACAGCTGCAGAATTCTTGACTGCAAACTCTATCTACTACCTGTAATGGCAGCCCAGGAAACCATTCCTAGGTGCGATTAGCTAGCTACTTCCCCATGGCAGCTTTACAAATTCGTTACAAGTTGATTTATCTTTCTTTACATTTACGAGGGTGTTTGCGGTAGAGAATGATTCAGTATCAATAAATTTTCATTTTAAATATTCTGAAAGCTTAGGAATCAGTCAAAACTGAAATACATTTTACAGTTGAATTCACTGCAAACGCAGCACTATCAAAATATGCCTTTAAAGGTTCTGTGCTGTACACTCATGTGAGTCTCCCATGTTTGGATGTTTATGTAGAAGGTCAATATCTTTGTTATTGAACAACTAAACTGAAATATAAAGTTTAGTAGCTATTTATTTAACAATCCTACTCAGATTCTCTGGACTTCCTCAGATAAAGTTTCTGAAGGGCATTATTTGTCCAGAGATCCTTCATTTTTCCTGTACACCCACATTTATTTTCATTAAGCTTGATATAAGTCACAGGGCTACAGCTTCTTTTTTAGCTATCAAATGAAACCTTAAAGGAGTCAGTCTTATGTGCTAAACCTATACACTGTATAAACCGGATTGGCAAGAGGAACAAATGGAGGTAGTCTACCAATGTTCATAGCTTAGTACTTGTCTAGAGTATTTGGAAAATGGAGAAATTAAAAATTAATCCAAAAACTCAGTTACTTTTTTATGTGAAATTTTAAACTCAACTTGCAGCAGAAGCATCTTACTAACTAGAATGAAAGGTTTTAGCATTTCTTGGTATTAGATAATAGAATGAGCTGTTCTTTCCCATAGTTTATTTATAGGATAGAGAACACAGGAATTTATTTCAGCTCAGATTTTGTCCCCAGTTCTGCAAAGTTGTATTGACTTAGATGACACAACTCACTTCTGTAATGTTAAACACAAGTGTTTGTAGGCCTGACACCCATATTAGGACACAGCTATGGCTGCAAATGCCTGCAGACTAGGGATGACTGAATTACTATGTAAAATTTAAGAATCTCCTCTTCCTGAAGACTCACAGATATCTAAAACCAAACTTGTTCTGAATCTTCTTCAGGTTCTGAAATTTTGCATTTCTTTTTTCATTTTCAGTTTCTGGCTGAGTTTAGAGATGGAAATGCTTTGGAATTCACAAGGAAGGCTCTCCTCAAGAGAAATCCAGACCAATTTTGCAGACATACAAGGGTCTAACATTTAAATCAATGGGAGTTGCACTCACAAAATGAATATGATAATCAATGTCCCAGGACAGCCAACAAAATAACCAATGTTCAAATAAGCATCTGAATATAAGGATGCTTATCCAAACAAAATCCAGTTGTCAACTTTTGAGGTTCACCCGTCACATATTTTAGATAATTTTGTACCATGGATATATTCAGTTTTGGGTTAATGTTCTATGATTAAAAGCCCCTCGTTAAAGTCCTATGCGTCAGATCCTGTTTTCCAGAATAACTCAGATTTACTCCAGAATAAGGGAGTGCAGAATTTGGCCCTATGGTCCTATTTAAAAATAACTGACAATCTCTGCTAGCAGGGAAGAGGGTCTTTTTCAGAAGCTGTATTTAAACCTGTCTTGCGGAAACGAGATAGGCTGGGACATCATGGGATCCAATACCAGGACTATGAATTTGGTTGTCATCATGACAGATTTGCTTGCTTTGTTTTCAGTGAAAGTTCTTAGTTACAAATCTGATAGAACATAAAAACTCAACCTCTCACACAGATATGACCTCCTTAACTCTTAGGAAATATCTGACTAAAATCTTAGTCAATTGAATAAAAATATATTTTGGTAAGAAACATTTTCACAAACACACTAGAGTTCCTAATGAAGCATTTGAATTCCATCCTTCACATCTGATTTCTTCCCCAATACATGACTGTAGAAAATAATCTGAATTATTACTTCTGTTACAGTGCCATTTTACTCCAAATATTTTCTTCAGGGATTCACATATAATTACCCACCTAATAAAAGGAACTATTAGGTTGTAAAGATCCCAGCCCTTCCATGCTCTTTTAAAATTATGACCTACTCAAGCTTGAAATCAAAGGCAGAACTGAATGGAGGAATTCATCTGAAACTCTCTTATTGGGTTTTGCAGCCTCCTAACTGATAAATATGCAAATTAGTTCCCTTTTGGTGATTCAGCTGCATAAACAGGGATTAACTCTGAATGCAGCTGAAAATTCAGCAATAAAAAGTATGCTCACAAAATTTAGTCAATTCAAACAGTTATAGTTATCAATAAACACTGTAATATGAAGCTAGACTACTAGAAGAGTGTGTGGGGGGGGAAACGCTGAAAGGGTTCCTCTAAATTCACAGCAGCGTCCTGATGCTAATTTGTGGTTGGTTGGTTTTTAACTATGACTGAACAAGGAATATCCTACTGCAATCAAGCACCTGTAATTTGTTTCCCAATTATGCACCACAGCTTCTTAGTTCATTTTCTTGGGTTTGTTGCTTGTCTGTAAAAACTGTGCTGTGTCCATCACGGCTAACTGATATGTCTGATCTTCCACTGCGACTGACCTAGGCTTGCTTTCCAATTTTCACAGCCTTCACTGAGTTAAGGAGAAGTCATTGGTGACTGAATCACAGAGTTCATGGAACTGAGCAGTCTCAAACAAGAGGTGGAGCAGTAGAAAAAGGGTGGGAGGAACTTCACCCCATTTTCCTCTTTGCGGCTGTGAAAGGTGGCCCTGGAGGAGCTTTCAAATGTCATCACAGTGCAGTATGGCACAAAGGCCACCCATATTTAGACGTGTTCTATTCCAAGCTTAAGCACATCGTTACTGTGTGTCAGAGAAGATTGCATATCATATCCTCTTTTTGTAAGTATACGGCAGCTGGCAGCGTGCCACCAATGCCGATTTTTTAATGTTCCCGTTCTCTGTAGCCAGATATAAAATGTTACCTATGGGAGAACTTCCAAATACTTGCAAAAATGGGTGGATTTTACAGCAACTCGTTAATGCACACGACTTGTGCAAGATGAGTGATTGAAATTACAAAAGAAATGGGAGTTATTTGTCTCGTTTTGTGCTGTTGGTAACACTTCCAATGCTTTGGTGCTATGTCATGATTATTTGTTACGGGTGCTTTCATATCAAAAAAGTATATAAAAAAACAAAAACAAAGAGCGAACTTCCACACTGACAAATTATGGCATGGTATATGTTTAAAAATACATTCGAATGACATAAAACTAGATTTTCACCAAGAACTACACACCTCTATTAAGTAAAATGTGAGATAGTCAGGACACCTCAAGTATTACAAAGGCTAGCAGATCAAAATGAGCAATCAAGTGGCATCACCTCGGGCTCTGCTGTCATTGTTTCACTTATTTGCAGGGCCACACTTTAATTGCTTTAGAGGCTTGATCTACAGTCATGTAGCATATTTTTAGTTATTTATTTTTTAGGACTTATCAAGAATCTTCCTTACGTTGAATGAATGAATGGTACTGAAGAAAGGGTGGTTTTATGGGGTTGTGTATGTGTGTGGCGTATATGAAGTACTTGTATGCTGCAATGTTCCTGGATAATACAATGTATCTATTCATCAACAGCTGTTAGAAGGCTGAGCCTGTAATAGCGTTAAGTTGCTTCATTAGCCCCTCCAAACTGGCCATTTGTTCACTCAGATCATCCTGTTCATATACCTGCAAAAAACCCAAATCAACAGTCAATGGGAGCTATAACCAAAAGTCTGTTTTAAAGGACACAGAAAAGACAAGCAGGGGCAGAGCCACTTGAAACAACGCATTATGCAACAATGCATCCGAAGAAGTGGGTATTCACCCACAAAAGCTTATGCTTCAATACCTTTGTTAGTCTATAAGGTGCCACAGGACCCTTTGTTGCATTAAAACAGTTGTTCTCAGATTCATCACTTCGCCCAACTGAGACCCTGTCACCTCCTTGCTCCCCTTCCACTGCAGTCAGCAACCTCCTCTCCTAGATATCTAGTTGGTGAACTCAGGGTCCAAACTCTGTGATGAGTCCTAGAGTTCCAGTAATGCCTTCCCACCAGCAATGTTGCTTGCAATACTTCAAATCTTGGATTATTCCAGATTGGCATGAGACTGAATGAATGGGAATGCAGCCATGGTGCACTGGGATGCTGTTAACGGGATTTGAGGGCACTCAGCGCCTTGCAGGAGGTGTTCAGTACCCTGCAGGGTCAGGGTCTGTGACAGCAGTGGAGGGGGAAGTACATTGGACAGCCAACTGAGTAAACTGTCATGAAACCTTAAATGACCGGCAAATGTACCTATCATTGGGAACCACTGACCTCAAAAGTTATTGAGACAAGAGTAAAATGAATGATTCTCTGCTTTTGATTCACTGAGAGAGAACTCAAACACTAGTTATTTATGTGGATTTTTCAAAGTAAATGATTTGAAAGCACTGTGGGAAATCTGCAGCCTAAAGGTCTGAACAGAGTTAAGAATCCAATGGCACAATCGTACCTCCGCAGAAATAAACTTAAAAAACTCCCACAATTCACCCCTCCGCCCCCAAAACTCTGACTATCTGAAGAGCCTATTAACTCCTGTGCCATTATTTCCTATAAGTGCTCACACACTTGCTGAGTTTGAAAAGTGTCCCTCTTGGGAAATAAATTGCGCTGCTGTTATAAGATATTTAGAGCCAAAATAGCATTTCATGTTATCAAATGTTCTGTGCTAAATTACTCTTTATGTCAGTAATTTTACCAAAGAAGTCATTTTCATTTCTCTCCCCCCAATACAAGACTCCATGTCCCTTATCTCCTCTATGCGGTAGAGCCAGTAGGACTTGGAAGACGTTCAAAGAAATAGTAAGGCTGCAGTAATCCACAGGACGGCTCTGTGACCACATTGTTCAGTAATGGATTTTACCCACTGGTGCGTTGGCTCAGCACTACACTTCATTCCAAGCACTAGTGGTTTCAGTCCCATTGCTGTTGTAGGGTTAGACTCTAAATCATGGAATCACATTACACTTGTTGAGTGAAGGTCCAGGTGATTGCCAGAATCAGGGGGGAAAAAAACCCACAGCAAGGGAAGTAAATGCCACTTTGAAAAGTAACTTTAGTTAGACGAGGATGTTTATCTTATCGGCTTTGGAAAGAGCTTTGAGATCTGTGGATGAAAGCACTAGGGGATCAATCCTGCAACTAGCTCTGCATTGATAAGAGTCAGTGCTAAGCATTATCATCATCATTACAAAGAGCCACTGGTAGCATAAGCATCACTAGAAAAAAAGTTACTGGGTTAGGAAAAGGTCAGGAAATAAACACCTATTTTTTGGAGATGGCTCCATACTTTGACGGCCTTTACTCTAACGTAACGTGAGAAGAATTCTCTCATAACAATACAATAGCACATTGCTTATGATACTACTAACAATAAAAGGGAACATAATTTAACTGTTCTACATTTATATGGGCAGCAGACCAAAAATCTCTCTGTGCATCTCAAAAGCAGATTTCTTGCTTTTTCCCTTCCCCGAGGTTTCGAACATAAGAGGATTAGGTAACAAGATGCCAGATGAACCTGTCTCATGATGCATAGTAAGCCACTCTTCACATGCAAGGAAATGAAAATAGATTGTACATAACAGTCTGTCTCCCTTATTTTTTCCCTTCCGTTTTATTTAGTTTCTTTTGCTCTTTCCCCACCTTTTTAAAGTACTGTGTCTAAGATTGGGATTGTTTTAAATTTTCTGATAATTTTTTCAGACATCTTTTCCCTCTGATCCTTTCTGTTCATCTTACCTATCCCTTTCACGTTATTTTTTTCTTTCCATTGTCTGGTATTACTTTATAACCTTTTATTCCTTAACTTATTTTTTCTGACATCAGTTTTCTTATTCATTCTCTCTTCCATCAGTCCCTTTCTCCTTTTGGATCCCATGCTTGACAACTAGAATTGTTTTGATCTCTCAATCGGTACAAAAGAGATCATGTAAGTAACAATATGAATTATATGTGCACAGAACACAGGTTATCTGTCCATCTCTATCAGACACAGGCCCAGATCCAAGGGCCACTGAAGTCAATGGAAAGAATCTTACTCACACTAGCAGGCTTTGGATCAGACCTGTTGTTCCTTAGCTGCTACTCACTGGTATAATCTAATACATCAAGTAGGGAGAGATGAAGCTGTTCAACTAAAATGATTGCACAGAATATGATTTACAGCTATGACCCTTCACTTAAAGTTAATATGGTTTGCGATGAGACTCTTCTTTTTTTTTTTATTTTAAGATTGTTCTTACGTTAGCTGGATCCTCTGTCTGTTTGTGGCCCTCTTCTGACACTTCTGGGGCTGTTGGCACCGAGACTGGAAGCAGAGGGGATCGTGCTTTTCCAGCTAATCCAAGTGATGCTGTTTTAACCTGAGCCTTGGGAAGATTAGGCCCTGAAGGAGGAAACAAATCACAATAATAATGTATGAATAATACATATAGGGGAACAATGAGGTTTAAGCCTTCTATGCAAAATGCACTTGATTTAACTGATTATAACTGGTTTTATGTTTTCAATCCTAAATACCGATTATCTTTTCCAAATGTTCTTATATTGCTTCTTCCTGAAGGGAAACCAATGCCGATTGGAACGCTCTTGTTGAAACTCTGTCAATTAGATTTCACTGTGAGCAAGCTCTAAATCCTATTGCTGTCACATTCAAATTGTCAAGTATTTTGGGATGTCTTTGTAAGTCAGATGGCAGCTGTTTTTTGCCACTAGGCCAGACCATGGTGGGCTCATCTCCCAAAATAGGACTTAAAATCCTGCCTAAGACTAACACTTCAGTACTTGCGGGTGGTGAGAGAAGTAGTGATTGCTACATTTGCCACTTGTTTAATGAAACATTATAATGAGGTCCCCGGTGGTTTTTCTGGTGGAAATTAAAGGTCCTCTCCCATGTTTTATCTTTTAAAACAACAGGTAATAAAACCACTGTCCTGGTCAATGTGTCCTCTCTACATACAATAGCGTCTAATGCTCATGGGTATGTGGAAGCTATTGCTGGTGACATAATGGTTGGCTACTGCAAAGAGTATACGACTCTGATTTTAAAGACACTGGAATGGTTTGAAAATGAAAGGTACCATATGAAATGAAATGTATAGTATTGATTAAAGAAATTGGGCACATATCAAAGACTCATTCTACTATAGCAGAGGATTTCAAAAATGCTCAGCATTGGTGTAGCTCTGTTCCCACTGAAGTCACTGGTAAAAGTCCCAGACTGCCAGTTGCGTAAAGCCAACTCGATCCATTGCATCTACTTTATTCCTTCTCTTGAATATCTCTTAATCTGACTCTCTTCTGCCTTGCCTCTGTAGACACTTAACCACTTCAATGCATGTTTGCTCCCTATGGTACATTTTAGGTTGATATGCCCAGATTATCAGCACTCTCCAGATTGAAATTTGTTGGCAGAGTACATTGCTTGCTAGGTTTGTGGAATCTCTCTCAAAGCATGGCTGCCATCAGTTATCAGGAGATCGCTGCTAACACAGATGATCCCGTTAGGGACAATGCTCCATTTTCTATACTGTGCAAGACATTTTTTTATTCAGTTCATTTATTTCCCTGGGAATCAAGCCCAAAAAATATGTATGAATGAACGAGCCTGGCCCACCAGCCTCCCCTCCTTATCTCCGGTAATGTTACTAGGAGCAAGGCATTTAAGACTTCTGTGCTTTTATCTATCCATGTGTAAAATGGGTATAATAATAATTACCTACCTCACATAGGTGGATTATATCTAAATATGGTCTTAAAACCACCAGCATCTCTGTAGTATCGGAGTCATGTTAGGCTTAATTAATGAATGTTTGTAAAATGCTATAAGATCATTGTCATTTTCTATGTCTATTGCTACATCAGTTTGCTCTCCTTCCTTCATGTATAGACTAAATCATTGGGAATAAGGTGCCTAAATACTTTTGAGGATCCGGGTTTACCTTACCAGATTAGATGATCATGCCATTTAGTCTGATATCCTACCTCTGATAGTGGCTTATGTGTGATACTTCAGAGGAACATGAACACCCCTCGTGGCCAAATAATACACCAATAATACCATCTTCCTGATGTCCTGACCCTGGTGGGAAATATCTGATGCCCTGAGGCATGAGAACTGATTATTCCATCTTAACAAGCAAATATCAGTTTGGGTCATATCAAATTATCCAGCCTCTATTTAAATCCAGACTGTCCTTTCTAAATTATAGGGTTTAACTTTAATCATGCATTGCTCTTGTTCTTTCCCGATAGGTTCCAATCTGATGAGCTCAGTCATTGTAGATCATTAATAGATCAGTAATGGAGTAATAGATCAGAAGAGTAATTCTCTGGGGCATCCGTGGTACTACCAAGAGGAATAACTCTACTATGGTAGGAAAGGCAGCTGCTGCAGCTGGAGCAGAGAAAGTACTCCCCTACTCCCAATAAATGATTGCAGTCGTGACAGTTTTTAGTATTTTTACAGCTCTAGTGAGTAGCCTGGGGACAAAAGCTGCAGATTAATTTTCCTGCATTTCAAAGAGTTTGTTTTTACATTTTTAATTAGTTTAAAATGTGTATAACAGAGCTAAAACACTCAGGACCCGCAGCAGAAGAAACACAAAAGAGCAAAGAGAAACACAAAAGAGCAAAGAGAGTCCCCTGTTAGAGACTCCCTTAGCACATTAGTTATAAGTAACTTCCAATAAAGAATTATAAGACAAAGACTAAAAGGAAAAGAGACCCATGTATGTACACTCCCCAAGTGTCAGTCTCTTTGATAAAACAAGTTTAACTGAAACAACAACAACAAAAAAGGAAAGTCAATACTGAATAAAAGAGATCACTAAAAAGATACAAACCCTTTGCTAGCTCCAGCTTAGTAGCTAAAAAAGTTCTTTAATAACTGGCGCTCCAAACTTCCCAGTACTTCAAAGAAAGACTAGAAGACACAGCTATCTCCAAAAGATACAATCTCTTAAATGTCACAAATTCAAGTAAAATTTTTAAGAAAGAAAATGAGTTTAGCTTCCATTTCCTCAGAGAAAAGTGATTTTCAAAGGGGAAGAGGCTTTTTTTGGCTATTAAAGGATTTCTGCTGATGTTGAAGTGAATGCAGACATACTCATTTGCATTGATGGAAGCATTCTTTAAAATCTGTGTTTGACCAAGCAATTTCTGGACCCTGGCTGTGGCATCAAAATCCATTTGATATTATAAGAAATCAGTACGTGTTTTAAGGCAGGCAGAGGAAGAAGACAAAGATCTCAAGATAAAATGAGAAACCATCCAAAACTGAACTTTTAAATTCTAGTCACACAAAGAAAAACATTGAGTCAGACGACGTACGTGGGTGTACCCATATTAATTTAAATGGAACTGTGTCCATTTACACCAGCTGAGGATCTGGCTCTAAAAATTATTAATACCCTTTCGTTTGTAGTTTCAAAATGTGCTCTGTATTTATCTGTCTGTATGATGCAGCAGGAGCACAGACCAGAACTGGCTGAGAAGCCTGGATGTCCCAAGCCCACTATACTGGGGGCCTTTCACCTATGGGTCACAAGTGTGAATTTTGCCAATGTTTGTAGTGATCAATGTTCAGTAGTCTACTATATGTGAAACAGTAGAGTGGCTTCAGTCCAGTTGTGAAAAGCTGGGGCCCCAATTGAGCAAAGCGCTTCAGTGCATACTGAACTTCAAACATATGACTAGCGACTTCAGGGTGACATACACACATTCTGAAAGTACATGCTGAAATGCTTTGCTGAATAAAGACATGGGTCTTCCATATCACAAACCCCACAATTATAGCTACCACTCTTGTTGGAGGTCTCACTGAAGAGACCAATGACTAATTGCAATCACAAAAGTGGTTCCTCTGGGTCCCGGTTGAGGCACAGTGAAGGGTCCTGTGCGGTATCTGTTGTGGATAAAACAGGATTTCTATCTCCAGTACTATCCAGGCAGCACCTTTTGCAAGCTCTAAATTCAATCAGCATTGTTTTATTTATGCCTGGCCATCCTATAGGCTTTTAAAGGACTCAAGAGACCCTGGTTCAATTCCTAGCCCTGCCACTGGTTTGCTGGGTGACTTGGGCAGGTCATTTCCCTCCCTGTGCCTCTGTTTTGCCATCTGTAAAATGGGAATAATAATACTGACCTCCCTTTATAATGCACTTTGACATCTAGAGATGAAAAGCACTATATAAGTGCTAGGTCCTCCTCCTCCTCTTCCAACCAGTGCTCACTGGCATGCAGGAACAACTTGAATGGGAACATATGTCCTTGATTCCTCTGATGTGGTACAGAATAAAATAATGCAAGCCTGTTCTCCCAATATATTGTCTATACAATACATAACATATTATTGTTAGAAGCACTTGCTTGGTGTTTGTGACCATAACATCTGGGTCTTGACCCATGCATCCACATAGGTTTAAAGTTTACTTCAATTGTTTGCATGCTGATGTGCAATGCAGCTGAAATATAAAGCAGAGTAATATAAAATGTTCAGTAGTGCCTTCTGAAAAAAGACACTGCCTGGAATGTGCATCCGGTAGTTATATATTATATAACTAATGAGCAAATTAAGTGTTTAATATTTTTAAAATATTAAAGATTAAAAAAGGTAAAAACACAGTTTAGGTGCTGGCGTGCAGAGACCACAGACTATCATGTTGACCGATATTGTCTTATTGTTCACTCACATTCCCCGATCTGTCTGTATCCATGTGTTGTCTCTTGTCTTATACTTAGCTTGTAAGTTCCCTGGGGCAGGGACTGTTTTTTGTTCCGTGTTTGTACAGCAGCCAGCACAGTGGGGTTCTGGTCTATGACTGGGGATTCTTGGTGCTAATATAGATAAATAATACAGCAAACTTTAAGCTGGTATAGGCAGGGACCATACCTTCTTATATGTTTTTAAAGCACTAAGAGTACATCTGCATTGACCTGTGAAGAAAAAGAGTGCAACTGTGACTTCTGTAACTGTAGGATTTATTTTTATTTACATTAGCATCCAAAGGGCCCAATAAAAATATATTTATTCAGATTCCTATTGCAGTTCAATTTGACTGGAACCTTTGGATACCACTGTAACATAATGAAGAATAAAACTAAACAATTGCAAGTCAGAATTGCACCATGCTTGTTCACTGGTTAGCACAGCTATACTGTATAATGTTTCTTTCAACAAATGACTTCATACTGTGATTTGCTTGATCTTCATTGATTTGGGGAGAAAGTAAACATTTTACATGGAGGAGAATGAGTTTATGTGAACTGCAGAAATATTCTGCTATAATATTCCTGCTGTAATGCATATTTGTACCTGTAAATCCCCTGGTAAAAATCCTGTTACTCATATGTAACTCATTATAGTAATTGGCCTTAAAGAGCTGCTTTTCTGTACAAAGACAGATGTTCCCTCCTGGATATTGTTAATGAAAAGCCAAAATGACAATTAGCATTTTGTTTCCCCTTCAGCTCACAAAAACAACAGGCAATTTCTAAAGCTTGTAACGAAAATGACAACTAGAAAATGTTACTTAAGTAACCCTACATTTAAAGTTCCCCGGTAAATGTTTACAGACCACAATAACCGCCTCCCCCCCCCCCCCCACCCACACAGTAAGTATATAATTTGATTAGTTGTACATAAAAGTAAGAAACAAAGAATATTGAAAAGACCAAGCAGACCTTTCAATAAATACACTGGACACAGAAGGTTGATGCGCTAAGTAAGCTAATTTATGCAAATTAATTACTAATTAAATTAACAACCATTTAGTTTCTAAAGCTTCCAAACCCAGCAGGACCCTTAGAAGAAAAATAGGAACCGCTGGCTCATGAAGAGAAAAATGACAGTGCTCATCAGGTGTAGTTCTACATAGCCACAGCATGAATTTACTGCTTTAAAGTTTTATTTCTCAGAAGGGTTATTAATTAAACACTTCATTTGCTCATTAGTTATACAACATATGGCTGCTAGGTGAAAATTCTAGCTAGTGTCTTATTTCAGAAGGCCTTATTGAGCACAGTATGTCACTCTGCATTATATTTCAACAGCACTGCACATCGGTGGGCAAACAAGTATTCTGTAATATCATTACATGAAGATAACTATAAATATTTGTGTTTGCATGGGGACTGGCCTAGATGCTATGATATGGACACCAAGTAACTGTTTGTAACAGTGATACATTATGTACTGTATGGACACTGAGGTTAATAGCAAAACTCGAACTGACTTCCGACGGGCCAGAATTTCACTTGATGTGTTCAGTACTGGTCAGTCTATCTCCAAAAAGGTCAAGAAGTAACAGAATGGTTCCAGAGACAGCCACAAAATATATTAGGATTGTTTAGTTCAGAGAGGATGTGAATAAAGGGGTGACATGTTAGAGGTATGTAAATCATGCATGGTACGCAGGAAGTCAATGGTCCATTTATACTTACCTTCTCTTCTAAGGCAAGAAAAGGGAACATCCAATGAAATTTGGATGCATCACGTTTAACACTGATTATAGGAGATATGTTTTTACAGAATTCATAATCAATGTAGAATTCACTGGCACAAGAAGTCGCCTGGATTATAAGAACACCCCCAGTTTCAGTACAAAAGTGCTCAATACCTGAAGCTTCCTCAGCTGGAGGATGGGAATGTCTCAACACATCTGAAAATTAGTGGCATGGGGGCTGATCTAAGACCCACTGAAGACAATGAAAGTCTATTGAATTTATGAGCTTTGAATCAGGTCCAGAATATATAAGAGATATAAACCTTAATGTTTAAACATGAAAGCCAGGCACCAGCTACCTGCGTGTAGGAAGCAGTATCCCCAATGGAAAGATAATTCCATAATTGTCCACTATAGGGTTTCTTGTACTTTCTTCTGAAGCATCTGGTTCTCACCATGGTAAGAAAAAGGGTTCCTGACTAGATGGACCACTCGGGTGTAATTCAATATGGCAGTTCCTACATCCCTTTCTTATATTCTGTTCTTCCTTCAAGTGTGCAGCCATGAACATCAATGCAAGCTGAGCAAGGTATCAGAGAGGAGCTGAAAAGAGAATTTTGCTCTAAGAGGTACTGTATGGGGCGCACCTTATTGGTTCCAGTTTTTAACTTACTGGTATTAAATCCACTGACTCCATAAAGAGTATTGGAGGACAATAACATGCTGCCAATTTTAATTCTGAATGAATTTCCCACCCCCTTCTCCATTCCAGCTAGTATAGATCACAGAATTTTTAGGGCTGGTTCAGACCCTCAGTAAGGCATGTAGCCAATTCCTCCCCACTCAAGCCCCAGGACTCTAACATGTCATGTGTATAACCCGTACTTTTAGAGTCAATCTCTTTTTTTGAAAATAACTATTTCATTCACAGACATGTAGTTATTTAAAGAGTGGTATTTTCTCCCCATTACACAGAGAGTTTTTAAAACTTACTTTTAAGGTTTCATTGAACAATACTGAGAATGAGAGGTTTGATGAGGTTAACAATTTTATCTATTGCACATTGTATTTTCCCAGTTTCAACATAAAGTGGGAACTTGCAATCTGGGAATCATTTTAAAGTAAGAAATTGCTAGGCTCAAACGGCAGAAGCTGACTGCATGTTTACATGCTCTCAAGGGATTTAAAAGCTAATTAGGCAGACATTCCAAAGACCACAAGAAATAGACCAAGTGAGCTCAGGTAAAAGTCAGGCTGTTAACTAATTAACTAGCCTGTTACCATTGCAGGAAGGATCAACACACAACAGCAGTGATTCATCATATAGAGAGTTTGCCTGTAAAAAGGAAACAGCTCCCAACAGACTCCGCAGAATTCCAGTTAGTCCCAAGTCCTGCAAACATTTATATATGTATTTGATTTCCATGGGACAACTAATAGTAGTAAAGTTAAGCACATGCCTAAACTTTTGTAGGATCAGAGCCTTATTTCCTACGTAGGCTCCCAATTTCACAGAGCATTTAAACACCTGCTTAACTTTAAGCATAAATAGTTTCAATATAGAATATAAATATATTTAATCTATAATAGATATTATGCATACTGGGGCTGAATTAAGTCTTTAGTTTTGTAAGAACTGGAGCTGTTTCCTTGCAGCATTAACAGAATTGAGAGACACTCTGCCAGATTGGACCATAAATGACTAAGTAAGATACTACAGTCACATTAAAAGATATTTAAGTATTCCATTTAATACTTTCTTCCTATGACTCAGATGCTTCTGACTATAAAGAAGGTGACAGACAAATCTTGAATCTTTATTTTTTTAGTTAGTAATAAATAAATGTGAGGTTTTTATTGTTATGAATTAAATATTTGTGGAGGGGTTTCTGGGGAGGGTTATGTATATTGCAATGTGAAGAGATCTTTTTTCCCCTTTCAGTTCCACACAACTACAACACGAAATCACAAAAGGATCAAAGACAACTAACGGGTTATTTGATACTGACTGTACTAACGTGTGTGCTCTAGCTGTTTATATGTACTTCTGAACTTGCTTGTAACTACATGGCAGAATGTCCCCATTAAGTGAGATGGTGCCTCTCGAGGGAATGGAATGTGAAACCATATGAAAAATATTTGAAGACTAGACTTTTTTACACTATAAGGAAAAAAAATGAAAGAAATAAAAAGATATGTACATCATCAGTAAAAATGGAGCTTTTAAAAATGACTTTCCCAGATGACAATGAACTTGACTCATTCTATAGGGAAGATGCTTTTAAAAAGAGCCAAAGTTTTATTTGGGTAACTTTGATATTGTGGGGAGAAAATTCAAGAAGGAAAACAGAAAAGAGAAAAAGGAAGAGGTCATTTTGTGAATTTCAAATGTACAGTACCAGCTATTTCATGGAATTGTCCATTGGAAAGACTTTTGAAGGATGTTGACAAGCGTTTTTTGTATGTAATAAGTCTTCACGATAGGTGTAACAAATGGTGGGTATAGAAAGGACACTTGAAGATGAAAATAATCACAGAGAATGTTAACACGTAGAAGATGAAAGTCAAAGCCTTGAAACATACAAGATGTTTGTTCTGTCCTTTCAGGGCCTCTCCATCAAAATTGCAGCTATAAACTTTAAGAACATGAAGACATCTACAAACTTCAATTGGGCATTATGACGTTTTCTTACAATTCCGTTATATGAGTTAATGCATATGTCAGAATTCCATGAAAAATCCAGTGACTGTTAGGGTTTTACTTTACAACATCACATTGATCCTCTTTGTCTTTTACTTCTCAAAGAGGAAAAAGGCTTTTTATCTCTCCTCAGGAAATACACAATGAGATCAGTGAGTAGTTTGCTCCTCCTCCTGTGTGACACTGAGCCAAGCCATATTATATTGAATAGAGCTTTGAAATGTAGACTTGTATTCTTAGAAGAATTGGAAGAAGGTAGTGATTGTATTGGTCTGTGTTTACCTATATCTTGTTAGAGGTTAACAATGTAATCAGACGGTTCCAGTCTGTTACTATATTTTATCTTCAACTCAACTATCTTCAGCGAGCAGCCCCACTGTTGCCCCCCGTGCCTATATCTGCCCATGTGTCTGCTCTGGGGACCTGCGCTCTGTACTGTGAATAGCAGAAGCACATTGCCCAGTCAGAGAGCTGGCTGCAGAGGGAACAGGACTCAGATTCTCTGCTTCCTCATCAGCTGGATAAAGGCGTGACACTCTTCAGCCTCGACACATGGCACTATGGCCTGTGATTGCCAGGACAGGGGTCTCTGGGGCTGACAGTGATGGGGAGGGAGGGGAGAAGAGGTAGAGAGGGGAAATGGGCCAGAATCACCAGTGGAGTCATTGCTGGAGCCTGGTCTGTGTAGCCTGTGGCCCAGAGAAGGACAGTGCAGACCCAGAAGCGGGGGGGGAGGGGGTGTCAGAAGGTGCGCAGATTTAGTGTGTTTCCCAGGGACACTTCACCTGCCAGCAGAGCTCTTCTGGAGCCGGGATGGAACTGAAAACCCTTGGTGAAGGGGGCCCTGGTGCCACTGCTTGGCCTCCCCCTGGTTTGGGGGGGGGAGGGGGTTGCTCCAGGACAAAGCAGCAGCAATGGCCACGGGCCAGAGGGATCAGTTTACAGAGAAAGTCCAAAAGAGACTGAATCTCTAGAGCTGAGCGCAGCAAAGGGTGGACGGGGAGCAGCCATGAGAAGTGAGTGCAGACTCCTGGAGGGTGCAAACGCCATGGAGCAGGGTGGATAAAAATCAGGGATTCTTTCTTTTTTTTTTTTTTTAATCAATCTATTGTAAATTAAATCTGAAATTTAAGGCCTAAATTTATTATAATCTATTAAAATCATTTATATTAAATACAAAAAATAATATCCACCAGTACAGCTTTGTTGCCAAGCTTTCAAGCAAGTCAAACTGCTGAACTGGTGGAAGTCACTGACTAGGCTCTTGGAACCAGAGTTTGCTGAAGTGGGTCACTTGATGGCTACTTGTTCTGTTCATTCCCTTTGGGGCACCTGGCATTGGCCACTGTCGGAAGACAGGACACTGGGCTAGATGGACCTTTGGTCTGACCCAGTATGGCCTCTCCTATGTTCTTATTGATTCAGAGATCCAAAGGCGATATTTCCATTAAGATGGAATTGGGTGTAATAATGTCACTGTCTATGTTTCTCTTTGAAATCTGTAGTAAACTGTCTATGAACTGCTTAATGGATAATGACCTTATGCTGATGAATGCAACTAATTACCTTGTATACATAGGAAATATAAAGTTTTACTTCAATGCCACTATTCTTCACGCAATGAATATCTGCTGTCAAGAGACTATCATAGCCCACCAGAGATCTATAAAAGTATTCTAGGGCCCTGATCCTGTATCTGAGATCTGCTTAAGCTTTGTCAGGGGAATTTAAGTCTCCTCAAGACTGAGGTCTCCAGCTCCAGTCTGGATCACCCTGATATTGGACATGGTTTGCCTGTTTTGGACTATAATCTGATGGACTGATTCTGAAAAGAACTTTTTGCAACTCAAAAGCTCACCATCTCTACTATGAAACTGACCTAAGAACTTTACTCATATCTGTATGTATAATGATCTTTTAACCAATACTCTCTCCTTTTCTTCTTTAATAAATTTTAGTTTAGTTCATAAGAATTGGCTGTAAGCATGTATTTGGGTAAGATCTGAAATATCCATTGATTTGGTGGGTAATGTGTCTGATCCTTTGGGACTGGTTGAACTTTATATACGATGAACAAGATTTATCATATTTGACTTGGGTGTCTGGGGTGGAGGCCTAAGGGTGGGCTGCTTTAAGGGAGCTGTGTTTTTGGCTTCTGGGTAACCAACAAGGTATTGTAGAAGCTGTTTGGTTGCTGCATCAGTGAATCTAATTATTAGAAATAACCACCAGTTTTGGGGGTCGCCTGCCACCCCATTCTTTGCAGTTTGCTCTGATTAAGCAATCTCAATGTGCCCCCTGGACTCTTGTCACAACCTGATAACCAGGTGGTAAATAAGCCATCCACGCAGTATTTTTATGGATTTGTAGTGGATCTTTTGGAAAAACACCCACGATTTTCAAAAGAGAGGTTTTTAGAGAAGATGTAGTAATTCTCCAGAAAGCCACTAAAAAAACCCAGCAACTTGACTGCTGCCTCATATTAGGCAGAACGTGTAAACAATCAATTTATTTCTATAGGGGCTTGATCCTGCAAAGCACTTAAGCACATGGTAAATTTTAAAACCTTAAGTAATCTCAGTATAGTCAATAGTGCTATTCTGTAGTTAAAATTAAGCAGGGGTTTAAAGTGTTTTGCTGGACTGTGGCCAGATGTCTCATTAACATGCATGATTAAACCCCTGTGATCCTTCATCACCGAAGTATCCGAGTTGAATGGAGGAAGCCTGATTTCATAAAATGACATGGGCGCCAAAAAGTTTGAAAGGGTTTTTTGGGGGTAGAGGGGACAGGGTAAATGGGTGTGTGTGAGAGAGGGGGCGGATTTTGAACATAAATGACAACAGTCTGACTTCAAAAGTTGTGATTTTTTTATCCGATGCTAATGTGAATTAATTTAGGATTCCAACACCAAAAGGCTATGAATATGCCATTAGTTTACCAAAGAAAGTTTCTAACGTACCTCCTGACCTACCAGTGTTTGCTGCATTCTCAAGACATTTGTTACTCTGTATTCTAGATAATTTATCAGGAGAAGAATCTAAAACTGCCATTTCTAGTCAATGTTAAAAGATGAAGAACTGGAACTAGAAGAACCAGAAATGCTCTCATAGTTTTTATGCAAAGAAGCTCAAGGCTCTCTTTAGAAACTAATAGTTGAATTGGTGGGCGTTAGAACTAGATATAAAACAACAATAGGATTCTAGTTACATTTTCCATTAGCAATGGGAAATATTAATTCTGAGGGGTACATTTCTAAAAGAGCACACAGATTTATCTGTAAAGTTAATTCATTAGTGTCAGTTGGATTCATGTGAATAAATGCCCCTGTTCCATCACTAGATTATACCTCTCTGCTTTGTGTTTAAGTACAGTTCTGCTCCACAGGGTGTTAGATTTATAGTCTCCCCCAATTACTTCCTGATCAAATTTGCTTTGCTTACAATTAAAGAGGAACAAGGTGGCAACAGTGCACGAAGTGGAGAATGCCACCCTAGCCTTATGGTTCTCGGGTAATCATGCAGGAAAGCCTAAGTGTTCTGAAACAGAGTGGATTACAACCAAGGTGGAGAATCCTACAGCAAAAGCAACTCCCAGGAGCAGGAATATGGCCTGGGGGACCTACAAGAGGTGGTGTGTTTAAAGGGATGGTTATGGCTAACCTAACCATTCATAGCGTGCAGTTACTTGCAGGAAATATGACAGTTATTTTAGCAGATCACTGAACTGTCGCCCATGAGTTTACCTACCAAGCCAGGAAAGTGACTAAGGCCATGTCACTACACTAGAGACCTTAGAGTGACACAGCTGTACCCATGCAGCTGTGCTGCTGTAAGATCTCTCGTGTAGCTGCTCTCTGCCAACAGGAGAGAGCTCTCCCATTGACGTAATTAAACCACTCCCAACAAGCGGCGGTAGCTCTCCCGCTGACATGGCACTGTGCACACTACCACTTATGCTGGCAAAACTTACATTGCTCAGGGGTGTGTTTTTTCACACCCTCGAATGAAATAAGTTTTGCTGACATAAATAATAGTGTAGACATGGCCTGAGACTTTGACCTGCTCTCTGAATGTGATTAAGGACTGGCAGAATTCCCCTCCTGAACGTACTGGAATAACAATGCCTCCTACTCCAGAATTGAATCAAGATGATGAACCATGCCTAGAAACACAAGCAGGACTGAAAAATGGACTAATAATAAATCATGAACATCAGATTATACATAACAACATACAGTACCAATAGATATCGGTAGTATTGAATTTAACCAATTTTTCATCTCAGCAGCTCTGTCATGGAAAATATGTGCACATCTATATGCAAACGATGCAAAGTTTCAGACAAGCAATGGATGGGGTGGAATCCGAGGAAAGTTGGTGGTCTGAGAAGGGAAGGAGTCAGGGAAAGAGAGATAAAAGAGACATAGGAACAGTGTTTGGAGTGAAGGCATGGGTAAGTCTGATAGAAGCCTGCTGTGAATGTTAAGAGTCTGTTGTGATAACGTTTAACAGCGTAAGCATAAGTAGAACTGCACTTGTGTGAGAAATTACAGAGTAATCATGTTTGTGAGAAAAAGAAAAGATAAAGTAACTAAAAAGCTAGAAAAGACCAGTTTAAACTAACACTAACTCTGTACTAACAGGGGAGGAGAGTTAACCGGGAAATGCGAGACTAATACATATGTGTAAGAGAAGATAACAAAAAGTTATAAATAAGTTTGTGTAACAAAGGGAGGTCAAAGCTGTACTGTCCAGTGCTGGAGGCGACTGTGCTGAGATCATTCCGATGAACTTCCCACTTGTAAGTAAGTGATCACTACTTGCTGAGTATTTTGCCTTAATAAAGATTTGTTAGACCTAGCTGCTGAGTCAGGGCCGGCTCTGGCTTTTTTGTCGCCACAGGCGGAAAAAAAAAAGCCGCAGGAGCACCGCCGAAGCAAAAAAAAAAAAAAAAAAAAAAGGTGTGTGTGTGAGGGGGGGGCAGGGAATGTGTCGCCCTAAGATTGGCCTGAATACTGCCCCTTACAATGTGCCGCCCCAATGTGCTTCCTAGGCTGGTGCCTAGACCCAGCCCTGGCCAGGGGGATGTGTATAGGGAAGCTTCTTTCCTGTCTTTATTTTAGGGTGGGGCGCCTCAGACCTGCTCCCCTATAGAACATCATGATGAGGGGTGGGGAGCCCCATGCCCCCCCCCCCGATCAGCATGCTGTGGGGTGGGGGGGATGTTGAGATCTGAGCGAGCGGAACTGGAGCCCGCGGCTTCTCGACCGCAGCCAAGTTGCACCGAGCAGTTTCCAAACTCTCCCTCGCGCAGAGCAGCCGCCCCCCCCAGCCCGGCCTCACTCGCTTTGCAGCGTTTCGGCTAATCTCAGCCCGAAATCTCTGGCACGGAGCAGGCGGCGGTGGCAGCAGCAGCCGCCCGGGTCGCACCCGGGCTGCCGCGCCAGACCGGCCGGGGCCTGCAGCCGCAGCGGGAGGAGGCGGTCTGGCTGATTGCGATCGCGGGAGCGCTCGCTGCCCGCCCGCTCACCCTGCTCCTTATCGAGCCTGCCGATCAGGCCTTGGCTTCCTGCCTTCCCACCCCGCTGCCGGAGCGGCCCGTGTCCTGGCCCAGGGAGGAAGGCAGCGGTGCAGCCTCTCTCGGGCTGCCAGAGCTGTTTGGAAGCAGGCCACCGCTCGGGGGGGCGGGGGCAGGGTCCATTGGCTGCCAGGCGGAGGGAAGAGCTGGCAGAGGGGACAGCATTGGCAAACGGCATGTTGGCAGCCCCCAGCGACGGTTCAGGTGGCCAAGGGCAGCCAGGGGCGGCTCTACTAATTTGGCCACCCCAAGCAGCTGCCGCCGAATTGCCGCCGCGGGACTCGGACTGCTGCCCCATGCTTGATGTCGCCCCAAGCACCAGCTTGGAAAGCTGGTGCCTGGAGCCGGCCCTGTGCTGAGTAAGTGAATCTAGACCTACCTGCTGAGTAAGTGAATCTCAATCCAACAGTATGTGGCAGAACATTAAAGAGTCTGATACTGAGACGGAAGCTCTGTAGCCAGTCCATATCTGGTACAGAAGCCTGATTTGCTAGTAGCAGCCCTGCAACCTACTGTGTACAAGAAATACATGACAGGGAGCAGATCTGTTGAATAGGATGATGGCACTTTTTTCCAGTCATTTTTCCAAACAGAACAGCCACTTCTTCGGTTACAACTACACTACAAGCTAGGGGAGTGATTCCCCGTCATGTACATGTACTTCCGCTAGCTCTCATCACACTAGTGCAAGTGTAAATAGCAATGTAGCCACAGCAGCACATGTAGAGGCAGCGGAAGCACAGGTTAGCTGGGCTGAGAATGTACCCACTGGTTTCAGGTGGGTTTGCCATGCAGCCACTGCCTGTACTACTTTGGCTGCACTGTAATATTCTACTCACGCAAGGTTGATAAGAGGTAGCACGAGTGTGTGTACGCAAACAGGGAATATCACCCCTAGCTTATAGGGTAGATATAGCTTTTAATGATGTCTTCTCTCGCCAAAGAGGCCTTTATGTATGTGTGAGATTACTATGGCACAGGATTAAGTAAGTTATATTAAATCCATTGTTTCATACTGATTTTACCTCTCACTTCTGTGGGTGTGATTTTTGTAAAAATTTTTTCAGTTTTCTCTCTTGTTTTTCTGGTTCTTTCTTTGAAATCTTCATACAGAGGAAGAAAGGTGCAGACACAGCAACCACCAGACTGTGCTGATTTCCTTAGGCAGATATGCTGTGGTAACCTCTAATGAAGACAGTTAGTGGGAGGCTCTAACCAGGCACTGATAGGGACTTGTAGAAATGGGCTGCCATAATTTATTACTTTTTATAGGCATGCATGCTAGATGACTTATTGAAAAAAAAAAAGTTATGCCAAGAATACATGATTTCCTGACGAGCCAGAGAATATAAATCAGTCCACATTCTGTGCAACCCTCCCCTACAACTTCCAGATCATATCTAGTTTAGATCACACCTTACGGTGTGTAAGTAAGAAAAAAAATCAAACTCAATCTTGCTGTACAATGACATACTTTTTAGTTCTGTCATATCCACTGGCATATTGGTCCATGGAAGATTGAAAAGATAGGAATTTTTACTTCTGCATATACATATTATGCAGAAAAAAGTAAAGTGGCAATAGAATACAGCACTTTTACAACTGCAAAAAAATACAAGGGCTAAAGTTATAAAACTGTGATACAGTATAAAAGGCTCTACTTAAGAGGTCACATTTTCTACCCTGCTTACAGCACACTTTTACAGCTACAGAAGACAAATGGCCTGCTAATCCAGGTTCATTTAAAGTGCAGCGGATCATTTCAACAGTTAAAAGGAATTTCCACTTGTCAGGAATTTAAAAAAAAACCCACTTCTTTCCTGGCCATTTGTAGAATTTATGTCAGATCCATAATGCAATAAGCTCAACACTCCATCAAGCATTTTCTATTTAACCTGAAAGGGGACTAAGTCAAATCGCTTAAATGTCTATGTCCATGAATTGCAAGGAGAAATGACCGCAGCCACAGTGGAGTGTGGAAAGGAAAGATTGTGCAGTTACTCTCATGTCTTCAGATTTAGTATTAAGAATCTGAACCACTGTATCATAAAGCGGTGATGAAATGGTGAGATCTACTATAAAATATCTATGAAATGGGCCAGCTTAAAGCAGAGAGAGAAAACTCAATGGACTCAAGTAAAAAGGAGTAAATTTCAGCTTTGGGGTCTGTTGAATGTATGACCTGAAAAACAGGATTGTGGCCTTTTAAGTTATTTATTCGTTCCCTTATGGTAAAATATAGAATTGAATAAATGATGTTAACCTTTCTACGGGTTTGCATGTACTAGCTTATAGATGTTAATAGCTAATTATAACATTTCTATATAATTCTATTGGATGCTAAAATACCGGTAGAAAAAATCTTATATTAGGGCTTGATCCAATGCCCATTGGGGGTGGGGGTGTCAATAAAAAGACTCCCATTGACTTAAATGACTGCGACATTTGGCCCTTAAATTCTATGGCCACGATTTTCAAAAACAGGAGCTTAAAGTTAGTCTCCTAAATCCACATTTACGCACATGAATAAATGGTCTGATTTTCAAAAGTGCTAAACATACACAACCTTCCACTTAGGTCAGTTAGAGCTGCTGGATAGTCAGAATCTTTAAGAATCAGGGTGCTTATTTAGGTGCCTGCATATATTGATATAGGCTCCTACTTTTAGGGCTCCACTTTTGAAAAAATCTTTGTCCATGGGTTTTTAGATGAATTCTTATAGAACCCTGTTATATTTCTATACAACCCCGTTGGCTTCATCCCAGTTCAATTAAATAGGAAGTTTCCATCACAGTTATTTCTGAAGGGATAAGACACTTGCCCAACATGTCTTTGAGAAATGAGACCCTAATGTTTTCCATGACACTCACTTAAAGGAATAAACACGAATTCATTCCATCCATCTGTTTGAGCCAAGTAATTATTTTTCCCAAAAGAGAAATTGGTAGCATTTAAGGGCCAGCATGCCCCCACCTACAGTAAAATCAGAGGGGATTTAAAGAAGGATATCTCAATGAAGGTGCTCACATGGAGTTCCTCCCTCATTTTCTGTCAATGGAGAGGAAGGAGGAATTGCCTGTCTAGAAACCCCGCTGATCCTCTGAGCGCCATGCAATTATCAGGGACTACCCACAAATAAGCCAGTGTGTCTCCACAGTGGTTCTGGTACATGGAAGCCACCTTCTCTGAAAATGTGGATCCAGTGGTCACAATTAAGGTTAACTTTTGTTTAATTAACAACACAGCCTCATACAACATAGGGAACACAGCAAATTCTGAGGTAACATAATTACTCACAAACAGCAATTTTAATGGTGATCACTGAACTTTATATGGGGATGGCTAACATGCCTCTACTTCCCCCCCGCCCCATCAAATCATGAAGATTAAGTGTGAAAACCTGATTGCCTTACTTATGCAAGTAGTTCTACTGAAGTAAGTAGGCTTATTCACATAATAAGGTCAGTAGGATTTGGCCTTAGGTAAACTTGTGGTATTACATAAGGATGAACAGACCCTATCATATATAAAAATATAATGCAGTTGTAAGAGCTGGCCAAAAAAAAACAACTTTCCTGCTTCTGTCTGCTGTCAAAATTTGAATTACCTAGTGATGGATAGCAGGTGTTCATAGTAAAAACATGGTGCTTTTTTGGTAGTCTTGTAATCACTTACAGTTAGGTAACATATGTTGTGTGGCAAGAACACTATGTTCACATCTGAAAATAGAACAGAATTCAGTACAGCTGAAATTTCTGAACTGCAGGTAATTCTGCCAAATTGAGCAACCCATCAAATTGCAGTCTAAATGATCAATATTGGGTCTCATCCTGCAAACGTTATTCACACAAGTAGTCCTTATTTACTAGATAACGCTATTGACTTCAAAAGCACAACTCATAAGAATTATTCACATATATATACGTATATTCATATATATATATATATATATATATATATATATATATGTTATTTATAACATAAGCCTTACATTTTTATATATATATATATATATATATATATATATATATATATATATATATATATAAAAATGTAAGGCTTATGTTATAAAACTCTTTTAATTTTATTGCATTTAAATACAATATAGAAGAGATGTGAAATTGGGGGTGGCATGTATTTGTGCTATCCTAGGAGCATCCCAAGAAAGGAATATCTTTAGAAAAGCACAATTCCCTCTCTCTGTTCCATAGTCCATACTAGCAGCAAACAACTACCTTTCCCATGACAGCTGCATTGTGGAGATGGTGCATTGTGGAGGGTGGACCTAACATTCTACTCTTTCCCCACTTGCTCGTGATGCAGGGCAGTGGGTAGATCAGGTCTTTTTTTTTTTTTTTGGACAAATAGTGTATTTGCCGAAAAATGCAGCTTCAGTCAACATGGAACTATTTGTAAATTTGAACCAGGCCATAGATTATTTTGGGATGGGGGTGCACTCAATCTCTCCTTTTGAAGCTGTTCCTCTTAATATAAATAATAATTGAAGCAGGGACTTAAACTTGAGTCTCCCTCATCTGAGTGAGCGTCCTAAACACCAAGCTAACGTCTCTGTAGTGATTCTCCTTCTCTCTGGCCAAATGACTATTCAAGTATTTTATACGAAGTGGAGGAGCGCCAACAGGAGAGACTGAGAAAAATTCATCCCTACAGCCTGGAATGGGATGAAACCTGGGTTCAAATGCCCGTTCCAGAGCAGGGATTCAAACCTGGCTCTCCCAGTCCTATGAGAGCACCGTAATCACTGGGACATGAACTCTAGGGAGGCCCACCATCATCTTCTCCGCTTCCAACCACTTTGTGTATCTTGTCCTTTTAAAATGACTGGAAACAAAATGTTTCGGATCAAACAAAACATTTTTTGTTTGATCCGAAACAGAATTTTTCAATTTGCCAACATTTTTTGGCATTTCTGGATTTGGTTTGATCTGAACTGATTTTTCCCCTCCTATTTTTCAGTACTGCCAAGAGAACAAAAAAATCAGGTATTTGTCCATCTCTAGTAGTGAGAACTCCTGGCCCCTTACCTCTCTGCATCTGGACCCATTGTGCAGGGAGGCAACGCAGGAATTTAAAGAAGTGTCTTACTAGCATCATTCTCATTTCCTAGTGTTTTGTTCTTGTAATTGTTTTCTATTTCTTCCCATTCCTTGCATATTTAATTTTTATTTTTAACGAGTTTGCTGTCAGGACTGGATTCCAGACAGTTTTTCTGGCAAATATACATAATCCTTTCGTTATCAAGAAAGTAAACCTTGAAACAGGAGCCAAGGATTTGGCATTGGTTTAATTTATTGTAGCAAATATGAAATTTGAAATAAGACCAACTGATTCATTTGGCTCCTGATTTATTTAATTCTCCTCCTTTATTAGTTAATTCTAATTTTAAACTATTACCTTATTCTGAATTCCCATTCCAGAAAATCCTAATGAAATGCTGGAATATTACCATATAACGGTCTGTATTCTTTTTTCATTCTACAAGAACTTAAAGAAACTTCTTTAAGATACAGGACAGTATATATTTTCTTTCTGACAGTTAAAGCATGTCTTTTTCTTTCCAGTGAGAACTTAATGGTATTTAATGGAGCTTCCCTGTAGAGGATGAGGAATTTTAAATGTAGAGGACTGCAACTTTTAAGAAAGTCAAAATATAGGAAAGTGTTGACCTTCTCATTCTACAATTCTCACTAGGATGTCACTTAGTTCCAGTTCCACAAACCACCTCAGTCCGCAGGCACAACCATCACTGAAGTCGATGATGTGACTGAGCGCAGTACATGGACATTACGATTTATAGCCAGATTGTGCCGATTATATCCAGGATGCTGGCAGAGAAGAGCTGCTTTGTCCAGGGGGCAGCTCTGAAAGGCACTGGAGGCCTGATTCACATTTACACTCAGGCCACTTTACGCCACTTTGGAGCACTTAAACGGGCATTAAGGACATTTATGCTCACTTCAAGGCTCCCTCCAATGGCCAGAATGATGCAAAGAAGCTTTAGTACAAATAAGTATGAGGCTCACCCCTTGGAGTACAGCATGTGCTCCTCTCCACTGCTGCTCCTCTCACTCTCCTTTGAGGTGCGTAGCCCTCCAGGGAGTGTTGAGAACAATCTCTGTATTTAGGAGAACACAAGGACCGCAACTGTGGCTGGATCCTATCTGGGGTTCTGCAGCAGGAGTGAAGGTCTTTGTGTCCTTCACATTCCTTGCACATTCATGCCGGGCCCCGGCGCAATACAAATTAAATGCAAAAAATAAAATGATGGCAATCAATGGGAAATAAGCAGGACAAAAATCAGAAAGAGGAAGGATGGTTCAGTGGCTTATGCTGAAATAAACTTGTTAGTCTCTAAGGTGCCACAAGTATTCCTGTTCTTTTTGCTGACACAGACTAACACGGCTGCTACTCTGAAACCTTAAAATTATGAGGTACTCACATACTTTTCTGAGGTCAGAGGTCAGATAAGTACCTTAGATATATAATCCCTGCACCCAGGCTCAGCTAGAATACTGCACCTTGGTGGCTAATAAATAATATCAGTCATTATTACCTGTTTGAGACAAAAGTGGTGTATAAGGGACTTTCGGTTCTATTGCACTCATTGGTGGAGGTAGCAAGGGGTTGGCAAAGCTGCGGAGAGGGTGCGTAGGCCGGACACAGGCTGTGGGAATCGTTCTGCTCGGGGCATCCTCATTGCTGGCATGTTCAGGCTGTGTCTGTGGCAGCATGGATGGCTGTTGTGGGACTGGTCCTTCACTCACTGCTGTAAGGGAATAATAAAATGAACTATTATTGAGATATTTTTCCAAATCCTATTTCTTACTTTTGTGATCATTTCCCAAAGAAAGGGAAGCGCCAGCCTTTAACCTTTGAGGAGCTGTAAGAAATATGTAAACATTTTTTTTTCCAAAAGATATTAATAGATGAATTAGAAACAAGATATTCCTAAAAGCAGCCATGTGCCTGAGTGCTGCAATAAATCTTCCTTCAAATAAGGTACAGAAAATGACATTTTTCGCTCCCTCCGTATATTTTATTTGTATACAAACTTCTTAAGTTCCCATCACTATTGGATCGCAGTGCCTTTAAATTCTAAAAATCAACCAAAATCATAAGTATATCATATGGATAGTGACATAAATCCCATCTGCTGGAACTTATTACATTCCGCCCTATATTACTGTTATAGCCACAGCTAATGAGAGTTGAAGGCAAAGAAGTGACTTAATTTCTATTTAACCAAATACCAACATCATTTTTCCTTGAGGCAGGAGTAATAGTCACTCTGACAAAGTAGTCAGTTGCAGTTTTATTATCCTATACCCAAAGTCAATTTTTCTGTGATTTAAACATGCCATGTCAACCTTCAAATATAAATCAAGGTTACTCTATGTTCTAGAGTGTTTCTTATAAAAGGCTCTCAAAAATTACCTCTCTCGTGAACTTTCTATGCCAAAACAGAGTTACAAACTTGGCTAAAGTAATGTGAAAGAAAAATGAACGAAAAGGAAAACATTTCAGTGGATGAAATCAGTTCTTTTTTTTGTCTGCTTTGTATCCAGGCGGGTGATTTCAGTGTGATTACAACTGTTTAGGCATTTTCAGCACGATCACTGAGCAACAGCATGGTCTGTTACTGAGAATATGCACATATTGCAAATGGAACTACAGAGAAGCTGCTCAGTGATGTTTTCAAAGAACATTGTCAGGATAAAAGAGATTCTATGTGACAGTGCCAAATCTTCTGAACATGTTAAGGGCATTTGCATTAATACTGTAAACCACTTTATTTGCACAGTCATGGGCCATCTGTGAAAGTGATAAATGCTCTGGGTTCATTTTTTTTAACTTAACAAATTCACGTGAGTTGAGTTCTCATGAAAGGTGTTGGATTAAGAGTCCTGGAATCTAAAATTGTTTGCCTATTTGCAGCAACCAGCATGGAACTCGGAGGGAGGAGCACAGATTGCAGGAGGGAAGAGTCAGGAGGAGGCAAAGGAAGTCGGTCTGTGTACACATAGCTGGAAAGCTGCAGTTGCAGAACCTCTGTAAATAGTTCTATTAATAAAGAGCCAGTTTTGTTTTTGAAATATGGAGTTCTCTTATGATAGTACCCAACATATGGTACATAAAATGCTATGCACAGAACAGGTACAGCACAAGTAATGGCATGGTCCAAGTTTCCCCACACTGCTCTGTCAGTAATTTCACTGGATCACCTGTGGGGCAAAAGGTAGTTCAGTTTCCATGCCCATTCATTTCTTGGCTGCAGATCTCTTTAGGGCAAGAGCTATGTTAAATGATTTCCTTCTCGCATTGAGCCTGCAAGTGGATCATGTGGTATGGAGGAAAAACATAAAGAAGGTGGAGTCCAGTTGAGCAGGGAGGATAGTGGAAGGGTTGAAAGACTGAGGTGATATGGTCAGGTTAACAAACCATAAAGGGATCTTAGTGGTTAGGGTTTGTTTGTTTATCCAGAAGATAAAACCCAGGAGCTGGGCAACTTGGAGGAAGAGGTATCTCGTTGCGTCTGTATATGGAGGGATCAAGGCATAGAAAGTGGGAAGGAGGGAGTAAGATCAGATGGCCCTTAATCTGTGTGGAGCCTGGGTATGAAATCCTGATGCCATTGAAGTCAATGGAAGTTTTGTCATTCACTTCAATGGACCCAGGATTACACCCTGGGTATCTCATTTTACAAAGTTATCTGCATTCTGTTAAAAGTTTGAGTCCTCCGTCTAGTGCTGTCTCTAGGTCATTGTGTGTGCTGGTGTTTGCTGTTTTATACAGAGATGCAATACTGCGCCATCAGAAAGCCATTATTGTACTGCAGCACATCCTTCAAGGGTACCACACTGTCCAAATGAAGTTGCTCTGCCAATAGATTAATCAAAAATGAGAGTGGAGGGAATAGATTATTTTGTTCTTGAGAGAAGAATTTTAATTTCGAAGTAGTAAAAGTCTCTAAGGAGTAAATCCTAGTCACCCCTATCTACTACGACAGGCCCAACTAGCTAGAGTTATCCATGGGGGAATAAGACTTTGACGAAGAAACATTGGCTGGCTATCCCATGGTTATGGGTATAGTATACTAAACAGAAAGATGGCCAGGAATCCCCTTTCCCCTGTCACAGGGAAGTGGCCGCTTCTGCACAATGCACAGTCAACCTCCTTGCCAGAGGATGTTGTGAAGGCCAAGACTATAACAGGGTTCAAAAAACAACTAGATAAATTCATGGAGGATACATCCATCAATGGCTATTAACCAGGATGGGCCGGGATGGTGTCGCTAGCCTCTGTTTGCCAGAGGCTGGGAGTGGGCAGCAGGGGATGGATCACTTGGCGATTGCCTGTTCTGTTCATTCCCTCTGGGGCACCTGGCATTGGCCACTGTCATAAGACAGGATACTGGGCTAGATGGACCTTTGGCCTGATCCAGTATGGCCGTTCTTATGTTCTTGTGCAGTAGCTTGTAACACTACTCCACGGTGAGCATATGGGAAATGGATCTGCACAGTGACTCAACCCTCCCATTCCAGATCCTGCATCCTAGGAAAATTCACAGAGGCCCTGCAGCCCTGGACTCTGGTGTGTGTCCTGAGGATTTCCCAAATCCTATTCCACTGCATAGAGGAATCTCACTAGAGCAGGGTTTGTCCATTAGTAAGTAGGCCAAGAGCTTCCCTAAATGACTAAAAATCTTTACTTTACTTGAAAACAGAGCAGTGGAAGGGTGCAAACAAGTTAACAAAGTGTAATCAGAGGAGGGATGTATTTATTCTGAGCAAACTGGATTTGTCCAGTCTTGATTCAGGTAAAAACTCCTTAATATCTGTGCCAGCTAGAATGGCTTGTAGCTCAACCGTTAATCTCGTGGCAGGAACCCAGAAAGCAAAACCAGACAAACAATCAAGACCCCAAACAGCTCATCCTTCTACGACACAAAACAACCTTCCTGACACTTAGATATCAGGTCTAATTGTTATACTGGGAATAAAAATGCTCTAGAGGATCTGGTTGCTTTCAAAATCCAGAACTCATTATAGAAATAACATGTAATTACAGAGCCAAGACAAATCTCAAGGCACTTTATAATAATTAATGTCAATGTATATAAGTAATTACAACCAACTAGGTGGTAAAATTATTTTGAAAAATGGAAATGAGGGTTTTTGTTCCAGAATCCTGTTATCTGTTCCCGATGCAATATTGCAGACCTCTTCAGCAATTTGGCAGAGGAGACTAACTACAAGATGTGACCAAAGTCACAATCATTTGTAGGTTGCAAAAGTTTACTTGGTTGTAGGGAAGTTTCCTTGTCCTCACCTTCAGTGCTCTCTGCATAATGATGTCACTGCCTGGCTCTCCACTCTTCTTTCCTTCTGCTCCCTCCCTTGCTCTGTATACCCCTTCTCCTCTTCTTTCCTGACTGTTCTCTTTGGACTAGGCTTTGACCTGGGCCACATGCCAGTGCAGGAAAGTAAAAACACCCTTTAAATCTCTGACTTGGTGCATAGAGGTAAACTAGTGCTGTGGGAGCAGGTTGGGAAATAGTAGGGATGGAGAACGGGTGGAATGTTGGCTCCATACCTACTACCTGGTGGCCAAGGAGAAACTGGAGAATTGTGACTGAAAGGTATGTGTCTCAGTGGCAAGGTCTTTGAGGGTGACTGCTTGCTCACAGCTGTGCTTAAGGGAAAAATCCAGCCTTTTGTCTCTTTCTCCTGCTCTTGGCCTCACATTTTCTTTCATGATATTAGGAACAGCCTGCTTCTTCTACTGTGCCCAAGGCTATCATGTCCTTCAAATCCACTTCTTTTGGGAGTCTGCTGACCCGCATGCACAGACAAGAGAGAACAGGCACGTATTGCTAACCTCCACAGACCTGCCTGCTATCTTCTGAGTTTATGGTCTCAGAGAGAAAACTTGATCCGCTGGCACCAGCAGTGCAGAGAGTGATATTCTCAACATTAATGGACATTAGATATAGCTCCTGAGAAAGTTTTTGTATAAATCCAAGTGGGCTAGAAATGAGAGATGGTGATGGATACTGGAAGGGAAGCACAGCTGTAAAATCTGAAGACTACAATAACGTTTATTATACAAAAAACTTGATGGGGCTGAGCACTCCATCTACAATTGAAGGCGAGGATTCCATAAAAATTAGAAGGTTAGACTTGGGCTGTAAATATTGAAAGTAAGTTGTCTGAGGAAGATGTCTAGTATTTGAGAACGGAGTTTTAAAACAATAAAATGTTCATGCTTGAAAACCTAATGAGAGCCATCAATTCGCAGTTAGTTCAGGTTCCTGAGGGAATGGAAGATGGAAGCTCTGAAAGTTTATTTAAATAATGGATGAAGAGGAGTCCGTTGCTGTTACCACACGATCCAGTTACCTCAATTTCCCACTAAGAAGCTAGACATTTGCCCTCATGAAACCCAGCATTGATGTCTAATCCCAGAAAAATTCTGATTACTTGAACAGATATTGTAGTTAAAAATAAGATTTTGATGGAAGCTACGCTCTCAGACAACCCTGAATATGAAAACCATTGTATTGGGTCCCAACTGTCCTCACTAAGCGGGGAGCCGGGGGGCAGCCGTGGTGAGCACCTCCTCTGCCCCCAGCTCCCTGCTCAGCTCCCGCAGCCCGCGGGTGGTGGTAGGGAGGGCTGAGCTCCCATGGGCGGGGGAGCTGGTTGGGGGGGGGGGAGGGCGGCATTGCGCGGGGAGGGGGCGGCGGGGCAGCATTGCGGGGGCGAGAAGGGCGGCATTGGGGGGGGCGCGGCGCAGGGCCGGTGCAAGGAAGTTTCGCCTAGGGCACGAAACTTCCTTGCACCGGCCCTGTTTGTGCGTGCCTTACTTTGTGTTATACCGCTGACCATTTATTAAATATATAATCCCTTGTGAAATGTACCATGAAACATATTTATGAAATGTATGATCCCTGCTCCACATTGACCCAGTGAACATTATTGAAGTGCCTATCACAGGTGCAATTGCCCATGCATCCACATTTTTTTAAAATTCTCCAGGATAAAGACTACGCATTTCAATCTGTCAATCTTCTCTTCCATCTCCATGGGTAGGCAGAATCCAACACCTTGTAATGTGAAGTTAAAAATCCCCCCCCCCAATTCTGGTGCCCATACATCACAAAGCTGAAGACCCTGTGTTTCCATGTGTTAAATCTGTGATAATTTTGGGGTGAGGGAGGTCTATATTCTCACACAGAAACATCCAGCCAGGAGTTAGCCACCCCAGCCAGGCCCTTCAGAGGCAGAGGCAACTACCATCTAGCCTTGTATTGGACCCAGTCATTGTAGGAGAAGAAGGCAACAATGATACTGGGTTCATGGATAGAACATCTAGGCCCAGAGTCTACCAACAAGCCTTCTACTGAAATGTCAATTGCCAATCCCTGGGCCTGACCATAATGACTGAAAGCAAAAATCAAACAGGAGAAAAACCACTCATGGAATTTATTCTCCATGAACTAGCAGCACAGACTGCCAGGAATATGAAAAAATGTGTGTGACAGATTGACATAAATATGTCAGTAATTCATATTGAAGAGTAGAATAAAGTTAAGAGGGAATTATATGAAAATATGAGCCCTCGAGCTAGGATAATTAACATGCAAAGCATGGTCATAGGCTAGAACATATGGCCCATGATGTTAGGACTGCTTATTTAAAAATAAGGTGTGAAGGTGAGGCTGAGGCACAACTGTTGTGTGCATATGCTTTCCAAAGAGCATTATAAACTGCAAAGTGAGTACAGGAACAAAAGAACCCCAATCTATTTCTCTAAAGAATACAAGTTTGGTAAATGTATATAAAGGCAAGCAGTGTGGGCTAGTGGAGAGTGCAATGGTCTGGAACTCAGGAAACATGGGTTCTATTCCTGGCTCTACCACTAATCTGCTGGGTGACCTTAGACAAGTCATTTCACCTCTTTGTGCCCCAGTTTTCCCATCTGCAAAATGGCAATAATGATATTGACCCCCTTTGTAAAGTGCTTTGAGATTTACTGATGAAAAATGCTACATAAGAGCTAGGTGTCATTATTTCATGCAAGACTGTTATATCCTTCCCGGAGGGTCCATATATGGTAATATCTTTGTGGAAGATGCCATAGAAAGGCAGTTTAAAGGAACTGAGAGGATGAGAGGGCAAAGGATGATATGAGATGCCTGAGTCTAAGAAATGTTACCCTGCCAAACCGTCAGGGACAAAGGGGCAAGCTGGTAAAAGTATGCATTCTCCTGAAGCGTACAATATTTCTTCCAAGTTTAATGACATGGCTTGGACCTATCTAGATGAGTTGGTGCAGAGTTTAAGGCTAGATATATTATGCAGATTTTTATTTATTTTCATCCAATTCTCTTTCAGTTCTTAATAAATCTTATTTTGGGACAAACCAAGGGGTTTTAAAACGTTGGGGGATTTGACACAGATGATCCTGAAGAGGTGTAACAACTTTCAACACCTAAGAAGAGGTGCGAAGCAAGGCTGTCTGGTGTCTCTCCTGATCAGTACTGTATTCTCAGTCCACCTAGTACGAACTAAAAAGTTCTCTACCATAATGTTTTGATCCTCCAAATGTACAAGAATGCCTAATTAAACACAGATGAACACTGAGTTTAAGGAGTATATGATGACAATGTTTTATAAGGAGCAAGTCTGCTGGTAAGAAAATATTAGTGTAATTTTGGCAAATCTGGGTTTAATATAGAGAATGCTGGATGGGATTTTGAAGACCAATCAACATTAGCCTAATTCTGTTCCCACTGAAATCAATCAAAATGTTTCTATTGATGTCAATGTACATTTTGCCATTGATTTCAAGTTAGACCAGGATGGAGTGCTTTTTGAAAATGCAACCCACAATGTATTCTTTTTATACTGTATACTGGATAAGTTTGAGGAGAAGGAATTAACTGCAAAGACTGCATGCATTCTTACTACACTTCAAAACTACACTGTACTACACGACTTCAGATATTTTCCGTTTTATTACTGGCTCTTGCCGGAAAACATTCAGTGGAACCCAGTCACAAGGTGAGATGTCATTTTGTTCAAATTAATGTGTACACAAACTCTAAGCTAGTTATAAGCCTTCCTTTAAAGTGTACCGTCCTTCTGATAAGAAAATAATACTGTGTTTGCTATTTCATAGATTCATTGATTCCAAGGTCACAAAGGACTCGTGATCATCTAGTCTGATTTCCTGCAGGCCATAGAATTTTCCCAAAATTATTCCTGTTTGCACTAGAACAGATCTTTTAGAAAAGCATCCAATCTTAATTTAAAATTTGCCAGCGATGGAAAATCCAACATAACCCTTGTTCCAATGATTAATTACCCTCACTACTAAAAACGTATGCCTTATTTCCAGTCTAAACACCACTTTAAAACACCTCATCAGAAAACAAACATCAAAATAAAAGGTAAGGCACTGTACTGACTTCTTCCTGTTCCAAAGGTTCGGTCAACAGAGAGCGTTGGGAATGGCACGGGCCGGAGAGTGAACTGCGGATGTGGATATCCACATGTTGGAGATGGCAGAATTCCTGGGTACTGGGCACTTTCTAGTGTTGGCACTGGGATGGCACTGACAACAGCTGAAAAGAGAGAGAGAAGGACAGAGAAAATTAAAGATCTCTTAACATTCTGTGGGTATTTGTGGGCGGTTAAAAATAAATGGATGGATCTAGTAGAAAACCACAAATGGCTACATTTCCAAAGCAGGGTGCCCAAATTGCAGCCACAAAATATGTATTTTGTATAGTGCCTGATACAGTGGAGTCCTGACAGGGCCGGCGCTACTGTTAGGCAACACTAGGCGGTCGCCTAGGGCGCCGGGATTTGGGGGGCGGCATTTCTGGTCCCTCGGCGGCCGCTGGTGGGAGAGGCTGCCACCAAAATACCGCCGAGGTCCCCGGTGGCCAAAGACGCAACCTTTCCCACCGCCACCGCCGCCTAGGGCAGCAAAAAAGCTAGCGCTGCCCCTGGGTCCTGATCCATGACTACAGCTCCTAAATGCTATCGTAATATAAATAATAGATAAATAAACAATGTGTGTATGCTCTTTATAGACACGCCAACACACATACATACACCACATCTGTATACAGAAATAGGCATGTTTCATGTAACTGGGATATTTTCACATACAAAAAGGCACTTTTATGTATGAAACTATCTGCACACATAAATGCCTGTTTCAAGGGTGCAGATTAGGCAGATAAGTTTGAATATTTTCCTGTTAAGTGACAAATATTTGAAAGGAAAATGGATGAATCAAGGCTTTAAGGGCCAGGATATAATCTCAATGACTCTACCAAAGTTATTTCTGATTTACACCAGTGTAACTGAGGTTGGCCCTACTTCCTCACTCAGTGTGTACATTTAACTCTAATTGTTCTAATGGGAATTACAACCAACAAAGAGAGGAAAGAGAGAAAATGGGTTATGCACAGATTAATCACCTGAAAATGTAAGGCTTTTCCAAAGCATATGAACCACTTTGGTTTGGAAACTGGCTCAAAATCTAATGAAATCAGGATTTCTTGTGAGTGATTTCCAATATGTTCTGGTTTTGAACAATCCAGAAATAAATAACCAATAACAAAAATAATGGGCCAAATTCTGAATTCCTTTACCAGTTTTTATGCACCTCTTACTCAGGGAAACTCCACTGACTTTAACAAAAGTTTTGTCTGAGTAAACATTGAGTAGGAACTTCAGGATTTAGCCAATGATAACATTTTTTGGCTTATGTAGCACTTTTCACACGTGAATTGCAAACAATATTATAAATGTTAAAATAGACAGTATTATTACTTCTAGCCCTTATTACATCCACCACATAGAGTTGTAAACTGGGCAATTTGCCCAAAGTCACACAAATAGTCAGTGATTGTGCCAAAGCTTATTCCTTATTACTTCTTTAAGCACTAAACGACACAGTCTTTGTTGGGCTTCAAGAGGAAAATGGGAAGTGTAGAACCACACAAAATTTTATTAAGAAATGATAATCATAGTATTTTGAATGTTCAAAATGTCTAGGTTCAATTTACCCATCCTTAGAATAGAAATCTTACTATTCAAAGATTTAATTTTATCTGTGGAAATTTCACACTTTTGAAAGGTTAAATAATAGTCTTCCTGCTTGTAACATTGTTAATGCACTGCAGAAACAATCATTCTGTACTGAAGTCATAAAAAACCCAACCCATTTATTGAAGTCCATCCCTTCATTCTTCTCCAAGGCATAAGTAATAAGAATAAAAAAAAAAAATCAGAGTACTCACTGTCATATTATATTTATGTAGAGAAGCTAAGGGAAAAGATAGCTTCAAGCATTTTCAATAAATCTCTTCAATATGACAAGAAATTTCTTCTGACATAGCCTACCAAGAACTGAATTTGTCTTTGATACGGATGCTTTAGGAGTTTGAAAGCAGAAATTCCCTTACCAAATTTTGGAGCTCCCTGACTACTGCCCTTTTGCATCAAAAATTTTTCAGTACATCCTATAAAAATGTAATCTAAGTATGGCTTATTGAGATTATGAAGTAGAAAGTCCCCAGATGTTGCAAAACACAACATGAACATGATCGATTCCACTCCCAAAACAAGGTTGTTGTGATTTTCCACAACTTGGGGAAAAAAACTTTAAAAAAAATCAGTGAAAATAAACCCCCAAAAGTGATTCATTCTATGAGAATATTTCTTCCTCATACAGATGTAAGTATTATAAAAAATGAATAGACTGGAATTCTGTAGGTAAATCACAAGAACATAAAATTAAGTAGTCAAAATTTTTCTACCTCCTTGTAAAAATTTGCCCTTATATAATGATACACTCTTTTCTCAAGTTATTTGTTATCTCAGCACCTACATTATTATAACATTTTGACTAAGCCAATCAGAAAATGCAAAAAATGCTGTGTTGATGCTGAGGAGCACAGGTCTTTCACCAGTAGATGACACTCTGAATTCAACTGTCCTGTTTTCCAAGATTTTACTCCATAATTTGTCACAATTTTGATACAACAAATTGTGATATAGCCTCCTTCACAAACAGACTTCGGATCAAAATCCAGATCTTCAATTTTAAATGCTTGGGGAGAAGGAAGGTGTTTAGGACTATGTATCATTAGCTACATTTCAGCCTCTTTTCTGGTTTTCACCTCAGCTCGCAGCTCTTTGATCTGCGTATTTGAGATCAATTGTGTTGTTTATGTATTGGAAACAATGCTTGAATTGTTTTTCAATTTTGTCCTTGTGTGGGTCCAGGTCTTCGATATAATGAGATCAATCCAGATTTTCACTGAGACTGTGACTTTAGCGTCATTGGACTGTAATCTGCCAAGACCCTATGAAACCCCCTTCAATTGCTTTATCAAGTTTAGTGCCTTTCTGTGAAGGAATTTAGAGACTTAAGAGTATCATCATGGCTACATTTCAATAACGATGATGGCCTCAAATAGTCTTACTTGTAGCATCATGAAACTCACCAATGTTTTGCCTTTTCATGTCAATACAAAAAGTTTCATTCAGTAGCTCATTTGATCCTGAAGAACCCAAATAAACTAATTTTCTATGCTTTTTAAGATCAGCTTAAATCACTTCTATTTTGCCACTTAACAGTGCCAATGTGTTTATTTTACTTCAGAATAATTACCCGTTTTCATTTCTTCAGTCCTTTCTATAGCTTCTTTCAATCACTTTCAATGTTTGGCACATTGAGTCAGATAAATTAAATAAAATATGATAAAGCCCCTCAAAAACATACTGCTTTTATTTTATGGAGAAAGAAACAGGTTCTTTACAACCCAGCCTAAAAAGTTCACAAATTAGACCTAAATGTGAGATCAATTTTTCTCCCATATATCATTATATAATCTCTCTATTAGACATATACTAGTGGGAGTAGGATATAGATAGAAAACAGGACCTCACTCTTCTAAAACTATTTATGATTTGATCTTAAAAAACCCAACAGCACGTTTATCCGTATTCACTGACCTACTACAAAGCGGACTCATTTTATTTATACCCGTATTGTACCATTGCAATTACAGTGAGTTTGATTCTGATCTTGTCTACAACACTTCTACATCAGTGTAATTCCACTGCCCTTATTCATCCCTCCCTTGTATCAGGGTAAATCAGGAGTAATGCTACTGCAGCTAGTGCAGTTATTGCAGCGTAAGTCTAGTGTGAGAGAGAGGATTATCAGGCTCATCAATATCAGTGATGTGACTTCTCATTTACTCCAGAGAAAATCAGATCAGAATTTCAACCCACTGAATCTTTATCCTGTGCATTCTCCAATATTTTTTATGTTTACAACTCCCCTTAGGGAACAGCATGTCAGGCCAGAATGTCAAAGTGTGTATGTGATCGCGTTATCTACAAGTGGATACAGCCTAAAAAGGAGACAGTTCCCAAGAATGATTTTTGCCTCAGTATATTTAAGTACTTCTTTACCTCTTAAAGTACAAGTTGTTCCATTGACATCAATGGGACTGCTCATGTGCTTAAAGTTAAGCACCTGTGTAATGTGTTGCTGGATCGGGGGCTTATAGATTACCGGTAATGTAATATATACCAAATAATGTCTGTCTAGATTTAATGTGTGTTGAGCAGTTCATTGAAACCAAGGGATTCTTTCCAGAGATAAACATCTCCATCCTGTAATCCATGTTGGGAATCACACTGCACGGTAATGCATAAAGAGTACATTTGCTGGCTAAATTTTATAACGAAGAACAGCAATGATCATAGTAAATATAACTCTTTGTACTGTGTTTCCCCAAGTACTGTACACATAGGAAATGTGTGGTCTAGTGGTTAGAGTAGTGGACTGGAAGTTAGGACTTCTTGATTCTATTCCCACCTACTGAATGATTGGGAAGCCTTGGGAAGCCATGGTTTACTCCTTTGTAAAATGTGGCTAATGCTACTTACCGTAGTTGTGTTATCATAGAATCATAGGCTTATGAGGCTTAATTAATTAATATTTGTAAGATGCTTTGAGATCCTCAAATGTGTGAAAGTAGAATGAATTATATTGTAATTATAGAATGGATTAAAGAAATGTGGTTGTTCCTTTAAGCAGGAGAAAGGATTGTTGGAATATAGTTGTCATGAAGAGAAACATTAAGGGTCCACTTAAGCTAATGGTGGAACATTAGCTAGGATATCGGTAAAAGTTAGTATGCAAATAAGATATGTATATCTAACCCCAGGTAAATTTATCAGTTTTTGCTCCCTTTGTTTTCTTGTTAAGTTTGCTTCCCCTTATCTATAAAAATAAGACAGTTTAAGCCTTTGCATGGTACTCACACAATCTGGGTGTCATTGGCAGAGCGCTTTGCTGTGGTCTGACAAATTTGTGAGTCCTGAATCTGACTTTGACAAATGGAAGAGACTCTAGATGCACTATTGTTCTCAGAGAAAATTGTAAGAGGGAGTAAGAGATGCACTACTCACGAGGGTTGCTTGGTTGTGAATCCATCGGAATCATGAGCTTGGCACGTGTGGCTCTGCGGGCAGCAAGCGAGCGCTCTAACGTGGACATGCTACTTCCCACATCCTCCGTGTCAGGACCTAGTGAAAAGCAACACAGAGGCTATGTTAAAAATGGCTATACACCAAACTGTTTCCCTTTTTACTGTATGTCTTGCAGTAAAGTGAATGTACATTTTTTCAGACATTTATCATTAAAACCAGTCACTTAAATGGCATCATCTCCTAATAGCTCTGCAGAGACTACTTTGGACACCATTCCTGAATAAAATGGTTGTTTCTCATTTTCTTACAACTGTCTTTAAATGTAAATTTCTCCCTTTACAATCACATCCTGGTTTAACTCTCCTTTCTCCCTGCTGCTAAAACAAAAATCTCTCCATAAAAATGACATTAACCCTCTGCCTCAACATTACTTGTTACCCACTTCCCTTAAAGTTCAAACAAAGTATCATGGCGAAATTTGGGTGCATAAAGTTGGACATCTAAATATATAATCTAGCACCTAAATAACTGGCCTTATCTGCAGAGATGCTTTATATGCACCCATTAAGTCCCAGCTAATTCAAATGATTGGCTCAGCAGCTACAAAATCAGGCATTATATTTAGGTACTGAAATATAGATGTAGGTATCTTCAGGGAGCCAAACTCGAAGTTTTAGTCCAGTTACCCTCATACAGAGATGTTTGGTGTAACCAAAGAAGCTAGCGTAACTATCTCTGGTCATGGAGGTACCTTGTTTTCAGTGGTTTGGTACAGTAATTCCCAATGAAATAGAAGATACGTTTTCTGGTTACCAGATTGTATCGTATCTCATATGTATATTATATTAATATCACATAAGTAGTTATGCCACCCTGGGGAAAATGAGTTTATTATTTCCATAAAAAATAAACTGAATTTATTTGGTATCTTTGAGTAATTCACCTCTGTTTTGCCTACTCATCTCCGCTGGGGCTATTACTTTCCAAACCTCTGAGCAGCTCAAACTTTTTTTCATAAGTCTCCACAAAACTTTTTCCTTCTTTCCTTCAAATTATCTTGATTTAATTTTCAGAACTAAAATCTCAGTCTTGCACCAGTAACTATTTTAAAGTCCAAAATCTAGTGATTAAATAGGGTGAGGACATTATGTTTTATTCAGTTGGATATTCTAGGATTCTCAGTACTATAAAAGTATTTGTATCTAGCCTAGTTGTTTGCATGTAGTGTATTTGTATCTAGCCCTTATGTTTAGGCAACTGGTGTGCCGTGACCACTGCTTATCTTGGGTCTGATCCAAAGATCATTGAAGTGAGTGGAAAGACTCCAGTTGATCATAATGGGCTTTGGATTAGGCCCCATGATCATCTTACTTATGAATAGATTATAAAGTCTTTGGGACAGGGATCACTGTTTTGTTGTATCTTTGCCCAGGGCTACACTGGGGGGGGGTCGATCTACGATACGCAGCTTCAGCTACATGAATAGCGTAGCTGAAGTTGGCGTATCGTAATCGACGTACCTGGCCATGAGGACGGTGGCGAGTCGATCGCTGCCACTCCCCCGTCGACTCCACTTCCACCTTTCAATGAGGTGGATTTCCGGAGCCGACAGGGAGCGCTTTCGGGGATCGATTAATCGCGTCTAAACGAGACGCGAAAAATCGATCCCCGAAAGATCGATTGCTCCCCGCCGATCCAGCGGGGAGCGAAGACAAGCCCAAAGGGAGTGCCAAGTGCAACAAATCTGGGGCCTCTAGGTGCTAATCCAAGACAAGTTAAAAAGAGAAAAAAGATAAACCACTATGTAGGATATCAAACCCTAAAATCCTGACAGCAACCTACGAATTTTAGATCATTTTAGAGGTTTGAAATCCTATTAGGTCTGCCATTTCTTTTACACTAAAGCCTGTACCTCTTATGGTAAGTAAGGAATAGAGATACAAACAATAGTAACAGCTGAAGAAATCTAAGCATTTACCGTCATATATATCACCACAGAATCTGCATTATTTAAAACCCTATGTGATTTCCCAGACTAACTTGTTTCTGTCACTCATGAGTGATGCAGCCATGCAAACTCATGCCAAATATACTTATATTTTGAATCTATATATTGCTTCTTCTTCCCCACCCTATTAAATTTTATTATTGAAAAAAGTTTATCTAAAAAAAGGGAAGCCTGTACTGTTTAAGGATAGAAAAGAAAAGCTAGGGAGCCTATATACTACACTTATATTGCATTTTTTGCATTAGAGTTTCTTTCTCTGTGGGCCAAATTCTGATCTCACCTATGGTGGTAAAACTCTTTTTTACTGTGTTTTCTCACTGCTACATTTTTCATTTGATTTTTTTCCCACTGTGTTCCCTGCTGCCACTCTGTCATTCCTGTCCTCCCCCCACCACCAATAGATTCTCTTAAAGTGGAATGCAAACTCAAGGCTTGTCTACATGGAGACGTAGTGCATGGCAAGCCAGGAATATACAGCATGCTAGCCTGCCGTGTTCACCATGTGGAGCCTGCAAGTGCACACTAAAGTACCATAGTACACTTTGAGTAGCTGGTTCATACAGTAGGGTCCACATGACCAGTTCGTATGTGCAGGCTAGAGCACTGAAGATTTACACCCCGGCACTAATTGATCGTGCAGACAAGCTCTCGATAACGTTTGATTTCCAGTTGAAGTTCTGAGCCCATTATGAAAGAATGGGGTAGAAATCAAACATGATGCATATTCTTCTAACTATTAACTGATGCAAAGGAGCATGTCATTTTGGAAAAATGAAATGTACCTGTTCTGCAGACACTATTGAGTTGCTTAATGTTTGATTTCTTGAAAAATCATTCTTATCCATGAAAGCAATTGGGAATATTTGATTATGATAAGCTAAAACCTTCCAATATTGTATAAAATATATTCTGTTCATCAATTGTGGGTCCCAGTGATTTTTTCCTTCCCTCAGATCTCAATTTCAGCATATGTATTGCTCCACTTGCATTAGAAGCTACCCATGCAGCTAGTCATGCTGTTATATTAGACAAGAAGTATCTGCCACCATGTCCAGCTGCAGTGTTGCCAACTCTCACAATTTTATTACAAGTCTCCTGATAATTGGTGTGTCTGTTCGAGCCCCAGTTGCTGGAATCTGGTTATCATCTGAGAATCCCAGATTTCTTTTTTTTTTTATGGCTGCAGAGCAAAGCTTGACAGCGTCAACTCTAAATACTCCAACACCAGAAGGCAAATAAACAGAGCCTAAAATCAATTATTTTTAAATCTCGTGATTTTCAAATCAATCTGTGCATGGCTTGACTTGTGATTTTTGAATGCCCGGAGCTGGCAATACCACCAGAACTGTATTGGGCCTGGCCTGTTAATCACTGATGGCATTGGTAGAAGGGGCCTGCAGCAGGGGGGTCCCTCAGAGGCACATTTTAGAGCAACCACTGTTGGATTCCCTTTACGAATGTACATTGCACATTTCCACCCTGTGTTGGCTTGATTCTGCTGGCTGCTCCCTTTGGTAACTCTAGACTCCCCAGTCCTTATGTCTGGGAATGCAACAACGGGAGGCTGGCAGGCCCGTGTACAAGGATCATGAGCACCCTTTTCTCTCTCTGACAGAACTATATCCAGCTGGCCAAATTTGAACCATAGCACCCAGGTTTATTGATCTCAGGACGGACTGTGTTATTCTGCCCCCCAAAGAGAATATTTACATATCACTACAGATGCTTGAAGTTAAAAACAGCTTCAGGCAGGTTAGAGCTGGAACATTTCAGTGAGCCCAATGGCGGCACTATTACCGGACTGTGAGGCACTCTTGCTGCCCAGCTGAGTTTCCGACTGGCTGTGGCTGACTGGCGTGATGTCTTGACAGCTCTGCATCGGCGAGTCTCTTCCTGAGGGGTCAGAACCTGATGGCTTTTCAATATTCTTCATCTCCATCTCTTCATGGTGTATCCAGAGGTCTGGGGGCCTCAAGTCTTTCTGGCTGCCCTTCCTTTTACCAGCACTATGGGTAGCACGCTTTCTGTGGAAAAAGTCAAGATTGAAATCTAAGAAAATGTCCCCCAATAAAAAAATAAACACCCTTAAAAATTAAATGATCTCAGGTTACGCAACAAATAAATCCATTTAGGTTTGTCCTACAAGGCTTAGGAACCAGTTATCTTGGATCTGGCTGCTATGCATTTAGGCCTCTAGAGATAAATGTATTATAGCGATATGTTAAATCCCCAGGGCACGAGGGTGGGTACCAGGTGTCTCACTGTCTAGCACCAGCTGCTTGCTGATCCATGAAGTGGCACTGGTGTTAGTTCCAGATGAGGCCACTCGCCAAGCCCTTAGAGCTAGACATAAAGGTGTCTCGCTGACAGCATATGTTTAGGAGATGAATGAAAGGGGCAAGTGAGAGGAAATACTGTTGTTTGCTTCAGGGGGTGGGCTTGGGGCTCAGCAGGGTAGGTCGTCTGTGCACCAGCTGATGTGCAGTTGGAGAAAAATTCCTTCCAGAAACAATAAGGGAATTGTGACGTTCCTTTTGGGAAGACTATAATTTCTGATTTAACTACATATAGCAACAGCAATTGAAGAGTGCAAAATATATTACTGCAGGGTCCTGCAGGTCTCATACTTTCCATAAACGGCTACAGCACACATTATATTTCTTAAAAATATATTAAAAATGATTTTTATCACACAAAAGCTAAGAAATTCAGAGTGATATATCCCACAGCAACATTAACTTTCCTCCTTATGTATATTCATTACAATATGTTCTATCCTTACAAGACCATACAGTGTGCGTGTATACACACAAAACATGCACGCACACACATTCAGCGACATATGTGCATCTGCTGTTAAAGAAAACGTACGCAACTTAAATATAAATCTAGAGCTCTCTGTTGCAGCTACCTAAAAAGTCTCACTGGAGACGCATTATTTAATCTCACTTTAAGCAATCTAAAAATATGGAAAACATGCTGCCCCTCTGTTTTATTTTTAATGGTATTATTTCCAGAACTCTGCCTGAGCATTCACATAGCATTTTTCATCTGCAGATCTCAAAGCACTTTACAAAAACGGAAAAGTATAATCCAGTTTACAGGTGAGGAAAGTGAGATACACCCCTGGGAGGCCAGAATTTTCAAACTTCGGTGCACATTTAGTCATCAGAAAAACAGCAGCTTGATTTTCACAGGTGCTAAGCACTCCCAACTCCTATTCAAACTTAAAAAACAGACTTCAAAGAGAAACTGCTTAGCTACAATTCATTTGCAAACTTAACACCATCAATTTGGGCTTGAATAGGGACTGGGAGTGGTTGGCTCACTACAAAAGCAATTTTCCCTCTCTTGGTATTCACACCTCCTCATCAATTACTGGTAGTGCACCACATCCACACTAACTAAATTGGCCTTCAACATTGGTTCTCCACTTGTAAGGCAACTCCCTTCTCTTCATGTGCCAATATATATTTATGTCTGTTTCTGTAATTTTCACTCCATGCATCTGAAGAAGTGGGGTTTTTACCCATGAAAGCTTATGCCCAAATACATCTGTTAGTCTTTAAGGTGCCACCGGACTCGTCGTTGTTTTTGTGGATACAGACTAACACGGCTACCCCTCTGATACCAACTCCTGTTGAGCACCACAAGCTATTCACGCCAAAATGCATTTTATACATCTACCAAGTCATCACAGGCCTGATTCAAAGACCATTGAGCCAGGAAATCCTGAGTTCTAATTCTGCTCTGCCGTTTATTTACTCAATCAAGTTGCAATCAATACAATGAAAAACATTTACTTACTGCAGCTATCTCCCATGGGAGTCATGAACATTCATTTGTTTGTAAAGTGCTTTGAAGATATATGGTGCTGAGTGCAACTACTATTAAATCTTAAATGTCTTTTTGGTAACTGAATTAAAAATTAAGATGTACTACTCTTTACTCTCTAAGTTTGCAATACACACACAGAGAGTATGGTATTATACAGTACACCTTGTGAAATTCACTAAGACACAGTACATGCTGAATCTTTTAAGAAGGCTCTTTCCACTTCGCTGAAACATTGCCTCTTGTTATGCAGACACTACCCTAAACAGCTTGGATGAGGCAAATAAGTGAAGACATAGCTGATAACTCATTAGCATCAGACCTTGGAAAGGATGTTTTGTCCCCTGCAGGAGAACAGCTTTTTGTCTCTGATTTAAACCAATTACTGTACCATATCATAAGTCTTCCAGCAGATAGGGATTCTATCTCCCTGCAGCTGTAGACAAATAAATAGAAGAGAAGCTCAATGAAGCCCTTTGCAATTCACCCCATTTTCCCTGACAGCATCGTACATATAACAGTTGTCTGCACTTTTGTTTTTGTAACAGGCTGCAGTAAAAGGAACGCAGCTGATATAAAGGTGCTAGTAAGAAAAAAACCTCTTTACAAATGAGAAGTGATTTCACTTTTAGCTCAGTTATTTCCTGCAGGTTACCATTAAAGGAGTGGAAATGACACTTCTCCCCCACCACCATTCACACCACCACCAAATGCAACCTAATGCCTGGCAGGCAAGAGTAAAAAACATAAGTTGCAGCTAATGAGCAATGTGAAGGTGGGAGATGCAGAGTGAAACGAAAAAAGCAGAAGACATATCCCAAGGGAAAACTGCAGTGACATACTGAGGATATCTAGTGGCTGCTGACTTATTTGCCTGAATTTTATTTTGCTTTCCTTTAAGTCTCCACATAAGCTTCTCCTGTCTCTGTACACATTTGCTACCATCAGTTATAATAGTACCTTGTAGGCAATCTTTATTTATTTCTCATACTTTTCCTTTACCCACTGCAGATGCCTAACATCATATTCATTTCTTGACAACTTCTGAAGGACAATCTCCAATCATCTAGCTGCTGGGCTCTGGAGTGGCTTAGGGACATAGGATTTACCTAACTGGATCAGACTAGAGGTCCACCTATACCAACACCTTGCTTCTTGCAGAAGCTAATACCAGATTTTTCTGAACCTCTCAGGTTTTAATTTACATTGCACATGTGGGATTTCATGGTCTTAGCTTGCTGCAAAGGCCATTAATAAGCATTATATTATATAATCTAAGCACAATGTCATTTACCATCCAGTCCTGACAAACTCCTATAGCAGTGAAGTCCACAGGTTGGCTATATACTGCATAAAGTAGAATCACAGACACATAGGAATGGAAGGAACCTCAAGATGTCATCTATTTCATCCCTCCATGCTGAGGCAGGATTAAGCATATCTAGACAATCACTGCCAGATATTTGTCTAGCCTGTTCTTAAAAATATCCAGTAATGGGGATTCCACAACTGGTGCTTAACTATCCTTATTGTTAGAAAGTTTTTCTTAATATGTAACCTAAATCCCTTTAATGCAAACAAAGCTGATTATTTTTTGTCCTACTCTCGAAGGAAATGGAGAACAATTGATCACCGTCCTCTTTTTTACAACCTTTTACATATGTGAAGACTGTTACCATTTCCCCCGACAGCCTTCCCTTGTCCAGTCTAAACATGTCCAATTCTTTTAACCTTTAGTCCTAGATCATATTTTTTAATATAATCTTTAATTTGCTCACTATTTACTGCCCTTTACTTCATGTAATTTTGTCTCGTTGTTTACTTGTACTCTTCCATCTGTCTCCCCACCTGTTGTCTCTTGTTTTATACATAGATTGTAAAGTTTTAGGGCAGGGACCATATTTATATTCTGTGCTTCTCCAGTGCCTAGCACAACGGGGATCTGGTCCATGACAACAAATAAATACATATATACACACAGACATGTGGATACTAGGGAGAGGTGTTATATATAGAAGTTAAATTGCCTGATCTTTTATTAATGAACAGTAAGGCTGCACATGAGGATGGGGCACAGGGCTGCCCTTGGCACTGGCCAATGAGAGCAAACAGATGCAGTTCCCACCTGAGGGAAGTACCAGTGGCCATGTTCCGAGTGCATGCCAGTAAACTTCTAGTTCTACTGAGGATCTGACTACTGGGATGTTTCAGAATGTGAGGCAATTCAACATACTTCAAGAGCTGTAGAACCTGCTGCAGGTACAACAGAAGAATGTAAACCTGACTCTTAATCATCCCACTTTCCTGCTTTTTATAGACATCTAAATTACTGGAAAGCTAGTATGGTTGATACATTATTCCTCCCTGAAGTCAGAGACACAAAAGCGCTATTAGGTGTGCTAATCCATCCCTCCGTCAGTACAGTGTTTACCTGCACAGTACAGTGTTTGCCCACTTGTGTTTTAAATGCCCTAAAAAGTATGGCCTCCCCTGCTCTTGGGAGATTACTGTACACTACAGTATTAAAAACTTTCACTGTTAGGAAGATTTCACTCATATTCAACATGAATCAACCTTTTTTTGATGTCATCTCATCCACAGGTTTTGAAACTTACTGGTGATTTTAAAATCAGAGGCAAGTCCACATTGGAAGCTGGATCCAAATGCCTTGTTTCAGCTTAGGTATCTCTTCATAATGGTCTGAACAAGAGGCTCCAAGACCCCCAAATTTGAGGAAGTTTGGCTTCTGACTTTTGAATTCTGGAGCCTGAGCCTGAATTTACTTGTTTAGTTATTTATTTATTTTTATGCAATGACTTTGCCCCTTCTCCTACACTTTCAGTATAAAAGGTTTAGTTTCGGTTAACGTAGTCTCCACATCATCCAATTTCTTCTACATAGTAGCAATCCAATAAGACATTTAGGCCTCATTCAAAGCCCATTGCAGTCAACAGAACAGCTCCCATTGTCTTCCATGGGCTTCGGGGCCAGATTTGTCAAGCTCAGAACTCACAATTGAAGCTGATTGTCAAAATAGCTCAGCATTCAACATGTTGAGCTCTTCTAAAAACCTGGTCACTTTAGTGCCTAAATAAGGACTGGTTTTTTTGAAAATCTAGCCTTGAGTGTAGGTACTAAACTCTTGGAAATTTGGCTCCCAGTGCCTATATTACACTATAAACTCCCCTGCCTCTGAGCTTGACAAGGTCAAAGCTAATGGCAGCAGACAGTGAAACAGTTTAGTCACATAAGAACGGCCATACTGGGTCAGACCAACGGTCCATCTAGCCCAATATCCTGTCTTCTGACAGTGGTCAGTGGCAGGTGCCCCAGAGGGAATGAACAGAACAGGTAATCATCAAGTGATCTATTCATTGTCGCCGCTGGCAAACAGAGGCTAAGGACACCTACCCTGCCCATGACCATCCTTTTGTTGCTCTGCACTCTTTTTCAAGCATCATTAAAAATCAATGCAATAGACTTGCACTTAGACTAACTATTTGTCATCCTCATACACAAAACATGATTCAATTTGATATCAAAAAAGTTCATTCTTTCACAATAGTATAATTGCTGTATAATTCTGAATCAATTAACTGGTAAAATCCAGCTCTGTGGCAAATTAGGTGACACCAGGGGAATTTCTTCTTCTCATACCAGGGCCAGATGTCACCCTTAACTTTCTGGAACTGGAGCACCCACAGAAAAAAATAGAGCACCCACCAGCAGCCTCCCCGATTACATCCTCCTCCTCCCCGCAGCGCCTCCTGCCCATCAGCGAGCCCCGCTGATCAGCTCCTCCCACTCCTGTCCAGTGTCTCCTGCCCACCACAATCGAGGGTGAGGAGCCCCGGTGGGCCAGCCTCTATTCCACCGATACCGAGGCCCACCAGGGATGTCAGCTGGTGACTCCTTCATGGGGCCGTGAGCACGGGCGTGTATTTGGCGTGGTTTACCCCTGTCCCAGATACCTGCCCCTTCTGCGGTGTGAGGGAGACCCTGGCACACGTTTACCTGGAGTGCGCCAGGTTGCAGCCCCTATTCCGGCTCCTCACAGATCTTTTGTTACGATTTTGGCTGCACTTTTCCCCTCACCTCCTTCTCTATGCACTCCCTATCCGTGGCCCCACAAAGTCACGGGACCTCCTGGTCAGTCTCCTCCTGGCCCTGGCTAAACTGGCCATCTATAAAACCAGGGAGAGGAGGTTGGCCGATGGAGGCTCCGGTGCCTGTGGGGCCTGTTTCCGATCCTTTGTCCGTTCACGCATCTGAGCAGAGTTCCTCTGGGCGGCGTCCACTGGCTCCCTTGACGCCTTTGAGGAGCAGTGGGCGCTGTCCGGGGTTCTCTGCTCGGTGTCCCCGTCAGGCTCCCTTCTTTTAACCCTGTGACTGCACCCCTGACCCTGTTATTTCATTAGTTGTCCAAACTCATTTGGATTCCAGGTCCTGTGGATCCTCCCCTTAGGCTCGGGGGGGGGGGGGGGCAGTCCTTTAGCAGTGGGCGGGCTTCCGCCCGTCCACTTCCCGGAACCCAATAGGACAATCAGCTGTTCAGTGGCATGCAGGAGGTGCTGGCGGGGGGGAAGAAACGAGGACAGGACGCGCTCGGGGGAGGGGGACCGGAATGGGGCAGGGGTGGGTGGGGGCGGGAAGAGGTGGGGCAAGGGTGGGGACTTGGGGGAATGGGTGAAGTGGGGGCGGGGCCTGGAGCAGAGTAGAGCTTGAGCACACCCCAGCAACTTAGAAAGATGCCACCTCTGGTGCACTCTACACTGTCCCTTTAAAATATATGAAAATGGTCTCAAATGGTCTCAGTGCTGTTTTCTGGCATTTTTTACATACATATGAACAACAGGAATAACAGATGGTAACTTTCTTTTGCAGGACAAAAGCCTCACAATAGGCTGAAAACTGAGCCTGAACTTCTCCATTTTTCAGCTGAATGGGGAGAGGAAGTCAAGTCAGACAGTCTGGTACCTAGAAGGCATTATCAGGCATGTAGACAGATAACATTTTTCCTTAAATCAATGGAATTGATTCTTCCCCCTGTTTGACTGAACTGAGGGGGGGGGGCATGCGGGGGCTGGTTCTGGCTGTTTGATTCTGAAAATCAGCCCTTGGCCCCAATAAATGTTCGAGCTACTTTTTAGCATCTCTAACTTTGCCCCACCATGCCCTCTCCCATTGTACTATGTGCTCCCAATGTGCTCCATCAAGGGTAGGCCATGTGCGGCAAAGGGACTGGAGTTGGGAATTCCCACATGACAGGGAAGTTCTCTCCACTGGCCAGTTGCATCCAGTTTCTGGAACTTTTGCACCCCCTAAGCGGCACAAAGTGGCTGGATCTGATTACATATTTCAGGCTGTGACACCACATCCTCTCAATGCTCATTTGGGACCTTGCTCCTACCATCTTTGAAACCTAACAACAGAAAAAAACATTAAAAAGTGGCCACTTTTTATCCGTTTGTTCAGGTATTTGCCAGCAACATACTTCCTCTGTTGTGCTGAAGAACGCCTGGTGCAGATCACAGCCACGATCACCACCACCACCACTGTAATGACCCCAACGGTGACCACAATGATTACTAGAAGGTTGCTGTTCTTTTGAGGCGTTACGCTGCCGTGTGGAGGGTGCATCTGCCCTATGGGAGGTTCTGAAAAAATATAAATGATGAGAGAGTTTCAGCAGCAAAATTTAACAACAGAATGTAAAAAACAGATGTGATGTACAACAACAGTTGGCAGAGACTGCTAGATCTGGTGTATAGACCTTTTGCCCATCAGATTGCCTGGATAAGTTTTGTCCCCAGTTGAAAGAGACAAGGAATAAAAGATATTTTATGCCACACAAATACTTCTCTGACATAATTGATGAAAGGTCATGGTTTATGAGAAATAGCCTACTTATTTCGTGCGCAGGAAGACAAATTTCTTGACACAGTGTGATCACAATTTACCCCCCTTCTCCTTCAAAAGCCACCCATAAAAAAAGGCACAATTTAAAGCCTGTCTGGGGTGTGTGAATTCTACTTAAAAACAGCAGTGGGTTCAGAATGGTGTCATAAAGCACGGAAATGTATGTTTCACTGTGTTTCAGTGGTATAGCAAACAGGAAAATATTGAAGCAGTAAGGACCGAGGTGCAGGGCATTTACTGGAGATTAATGACCAGCTGCTGGGAGTTGATAGCTATCAGCTCATTATTGCTATTAGCAGCTAAAACTGGGGGGGGGGGGGGGGGAGGCCATTTGCATTTTTAGTCCTTACATAGCCTCTATTGATATTTAACGGAAAATTCATGTCTTGTGTATTAGCCAATCTGAATGTGTGATTCATCTCTCAAGATCCCATTCAGCTCATAATCAGCCACACATTATATTGTATTGTATTTATTGATATAGCTCCTCTGATGTAAGGTGTTAATCACGCTTCACTTGGAACACAATAGCAGATAGAGAGGTGACTCCTCTGATGCTCTGAGAATCCTCATTTTCCATTAACTTCAATGGAATGACAAGACCGGACCCCAAATGATCAAGTTACATCATTTCTGGTTTCAGATCCCAATACACTGACTTCAAAGATTGGGCCCTTGTTCACTAGCTTTTATGGATGCTATTACGAGGTGGATGGCACATTTTTCAACTGCGTTGACAGCTTCTTGTATAATTTACATAGAAAAAAAATTACTCCCCTTGCATATCATCCAGAGAGGGCCCAATCATGCAGTCTTTATTCAACAAAATTTCCACTGAGGTCAAAGGAACTTTTTGCCTGAGTAAGGACTGAAGATTCAGGATCATACATTATAGACACTAGCATAGGAGAATATGCAGTTTGGTTATTTTGCCTGCTAATGGATCCCATAAAGACTAATAGCTCAGGAAAACCAAGAGATGATGACACTTAAGTTTGGAGAACTTGTCAATAACTTCATGAGCAGAGTTTGTCAAGAGTTTTCAAACAGTGTCATCCCAAAAGCCCATCTGTAACTTTAAAAAAAAAGTGACACTCATTTTGCCTTCATTAGAACTGAATGAACAAATGACAAAGGTCAAAGTTTTCTAAATTGCCATTTTAGCTAATGATAAATGTAATTTTATTGTAATTTTCTATCTTCATTCTGTACTGTAGTATCATTTCTTTACATAACAAATTAATTTGTTTAAATAAATTGACTTTTTTCATAGTTCTTTTTCAGGCAATGGAACATGACAAACAGTTGTGAGTTTCATGGCTTTTGTCATTAGAAGACCTAGTACAGGAATTCAGTAGTTTTTTCATTTCCATATTGTGTATAAGGAATATGACACGTACAGTAAACACCTGTAAAACAAAATTAGCCCTTTCTCCTTCCCTAGTTCATGCATCAATCCTCTGTTCTCTCTGCAAAACTCTGTTTTTCCATGAAGCCAACAAGTATCCATAAAACTGATGCCAACCGTCCACTATATCAAGCAAAATAAACAAAGCTGCAAGATAGAACATTTCTGAGGGCTTTTCAGTAAAATTTGTCTCAAAAATCTATTTAGACTATAAGCTTCACAGAGCATGGATTGTGCCTTCTGTGTCTTGTATAGAGCATGTGGTTGACGCTTAAATAATAATTATTATTCCTATAAAAACAGTCAACAAATGGCAGGTCTGGTGTTCTTAACTAGTGAAGTAGGAGTAAGTCTATGGCTGTAACTTAGTGTGAAATTGATACAAGATGGAGGAAATTGCTGAAGGCTTATTTAAGTTTTTCTCTTGCAACCCAGGATAGTGATTCATGTAATAAAGTACTGACTTGGTTTGTCTGATCATTATTAAGGTTGCAGAATCCATGTTCACACATTTTCCTCCAAACAAGATGTCCTGGAATCCAAACCCTCCTCGACCTCTTTGAAGCCAGGAACAGCTTCAGATAGGCACAGGGAACTTCAAAAAATGCCATACCAACAACTTAAAGACATATCCAGACAGTAGTAATCATTTAAACACACGCATTACCTTTAGCATCTGAACATATAAACCACAAATTGATATTTTCTAGAGGTAATAGGAAGGGTTTTCTTTTTTTTTTAAATTACAGTATCTCTCACGTCTTAATATAACACTTGCTGAAAAAGACTGAAGAAGCTTCCATTAAAAAAGAACACCATGTTATATAACAGCTTTCATTTGATCTTTCACACAAAATGATATCCTTTAGAAACATCCATATTTTCTATAGTTTTCCCAGGGACTTAAGACTACACAGTAAATATGAATTATCTGGAATCAAGAAGCCTCAGATTGATTATTGGATTTTAAACAAGATTGTTCAGCTTCACAGAAGTGGCATATAGCAATGCAAATGTAATTATTATATATTTCTGCACTTCTTTCCCAAGGGTGTCCAATGTCCCCCAAACAAGCCATTATTTTACTGCAACTTCTTTCTCTATTGGTGCTATAGGTGAGTTACAAAAGTCTTCATCAATTCTTGATTTTCAAATGCTTTGTGCCTTTTTTTAAATCTTGAGAAACAGCTTTGGAAAAGTTTGTTTATAACTGAACCCTACCTCATGTGGTGAGGTTTCTGTTGATAATGCTACAGCTGGTAAACATGATCTAAAGTCCATGCCTACCTTGATCTGATAAAAGAAAACTCTTAAGTACAAAACAAATTAGGGTACTAATTAGATGGATCTGATTTTGTCTAAGATACCACTACTAAGTTGCTGGTAACAGCAAGCGCTATGTCTAAAATATGAAGCATACATTTGTCAACTCGCAAAATATAGCAGGGAAAGGTTACTGAGTTCAGTATTCCCTCCCTGTCTTGTCTGTGGAAAGTAATCAGTCTGACTTAATCAGCTAGGTGCCTTGCAATAATTGTGTATTTTCCAGACTGACTTTATACAGCACCTCAGGTGCTCTGTTCTTCTCATTTGTTCAATAAGGTGAAAACTAAAGCTCCATTACGTAACTGGGGAGGAAAAGGTGTTGATAGCATATCTAAAACTCAGTTGATAGTGGTCAGATTCAGTTAATCTTTAGTAATCCACAGCTTTTCCTCTTGTGTCTTGCTATATCAGCTCAGGTTTAATAAAGATTGCATTTGCCAACAGGAGGTTTAACACACTGAAACAACATACCATGAAATAGTTTTTATGATGTTTTCCCTTTAAGATATTTTGGTTCTCTGTTTTATTTCTTATACTTCCTTCTTATCATTGTTCTTATGATGTGAGATATAACTAAAATATCTCCTACGAAGGAAATAGCTAACTGGTTTTACAATAAGCTTCTACTAGGGAAAGAATATCTTTTCGACTGGAAATATGACAGGGGATTTATTTATTTTTTACTTTGCTGGGTCAGCTTCAAACAGTCAAAACAGATTTTTTTTTAACTTGTCACACACACAAAAAGAGCAAAAAGATGGCACCTTAGAGACTAACAAATTTATTTCAGCATAAGCTTTCATGGACTACAGTCCGCTTCACCAGATGCATAGAATGGAACATACAGTAGGAGGATATTTATACATTCAGAGAAACATGAAAAGGTGGAAGTAACCATACCAACTGTAAAAGGCTAATTAATTGAAAGGAACTATTATCAGCAGGGAAAAGAAACTTTTGAAGTGATAATCAAGATGGCCCATTACAGACAGTTGACACAAAGGTGTTAAGGGTACTTAACTAGGCTTCCTTTCCAACATGCTGTTAAAAATGGAACAATTTCCTCTTTCTGTGGTTTACATTTGCTAAATCTACAATACATATAATAACTATTTAGTCATGGTTAGAAACTGCCAAGGGATAATTAAATTTTCTCAATTATCTATTTCATTTTACTCTTTAATCTCCTTTAATCTCTTGTCTCTCACAGGCTACTTTGCACCAGTGCTTACAGAAATACCTCAGTTGGCAATGGAATGTAACACTACTATAGGCTTCCTCATAGCAAAATCTTATCACTGTCAGCCTTCTTTAAATTTCACTTAACTCCACCTGGTCTTCCTCTCTCACGTGTACTAAGATCCATTAATGTCGATCTAAATTACAGTATTTGAAATATGATTTCAACTCATCAAAACTGTGATTCCGCTTCCTCTACTGGCCTAGGGCATACAGGGGAAGCAATAGACATGATGTATCTTGATTTTAGAAAGACTTTTGACACAGTCTCACATGACATTCTCATAAGCAAGCTAGGGAAATGTGGTCTAGATGAAATTCCTACAAGGTGAGTGCACAGCTGGTTGAAAGACCGTACTCAAAGAGTAGTTATCAATGGTGCGCTGTCGAACTGGGAGAGTATTTAGTGGGGTCCCACAGAGGTCATTCCTGAGTCTGGTTCTATTCAATATTTCATTAATACTGGGATTATGCAGTGGAGAGTACGCTTATAAAATTTGTGGATAACACCAAACTGGAACAGGTTGCAAGCACTTTAGAGGACAGGATTAGAATTCAAAATGACCTTGACAAATTATAGAATTGGTCTGAAGTCAACAAGAAGACTGAGGGGGGACATGATAACAGTCTGCCATTCTGTTAAGGTCTGTTATCATGAGGATAGTGATCAATTGTTCTTCATGTTCACTGAAGGTAGGACAAGAAGTAATGGGCTTAATCTACAGCAAGAGAGATTTCGGTTAGGACATCTGTCTAACTATAAGAGTAGTTAAAAGCTTTGAAACAGGCTTCCAAGGGACGTTGTGGACAAACACCTGTCAGTAATGGGCTAGGTTTACTTGGTTCTGCCTCAGAGCAGGAGCTTGATGGCCTTGAGGTCCCCTTTCCAACTCTATATTTCTATGATTCTGTAGCACAAACTATCATACTCTGAATGGGATTTTGAAAATCTCACCCATATGTGAACTGAACAACCCTATAAGTGGTGAAGAAGGTGGTGGTGAGGGAGTGGGAGGGAGAGAGAGGATGGGGCTCACTGCTGAAAAAGGACTTAATAATGAAACTTAATTGGATGGAGTCTAGTTTAGTGTATATTTACCATTAAGGCTGCTTCTGTCAATCAAGTTCGTGTCAACTGGCCAATAGGCCCCATCTCCATGACGACCTGTTAACAGAAAAGCATGTGTCAGAAACAGAATGACAGATAAACTGATCTAAGTGCGATCTGCTGCTTGAAACAGAGTCTATCTGACAATATTTAAGCCATTAGACAGTGAGGGGAAAAGTAATTCTGTATGTGCATGAGAAAATCTGTCATAAAAGTCAACTTTTAAAACAAGCTGAATTTCAAGCCTTTGAGAGGCTTGCCTTTTTAAATTCTTTCTCCAATAGTCCTTGTTAAAGTGACAAAATAAGGTGAGGTGGTAGTATCAGTCAGAATGTTCTTCCTCAAAAGCTGACAGATCTGATGGAAAAGTTAGTTCATAGCACAGATGACAGACATAATATTGGGCTTCCCTCACATTTCAGCGGCTTATGTTCATCGATGGCTCCCAATTGACATTTCTCTGAGTGCAGGTAAATTGTCATTATTATTCTACAAGGTGACAGTACATCTCATCTAGTGTCTGGGTGTCTAGTATTCCTTCTGTTACTTGCCACAGAAGATAAGTTTAAGATTTGATTATATTATTGTATGGGGGAAGTAACCCCTGTATAGTTCAGTTTGTGAACTGGCTTTCTTGGAGGGGGGATTATACTTAATACTGAATCAAATCAGTCAGAAGAATGTAAGAACACTGTAAAATTGTCAAATACTATTCCACAAGATATTAAGCAAAAAATTATGTCATTTTATTCCATCCCCAAAAATATTATTTTTCATTTGATTGCCATTTTTACATTGAAATTGCAGGAATTTCAAAATGGAGATGATGTGATTATTGTTCTAAAGAAATTACAAAATCTCCTTCAAAATTAATCTTTGCTGTTGTGTTTTTTTTAAAAAAAGAACATTTGCCCCATTTCACAGGTTTTGCACAAAAGTGGAAAATAAGGAAAACGTTGACCTCTGAGATGTTCATATTTTGAACTTAATTTGTTGTATGATTATACCAGTAAGCAATTTTAGGCCCAAATTCAAAATGATGGCTATGGCCATCTTGAGCCACACAGGTGATGAATCTGTGCTGTTACCAACAACTATGTTTATGCCTTCCCCATACCTGGTAGATGGGGCCTATCAGGGTAGGTAGGGGGCAGGGCAGAGCTCTGCTATACTATGCCTATCTTCCACTGGTGAAGGATCAATCAAGGACCGTAAACCACTGGTAGAATGTAGTGCAGCTCTGGTGCAGGACAGAATCTGAGTACTTTGCCAGTCTAGGAATACTATACCAGAAACATACTGCTACTATGGATGCAGCTTATACTAACAAATCTGTGCTCATGGCAGTATTGCTTATTCCACCCCCATCCCTCTCAGCAAAACAAGCTATACCAGTAAAAGTGCAATTTTGCATTTATTACTGCATTTACATTAGGGGCTTCTGCTGGCACATCTATGTTTGTCAGGGATTGCACCCTTTCACACCCCTAATCATTCCACTATACAGCAGACATCTGTAGTGTCTGCATGGCCTGAGTATGTACTTTCCCAATAGATAATGAGGTGACTAAGTAGATGGTATTCTTCCCTCTGAGTTAGTAATAAATCAGTGTCCTAGCATGGAGTCATGGAGCCCTGTTTCTTCCATCTTTCAGATGAGACATAAAAATGAGACAATGACCAATTTTGGACAATAAAGAATCCATGAGTCTTTTTAGAAAAGTTGTATGGGGGCTTTTAACCCAAAATGTTCTAATTAAATTCCAGCTTTGGTATCTAGTGGTTAGCTACTTCAAATCCCTCAGTAGTTGCAGCTGGAAAACATTTTCTTCACTTCCTACCACACACTATTATTATTGTTGTGCATTGTTAAACAGTTGCTGAATTTCATTCTAGAGGTAGCTGCGTTTTGGGGGAGTATGAAGTGATTCCTATGTATAATTTTGTCTATCAGTTTGTAAAGTGCTTTGCAATGAAAGGAACTATATAAATGTAAGATCATTATCATCATAGGTGACTTCAACATAATCATCTTTTCAATCAGCGTAATTGCACAGCAAGGTTGTACAATATTTAACTGTAACAAGTAACAGGCAAAAGTGAGATGCATGTAGGATGCACTGTAATTCTATTTACAAAAACTGCACTGTATAAGAGTAATATTCCCGGGTTTGCACTAGAAGCTTTCAATATATGGGGATCAGTTGTCAACAGAACCAAATACATCGGGTGTCTCAGTGGGAGATGCTGGTGGGTACTCAGTATTTGTTTAAAAAACTGTCCTTACTTAGGCTTCTAAGTGGGAGTTGATCTCTTTTGAAAATCTAGCCCCACTGTCTGCTTTAACACCTCTCTACAATTTAAGATATTAGAACTCTTCAAAGCATTACATGTCACATTAATTGATGTACAAATATTTTAGAAACTGGAGGCCAATTTAAGGTTTCATGATCCTCATGAAATCATGGATTGAATAACTGAGCAAAGTACAAACAACATGGCTATTTCAGAGTCCTAAGGCCAGAATGGACCTTCAGATCATCTAGTCTGACCGCCTGCACATCATAGGCAACAAAACCTACTCAGTTATCCCTGTACTGAGCCCAATAATCTGAATTAGACTAAACTACTCTGTCCCACAGGCAGAGAATAGGAAGGATTGAGGTGCAGCAATAGCTAGACCCCTGAAATGGCAGTGAATTGATTTGGTGAGACTATGTTCATCTTCAACTGAATCCCACCAACTGAATTGCCCTATGGGCAAACCATGGTGAACCTGACCAGAGTAAGAGGAACACTGGGACTCCAAAGATCAAATAACACTTACTACAGGGTTAAAGCACAGGTAATATAGGCTTTTACCTAGAGACCCAGCTCTTGAAGTCGTATGATAATAAATAAAATGAAGTTTCTAGCTGTAGTAGTTATTCCTGAAAAGGTGACCCAGAGGCAATCAACACAGTGATGTCGGTCTGAGTGGGCACACATCATGAAACAATATCACTGAAAGGTATAAATGGCGCTATACATCTTCCTGGGATGTTACTGCCAAGAACTGCTGCTTTTAAGAACATAAGAATAGCCATACTGGGGGCAGACCAATGGTCCATCTAGCACAGTATCCTGTCTTTGAAAGTGGCCAGTGCCAAATAATTCAGAGGGAATGAACAGAACAGGGCAATTTTGAGTGACCCATCCCGTTGTCCAGTCCCAGCTTCTGGCAGTTGGAGATTGGGGTTGTGTCCTTGACCATCTTGGCTGATAGCCATTGACAGACCTATTCTCTGTGAGCTTCTTAGGACAGCCCTGAAAACACTCAGTGTATGGCAGGAGAAGAAGAGTGCAGCCATACCCACTTACCAAGGCAAATACACCCCAACTTCTGGGGTAAATAATGGGAGGTCCTTTGCTGCCACCCCTTCCTCTCTTGGGAAGGACCCTGCTTCTCTTCTTGGGGGAAAGGAGGATGCCCCATGATGCTCTGGTAGGGGAGGGGGAACCCTGCCACTGTGCAAGGGGTGGGGGAGGCACAAGCAGTGAGGTTAGAGCCATGGGGGATCCGGTGTTCTGAGGTCCACAGATTGCCTTCCTCTGCCCCTGACCTACTTTTCTCATAAAAGGAAAACTTATAAAATGCCTTTTGGGGGAGAAAATAAGCTTCCTGGCAAAGGAAAATGATCTAGTTTTATGCACGAAAGCTAATGTTTTCAAATGATGTAACTTTTGTTAAGTGTTAATTAGACTGATGAAATAAATAACACTTAAGCCCAGCACACAATATTTCAACAAAACTAGCTGTCACCAGTAGCTAAAATTGGATTTATGGTATTATAGATTTATTCTGGTATTAAGATAAACAAACAAACACAATTGTTCAGCATTTTGATTATCTTGGAAACCTACACATTTAAGAAGCTGTAAAGCTGTAAGATAAATCTTCAACATGGTGTGTTGGAAGATAGATGCTAAAGAGTAAATGGTGCTGGTATAGGACTATTGATGTTGCACTTCAAGCCAACATGCCTTCTTGGAAGCTTTCTTCTTCTAGTTCTGTGTGGAGTTTACCACATTCTTCCTTTTGAAAAGTAAAATGCTGCTCAAGTCCATTGCTACTTTGAGCCCAAGTGCTTCATTCTGGCTTGATGTCTCATTCTCCCATTAACCTACATACTTAATCTCATCTATACACAAAAACACCTCCTTTGTGAATCCTTCTGCACTTCCAATACCACCTCCAACCTTGCTAATCCTGCCTCATATCACTGATTTTTTTCTGCCACACTCAGAGCTGTTGCTATTCCCCTGTACAATCTTCCCCTGGATGAGACCCTACCTTTCTCACTTCTCCTTCTTTAGTGGAGATCTTATATTTTCCCCTCAATATTTGACCTATGTAGTTGGCACAAGACTGGGTTCTTGGTACTCTTCAGTTTTTCAGAGTTGTGTAACAGATGGCAGAATTCAAACTAGGAGAAATATGTTCAAGAAGTGCCAACTTTTCACTCAAATTATGCAGAAAGGATAGTTTTAGCTTTGGACATCACTTCATTGTGAATGATTTCTGACCTTTCTATTTCCCATTTGTCCTCTGTCTTCAATTATCTCCTTCTTTTGAAAGTTTCTATGACTAAAGTCCTCCACTGGAAAATGTCCTTTCTCCCACAACTATAGCTCAACTACCATTATTTTTAATACAATGTTTTAATTTTGCCTCATCAAGGCCACAAAACTTGAAGTTTCCCATTACTACAAATTTTCTTTTTCTTGTCAATTCTCCAGCATTTGTAAATCTGGCATCACTCTTGCTGTAACTCTAGCAGACTTCTTTATTATTAGCTCATTTTCCTGATTTATGCTTTATCATTTATATTTTAACTACTGAAAATCCCTTATCTCTAAACTTCGGGTATCCCAGAATGCTCTGGCCAGACCACTCTCACTCCAATAAATATTGCTTCCATTCTGCTTAATGTTCACTATATTATACATGGGTACTTGCTATGAAGAGTATTGACTTCATTATAGTATGTCTTGCTCTCCATGAAGGACTCATCATCTGATTCATCTGGCCTAGATACATCCTTTCTCTACCAATTTTCAGCCCTATACTCATTTAACCCTGGGAAAATTGACTGAGAAGTAGTCTTATTTCAGTTTACAGAAGCTGTAAGCAATTTTCCTTCCCTCCAGGAGCCATAGTTTGAGACATGATGCCAACTATAAGTCCTTCGGTGCTGTGCATGGATATCAGCCAATGCAAGACTGTAATATGACCGTCCTATTTTACTTCAACAAAAAGCCATTTCTTATGGGGCACATGATTTTTCTCTATAGGCACCACAGCTGCCAGAACAAGCTCCAATACACTAAGGGATACTCCTCAGACATAGTGTACAATGGGCAAAAGAAAATGTAAGATAGCCCAGCTCTGTCATTTCGCGCTTCATGTTATTCATAGACATCTTCATTGCCAAGTTTAGGGATTGCCTCCTGGTTTTTCACTCTTGTATTTCTTTAGAGATACTGAGAGTTTTCAGTCATAAAAAAGAAAATTATATGTAGTCAAGGATGTCTCAATTAAACCTCTTCATTGTGCCAACACACCAAAAGCAGTTCTTCTGCTATAGGATTAATGTTAGCACAGACAGCTTTGGATGTAAGCTGCAGCATCACCCATTCCAGAAGCCTACAAAAGTGATTTTTCCTCCCTTGGTATTCTACTGCTGAGAATAGCCCACTTCCACTTTAATTGAATTGTCTGGTTAGCACTGACCCTCCCCCTCCCTCACTTGGTAAGGCAACTCCCATCTTTTCATGTACTGTGTATATATATCCGCCTACTGTTTTTTTCCACTCCATGCATCTGATGAAGTGGGTTTTAGCCCTCGAAAGCTTATGCCCAAATAACTTTGTTAGTCTCTAAGGTGCCACAAGTACTCCTCATTGTTTTTGAGTATTCTATGTGCCTAAAACCATGGCTGCTAACTTGGCCATGCACTTTGTTTGAGTCTGCAGGCCTTATCATGCACAGAAAGGTCAATCTTGTGACTCAGGAGATCAAGTTTCAATTCCTGGCTCTGCCACAGTGAGTCTGGTCTAGTTACTTAAGGTATGGCTGCACTGAACTTGGGAGTGAGCCTGCCACCTTAAATAGACAGACTTGGGTTTGCGGGGCTCACACTAACGTGCTAAAAATAGCTGTGTGGATGTTGTGGCACTGGCAGAGGTTTGGGCTAGCCACCTGAGCTCATGTTCACCCTATTCCCTGAGTCTGAGCTCAGGTGGCTAGCCTGAGCCTCCGCTGGTGTTGCAACATCCACACAGCTATTTGTAGTGCGCTAGCGCAAGCTCTGCTAACACAAGTCTGCCTACCCAGGCTGCAAGGCTGACTCCCACTTGCAGTGTAGACGTACTCTTAGGGGCAGATTTTTCAAAATTGCTCAGCATGTTGGGTGCTCATTTCTTCTGACAATCTGGTCCTTAGTGTCAGAATGAGAGCTGCCAGGTGTTAAGTACTATTGAAAATTTGGCCTTTATTTAGGTGGTTAAATGAAGCTGAGCTCTTTGGGAAACTTGGTGCCAGCTGAGGGTGCTCAGCACTTGAAAAGCTTGCCTTGAGACATAAAGCAGCTGCAAGAGAGAAGGTCTGAAACAACTGAGGCTGGCCTTCTAGCAGCTTTGGAGAGGGAGCTCTAATTGGATTGCCATGCTGCCACCTGGGAAACTGGCTATAAAAGCCGGCAAGGTGAATATAAAAGCAGAATAAGGAAGCCTGATGGAGAGGAAGGAGCAACAGGAGTTTGAGCCTGGAATTGACAGACAGGAATTTGCAAGAGGAAGTAGGAATCTGATTACCAGGAAACCCAGCCACAGGAAATCAACCCACAAGGGCCTGCAATAGTTTGTTGTAAACATGATAGACAGAATGTGGGATTGGAAAAGTGGCACACAGAAGTAAGAAGAAAGATAAGATTAACTTGCTATACTGTACAATTCAAGGCTGCAACTCCATTAGCTGCTCTTTGTCAGGAGGACTGCTACTCCCTTTTAGACTTAGACTGGCAATAATCAGTAGATTGGAAAGATGTGTCTGTACTCATCCACTCAGCCAGAAAGAAGGATGCCAAAGTCACTCAATCCAATTCTTGGGTATGAGACAGACCTTTTTGCACCACTCCAGTGGCTAACCAGGATTCCTCCAGTTTTGGGAAATTCCTACCCCTGTTGCTACAGTCCTGGTGTAGGGAGCATGGCCAGGGTGTTACTAAATTCCATCTATCCTCAACTGCTTGAATGAACTCTTAGAGATGCTGGCACCTGGGCATAAATTAGATCAGTTCTAGTGGGCCCCAGGATTAGGCAGAGGATGGTATAAGAGATATAAACCTATCTGTGCCCCCCACGAAGTCCTGCAACAAGCAGAGTTCAACCACACCCAAGAATGAGGGCCACAAGAGTGCCTGGGAAGTGGGGGAGGAGAAAGGTGACAGGGGAGAATGTTCAGAGTCTTAAGCTTGCTTTCCTGCAGCCAGTTAGATCCTGATATATTTCCTGGAAGGAAACTGGAGTTTTCAGTAGAGATGAAGTTATCCCTTGACTACATTAGCTATATCACCTCTGGGTTTGCTCAAATTTCAGTTTCAAACACTGTATTGTCTCAGTGCAGCAAAAAATAATATTCAGTTATATCTGTTTAGCTTCTTTTCCAAGAATGCTAGCTATGCATTGCTCATTAGCAAAGCTTTCAGTGTCTCTAACACTAAGGATGACTTTCTATTTGCTGCTTCATAATATTAGCCATGTAACTGAATCCCAGCTGACTTTGGTGGAGGGGAGATATTCCACAGACAAGCATGGCATTTTAATTTCTGTTTTCCTTAATCTCCTTGCTTAATATACATACAGAAACAGAGTATTTCAACCCACAACATTATTTGTTTAGAAATAATCAGACATGCTGCCGAAAATGTGACGCATGTCAAAAGTCATCAGTCTCCCAACAGCTGGTAAAGACCCAAACCAGGCAGCAAGCTACCACCTGATAGTGTCGCTTTCTATGTGTCTCAAGATTTTAGAGCACCTAATTTTACAGCGAATAACATGAGAGGTGGAGAACATCTCGAATGTCGAGGAAGGAGACTTTCAACAAGATCAAAGCACATGGGACCAAGTACCTGTGCGAATGTCGAGGAAGGAGACTTTCAACAAGATCAAAACACATGGGACCAAGTACTTGTGCGAATGTCATTAATCCAAAATGGCTTTCAAAGAAAGCTGAAAACAGATTTTCTTTGACCTCACTGCAGCATATGATGTGGTATGGCACATGGGTCTACTTGTTAAAATATTAAGAATCCTTCCACCATGGGTCACTGATGTCATCAAACTGCTACTCTGAGACAGACGGTTCAAGGTGCATGCAGGTGAGAAAACAAGTGCTTGGAAAAAACAGATGAACAGGTTGCCCCAGGGGTCTGTTCTAGCCCCGACCTTATTCGATATATACATCAATGACATGCCACCAACCCAGTCACAGAAGTTCATCTATGCAGAAGACATCTACTGAGGGCTACAGACTCCAACTTTCTCTGAGCTGGAGAAGACCCTGAGTGACGAAGCTGCAAAGCTGCAAGACATGGTGCCTTCAGCCTAGCAAGACAATCTCTGGCACATTCCACCTCCACTACGCCAATGCAAAGAGGGAACTAAACATCATAATAAATGGCCAGAGGCTGAAGCATGAAGCATACTCAGTTTACTTAGATGTGACCCTCGACCGAACACTGACATACAAAAGCCACCTGAGGAAGATAGCAGTGAAGGTCAAGACACACAACAACCTTCTCAGCAAACTGGCAGGTTCTTTATGGGGAGCGAATGCTCCAGCCCTAAGGACCGCAGCCCTTGCCATCTTGTACTCAATAGCAGAGTACCGTGCACCAGTATGGAGTCGGTCAGCACACATCAAACTTGCTGACGTACAACTCAACTCAACAACATGCATCGTATCAGGAACTCTCCGACTGACTCATCTTCCATACATAGACGACTTGTGCATCCTAATACTGGTGGGGCACAATCTAGAGGGGAAGACACATGACCGCCTCATGTGTCTCCTGTGCCCAGGGATCCCCCAGCCTTGAGCCCAGTCTGGGGCCACTGTGCTCTTCCCGCCCCACCAGAGTTACCTGTGTGGGGAGAGGCTCTGTCCTTCTCCCGCTGTGCCTCCCCCCTGCCACATTCAGCCGCTCTCCCTGGCAGCTGGGCCTGGGTGGGGAGTGGAGGTGGTGGGACAGAGTCACTTCTCACGCTGGCTGAAGGAGGCTGCTGAGGGTCACTGCTCTGTGCAGCGCAGCACCCGCCTGAGAGACAGCCCAGCCGTCACTGCCACCACCCCAGCCAGGCTCTCGCAGGCAGCAGCAGTGCTGCATGGAGCAGTGACCCGAGTGGCTTGTGTGAGAAGTGGCTGGTCCCGCCACCTCCACTCCCCTCCCGGACCTGGCTGCCAGGGACGGGCCAAACATGCTGGGGAGAAGGCATGGCGGGAGGAGGACAGAACCCTTCTCCCCGCTCCCCCCGCCCCCCGGCTGCCTACGCAGAAATCTTGAGGGGCATATGATCCTGCATACCCCGCCACACGTCACCCATGCTTCTATGGCTCCCAGTTCTGTGCCACACTGCTCCCCTTTACATCATGAGGGAGATTGCAGCTGGCAGGTTGCTTGAGAAGGTATGTGCCAACACAAGCTTGCCCTTGTTTAATGACCTTTTTAACCCACCAGCTACATCTCTTTCATCACGACACCTATTGTGGTTGAGGCTGCCATGCCAGGATGCGGCAGCAGAGTGCCAGTCAGCTCCTTGTCACAGACCCTACACCCCGCTCGCCTGGCTTTGACCTGCCAGGTCATCAGTGGGCCCTTCTTAACCGATTCTGGACTGGACAAGGCCTCTGTGCAGCCAACCAGCACCGTTGGGGGTCTTCGAGACAATCCAAGCTGCAGCTGTGGTGCAGATCTAACAATGATACACATTGCGGAGGAGTGTCTGCTAACCAAATTCAGCGGTGGGCTCCAAGAGCACCACTTGGCCATTAGCAACATTATTGCTTGGCTCGGTGAATATGCAAACAGTAAATACATAAATAAATTTGTTTAGAAAGCAGCTGTTTGAGATGCTCATGAATTAATCATCTTTTTACCTCTGCTATGTTCACAGCTTCCAAGAGAGACTTAGGTATAATACCAAAAGCCTGGAGCTAACAGAAGCTTCAGCAAAAGGTAAAGAGGAGAGCTAGCTGCCTTCTGCTGTCACAGTATGGGAGCAGGTTGCTGTCTCTAGGCTGACATCAGGCTATAGATGTACTTGCTGTTGTTTTCATACTGGCTGGGAGGAAGCAGTAAGTGAACAATGAGACAGTTTATAGTTTTCAGATTAATGATATCGAACACTAGATGGTTTATGCTTCAAATAGCCAAACCGCAACATGCCCGCTGTAATCCAAACATGGCAAAGGTTGAATGACAGAAAGTTAAGTTCCCAGCATGACTAGCCTGCCTTAAAAACCCTATTTCCCTGAAAGCTAAAACAATTAGTGCTCTGTTTATTCATGAGCTCAAAATCACTGAGGTGTAAAGTGGTTAGGTGAACAGCCAACTATAATGCATTCATTCCCTATCCAGAAAAGTCAAAATTCTTTGAATTCACAGGAATCTGTTTGGATGCCTTGCTGTATGCCCTCAGAATTACAAAGGCCACCATTTTCTCCAGGGTTTTGAGACATGAGTCTTGGTTTTCAGTCTTAAGTGATCTTCCAGCAGTGTTTCTGATGCTAGGCCCATCTGAGGAGAGCTTCTTTACATCCTGCCAAATATGCTTGTTAGATCAGATACTCAGCAGGTGTAAATTGGCATAGTTCTTCTGATCCATTGTTTTTTAAAGGTTTATAAACTATAGATAAGGCAGATGGCACTCCATTGGACTTGTACATTGTGAAATTATTCCTAATGGTAGTACATTTTATACATGCCCCTGTAAATCTCTACCTCATGGGCTACCACCAAAAGGGTAATGTCATTTGAAAATCTGACTTCTCCTCAACACACAACACAATTCTAATTTGGAATAACACAGCTGTCTATACAGGCAAATTGAACCTAACCAACTCTGGAAAGTTCAAAGGAGTCACTGCATAGATGATACATTTGAAGAAAAAAAATCTACTGAACTTCCCACAGATAAAGAAAATATCAACTCAAAGACTCACATGTTCCCTTTCACCAAACACTACAAATCAATGATATCACATACCTAAGTCCAAACATAAGAATCATCTTGTCACCTGAGAAGACATGATTGCCAAATTTGGAACCAACCTTAATTCTGCATGCAACAGAACATACATACTAATCTGCCTACGTACTAATCTGCTCCTATCCAGAGAAAATATGGAATGAAGAACTTATTATTAGCTTATCATATGAAAACTGGGATAGGATAAAACAAATTAAACCAACCTCTTCATCACCCACTGTTCACTTTTCAAAAAAAACTATCTTAAAGAGAAACTATTTAGACTTCAACAAGACTTTGCTACTCAGCAACTCTAACAAGCTGTTTGAAAGTGTCTACATACCTCAGATCTTCTTGCATATGTACTTTGTGCCTCTGACAATTCCTTCTCATATGACCTGGTCTATAATTTTACTTTTACCTTCATATTAACAGTTACTGCCTTGGAACTTGAGCAGTCCTACAAATCTCACACATTCAAAGTAAATAAGGGGAACCTAAATCCCATTTCCAAATGCACCTAACCCATGGCATGAAGGCTCCTAAGGGATTTGGGTACATTTGGAAACTAGATGTTGGCTTCTCGGTGACTTAGGCACTTTTGAAAATTTCACACTCAGTGCACATTGCCTTACAACTCCGTGTACCTCTAACCTTTGCAGAGAGCAAGGGGGGCTCCCTATTCCTGGACATTCAGTGATGGACTTTTAAAGGTATTTAGGGGCCCAAAGATACAGATCGATGTCTAATGGGATTTTTAAATGTGCCTAGGCACCTAACTCCCAATGAGAAGTCTTTTGAAAATAAGAAGGTTTTTGAAAATCTCACTAGGCACCTATCTGCATCTTTAAAAATCTAGCCCTCAGTCCCTTAGATCCAATGTAGTGGACATTTTTGCTAATTAATCAAGATTAGCTCTTAAAGATGCCAAATACAGTGCTGTGGCATTACAGTTCCACCTGTTCTGATCACATTTCCTACCCTGGATTAACATTGAGTTCCTGTTGTTTTTAAAGCAATCATATTTCTGAAGGAAGTGGGAATTTTTAAGTTCAGTCATAAAGATGGGAAGACACTTTGTTTTGAACACAGGGCTGGGGACCCAGTTTCTAAGTGTTTTCTTAAAGTCATGGCTCCATCCCTGATTTGCAACATGACCTTGGAAAAGATTCTCACTGCAAATGAAAAGGGGTATTATTCTAATCTGTTAAAAAAACAACTTCAAATACAAAGAAAATCAGAGGGCAAAGCTTTAGTAAATCAATTAATTACAAGTCTCAGATGCCCCAACTCTCCCCACCATAAGAAATGATCCTCAATGCTGAATGACATACTATACTAAGGGCTGGTCTACACTGTGGGGTGGGGGGGATCGATCTAGGATACGTAACTTCAGCTACGAGAATAGCGTAGCTGAAGTCGACATTTCCTAGATCGAAAGTGAAAGTACTTACATCGGGTCCATGCGGCGCAGGCTCGCTCCCCCATCGACTGCGCTTCCTCCTCTCACCGAGGACTTCCGGAGTCAACGGGGAGCGCTTCTGGGATCGATTTATCGCGTCCCCGATAGAGCAATTACTACCCGCCGATACTACCCTAAGAGCATGTCTACACTACAAAGGTAAGTCAACTTAATGTAAGTCGACATCAGGTCTCCACAGTAATTAAGTCAGTCGTGTGTGTCAACACCACGCTCATTGTGTTGGTGGAATGCATACTCACTAGCAGCACTTGCATCATTGCACAGAGCAGTGCATCGTGGGTAGCTATCCCACAGTGTAACTAGCTGCAGGGGGTTTTGGGAAGGTCTTGCAATGCTTCATGGGATCAAAACATTGTTGCAGGGGGGAATGGGAACATGGCTTGGGCTTCCCGTGATGCAATTTCCTCCCTCCCTCTTCCTTCTGCTATCAACAGCAAACAACCCATGTTTGGGGCGGGGGTGGGGGGGGGGCTTTAATAGGGGAGAGGCTGTTTTCTGTGTACCTGGCTGCTGTGCAGTGGAGTTGAAAATGATCTTCAGAGCATTCACAGTGGAGCATTATGGGACACCTCCCGGAGACTATTTCAGTCGAATTATACAACTATGTGTCTACACTGCCTTTCTGTCGACCCATTAATATCGAATTAAATGCTTCACCTCTCACAGAGGTGGAGTTATTAAGTCGACATTACAGGTCGGTGGAAGGGACCTGGTAGTGTAGACGCATACATTATTAGGTTGACTTCAGGTGGCTTCTGTCCACCTACGTTTGTAGTGTAGACCAGGCCTAAGTAGTCAACAGAAATGTGCTATTTCTGGGTGGCCCAATATATGCTGTCCCAAAAGGTGTAAAAGTCTTAATATTATACATTGATTAAATTTGCATAATTTTGAGAAATTCTAGCTCATTTTGAGAATTACTCTGGCTGAGATTTTACAAGTTACACGTTGCTTCCATTTTCATTCAAACAGAACTGGGATGAACTTTTATTAAGATGAAGCACAGTGTTTACTCAGTGAAACAGCTGCCACTCAGAAACTGATAGAATCAGCTGAAATGGCTATTAATATTGACTTTGCAAAATTGGGAAAAATGTGATTTGTCACCAGCTTCAGCGGAAGTGCTAATTTTTGAGTACATCTGGAGGTTCAGTTCAAACGAATCCAGGCTATTTTGATTGTATAGAGTTTTCTTTATATCCTGACAATTTGCTAAATAGCATTGTTCCATGCTGTTAGACAGTTTCTGTAATCCACCCCAGAACTGGCTGCATTTTGTTGGTGCACGAGATGATTACTATACTATACCTTTCACAAAAAATGTAAGGATTATTTTGGATGAACGTGAGCTGCATAAATATAATCAAAATGCCTGTCTGCCTCTTCTTCTGCTTCACATAACAGGGTGCTTTTAAGCAGTTCACTGGGCTCCTATTTGTTTTCTTCATCTACTGCACTTCTTTTCCCTTCTCCTTTGTTGACAAGTGCCTGCCTTGTGCTCTTGGCTCTTTTCCTAGCTTGCTCTTCTGACCTTTCAGATACTGAGCAGCTGACAGCAGGAGTTAGTTGCCTAGGCTGAACTAGCAGAGTGGCTTTGACACCACCAATGCTCCCACCTACTTCACTGGATGCAGCTCTCATGTTATTAGAGCATGCTGTGGTGACATAGCTGTCATTAAGGGTCACGGTTAGGTCCTGCTGAGCCATGTGAGTTTCTCATCCTCCCTCTATCTCCTCTTTCCTGTAAATCTCTTTCTTTGCTCCATCCAAACCATAATCCTAGTGGAAGGATAGGCAGGGGGTTAATGAAACAGCTGCGGCAAAAGAAATAGGAGGGAGCACAGGCAGAAAATTGAAGGAAAAATATAATGCATGGGCACATTTCTCAGTAGCTGCTTCGGAACCTGGAGAGAAAATAGGTCTCATTATAGGCATGCCAGTCTTTCTAGATGCCAAGGTGGAAAGCTCTGTGGGAGAAACACTGGAGATTATGTTGGCAGGAACAATCCTGCACTAACAGTAGAATGAAGTAGATGCCTGAATAGGGTTCATTCTGTTGTTCTATGAGAAGGACATATGTGAAGGAATAAGCCCTAAGGGCCTGATCCAACAGTCTCTTAGGTCTAGGGTGCTTATCACCTTATAATCTAAACTTAGCTTCTAATTGGATTTTATCTTGGTGTGTGTTTCTATTGGGCCAAATCCTGAGATCCTTACTAAGGTTTTACTTGGTGATTAGTTACCTCCACTGAAGCCAATGTACACAGTATTCAAGACTCCATTTGAATCTGTAGTAAAATGCATGTTTATCACAGTGGAAAAGGAAGTGATTAGATCTCTTGGTGATACAAGGAATGTATATTCATATACGATACACAGGCTAGTTCCACCTTCAGCTGACATGCTTATCTAGTTCTTCACCTGAATTAAACTTCAGCACCGTTTTTCAAAGAGGGCACAACTGGTCTCCCTGCTGAGGCTCTGATCTTTTTCCAAGAGGGACTCAGGCAAGTCTAGAGAAAATGAAGAGAAGACTCTACTCCCCTGCCCCCCACTTATTTATTTTTTAAAAGGGCATAGCCAATGCCGTATCTAGAATATTCAATAAATGTTCCTGTATTTTTGCTAGTTTCTACATGGATACAAGCCAGCAGACAAGAAACAAGAACACCACTGACCCTGACTTTATATTTAAATTATGCACCTTTTTCATGGGCAGTAGCTGTGGGACAAACACCGAAGAATCCTGAGCTAGAGGTAAGACAGGCCTGGATAACCAAGCTATAGCAATTTTGTACACCACACATTCAGAAATGTAACCCCAATGCCCACAGGAAAATTACAGCCCTCATCCTTTAAGTAACTCTAGGTAGGCAAACACCAACACCAGTATGGAGCCCTACTGGGGTTCCATATGGGTGGAGGTGCCTGTCATAGAGTCACAGACTTCAAGGTCAGAAGGGACCATTATGATCATCTAGTCTGACCTCCTGCACAATGCAGGCCACAGAATCTCACCCACCCACTCCTGGAATAAACCCCTAACCTATGTCTGAGCTACTGAAGTCCTCAAATCATGGTTTAAAGACTTGAAGGTGCAGAGAATCCTCCAGAAAGTGACCCGTGCCCCATGCTGCAGAGGAAGGCGAAAAAACCCCAGGGCCTCTGCCAATCTGCCCTGGAGGAAAATTCCTTCCCGACCCCAAATATGGAGATCAGCTAAACCCTGAGCATGTGGGCAAGACACACCAGTCAGACACCCATTAAAGAATTATCTATAGTAACTCAGATCCCACCCTATCTAACATCCCATCACAGGCCATTGGGATATTTACCGCTAATACTCAAAGATCAATTAATTGCCAAAATTAGGCTATCCCATCATACCATCCTCTCCATAAACTTATCAAGCTTAGTCTTGAAGCCAGATGTGTCTTTTGCCCCCACTGCTCCCCTTGGAAGGCTGTCGTAGGGCTGGGGCCTAGATTAGTTATTTGCCCTCTGAAGTGATAGCAGGTGGGGCAGAAATAAATACATTGATTTCTCACTTTTCATTCAAAATAATTGTGCCATTGCTCTAAACATTAAATTGTGCAATATTATGTTATGTACATGCAATTTTACATCTAACTTGAACGAATGCACCATACCATAATGCTTTGAAGAGCAACAGTTATCACTAAAAAAACCCCACCCTTCTCTTTTCAAGTCTATTTTGTGTTATATTGTTGGATTTCAGATTGCTACTCCAAATTTATCATGTGGGTAGCAAGTTAGCTGAACTGTTACCAAAATGATAACTCAAGTTTCCCTCTATTTGCATATATTTAAAATCATTCCCAAGGTATCTGAGCAAACTAGCATCTTCTTTATGCTCCCGATTTTCTATTAAGATTAGAATTGACTGATTACTTGATTGCCTCATTTGTAATCTGGCATCAAAGGTACAAGGAACATTTTGTAACTGGCAGTCCTGGAGTTACAACAGCTGGGGATCTTACTAAAAATCAAGATGCTCCATTTGTTTTATCAGATAAGGCAAGTCTAATGAAATATGCTGAGATTTTCGCAGAAATCTAATGGAGTTATGTGCCCAACTCACATTGTCTTTAATTAGAAGAAGGGTACCTACGTGGTTTAGGCCCCACTGAAAATCATAGCATATCTACTTATTATTCTTAACTGTTCCTCAGTACTGATAATTTTATTATTAGGGCTGTCAATTAATCACAGTTAATGTATGTGATTAATGCAAAACAAATTAACCAGATTAAAGAACAGTTACAATTAATTTCCATTTTAATCACACTGTTAAACAATAATAGAATACCAATTTAAACATAGTATAAATATCTCTGGATGTTTTTCTACATTTTCAAATATATTGTTTTAAATTACAACACAGAATACAAAGTGTACAGAGCTCACTTTTTAGTATTATTTTTATTACAAATATTTGCATCATAAAAATATAAACAAAAGAACTAGTATTTTTCAGTTCACCTTATACAAGTCCACTCAATCCTGCTTCTTGTTCAGCCAATCGTTAAGACAAACAAGTTTGTTTACATTTATGGGAGATAATGTCGCCCGCTTCTTAACTACAATCTCACCTGTGAGTGAGAAGAGGCGTTCATATGGGACTGTTATAGCTGGCGTTGCAAAGTATTTATGTGCCAGATATGCTAAAACATTTGTATGCCCCTTTGTGCTTAGACTTGTAGGCTCTAAAGTTTTACTTCATTTTGTTTTTGAGTGCAGTTATGTAGCAAAAAAAATCTACATTTTTAAGTTGCACTTTCATGATAAAGGGATTGCCCTACAGTACTTGCATGAGGTAAACTGAAAAATATAATTTCTTTTGTATATATTTTTTACCGTGAAAATATCTGTAATCTAAAATAATAAAGAGAGCACTTTTACACTTTGTATTCTGTGTTGTATGTGAAATCAATATATTTGAAAATGTAGAAAAACTTCCAAAAATATTTATAATAAATTTAAATTGGTACAGGCAGTCCTCGACTTTATGACGTTCGACTTATGACGAGAGGCACTTATGATGTTTCTGAACTGATACCTTGATACGACTTATGACAACTGGTTTTGCCTTAACGACGCTCGGTCCTGCAATGGAGTGGATTGCAGTTCTGACGTTTTGACTTACAACACAATTGTGTCGTAAGTCCAAGGATTGCCTGTATTCTATTGTTTAATGGTGCGATTAAACCTGATCAATCGCAACAATTTTTTAAAATCTCATGATTAATTGCAATTATTTTTTTTAACTGTTTGACAGCCCTATTTATTGCTTGTTAGGCCTGCTTGGAAACAACAATTATTTTAAAAAGGCAAGTTTGTGTAGGGGAGGGGGATTCATTTGAAACTATTTTGCAGCCCACAAATTTCCACATTTTCCAAAACAAAACAAAATTGGTTTTTCATGTCAAAACATGAAATTTGTGTGTGTTCTGGTGAAAAACCTGATGTTGGTTGAAGTCAAATTTCAAAAAGATAAATGTTGAGATCCCTGTCCCCAAAGATAAAGAACGAAATCTTGAAACCTTAGGGTGGATTTTCAAAGCTGTCTAAGGACGCATCTTCACTGGGGTGGGAGGTGTGTTCTTACCTTGTGGTAACTGACATGATGTAAAATCCTACTTAATATACAGTTTATAGCTTTCACAAGTGCTAGCAGGTTGAGATAAAGACTATGGGAGAGTATAGGCTTTAGTGTGACCTGCTTACGTAAGTGAAAGATACAAACTGCCTTGTCTTCACTAGGATTTTACATCACGTTAGTTAACTCAAGTTAGCTAACACAAGATAAGACGGCACGTTTTCTACAAGTGAAGAGAGACCTATGGGGTTTGGATACCCTCTTTCTGTTGAAATTAGTGTGAAATGGAAGTTCAAATCATCTAAATGGCTTCGTAGCCTTAAACTTTTCAGATATCACTGTGAATATTTCCCTTTCTCAATGTTTTGAATGACATTACTTATGTGAAAGATGCTATAGTTGCATTGGAAATGGATGCTTACAATAAATCAGTTTGGAGTAAAAAGAAGAAAATTTCCAAGCAACAGACATCACAAATAATAAAAAAAAACTAGAGTAAGTTAACAGCAGAAGAAACATGACTAATTAGACAACATTTCATATTTGGTAAACATAGCAATGATAATGCCTTGAAAAGCTGACTAAACTTTACTTTTATTAAACAGGGGCTGCTGAATTGAGAAAGAAAATGATTCATGATTTTTTCACTGCAACACTTCAGAACTTTAATCTATAACCCATGAAAGGGTGCAAGAGCAGTTTGAATATTATGCTGAACTTAATTATACTTAATGTGAATTATTCAGAAATGCAGCAGAGAGACTAAAAATTTATTTCGTACAAAGAAGCTTGACATTTTAATTGGTCCTTCAGAAAAGAGACAAAACAATTTCCTCTCAAGAAAATTTACATCTTCCCCATCAAAGCAGCAGCCTTAGCGAAGTAGAACTTCATTAACAAGATTAATTATCATGCCAGTGCCTGCCTCATCAGGTGTGCAGCCCAGGTGAAAAACAGAATGCAAAGTGACGAGTAACATCGTTCCTAACGTTCAGCATTGATTCTAAGAGAAAACGTGACAGATTGAGGCCACTGTACCTTGGTCATTAGCCATTTTGTCAGGGTGCTCGACTGCAAGAAAAAGACAATATCATTAGACTGTGACAGCTCCTAGTAGGCAAGCTGACATATCAAATCAACAATTTTGTTAGCAGGTTTTCATATCAAGTTGCTGCTCTCCTGCACTTTTGGCTGATTGATTGGGACAAAGAGATATTTTACCATTCCCCTGTTCAAAGAGATTCTGAAGAACAGAGAGGGCAAGTACAAGTCGCACTGTGTTTCACATCAAATGTAGTCACAAGTACTTAAAAAAATAAAGCAGTGAAAAATGTATATTTCCTCAACTTGTTGGTCTCTGAACTTAGAAGTATCATCTGGGAAGTTTAATTAAGCTTGGAAGTGAGAGAGAGAGAGAGAGAGAGAGAGAGAGAGAGAGAGAGAGAGAGAGACTGTTCCTTGAATAATTGCATACAAATCACCTATGTATTGGAAGCTAGATCTGAATTATAATGTTATTGTTTCAGCTTTTTACAAAAGAGGTTTTAAATTATTTACATGTTTTTGTATAATAATTACACAAACGATGGTGTGACTTGAAGTGCACCAGATAAGGCTTCAGAATTGAAAGACATTGAAAGCTCTTCTGAACTGTTAGCAGCTCCCAACAATTTATTAAATGATAGAGAGTAGTAAGCTTCCCTTCAGATTCAGAAATAGCTACCATTATGGAAAATTATCCAATTTTCTGGTTAATAAAATTTAAAAGAAATTTAAGCTACAGGAGATTTAAAAAAAAAGATTTTGACACACCTGAGTTTAAGTAGTTGAGTGAGCAGTTTATAAATATAGGGTGGTTTTTAAAGGCTGGCCTATTCTCCTTTTGAAGAACACTACATAAAGTGACTACCCACCTTCATGTTATGACCAACATGTTATCCCATGATTGATCTTACAAAATGTTGCCATGAACAATAAAGGCCCAAGATGGTGGCAATTTACATGTAACACAATGACATTAGTGTGTCTATTTCTGATAACAATGCCATCAGCACCTGCCATCATTGTAACTCCCATTAGTACTTATGAAAGTTCCATGCATGCAGCTAAGGGAAAACAGATTTTTGAAGATCACCATGCTCTCAACTATTTTAACTATGTTAACAGAGAAAAATGTACAGAGTTGTACATATTCCCTCAAAGTTTCTAGAAATCTTTTGGGGAGAATGGGTTTCCCTGGTGAGTCATATCTGGGATTATGACCTTCCCCAGAGAACAAATTTATTTATAAAAACATTAAACCCTTGATTGCAACTGCAGTTACCTCATTCCAACTGTTTATGACACTTAAAAGCTGACCTCAACTCTTTCTGCCTTCTTCGAGTTATTACGGAGATGTAACCTGTGACATCTACAGTGTCATGAAATACTGCTGTGGTGGTTCAGTAGGTAACATTTCTCTCTAGCAGGTCATAAAGGTTCACATTTTGTACAGTTTAGGAGCAAGGATTTGCTTTTTAACCACCACTCCAATATAGCATTAGAGGGCACTGTAATGCTAGAAATGCTGCCCCACATCAGCTTTGCCAAACAGAAATGTGACATCAGCAATATGTATTCCTGATGTCCTGCAGCAACTCCCCAACTAAAGACTTTTCCTGCTTATCTTGGTATAATGGCATTGTAATATCTGACAAAATTGAAAAGCCAAGATAATTCTCTCTCTCTCTCCTTTATATAAACAACTGACCATGTATTTCATTCATTCTTGAAATAAAGCCTATAGATGTACTGCACGTACACAGATTTGTATGTGCATTTTCATATTGTTATCTATCCCTGTTGGTTTATTTTTGTGTGCAATATTAATAAACAGTTCAAATACTATTATTTTATTTGCTTCACTGAAAGTTCAGTAGACAATTATGGTTTGTTTCTAAATTAAAGCTGAAATTTAGAATCAAATTATGTTTCAGTTGAAAAGGGAGTAAGTACAGTTCTGGGATTAATCAGTTTCTGCTGCAGGTTAAAAAAATAAGTTATTAATAAGTTAATTTGAAAGAATGGGGGGATCTCCTACTGATCTGACACTACTACATTCAGCCTTTCTTAGCCAGCCTTTTCATAAGGCAGTCAGAAGTAAATTCCAGACTGGAGTTGATTCCCTATCTTGCTAAACGGATTCCAGCTACTTTGCTTCAGAAATGTATACTTTAATGTTATTAATTTGCATATGGTAAAACTAGTGGAACATTGAGATTGAAGTTCTGCTTTCCCACTTGTTAATGCATGCATCTTTAACTTCTAGAGGAATCCATGTCAATATGCAGTTTAATATTTCAACGCATAAAAATATGATTTACTTCTAATTTTCTTTATATTTTTTCAGGACATCTATTGAAATCAACTGGAACTTGTTCACATAAGAACTAAATAAAACCTGAATCGGATGATTCAGGTTTTGGTCCATAATATATAACAACAAAAAAGTGACGTATTCCCTAGTAATTAATTATGGGGTAGATAATCACATCTCACACCCTCATCTCCTCCAGGCACATAAGAACTACCTGGTAATGCCTGTATCAGAGCAATTATGTCTTAAATGATGAATATGACCATACCCAGCCAAAGAACATGTGGGCTGATCCTCAGCTGGAGTTATGAACATTTAAAACAGCTGAAGATCTCTCCAGCGGATTACATTGTTACCAATGGATCTGAGGGGAAAAACCTTAAGCACTTTGCATATCTGGCAGTGATATTTACAATAAAACGTATCTGTTCTTGTACAGATCACTGCATTTTTCATTACTAAAGGCATGTTACTGAGAGAAAAACATCAGCTGCAGATTTATACCCAACTAGGGGTTTGGTTTCCTTGAAAGAGCTTTGTGTGCTATAATATCTTAAATAAGAGAAGGGGTGACTTTATAGATCTTTGATGCTTAGTTCCTTGTAGTTTAAAATATCTTGTGATCAAAACATATATTTGCCAACAGAGCATTCATTACCATAAGTCACATGCATATCTCCTGTTAATAATCATTAGGGTCAGGAAACCAACATTTTTGCATAATTCAGAATGCACTCAAGCCTTCAGAAGCTCTTTTCACCTTATACGTAGAGACAGATTTGTCAAAAATCATCTGAATATTATTGAACATGACATATTTAGGGTGGATAACATTAAATATTCATGTCAGGGTATTAAACATAGTCCTTGTAGACTATTACAAGATGTAACAAATGTGTAAATTTATCTTTTTGGTATCTCTTGATGCTCTCTGATATAGAATTCATTTCCCAAATGAATTTGATGGTACTTTGTGTAAACACTACAAAGTAGATGATATCTCATCCATTAATCTTTTTGTTTAGTTAGATATCTGGGTCTCTGTATCTTTTGATGTCTCATTACTCTGTCATTATTGTATTTTGATTCTTTGACTCACTTTAAATTCTCTCTAACAGAGTTCTTTTACTTGGCACAAATTGGGAGCATGAAATTAAGTTGGCACCCATCTAGTTGATAGAGACTAAGCACTTGCAAAGTGCTTTCTATTCACATTTCATGGTAGTTGAGAACGAATAATCAGTATCCTACAAATAATTCATTCAGAGTGAAACCGGACTGGGACAAGTAAGTCCTGAAAATCTGGATAGACTGTGATAAGCTCTGAACAAATTGATACATTTTTTTTCTGACTCCTATTAATTCACTAAGACTGTTGTATGAGGGTTTTCACACTTAGCCTGAATATTTGGTAACATGCTCTTTATACACATATATAACGGCTAGCCCTCTGCCAAAGCTGCTGAGTGCACTTGTCTATTCATTGCGATGCTTCCTTAATGGTAAATGCTAGGGACTGACTGAAAATGGAGTCTCCCTTCCCTCCTTCAAAAGCAGCAGGAGTAGGAAAAATGACGTTTCTGTTACAATATTTGTTAAAGGCTGAACTTGCATAATACCTCTTTCCTACAAGGAAAACAAGGATGAGATGTATGTAGATCTACAAAGTATTGCATATGAATTGTCCTTTTGTTCAGTCATTTTTCCTGGGTTTTCATATATATGTTTAAATTAAAGATAGACCTGAAGCAGAATATTGAATCCAGACCTCGCTCTTACTGCCCACAAATGGAACTGGATCTGAAACCTCTGATCAGAGCTTTTCAGCTCTGGACCATCTTCATTTTAAGCAGCCTTCTGTCAAGACATTATTTTTTATACTCAAAGCTTTGGAATTTTTGCTCTGGAAAAGCTAAAGCTCTACTACATGTGACCCCAGTTTCCTAAAATAGGCACATAGCTTATGTCACTCTGTTTCTCTAATTAATTGCCTTTTAAAAAAAGAAGACTTTATACTGTCACGTAACTACATGACTGACAGTTTCAAACATAAGGCACACAGTTGCTGCCAGTATCCTTTGTACCACTCGCAGTAATATTGTCTACCTTTCCATGGCTAATAATGTAGGGGCAGATTGTGACAGATCTTTGCGTGTGTGGATTATCTCTCCACTTCCACTTGCAATGGAGCCAAACATGGTTGCAGTCCAGAGTTCCAGTAAGGACCGGCACTGCTCCCCGTTAACACACACTGAGGCACAAGCCATTGAAAAGGCCCCCCTCGTCTTGACTTTCCTTTACTCTGGCCAGCAAGAGAGATATCTGGCAAAGACTTGTTTAGGCCAACAAATAGTTTGTTCCAAGTAAGAGAGAAAATTCCATACGTACCCAATTAGACTGTGCTTCAGACAGTATTGATCTGTTCTTTAATTATTTTGCATTTGTTTAATCAGTTAAAAAGAAGGAAATCATAATTTTGTATCCCTAGTTTCTAAATATGGGAGTGAGTCACTACTAGTTCTTTACAGCCACCAAGAGAGATGAAATAAATACTGAAGTGAAACAAGTGTCTCACTAGAGAAATTGCAATCATGGGCAATTAGCTTCCTTGTCCATGGGAGGAAGTGGAATGATGTCATAGATTTTTTACCCAAAGGTGTGTGTGTGAATACAGCTGCTGCATTATTATGGTGTTCATTTTTGTCTACCATGGCGCTAGCCAGTCTCTCAATAACGATTTCAGAGTGCCTTCTAAAACTTTCTTATTAGTGTTAGCATAATTGATTCCTAGTTTCACTTAAGTAAACTGCAAGCATTGAAGCATGAGCATGTTCTACATCTCATTAATATCCAGCTTTCTAAGAGAAAAATTCAAACCTTTCAGAGTCCGGAAGAGAATAGGGTCCGAGAGCGGTCCCACTCCTTTGGCATTGCGAGCTTGGATTCTAAAGTAATACACTGTATCTAGGTTGAGGTCCATGATTTGATGAGTAAGTCGGTCACCACTGATTGATTCCATAACCCAGTCATCAATTGGAGCATTCTTGTCCAAGGTGTAGAACAGAATATAAGCTGCATAAACATTGTCTTGGTTAGTACATAGAGTGCATTTTACAAACTATATTCAAAATTCAAATTTCAGACGTGATACATGTTTTTTATTTCACCTACATTAATGACAGGTCTTTCATTAAAATCTATTTTGATGAATGTTACAAGAATTAATGCATAATTTTCCTATTTCAAGATCAGAGTATCAATTGCAGTATTCGCTGCAATATAAAACATAGGATTAACAATTAGGGAAATACCTAGCAAGCTTTATTGTGTTATATTTGTTACTTGTACATTGCACTTGTCAAATTCAGACTTGTGATCCAGCATGATATCAGTCATAAACCATATGAGATAAGTCTTTAGTGTTTCAGGGCTGGAATAAAACTAAATAACACTGATGATGCACATCATTCACTGGATGCTCATGAGAAACCATGCAATATTTCCTGGTAACTATACAGTAAGTCCATTTGAAAAAACCACAGTAACTCACTGTAATGCTATCACTGTATCTCACAATCCCCAGGAAAATAAAGTGAATCACCACTGTAGGTAATTTGATTTAGTCCTGAGTGGTGCACAGGAGCCTGTCCAAAAGGTGAATACAGCTGAACCGCTGAGAAATAGTGACCATAATGTAATTAAATTTAACATCCTGGTAAGGGGGAAAATACCAAAGAAACCCACCACAGTAGCATTTAACTTCAAAAAGGGGAACTACACAAAAATAAGGACGTGAGTTAAATGGAAATTAAAAGGAACAGTCACAAAAGTGAAATGCATGCAAGCTGCATGGAAACTTTATTAAAAAAACACAATAGAGGCTCAAACTAAATGTATACCCCAAATTAAAAAAAACAACCAAACAACAGTACAAGGACCAAAAAAATGTCTGCATGGCTAAACAACAGAGTAAAAGAGGCAGTAAGAGGTAACATTTAAAAATTGGAAGTGAAATCCCAGTGAGAAAAATAAAAAGGAGCATAAACTCTAGAAAGTCAAGTGTAAAAGTATAATTAGTCAGACCAAAAAAAATTGGAAGAACAACCAGCAAAAGATACAAACACTAAGAGCAATTTTTTAAAGTACATCAGACACAGGAATCTTGCAAAACAATCAGAGGAGCACTGGATGTTTGAGGTGCTAAAGGAACACTCGAAGACAACGCTGTTGTGGAGAAGCTAATTTTTTTGCATCAGTCTTCACTGCCGAAGACATGAAGGAGATTCCCACACCCGAGCCAATCTTTTTAGTTGACAAATCTGAGGAACGTCCCAGACTGGAGTGTCAGTAGAGGAGGTTTTGGAACAAATTGATAAATTAAACAGTAATAAGTCATCAGAACCAGATGGTATTCACCCAAGAGTTCTGAAGGAAAATGCAGACATTGCAAATGTGAAATTGCAGAACAACTAACTGTGGTATGTAATCTATCACTTAAATTAGCCTCTAGATGAGATGACTGAAGGATAGCTAATGTAATTCTGATTCAAAAAAAGGATCCAGAGGCAATCCCAGCAATTACAGGCCAGTAAACTTAACTTATTACCTAATTTCTTGCCTAACTTACCAGGCAAATTGAATGAAACTATAGTAAAGAACAGAATTATCAGACACATAGATGAATACAACATGTTGGAGAAGAGTCAGCACAGCTTTTGTAAAGGAAAATCAAGCCTCAGCAGTTTATTAGAATTCTTTGAATGTCTCAACAAACAGGTGAATAAGTAAAAACAATGAGGAGCCCTTGCGGCGCCTTAGAGACTAACAAATGTATTTGGGCATAAGCTTTCGTGGGCTAGAACCCACTTCATCAGATGCATGGAGTGGAACATACAGTAGGCAGGTATAAATACACAGCACATGAAAAGATGGAAGTTGCCTTACCAAGTGGGGGGGTCAGTGCTAATGAGCCAATTCAATTAGGGTGGATGTAGCCATTCTCAACAGTTGACAAGAAGGGGTGAATATCAACAGAGTGAAATTACTTTTTGTAGTGCTAAGGAGACCACTTCAATCATGGTGAATGTGGCCCATTCCTAACAGTTAACAAGAAGGTGAGAGTATCAACAGAGGGAAAATTACTTTCTGTAGTGACCCAGCCACTCCCATTCTTTATTCAGGCCTAATTTGATGGTGTCAAGTTTGCAAATTAATTCCAGTTATGCAGTTTCTCGTTGAAGTCTGTTTCTGAAGGTTTTTTTTGTTGAAGAATGGCCACTTTTAAGTCAGTTATTGAGTGTCCAAGGCGACTGAAGTGCTCTCCTACTGGTTTTTGAATGTTACAATTCTTGATGTCTGATTTGTGTCCATTTATTCTTTTGCATAGAGACAGTCCAGTTTGTCCAATATATATGGCAGAGGGGCATTGCTGGCACATGATGGCATATATCATATTGGTAGACGTGGAGGTGAACGAGCCCCTGATTGTGTGGCGGATGTGGTTAGGTCCTATGATGGTATCCCTTGAATAGATATGCGGACAGAGTTGGCAACGCGGTTTGTTGCAGGGATTGGTTCCTGGGTTAGTGTTTCTGTTGTGTGGTGTGTAGTTGCTAGTGAGTATTTGCTTCAGGTTGGGGGAGTGTCTGTAAGTGAGGACTGGCCTGTTTCCCAAGGTCTGTGAGAGTGAGGGATCATCCTTCAGGATAGGTTGCAGATCCTTGATGATGCGCTGGAGAGGTTTTAGTTGGGGGCTGAAGGTGATGGCTAGTGGTGTTCTGTTTATTTCTTTGTTGGGCCTGTCCTGTAGTAGGTGACTTCTGGGTACCCTTCTGGCTGACAGTGAAGACTTACCAAGGGATCTCAGAAAACTGGGTGATTGAGCAACTAAATGGCAGATGAAATTCAATGTTGATAAATGCAAAATAATGCACGGTGGAAAACATAATTCCAGCTATACATACAAAAGGAGGGGGTCTAAATTAGCTGTTACCACCTGTAGTGGGGTGGTCACCTGCTCCTGCTCCTGCCTGGAAGGGCTTGAAATCAGCCCTGGGAGAGGGCTGTGGCTGGGGGCAAGCAGCTCCCCGGCTGACTGGGGAAAAAGGCACAGCTGGGGCCACGCCCCAATAGGGATCAGCTGGTCCTTATAAGAAGGCAGTGGGCCAGGAACAGACAGTCTTCTCTAGCTGTGGAGGGAGATGGGCCTGGCTGCTGGGGAGCTTGAGAGTACCTGGAGTGGAACAGGGCTAGGGGAAGGCCAGAGGAGCTGGGGAGCTCTGGCCTGGAACCCCCCAGGCTGCAGACCTAGTGGAAGGTCAAAAGGTGTACTCGAGTTGCAGGGGGCAGCCCACGGGAAGGCAGAGGCAGCAGGTCCAAACCCCACTTGCCTGTGATTAGTGGCTTATATACTGCAGTCTGCCCCAATGAACGGGGCTAGATGGTGACTGGGCAGCAGCCAAAGACTGAGGTGAGGTGGGGATGGTGGGTGGGGGTTCCTTGGGAGGGGGAGACCCAGAGACTGTGGGGGCACTGCCAGGGGGCAGCACCCCAGGGAAAGGGGCACCGGGGTCCGGGAGGGACACAGGGCCCAGAGGCAAGCGGGACACCGGCCTACAGAGGGTGCTCCGGAGGCTAGAACACTAATTCCCCAAGAGACGAGCAGGAGACATCGCAGGGGTGAGTCTGCGCACTGTTACACCACCAAAGAAGGAGATCATGGAGTCTGTGACATTATTGACATAAACTGTGACCATATAGATCATTGTTGCAACCAGGGTCCTATGGTTGCACCAGTTCTTGTACAGAGGAGGCCAAATGGGGTATCTATGGAAAGGTTGTAGTTTGCTGGTTATGATTATGCTGTCTGTATGTGTGTATCATTTCTGTATTTGAAGTTATGAATATTGGCTATGTATTTCTTTGATTCTAAGTAGCCTCAGTGAAGCATTTGGTCAGCTTCTTGAGAAAGGACTATTCTCAGTAAGTGCCCAATCAAGAAGCACTTAACTGACAATGGACTTTGGGAGATGCCAATCCAAATCTGAGCTTTCCTAGGAACGTTCAAACTAACATGAAAACAATGGCGTCGGTCTGCAAAAAGCTGAATCATTCATAGACATGTGACTTGCCCAGATGGCTACAGACTCCATCTTGTTGTGATTTTGCACAGGAGAACAAAGGGGCTTCCGCCCACAAGAGAGAATATAAAAGGCCCTGGAAACCCCTCCATTTTGTCTTGAGATGACTCAAAAGATAGCCTCTCCACCCTAAAGAGATGCCTGAAAGAAACTGGAACAAAGGACAGTAACTATGGGGATGTGAGTGATTGCTGGACCCAGACTAGGAAGGAGTCTAGTCTGTGAAAGAAGATTATTGGAACATCTCTGAGGGTGAGATTTACCTGCATTTAGATTCCTACTGTGTTTGGCTAAGACTTGTGTGTTTTTGTTTTATTTTGCTTGGTAATTTACTTTGTTCTGTCTGTTATTACTTGGAACCACTTAAATCCTACTTTTTATATTTAATAAAATCACTTTTTGCTTATTAATTAACCCAGAGCAAGTAATTAGTTCCTGGGGGAGCAAACAGCTGTGCATATCTCTCTATCAGTGTTATTGAGGGCAGGCAATTTATGAGTTTACCCCGTATAAGCTTTATACAGAGTAAAACTGATTTATTTGAGGTTTGGATCCCATTGGGAACTGGGTATCTGGGTGCTAGAGACAGGAGCACTTAAGCTGTTTTCAGTTCAGTCTGCAGCTTTTGGGGGATGTGGTTCAGACCTGGGTCTGTGTTTGTAGCAGGCCAGCGTGTTTGGCTCAACAAGACAGGGTACTGAAGTCCCAAGCTGTCAGGGAAAACAGGCTCAGAGGTAGTCTCAGCACATCAGGTGACAATTCACAAGGGGGTTTGTGTGACTCAACCTGTCACAGAGTCATTGTGGATATTTCTCTGAAACCATCTGCTTAATGTTCAATGGCAGTCAAAAAGGCTAACAATGTTAGGAGCCATTAGGAAAGGGATAGATAATAATAAGACAGAAAATATCACAATGCCATTATATAAATCCATGCTACAGTCACATCTTGAATACTGCGTGCAGTTCTGGTTGCCTCATCTCAAAAAAAGTTATATTAGAATTGGAAAAAGTTTAGAGAAGGGCAACAAATACAAGTAGGAACAGTGGCGTTGGAAAATTTTTTATAGTGGAGGTGCTGAAAGGCACTGAACAAAACTGCAACCCCCCATATATGATGGAAACCACTTCACACCAGGAGGTGCTGCTGCACCCCCAGCACCTCTACTCCCAGCACCCCTGATTAGCAGTATGGAACACTTCCATATGAAGAGAGATTAAAAAGACTGGGACTATTCATCTTGGAAAAGAGGCAACTAAGGTAGAAATTGATACAGGTCTATAAAATTATGCATGGTGTGGATAAAAGTGAATAAGGAAGTGTTAGTTACCCTTTCACATAACACAAGAAACAGGAATCACCCCATGAAATTAATAGGCAGCAGATTTAAAACAAACATAAGGAAGTACTTTTTTCACACAAGACACTGTCAACCTGTTGAACTCATTGTTGGGGTATCTGTGAAGGCCAAAAGTATAAATGGATTTAAAAAAGAATCAGAAAAGTTTATGGAGGATAGCTTCATCAATGGCTGTTAGCCAAGATCATCAGGGATGCCCCCATGCTCTGGGTGTCCCTAGAGTGGACAACAGAAGCTGGGAGTGGACAACAGGGGGATGGATCACTTGATAATTGCCCTATTCTGTTCATTCCCTCTGAAAAATCTTGCACTGGCCATCGTTGGAAGAGAGGATACTGGGCTAGATGGATCATTGGTCTGACCCAGTATGGCCATTCTTAAGTTCTTATGTAACTTATAAAATTCCACCATATAAAACCACAGTAACTGTAAAACAAACAAACAAAACAACAAAAATAGAAATTAAGTATTTACATATAAAACCAAAGTGACTAAAAACACAAGAATTGTACTATGAGCAAATTAAGTCCCCGATCCTACAGCCAGATCTATGACTGGACCCTCATGCTTTTGTGGACCCCCACCACCTTACATGAGACTCCACATGGGTAAAGATGGGTGAGGTTCAGATTGCAGGATTAAGCCTTATGGTATTATTTTAAAATATAAGATGAAAGGCCACAGAAATAGAAATTATAGTAACACTTAAAATAACATAACTAATGTGAAATAATAATTGTCTATAGAAATAATTTCCTTGGCTACTTTAATTCTTGGGAAACTTCTTGTGTTTAAATCCTCAGCTGGTGCAAATCGGCATAAGTATTATTCTCAATATCTCTCTATTCACTTTAAAATAAAATCTTTGCAAGCCCATTTCCAAATGAATTGGTGTATTAATGCACGGAAAAATAATGTCAGAATGAAAGGCCATGATTGTACTTTTAAGATTTTTGGCATTGTATGATAGGGTTATGTTTACAGGATTGTATGCAGTTATTTAGAGGTTGTTCTAACTATGAAAGTTCTTTGTAGTCAAGTATCAGTCAGCCCACTTAGGTTAGTCTTTGTCATGATGATACGAATGTCATGTGTCATATATTACCTCAACTATGTAACATATTACAAATCATTCAATGGGATTAGTCACATTAAAAAAGTCACACACTTGCTTAAGTATTTGCAGATATGGAGTTTTGGTCATTTTGCCTTTGCTTGACATTTCTAAATAACATTTGGCCACTCCTGGCTGCATTAAAGATTTCCTGTAAGTGTCATTTTTCAAACAATTCCACAATGAAGAATAGTTGTCCATGGATATTTTCAAGCAAAGTCAGCTCTCACTTACAACACTGTAAATAAGAAACTCCATTAAAGTTACTGCCTTTGATTCTTCTCTCACTTAGACCTATGTAAATCAGGAGTAATTCTATTTAAATCAATGGAATTACACAGCAAAATAGAGAGAAGTCTCAGGACCACTGACTGCCAATTAAAAGGACCATTTTCCCCTCTGAAATTGGGTTAATGTCAGAAAAAACATTTTCTATGAAAATGCTTATCTTGAACATGCCTTTCTTTTAGATTGTGGTCATTGAGTGTAAAGTACTGAATATAATGTACAGGGAAATAATGAATAGAGTATTTTCAACCTGAGGTGTATTATCCCTGGGAAACTTCCCAATAGATCCAAATATATCTTATTTTACTGGTAATACTGGACCAGATTCTCCACTGGTGTAAACCACCCTTGTTCTACCAAAGCCAATGGAAATATATTGATTTACACAGGTTGAGAATATGATCCAAGAGGCTTTGAATTACTCACACAGGACTTATATTTAGAAGTATTCTTGCACCAACATGTATAGTTCAGGATGCTTGAGCGATATGTGTCAGGAATTATGAGTAGTATTGGTGACATACACAGACTATCTCTGACACACCGAAAATATGCTGCATAACTTCCAAGTGTCTATCCCAATAGTATGTGTTAATTAAACCATTATGTGCACATTTTTAAGTTGAATGATATTTGCCATAATAATTATATGTCTCTTAGATGTCTATTAAAATCCTAAAGTGATCATTTAGATGCAAAATCTCTGATAGAACCTATTATATTTTTCATACTAAATTAACATTATGGGCTTGTAATGGATGTCTTAATTATGCATTGATGTTATCTGCAATATTTTGAACAATAAAATTTGTCATTGTGAAGCATACATTAAGTTCAGTCCTTGTCAGTCAATATTAGAATTTTTCTGAGCATCAGTGCTTTAAATTATTATAAAGTTAAACATCTACATAAATCCTACAATTTATGTGTTGTACTAAGCAACCTATCATTATATACCTTATGTATTACATTATTGCCAAACAAAGTACTTATTATTAGTCATTTATAATTGCCACCAGAAGACCTTTGCTCAGAATTACTACATTTAGAAAGTATATTAATTTCAGCAATTAAAACTAAAGGATTTACATTCTCTCAATTTTCCATCTCACTATAACTCTGGCACTGAATTAACTACTAATACAACTCAGCACTTCTATGTGGAAAAAAAAAGAAAGTTCAGATGAAATATTATAGTGGAAACAAACAAAGATGTAAGAAGAATAACCGAGGAGTGAAACCAGAAAGTGAACTGAGCTGTAAAATAAAAAGATAGACATGGAATAATATAAGCATTTACCAGTAATTTTTCCATTGGCTTCTAATGGAGGCTGCCAGCTGACAATGACAGCTCGAGGCTTCCCTTCCCGAGTAATGACTGTCAAATCCTTGGGAGCAGAGGTTGGTGCTTAAAAGAATAGAAATAATAGAACACAAACAATCAGATTCTCAGCTATATACTTGTTTTCCTTAAAATGCTATATCAGTCATAAACTACTCATTCTGTATTTACCTGTTTTCTTAGCCCTGGGCTACACTAGAGGGGGGGAGGGTCGCTCTACGATACGCAACTTCAGCTACGTGAATAGCGTAGCTGAAGTCGGCGTATCGTAGAGCGACTTACCTGGCCGTGAGGACGGCAGCAAGTCGATCGCTGCCGCTCCCCCGTCGACTCCGCTTCTGTCTTTCACCGAGGTGGATTTCCGGAGTCGACGAGGAGCGCGTTCGGGGATCGATTAATCGCGTCTAAACAAGACGCGATAAATCGATCCCCGATGGATCGATTGCTACCTGCCGATCGGGCGGGTAGTGAAGACAAGCCCTTAGATCCTCTGATGCATTACGGATACATTCTCAGGTAATATATCTTGAGAACTAAAAACCTAAATTTTTAAGGGAAACTATTGTATGATCCCATTGGTTATGGGTACTTCTGGAAATGTCGATCCTTTTTGTCCCATTCCATTCCACTTTGGTGCTTCTCTCTCAGGCATCAGTGTGGTATCTGAGCACCTATTGTACATGTTAATGGCCTCAAGGCATCATCATATTTAATATTAATACCACTGCTACTACCATGTTACAAATATTTGTTAGGTGCCCATCACCATTTACAAAATGAAATTAAATGAAAATACACCAACATGAGACATTCTGGATATAGTAGCAAAGTCCTGGGAGTACTGTGTAACAATAGTACAAAAGAAGTCCTAAATAGAGCAATATATCCCATTAAATATAGCAGGCCGGGTCTGTGAGTGTATTGTGCCTTCTTTACGCTGCATGTTCATTGCATATTTGCCACATAATCTTGCAGAGTGGGTTAGGGATGATCATCAATGGGATCTTCTGATGGGGTACAGACTATCAGCAGAGTGGAGAAAGAGGGGATTGATTATTGTTAAAGAACATGATCAGGACTGCACTGAGCTATACTGTTTCTGAGCTAGCTGTTCAGCATCTGTGGTATAATATATTAGGTGTTAACTTGCATCTTGTCTTCATTACCGGGGTAAATCAACCTAATTTACGCTACTCCAGCTACATGAATAATGTAGCTTAGGTTGACTTATCCCAGTGTCTTCACTGCGCTGGGTCAATGGGAGACGCTCTCCGGTCGACTTCGCTTACTCTTCTTGGAGAACTGGAGTACCGGGATCGACTGGAGAGCACTCTGCCATCGATTTAGCGGGTCTTCACTAGACTCGCTAAATCAACCCCTGCAGCAGCATTGATATCACCGTAGTGAAGACAAGCCCTACACTGCAATCTAAGATGTGATTTCAGCACAGGTAGATATAACCATGCTAGCTTTACCCATGCAAGCATAACTAAAAATAGGAGTGTAGATGCAGTGACATGGGCTTTAATGTGGGCAAGTAGGTAATCCAGGATCCCTGGTGTGCTTGTACAGCCATGCTGAAGACTCTTTCCTAGATTCATTCATAGATTCATGGATTCTAGGGCCAGAAGGGACCATTGTGATCATGTAGTCTGACTTCCAGTTTAACACAGGCAACAGAACTTCCCCAAAATAACTCCTAAAGCATATCATTTGGAAAAATGAAAACTTTTTATTTAAAAATAGTCAGTGATGAAGAATCTACCATGAGCCTTTTGTAAATTGTTCCAATAGTTAATTACCCTCAGTGTTAAAAAATTATGCCTTATTTCCAGCCTGAATTTGTCTAGTTTCATCTTCTAGCCACTGGACTGTGTAATACCATTCTCTGCTAGACTGAAGAGCCCATTATAAAATAGTGGTTCCCCATGTAGACACTTACAGATTGTAATCGCATCACCCCATAACTGCCTCTTTCTTGAGTTAAACAGATTGAGCTCTTTGAGTCTATCACTCTAAGGCAAATTTTCTAATCCTTTAATGATTCTGGTGGCTCTTCCTTGAACCCTCTTCAATTTATCAATATCCTTCTTGTATTGTGGGCACAGTATTCCAGCATCAGAAACACCAGATCCAAATATAGAGGTAAAAATACCTATCTACTCTTTCTTGAGATTCCCCTATATATGTATCCAAGGATCACACTAGCTCTTTTGGCAACACCGTCACATGGGGAGCTCATGTACAGGTGATGATTATCTACCACAACCATAAAATGTTTTTCAAGGTCACTGTTTCCCAGGATAGAGTCCTCCATCCTGTAAGTATTGCCTATATTCTTCATTCCTAGATGTATACATTTACGTTTAGACTATTAAAATACATATTGTTTGCGAGCACCCAGTTTATCCAGTGATCCAGAGGGCTCATACCAGTCCTCTACCTTGTTTATCACGTGCCCAATTTTTGTCTCATCTGCAAACTTGGTCAGTAATGATTTTATGTTTCCTTATGTTAAATAGTGTTAAGTCCAAGAACTGATCCCTGAGGGACCTCACTGGAAATAGACCAGCTTGATGACGATTCCCCATTTACAGTTACATTTTCAGACCTACACTGCTATTTTCAGCTGTGCTATTGCAGGTAAATCTAATACAGGTGTGCCTACACACAGCTCATTGTGAAAGGCATGTGCAGTATAGAAAAAGAACAATGCAGTGCAGTGTGAGCTCCACAGCTCTATTTAACATCGCCTACCTGACTTCCACTCTGTGACTTTGAGACAGATTTTCAAATTTTCAAAAAAGTCATTATTTTTTAAAATATTGTTTCTAAAAATTTGGTTGGGTTGATGTTACATTAGAAAAAAATCTATATTAAACCAAGAGGTTCAAACTGAATGTCTAACCCAAAATGAAAACTATAATGGTGCTACACACCGTGAAACAAATGAACAACCACACGCTTAGCAAAGAAAGGATCATTAGAATACTGAATACAGGATTCAACAGAATACTGATCAGCTAATCTTATAATTAATGTGTCAAATGACCTTATTCAAAAAAAGGACCCCAAACAATCAAGAAAGATGTAAAAAGGAAGCTCACATTATAATTAATATTGATACATTGATAAGTAGGTGAGACTATCATTCACTGTTTAAATTGGTTAATAATTTTTCATCATTCTATTTAGTAGGGCCAAAATAGTCAAACAAGGATGTCCAAAATTAGGCACACAATGCACAATCTTAGTTCTTCAACAAATCTCTTAACCTAGATATATTTACAGTACGACAATGTCTGCACATTTAACTAGGAAAATTAGTGTAATAACAATAGCCTCTAGTGGGTTGTGCTTCACAAAAAACATTCAACTCATAGCCTGTTTATGACATTGGCTCATCAATTTCTGTTGAAGAGCTGAAGTTTGAGTTCTGGGACGCAACAGATTGTGAACATAAGGAATTGTGAATACAATTAAAAGACCAAATCTTGCTCTCAGGTCTCATTAACTCCCACTGAAGTTAGTGAGAATTATGTGGGTATATCCAGGGCCAAAATTTGGCTCTGATTATTGCTTTTGTATTGTGGGTACACACCTTCTTTCCACCCCATGTTGCTGATCTCTACTGAATTTTACATGAATATTGATATGAACATTTTTCATTAAGGGAACTTCCACATGCAGAATGGGTACAAAATAGGCAATAACAATCAGAAATACAGGATCCCTTTAGTTAAAGCAGCTGCATCTCCAGCTTAATTAATTGTATGTCAACCATACGGGAAAATCTAAAGATACATATATTTCCACTGAGTTTCCCCCTTTTAAATAACTGATGTGGTTAGCAGTTGCCATTAAAAAGTCAGTATTTACCAGCAGACATCTCCACATTTGACATCTGTTGGTAAATGTTGATTTTTAGTTGTAACCATTGTACTTTTGCTGCTTCTTGTCATGCACAGAAAACATCACAGATATTACACAGCCATCCAAGTTTATATATTAGAATCAATAGTCACTTAAAAAGGAAAATATAATACTCAGAGCATGGGAAATACAATAAAGTAACTGAACAGTTTGGGTCGTATCCAGCACAGTATATCTGCAGACTTCTGAGCCACTGAGTTTGTGGAAGATCTACCAGCTTCTATCTATTCAGAAGAAAGACTGGCCTGCTCTAGAGGGCAAAACACAAAATGAACAAAAACAGTGAACCGGAAAGCTCAAGTTTAGTAAGTGCATTTAAGAAACTCCCTGCCTGCTCTTCTCCCTATTTAGATTCCGAGGTTCTCCCTATGCTGAGACAAGGCAGCTCATTGGCTTGACTCAAAAGCAATTCTTCTGAAGAGCCTCAAGGAGAGAAGATGAATAATTTATTCTAAACACATAGAATTTAATAGAAAATACTAATCATTCTGTAGAGCAGTGATATTCAGACCTCAGTGGTTCAGGAGCCAAATTAGTGATCGACATTACCCAAAAGAGTCACAGTAGTGTGAATTCATTGTTTCATTTATATATTTTATACAATTTATTCTCACAGCAAATAAGTTAATAACTTAGTGCAATTTGATAACTTAATTGGTTAATAACATAGTAAAAGCATCCTGACTGGTTAATAATTTAAATTGGTTAATAATAAAATCACACAATGTTTTAATATCATGTGCTGTAAGGAGCCTCAGGAGACACATTAAAGAGCCACTTGTGTTTCACAAGCCTTTTCACAACAGTTTCTACTGCTGTAGAGCATTGTTTTTATCCACTCAACAGAATTCTATACTTTGGGATACACTTCCCCATTAATATCTATATGACAGTTAACTTTTCTCTGGGTTTTGTTTTTTATCATTCTCTGTTTTTTTAGGGGAGAACAGAGTAGAAGGAAAATAGAGAGGTTGGGACCTGACAAGCTCCTTAGCTTCCTTTTCCTTGCCGATAGAAAAAAAGGTCCCAGCCAGAGACCTCCTAACTCTATAGCCCTTTTAGTATATGTTCATTCAGCTTCCTGGAGGTGTTATCTTACAATAAATATTACATGATTGCTACCCAAGCAATACTTTCCCTCAGAGTCTGAAGTAGCCATCATAGTTGTATTCCTGAGAGGCCCCACTGAGCATCTGAGGCCAGCAGCTACATAAAATCCCTAATACCTAATATCTATTCAATGATATAATAACAATTCTAATGATAGGGGAAGAATAATGATGACTAATAGGGGCCAGAATACAGAAAGTGGTGTGAAGACAATGGGAGTGTCACCCAGGGCTTAAATTCTCATTCCCATTCGCCGCCTGGGAGTGTAGCCCCATGGAGGGGGTGTCAGGACTTGAGGCTTTTGTCCATTGGGGAGAAGGGCGGCGCTGGGGCTTCAGTCCCTGCGGCGCATGCCCCAGTGTTTCCCGTGGGGCTGAAGCCTTAAGCCCCGGAACTCCCACAGGTTTGAAAATATTTAAAAGAGCTTCACTCTGGTGGGCTCTGGCTGAATTTAAGCCCCGGTGTCATCCAAGGAGCCTCATCCACCCAGGCAGGGAGCCTCTTACATGAGACAAGAAGTTCTACAGATAGAAAGTTTGTATCTGTAAATAACATGCAATTTGAAGAGACTGCTCAACTTCGTTGTACATTTTTTGTTTAATTTTGCAGCTGTACCAGCTGCTGTAACTCTAATTCAGGATCTTTAATCCATCTATGTAATGTCCACATACAGACTCCTCCAGAGCCCACAGATCTGCGCATATATAATATAGTGAATAAAACCATGGAGCTTTGGCTTCAAAATCATCTTCACCTCTTCAGCCAAAAAGAATCTCTATTAGCTGGTATCAGTACTTGATCCATTCCCAGAGGCACTAGGGGGCTAGGACAGGATCACACACACTTGAGCCACTACAAGTAGCCTTTTATAAATTAATAAATGAGAGAGACTAACAAAGCTGCCATCCTAGTCATAGAAGACTATTTCCATCATTGTTCTCATCGGATTTCAGTTTTCTTTGAAAACTGAATACCAGCTAGGTCATATAATTAGTGAACAAGATCTTTGAAGCTCACTGTATTTATGATCCATATTATTGGAAACATGCCATTTACTAAATTCCAACATCTTGGCTTTGAGAAACTTTAGAGGAGAATTAAATGTCTTCTGTTTTGTTACCCATAGAAAAAATGTGAAGAAAAGAAATGTAGCTTTTAATGTACACTGTCCATTTGTTTAACTGGCATAAAATTTGGTAATGCTACCAACTACATCAGCAGTAGTTCAGTAATTTCAATATATTTCGTAAGTTCCAGATTTTGAAAATTCCTAAATATCTTTTACTAATATGGGCATCTTGAAACAAAATCACTTTTTAACGCTATCAAAATATCTAGACATACCTGCTTCATATGTTGTGGCATGTGCAGTCATGCTCCACGTGCTTGACCTTCGACCTTTTGTTACCATGACAGAGAATTCATACATAGTGTTTGGCTTAAGGCCTATTACACTATGGCTCAAAGCTGTTGTATCTGCTGACTACAAAAGGGGGGGGGGGAAGAGGAAAACAAATATATGTTTAAGCAAGTAAGACTTGAAAAATGCAATCCTAGAAAACTAACTTATATAATATAAAAATATAAAATGGAGATATGCCAATCTCCTAGAACTGGAACAACCTTGAAAGGTCATCGAGTCCAGTCCCCTGCCTTCACTAGCAGGACGAAGTATTGTCCCCTGACAGATTTTTGCCCCAGATCCCTAAATGGCCCCCTCAAGGATTGAACTCACAACCCTGGGTTTAGCAGGCTAATGCTTAAACCACTGAGCTATCCCTCCCCCCAACTGCCACACACACTTTCTCCATATAACAGAGAAAATGGAAGAGCATAATACGGAAACACTAAATTCCTTTTAGTGTTTACACTGTTACATTCCTTTACACTGTAACCTAAATTCCTTTTGTAAGCATACTTTTCTGAGGACAGAAATAGCCTTGACACTGTAGCATGTATTTTAGTGGAACTATTATTAGTACTATAAATAAGATACTAAACTTGCTTTCTATAATTTAGACAGTTAACTAAGATATGGAAATGCCCCCTTCCACCTGTTTTTCCACACAAAGGAATTTGTGATACAGTCTTTCAAATGTAAGGGGAGTAAAATGGAAGCTGACACTGTGTCCTCCATTTGTGCCCTTATGGGGGAAAAGCAAAAATATTTGCATAAGTTAAAGACTCACATTATTGGGCTGTTTTGCTCTGTGCCAAAATCTTAATGTTACATTTAAAAGAATTTTTGACTTAAAATTTGTTTCCCTTTCATATTGTCCCCCCACCCCCGCCCTCCAAAAATGTTTAGTGGTTTCTAATGGAAGCTTACAAATACATATTTTCTCACCAGAATGGTTCTAACTAAGGCGCTCTGGTCTTTCTAAGTTTCCTGGATGAATATGTATTAAATTTCTTATAAAAACTAGAACTGTTAAGGCTTTTATTTTTGCTTGTTTAAATATGCATTTTGTTTGTGTGTTATATTTTAAATATGCATTATTTATCTGGTTCACTACAGTATGTTAAGAACAGGTATATAAACTAATATTGATGTGCATATTACATTTTTATAATGTAGATTTACCTGATCTCAGCCTGTTCTAAGGAATGACTTAACAGACACAGCACATTTTTATCACGAGTAAAGCCAGAGGAAAATTGCAGGATAAAACTGGTGAAAATTGAACAAAACCCAATCTGTATTTTCAGAGCATTATGGAGCCCCATCATATTGGGCCCAATTTGTGAAGAGTTAGGCACTTCCAGTGAGGTGTTGAGCATCTTCCGTGCCCACTGACAGCAATGAGAATTGAGGGCATGCCACATGCAGTATAACATGTGATCTCAGCTCATTTAACTGAGCTGTACATCTTTAACTTGTGCAATATATCTGATGGCCTAAAATCTACCAAATGATGCCTGAACCACTGGAGCGGGTGAGTGAAATTTATGCCCAGTTATGCAAAACATCTGACTTTCATCATCAGAATGGATCCTTTTTCACTGTTCGGTAGGATGTGTTTGGAACTATGCAGCTCTCTGGTATTCACCAATAATGTCACCCTCATGTTGACATTAATCATCAGCCCTAATGACGCAAGTCAAATCTTTTAAAATGTTACAATTAGCTTCCAAGACAGTGCAGAATACTACTTTGCTTTGCTACTCCACAAGCATTCCCACTGAGGCTTTGCACAGCAGTTAAACAAAGAAGCTTCTGTATTCAGAGCCAAGTTCCATCATCTTTATACTCATTGGGAGAAATCCTAGCCCTGTGCAAGATAAGGAGAGATTTGCAATTGATTTCTTTGAGACTAGGATTTTACCCATTGAGTAGTCCCCCACTCTGTGAGTAATCCTAGTGAAATCAAGGTGTCAACTCATGGAGTAAAAGTGGCAAAATTTGACCTTTAACTATGGGACAGATTTCACTGTGGTGGGAAACACTGTCCACCATAAGTAGGCCACTGACTTAAGTGGGACTATTTGTGGAATAAGGTACTATACAGCTTGACTGAAGGAAGCTAAATCTTATAGACAGCACTGTAGAAATTAGAGTTATATTGGTAGGATGGCCTTTGTAATGATCGTTGATGGAAGATGATCAAGGGAGAGGCCAAAGACTCAGTATGTAGACTAGATATAAGCTGACCTTGTGGAGATCAATTTGCATGACAGCCAGGCATACTATCATGAGTTCTGGAAAAAGGCTGTAAAAGCCACTGACCGCAAATAGAAAAAAAGAGGAGGAAGAGGAAGACGAGCACTGTAGACATTAAACTTTGCTTTTTTCAAAATTGCTCAGCTATTTCACATGCTCAGGATGAAGGGACAGGAATAAAACAAAGGGCAGGTCCCCATTACATCACTACATTGATGCAGCTGCGCCCCTGTGGCGTGTCTGGTGAAGACACGCTATACTGATGGGAGAGCACTCTCCCGTTGGCATAATTACTCCACCTTGGCGAGAAGCAGAAGTATGTCAGCAGTAGAGAATCTCCCACCGACATAGCGCCAATGTGGACAGCACAAAACTTGTGTCACTCGGGGTGGGGAGGGGAGAGTCTTTTTCACACCCCTGAGTAATGTAAGTTATATTGACTTAGGCTGTAGTGTAGACCTGCCCAAAATGTTTGGAAAACAGGCTGGGGTTGAACATATTCTGGACAAAATAGGCTTTGAGTGAACATACATTCATTGTGGTTTTTTTTATGAAAAGTAAAGTTGCAAGATTGCTGCTTCTGGCTGACCTGGGAATAACAAAGGAACAGACTAGTGTGACAGATATTGCAACTGTATGCAGCATCTTTGGGGAAAACATTGTTTTAACATTGTATACATACAATCCCTGTGGGCAAGGGATTGTATGTATGACCGTGTTCCTCTCCACAGGGGAATGTTACCAGAGCTGCCTCAAGAACTAAAATAGAGGGGGATTGGATGCAGGGTGAATTATTAAGGTGAATCACTCAAAATGTAAACTCCTCCAGAGAGGTACCACTCCCTGGGGAGGTTCAATCTGGATTTTCCAGAGACTAAGAGACAAATACATGGCTTTTGGCATTAAAAAAGCTGTGTTTAAATTGACTCAAGGCTTTCATTCTGATCCAGCTAATGGACAGGACTTTCTGTCCAAGGGCTCCAACCCTTGCGGACTGGAAAGACTTTGGCCCTACTAGGGCCTCAGAAGATTGATGGGTGACTTCTGGTAAACTTTTTGCATGCGGATAGGAACTTATTGTTTTTTGTATGTTTTCTCTTAATGCTTTTACTGTAAGAATAAATGTGCTTGCCTAGAGAGAGCTGTGTGGTAACTTGTAACCATTGGCAATACACTGTTCATAACTCAGAGAAAAAGCAACACACTGGGCAGCCTGTAGGCAGAGTGCCTTTCTGGGGTATCAGAGTGTAAGGCAGGGAGCTGTGCAGCCTTAAAACCTCCAGGCAGAAGGGAATGGGACAAGGGTCCCTGCCCTGAGACAGGTGAACACTGGAAACCTTAGGTCTGACTGGTCACTCTAAAGTGGACCATGGAGGAGGGGACACAGATGCAGTTACCTGGAAATTCTGACAACTAGTTCATGACATTTCAGCTACAGATTGGCTAAACTAAAAAATAAACCAAACCAACCAACAAACAAAAAGCCCAGAGGGGTTTGACTCTTCATCCCCCACTTTAACACAACTTTCAATGGAAAAAAAAGCAGATATGGAGACTGTCTTGAGTTCTGGATCAACTCTAATTTCCATATTTCTCCTTCCAGCTGGAATCAACATGAGTCAGCTCTTTTGTTGTCCGGTTCATTAAAAATAACCCTATATGATCACCCCACCTTAAGGATTTCCACTAGGCTTGGTTGCCCATATAGTTACTTTATAGTTACCTAAGCCTTTGTTTCCAGCCTTGACCATTCCTGGGGTTCCTTCCTATATCTATGTGCTGTAATAAGTTATTTTCTTCAATGAGCTCCACTTATCCATTTTAACAATTTCCCGGCAAGAAACAAGGTGATGACAAGGTGGGGTGTCTCAGGCAAACATAGTTAGCCTCTTAAACTCATTTTACATAAGTCTGGTCACCAGTCCCTACTGAGATAACACTAACAAAGCTACCTTTATATTTTTTGTTTGGCATCTGCAATTTTCCACTGGGCCTGCACGTGATGAACATACAGTGACAACGTGGGCAATTTCATAGTTGTCTAAAGGTCACAATAAATAATGTGCTCTTTGGAGCCTTGCTCTTACTATAGGAACTAAATTAATAAAACTATGGCTCGTTCTACTGCATTCCATATTTTACTGGAAATGGGAATAAATCTCTCAATGGGTATAATTACATCAAAATACAAAACTACATTATTTCAGAAGCCTTAATTCTTCTACACTGGAGCTTACTACACTGCCAGCAAGCCCCATGTATATGCTACATGAGCATATGAGAATTTGGTGATCTTATGGCTTAATACTGTGGCCCAGAAAAGTGCTATCTGAGGTTGAGATAGCTATGATAGTAATTGTGACATGACTCATTCTATGATAAACTTGAAAAGATGTTCAAGTTGTACTGTTATATAGTTAAGCACATTTAACTAGTAACTCTTAAGACATTTAAGATCATCAGCATCTACAATTAAAAGACAACTGGCCTGATTTTCCTCTCACTTGCACTAATGTAAATCAAAAACAGTGGTTACACCAGTGCAAAAATAGTGTAAGCAACAGGAAAATTCACTGAATGCAATTCTGGCAGATGTGTTATGGTCACTATTTGAAAAATCATCCCCAGAAGGGGGAGTGAGAAAAAAAAAAGTTTCCACCATTATTTTGTCTCTTCAAAATCCACTGACACAGTGATATAGCTCAGAGTCTAAGAACAAGAAACAGATTTTTCAAGGTATTTAGGCGCCAAAAGATGGAGATAACTCTCTAATGGAATTTTCAAATGCACCTAGGTCCCAAATTCCATAAATATTTTTTACAAATCCATCCCTAAATCCACATTTCTAATCACAATTTCATTTACTCACTAATGCCCCTGTGATCATAATAGGAACAATCTGTACTAGGGAGTTATGTCTGCGGTGGTGACCAGTCATGTATAGGTGAACATATTTGCAGTATATATGTGCAACTATTGGGAACAATTGCATGTTGATCAAGAATATAGCCCCAGATGGCAAGAAAAGTTAACCAGTAATTATGACATGGCACGACAGGAATGATGAAGCATGTTCACCAGGAGTGATTTGGACATTATAAGATGCAGTATATGTATTGACCATAGTATGTAAATTGATAGAGTTTATTTTTCAGGTTAGTGATTGTCAAGTTCTGTACAAGTTCTGTACAAGTGCCAAGCATTATTAAGTATTAATTATTATTACTGTTATTTCCTCTCCTATCCCACATACATTTTAATATTGTTTTGTTGGCATTAATGTTTGAAAACATCTTTCATTTACAGGAAGTAGGATATTCATGCTATTATAAGCTACTTTCAAATTGAGAAGTTTCCTGTTCACCTGGTGCTTTTTGAGTGTTTGTTGCTAATATAATAAAGTATGGATTTCCAACGGTGTGGTTGATTTGAAATTGGCATCCCAGTTTCAGTCTTGGGCATCATGCTGTCCAATCAATGACTTTCTAACTTACATATGATATGTAAAATTAAAGATCAGAAACGTCAACAATTATATTTGTAGTGTGGCATTTTCAGGCCAATAAATACTCTTAAAAAAACTCCAAACATATATATTTGTGGCCCTATTAGATGCTTGCTATTCAGGACAAATCTCCCATTGGCTAGGGACAAAATAGGTAGATTCAGCTTATTGTCAAATAAAATATGAACACAAGAAATCGCAGATCTTCAATTCATATCCCTTTATAACTTCACCTTGTATTTAGCACTTGTAGAATAGCTGGTTCTCCAACGGACAGTGTAAAAGCGAACCTCAGTAGTCTTTTGATTCTTTGGGACAGAGTTGTCTGCCCAGCTGACTCTCACTGCATCATGGGTAAGTGCAACAGCCTGGACACCTACTGGTGGGAGCATGGGGGTGGAGATATCTGGGACTGAGGTAGGGAAATCATCAAGCAAAGGATAAAAATCAACTTCTAATGGATCAATGGGATCTGGGTCAAAAACCACCAAATGAGCATTCAAAAAAAATGAATAGCAGTTAAAACAAAAACAAAACAAAACAATCACCAGTGGATACACATCACAATGGGTTAAATGATGAGAGGGGAACAGGAGAAGAACAGAAAGAGAGGCATTAATTGAAAAAGATAATATATATATACAATATTTCACTTACATTACTGTAAACAAAGCTAACTAGCAATTAATGTTATTTCGCATGGCTTGTTCAAATACTTCCACATGTGCTTTCTTTTCTTGGATCCAAAATGAAGTTGAAATGCATTGTTTCTCCTTACAATGATTTACTTTGCAGTAAAAAAAATTAAATAAATAAACGATACATTATTAAAAACACGTACAAAATAGTGTCATTCTAAAAGACACTCTGATGTGTGTAGGAGTTACCTATGCTTTTTTCTCTCTCTCTGCAGCTTCTTTTCTTCTTTTAATGCTATTCAAAGGAGCACTTCTACATCTGCTTAAATATTTGTCAGGCAAAAGAGAACATAATTTTAATGCTAAGATGGAGGTCCACATTTGTTGATTTAATAACGCCAGCATGATAAATGTGTGCATCCAGGTATGGATATGCGGATTGTTGTTTCCATCTCTGAGCGTGTTTCCTCCTTGAGACATAAGCACACTTCTTTTATGCATTTGGTGATCATGCTGCCTTCAGACAGATCAATAGACTGAACATAATGGTATGCAGTGGAAGGTGAAGTTAGCACAACACACAAAGGCAATCTGTGGTAGATTTTATTACACAGAAAAGTTTGCTTCCATTTTCAAAAATGCAGTTCCATATTGAAAAGCCATACTTGGCAGTTAGCCAATGCTATCTAGACCATCATGGGGCTGATTCTCCTTTCACTTCATTGTAATTGAATTGACTTCAACCCTGATTTACAACAATGTGATAGGAGAATTGGATTGCATGTCTTTTTTTAACCTCTGAGTTTTAGGTAATGAGTACTGCCTCTTAATGCAGAAAATGTTGGCCAGAGCACAGTCAGTATGTTAAAATGTTACCTTTTAAAATATATATATTTGCAATTTAAAAACAATATTATGATTTTACCAACCAAAAATTTCAGATGGCATTAATTATGACACAGTACACACAACCATATTTTTTCCAAAATAACAGACTACGTAATTAATCAAAGCACAAATTAATCTGACATTTCCCGATTAATAATTACTTCAGTTTGTCAGCTCTATATGTATTTCAAAGTGCTGACACTCTTTGATCACATTTTTTTTTTGTAATTTTGTAATTAATTATTTAGGACTTCAGGAGGCCACAGACTTTGGAATAAAAAATACAGGAGAAAAGCATGTTTAAAATGTATGATGAGCAACTAGATGAACCTTTTATTGCTGCTGTTGTTGCTGTTTCATTCATCATCAGCTTCTTTAGAAGCCTGAATATAGATGCTTGGGAAAACAGAGCAATCTGGTAGTTCACCTACGGTTCCAAAATTCATTCGGACATTCTGCATTTTGTCTATAAACTGTGACATAATGAACACTTTTCATTTTGTTCTTTTTTGCTTACATAGTTAATGCTATAAGGTAATATGCATTTGGTATTTTGGCAAATAAAACACTGCATCTTTCTTCTTTCCCCATAGTGACATACTGAATTCTGAAGGTCTGTTGTACAGAGGATTATGAAGAAAGACTAGGTCTAGCAAAATAAATGATTAGATTCAATCAATCAAGATAATTCAGTTCTTGAAACATGCCATCACTGAGCTGAGAAACAGTGGAATTTCTATAATCCTTTGGTGTCTGAAAATAGGTCCCTAAACACTTCCTCCACTTTTCAAAACAGAGTTATTTGCTGCTGTTCATGTTCGGACATCTGTCATTTAGAAATTGCCTACCCTGGATAAAAAAGTCTCTGTTTCCTTTAATTCTTATTTTACTTGTCACATCATTTGAGATTATATGTTATCCATACACACAAATTTCTATATCTGTCTATATATGTACAATTCTTATGCACTGAAATAAATACAATAGTTAAATCTTCTTTTTCACTCAGGGCAAGTCAGTTCAACAACCACTCAGGGAGTTCAACTAAAATGCTTCTCACTTTGCTGAAAGTAGTTTTTGAAATGCTCTTCCATGAATGACCCAATGGTACTGACTCGCTTCAGAAGCCGCATTCAGAGGGGTAAGAGATTAGATAGGAAGCTCCTTGTTAGAGCTGCTCTTAGAAGTAAAAGGGAAGCTGCAAAATGGCATACTTGTATAGAGTCCTTGGGTCAATTCACCAAAGTAGGACCCAAGCTTGACATATCTTTTTCACATCTGGATAACATTTCATTTATGAGAGGTCACATACATACATACATAAAAAAAAATTCCCCACAGGCTACACATAGATAATTCTTGATCTAGCATCAACACGGAACAAAAGGTTAAAAAAAACCCACATGGATTTTGAACCAAGTTCATCAAATAAAGATTTCAAAAGACACATACATAATCTCGCGTGCCTAGTTGGAAGAACTGACTCTTTTAGATACCACACCAGAAGTGATATTAACAATGTTGAAGCCACATGCTCACTGCTACATATTACATCTGGATATGGTTTCTCACAGTTGGCTTTGCTTTTACATTGAATGTTTTCCCCCATCTTTGGGACTTTCCAAGATTTCTTAGGGGAATACTTCACAAAAACATATGGACAATGGATGGTTTTCCATTTGGAGCCACAGTGCTGCCATTTGATTTAATGATCCTTAATGGTTCACCCCAGTCAGTCTGTCTGTCAATGGTCCTTTTGCTCTCAGTGACATAAGCTTCCTTCCCCTGAGGAAGTTCTTAACATGGTGGGTGAAACACAAGGAAAACCTACCAAATGATGGTGTCACTCCAGAAGAAAATCATTTTTGGTTTTGTATTTATTCTTTTTGTTAATAGCTCTCTTCAATCTCACCCACTCATCCCCAAAACCCATACATGCACAAAGGTCACCAAAGGAACCCTGTTTTTTGTACCAAGAATACATCTATGAAGAAAAACGTTGCATGGTAAGTGAGTAGCCTGATTAATACTGGGTATTTTGTTTTGTGTGAGTTTATATCATCATTAATTATTTGCAATACTTTCCTTCATCTTCTCTGAGACCTGGCTACCTGACCCTATCTATGTCTGTGACTGTTCTTGGTTTTAATTAATTAATTTCAACTTAGCAAAAATTATAAGAGATACAGAAAATAATTAAATTCTGTGCTTGATTTGTGACAGCAGCCACAATTTTAACCTGATCTTCAGATATTCAAATTGCTCTGGGATTCATGCTGCTCCCAAGCCAACTCAATCAAACTACTAACGGATGTGCAAGCATTACATTATTTTATATCAGCTACTGAAAATTTACTGCTGTAAAATATATTTCAGGAAAGTATAATTAATTCATTATCTTATAGCCATGTAGTTCAACCATTTAAAATGGGGTGGAAAAAATAATCTGATTTATTTTAGCAGAAACTTGGATGTTGAAGAGCTCTTTCTTTATTGGCTTCCCAAAATACTTTGCCTAATATGTATGTAATAATAACTGATATGGAACAAAATAAGAATCAACATTTCCAACTCACCTGTCAATGATCTAGTGGTGGCACTTTCATAGAGAGGGACTCCTTCACCCACATTGTTAAAGGCTTTTAAAGAAATTACATAATGGGAACTTGGCTCTGCAGGCAAAAACAAACAAGGCATAACACACATTGTTAAAATCAATGCTCTGAATCAGACTGGATTAGCATTTTCATGAAAAATAAATAAAATATGTTAAGTGAACGCCTGTTCAAACTAAACCAACAGCTAGTAGAGCTGCTTAGAAAGCTGTCATGTTTTTGCTTTCATTCCATTCAGGCTTCTAAGTTAGGGCCAACCTTATAGTCCTTTCTCAGTCTTTAATCAAAATTCCCATTTAAGTCAATGAAAGTTTTGCCTGAGTAAGGACTGCAAGATCAGCTTTTTCTTCTATAAGAAGTAACTATTGATGCACAACTCTTCATGGAGGTTCATTCAGGAGTTCACACTCCCCCTGCATGTTGTATGGGGTCTTGCTTTGTGTCACTGTGCAGCATGGATTTAGCGGTACATCAGGAATTGGATCCACTGGCCCCTATATAGAGGGAAAGTCATCATATGGAAGGTTGCCATTCCATTTCAATAATAGGAAACATTCCTTTTCCCCAATCCCTGATGAGGTCCCCAGCTCACCACCCAGGTACTCAGGCTGTGTATTTGGGGAAGGATTTGAGGCCAAGATTTTAAGATCGCTAACTATATATCTGATTTGTTTTCTGAAATGCATGTCAGTGCATTTTAAATGTGTCCCTCCCCACCCACCATTTTGCTGGAGATTTTGTTTTGAACCAAAATTCGAACAACTCACATACCATTATAATTGCTATCTTGCTACTGAGGAGTATATCTCACTCACTAACTTCTTTGTGACAGAAAATACATTGGTAATAGCTATTTTACTACTGTTGATCTTACTAATACTGAGAATTTATCAAGCCTTGAGCTATCTGAATAATGCTGAAGCTCAGGCATTGTATATCACTCTGGTGTGCAGTTAGAGATTTATAATTTACTAACTGTTGTACTAATGAAGACCACTAATCATCCAGGGATATACATTCAAAGCTAGCCAGCTATTCTGGCTGTGCTGTAAATGTGTGGGATGTGGAGGACAGAAATACTGACGTACAAGAATTAACTTTTGGCAACATGAATATTCTTTGATACCTTTATGTGTCATAGATTGCAATAGGAATATTCTAAATATATCCCCCAAAGAAAAGAAAGTAAACAGAGTAGGTCAGTTTCGTAATGCTTTTTGCTACTGTTTTCAGAAGAAAATAAAACAATCCATTCTCCTGCATGTTCCCATATGATATCTTGAGGGCCACATTTTCTGCAGTAGGGAAGTTGGTTGTTATTGTATTGATGTAAATTTTAACCAAGAATGCTGCATGCTGACATACGGGCCAAACACTGGGAACCACTTTCTTGAGATTCTTTATTTCACAGAAACAAATGCTTTTAAGTGAGGAGACATGAATTAATGTTACGTTACAAAGGAACTGCCGTGGAATTACACACTTTATCCACATTAATATTAAATGAGTTAGGAATGATAAATGTTGTTATACTGAATACTGAATGAAATAATAATACTTAACAATGTATTGTATACTGTTGCTAGTACCCTCAAATTTTGTAATTAATATTGTGTTGAGCAGAAATTGTGACGTATTTGTTTAATATTCAGGTAGATGCCCTGTTCATTTACAAAAAGAGCTAAATTTTTAAAACTGGCTGATGAATGACTGGAGCATTATCCATTAATAATGCTCTACACTGAGTGTTCCATGGTTATTACATCAATTGGTATTCACTGTAATATCATTTGTCATGATGAAATTATTTAGTATTCATGGAGACATAATAATAGATATTCATGTGATTTCCTCAATGCACTAGCTTATTATCTTAGATTTCTAATCTTTGTGGGTACCTGACTGTTATCTTTAGGTTCCATATGAAGATATAGAAGTTATTATAATAAAAAAAAACATTTGCCTAGTATTCTGCAACTTTTACAGTACAATTCTACACGTTATTCTCTGAAAAGAAACATCCCATGTGATCTACATGTCTAATCAAAACACATCTTGAACTTCCACTATTGAATACTTGAAATTAATTGCTCACAAATAATCTATTGACCAAAAATTATTCCTAGAAATTATTTGGCAAACAACTTCAAACAAATTCCTTGCAGAAAATTGTGATCTGTTCACAGAAAATCAGAGGTGAAAGTAAGCCAGTCCAGACCGGTCCGGTGTATTGGCAAGAGCCAGTACGCCGTGCTGGACCGGACCGGCTTCCCGGGCAGTGATTTAAAGGGCCCGGTGCTCCTGCCACTGTGGGGAGCCCCGGGCCCTTTACATCACCTCCGGAGCTCCGGCAGCGGGGCCCGGGCGGCGCTTTAAAGGGCCCGGGGCTCCCCGCAGTGGCAGGAGCACCAGGCCCATTAATGCACTGCCGGAGCCCGGCTGCCAGAGCCGGGGTGATTTAAAGGCCCCAGCGCTCCCAGCCATAGCCCTAGGGCCTTTATATGGCCTCTCAGGACTCTGGCATACTGGTAAATCCTTTAAATTACTTTCACCCCTGCAGAAAATCCACAAACAGAGGTTATATTCATCAAAAACATTGTTCCTTACAACTGTCTATCGAGCTCTAAATTATTATCCACCATCTCTTATTTTTACACACACACACACACAAAAAACTTTCCTGCTTTCAGGTTTATAACTAATTTGGGTGACGGTCTCATTAGAAAACATGGATCATGTTTCAAGAGAACTTGGTTTGAAATTTGGGTGTGAGGAAAAGAATTATAGCTTTGAGTAACAAACAAGAAAAGTTCAGGGGTTTCAGTGAAGTCTGTTGCTAACTAGGGCAATAAGTAATAGACTAGGTCTCATTTAAAATATATATAAAAAAATAAAAAATAACATTTATTGCATTTTAAAATAAATCTTCATCCTCTCTTTTGAGTTTATGCCCAGATGCATTCAGAGAGATCAATCACATCCCTTCTTAAACTTTTTTTTTTTCAATAGAGATATGCCAATCTCCTAGAACTGGAAGGACCTTGAAAGGTCATCGAATCCAGTCCCCTGCCTTCTCTAGCAGGACCAAGTACTGTCCCCTGACAGATTTTTTTTCCCCCAGACCCCTAAGTGGCCCCTTCAAGGATTGAACTCACAACCCTGGGTTTAGCAGGCCAATTCTCAAACCATTGAGCTATCCCTCCCCCATTGTTTACTATGCTAAACAAGCCAAGGTCATTTAATCTCCTCTCATAAAATAAGAACTGCATTCTCCTGTTCATCCTAGTAACTCTTCTCTGCAACTATTCCAGTTTGAATTTACCTTTCTTGATCATAAGGTGACCAGAAATGTCTTCCAAATGAAGTCTTATCAGTGCCTTGTGTGACGTATTAATTTCTCTCTCCTGGAAATAACTTGCCTGATAAATCCTAGAATGACAAGGTGGGTGAGGTAATTTCTTTTATTGGACCAACTTTTGTTGGTGAAAGAGACAAGCTTTTAAGCTACTCAGAGCTCTTTAGTTCTGACCTGCAATGAAAATTAATACATTGTACAAGGTCTGACCTGAAGAAGGTAGCTCAAAAACTCTGTGTAGCTCAAAAGCTTGTCTCTCTCACCCATAGAAGTTGGTCCAATAAAAGATATTACCTCACTCACCTTGTCTCTCTAATACCCTGGGACCAACAGAGCTACAAAACATGGCAAACAGCCAAGGATCACATTTGATTTTCTTGTACAGCCACATTACAATGGTGGCTCATAGTCATCCTGTGATTGACCAACACACCAAGGTCTCTTTATTTCTCTGTCACTTTCAAGCAGTTTATAGCAGAAACTCTTATTAGACCCTAATGCTGCGGTATTTGAGCTCAATATCAGAGTTACATCCTAGTCAGAATCTAGAATACGCTGCAGTAAAGTCAAATACTGTTGCATGGCTAAATGTTGCCTTTTAAATTGCACCCACTATATTACTTATGGGACCACTCTGGAGTTGAGTTTTTTATTTCTGTATTTAGTTTGGTTATAAAATATAAATATTTAAAATGACACTCGGCACCCTTGACAATTAAAAAATACAATCAAATCAAGTCAAAAACACCAGTGCCAAACAGCAACCATCGTACAAGAAGCCAAAAACAATTTTCCCCCACCTCAGTTCCCACAAAACCCTAATCTCCCAATTCAAATCTACTCCCAATGCCCCCTCCCACCCAACATTTCAACTTTTCCCAAATGCTTATCCAATACATGTGCTTTGAAGAGTGCCCTTAAACTCAGTACCTTTGGGATATTTCATACTAAAGACGGAGTCTCTGCTTACCCTGAAAAATGTGTCCTTTTTACTGTTACGTGAGACACACATTTTACTGTTACCTTCTAACTATATGTCTCTCTTTTGTTGTGTCTTATCAGAAACAGGGTCATAAGCTCTTTGGAGACTAGAAGATGTTAATGTAATACAATGAATAAATAATAATATAGGTGAATTACAAAGCCAAGAGCCCTTCTCTCCTATACCAAGGGAGTTCTTACTCCAGTAACTGCACAATCTCAACTGTGGCAGTAAGGCATAAAGAGAATGGGGGTCTATCACATAGGCAAGTCACAAGTCATTATGAACTTTACAGATCAAACCCACAACCTTGAACTCTGCCTGAAGAGTAATGCAGATTCAGAATATTGGTGTAATGTGCTCTTGACAAGATAGCCAGCTTCTCAAGTAGGCTGCCACCTCCTGTTCTAGCTTCTTGTATCAAGTTGGTTTAAGATGTAGCCCTGTGTAGGACTTATTACAGTGTTCTACTTTTGGGAAGACAAAGGCCTGGAGGATTGTAGTGAGGTCTGCAGAAAGGGCGGGTAATCTCCAGACCAGCTGCAGCTAAAACAAAGCCATCTTGGTCGTGGCTGCCGTATGACTGTCTAACAAGAAATAGGATTCTAACAAGGCATTCAAACTGCAAACGTGATGAGTTGAGGGGGGCTGGCTCGGATGATACTTAGGAGCTGGTTGAGGGAAGTTTGAAGCTGTGCCACTGACATAACGTCCTTAGACCCCCCGGCCCCGCTTGTGAAGGATTGGTGTAGTGAGCTCTGCTTCACCACCACCACTTACAACGCCCCTCCCATCTTCCACCTCTTCTCTACGGAGAGTTGGGGTGGCAGTGCAAAACCCAGCTGCACAGGAGGGAGTTCCCCTCCAGCAGAGTAAAACTATACTGGACAGTCACAGCAGAATTACGGCTCCTTTGAATCATTCGAGTGGCACAAAGGGAACATAATCCGAGAACCTGGCCCATTCTGTTTTCCATATCTTCCAGTTCCCTATCTCAGCTTTCAACATCACTTCTGTCTTCTCTGGATTGAACCTTATCTGCACCCCTTGGGTCCCATGAAATGGAGAGAGAGCTGAGTGTTGTCAGCACACTGAAAACACTTCAACCCAGGCCTCAGCCCGACTAACAACCCAATATATATGTTGAACAGGAGGAGGGTGATAAGGTGAAATCCTACATGAGTGAGCCCTCGGGGCAGAAAAACAATCACCTAAAATTATTTCAGAGAGAAATGAAAAGGCCACCAAAAAGCAGTCCAATCTGCTCCCATTTGGGTCTGTGAATCAACCACATGCAACGACCAATAGTAGCAACATATGCTGGCAAATCTAACAACATCAGCATTACATATTGCCAGAAAGAGATCATTAAGCAATACACCAAGTGCCAAATGCAGGTTGGAAACCAGATTGACAAGAGCCACGGACGTCTGAGGCATTAAGAGACTTCAGAGCCCAGGTTTGGAACAAAGTTTTCCCAGAACATGCAGCAACTCAGTAATTGTAATTTGAGCAAAGAAGTCTGAGTCATTGCCTACTTCAAGATTTTGCTCTGTGAGACAAGTCAGTGTCTATCTGAAGAATGCTCTCTGTAAAATAAGGAGGAATTTCTTCATAATGGGAGGAATTCAGATCCGGCCCCGGAGAAAACTGTTAAGATACAGAAAGTTACCCTATGCAGAATACATCTGCTCTTTGAGATTGATATTGTGAAGGTCATGCAGAGCTGGTCAAGCATGCCAAAGGAATTCACTGCACTACCTGTAGGAATATAGTAGTAGATGTGATTCTCTTGAGAGCTCGAAAGCCCAGGGAAGGATTCTGCCTTCTTCTAATAGGATGGAGTAATAGTAATAGGATGAAATTTAATAGTGAAAAGTGCAAGGTCATGCATTTAGGGATTAATAACAAGAATTTTTGTTATAAGCTGGGGACGCAACAGTTGGAAGAAACAGAGGAGGAGAAGGACTTCGGAGTCCCGGTTGATCACAGGATGACTATGAGCTGCCAATGTGATATGGCTGTGAAAAAAGCTAATGCGGTCTTGGGATGTATCAGGCGATGTATTTTCAGTAGAGATAAGGAGGTGTTAGTACTGTTATACAAGGCACTGGTGAGACCTCATCTGGAATACTGTGTGCAGTTCTGGTCTCTCATGTTTAAGAAGGATGAACTCAAACTGGAATAGGTACAGAGAAGGGCTACTAGGATGATCTGAGGAATAGAAAACCTGTCTTATGAAAGGAGACTCAAAGAGCTTGGCTTGTTTAGCCTAACCAAAAGAAGGCTGAGGGGAGATATGATTGCTCTCTATAAATATATCAGAGGGATAATACCAGGGAGGGATAGGAATTATTTAAGCTCAGTACCAATGTGGACACAAGAACAAATGGATATAAACTGGCCATCAGGAAGTTTAGACTTGAAATTAGACAAAGGTTTCTAACCATCAGAGGAGTGAAGTTCTGGAACAGCCTTCCAAGGGAAGCAGTGAGGGCAAAAGACATATCTGGCTTCAAGATTAATCTTGATAAGTTTATGGAGGGGGTGGTATGATGGGATAGCCTAATTTTGGCAATTAATTGATCTTTGACTATTAGTGGTAAATATCTCCAATGGCCTGTGATGGGATGTTAGATGGGGTGGGATCTGAGTTACTACAGAGAATTCTTTCCTGAGTGTCATGGTGAGTCTTGCTTCCATGATCAGGGTTTAGCTGATCGCCATATTTGGGGTCAGGAAGGAATTTTCCTCCAGGGCAGATTGGCAGAGGCCCTGGGTTTTTTTTGCCTTCCTCTGCAGCATGGGGCACGGGTCACTTGCTGGATGATTCTCTGCACGTTGAAGTCTTTAAACTATGATTTGAGGACTTCAGTAGTTCAGACATAGGTTAGGGGTTTATTCCAGGAGTGGGTGGGTGAGATTCTGTGGCCTGCATTGTGCAGGAGGTCAGACTAGACAATCATAATGGTCCCTTCTGACCTTAAAGTCTATGAGTCTTGAAGTTCCCTCTGAGGCAGCATGGGTGTGCACCACCACCAACACAAATATGTTGAACTTGACAAATTGGAGAATTGGTCTCATATCAATGAAATGAAATTGAAGAAAGACAACTGAAAGTACTACGCTTGGATGGGAAATATCAAATGCACAAATGGAAAATGGGGAATAAGTGGCAAGACAGTGGGACAGCTGAAAAGGACCTGGGGATTATAGTGGATCACAAATTGAAAATGAGTCAACCATGTGATACAGTTGTGAAAAAGAGTAATATAATTCTTGCATGTATTATCAGGAGTATCGTAGGATACGGGAGGTAACTGTCCCACTCTATTCTGAACTGGTGAGGCCTCAGTTGGGGTACTCTGTCCAGGTCTGCGTATCACACTTTAGAAAAAATGCGGACAAATTGGAGAGAGACCAGAGTAAAGACACAGAAAATGATAAAACATTTATAAAACCTAAACTATGAGAAAAGGTTTAAAAAACTGGGTATTTTAGTCTTGAGAAAAGAGGGGGGGACCAAATAACAGTCTTCAAATATGTTAACGGCTGTAAAGCATACTGTGATCAATTCTTCTCCATGTCTATTGAAGGTAAGACAAGAAGTAATCAGCTTATTCTGCAGCAATGGAGATTTAGGTAAGATACTAGGCAAAAACTTTGTAACAATAAGGAGAGTTAAGCACTGGAATAGGCTTCCAAGGGAGGTTATGAAATCTCTGTCATTGGAGGTTTTTACGAACAGATTGGACACACACCTGTCAGGGACTGTCCAGGCATTCTCGATCTTGTCTCAGCTTAGGGCGCAGTACTAGATGACCTCTCAAAACTCCCTCCAGCCTTACATGTCTATGATTCTATGTGCCTAAGGCTACATCCACACTACCCGCCCGATTCGGCGGGTAGCGATCGATGTTCCGGGATCGATTTATCGCATCTCATCTAGATGCGATAAATCGATCCCAGAAGCGCTCCCCGTCGACACCGGAACTTCAGCTCTGCGCGAGGAGTAAGCGGAGTCGACGGGGGAGCCTGCCTGCTGCTGTGTGGACCGCGGTAAGTACTTTAAAAAATCGATCTAAGATATTCGACTTCAGCTATGTTATTCACGTAGCTGAAGCTGCGTATCTTAGATCAACACCCCCCCCCCCCATAGTGTGGACCAGGCCTTAATGTCACAATGAAGCCCCAATTCAGCATATTTTCACTGCCATTAGGTGCAGTGAGATTGCAAAGAAATAGCAAGATAAATTCTCCATCTTGGACAATCTTATCCTTTGTCCTGTGAACAAGACTGAAAAGTAGACACGAACCCAGTATAAGGAAATTATATCCTATTTAGAAACAATCTTTTAATCCTATTAGCAGCCTTTAATCATAGCTGTTCTCTTTATAAAATACTGTATTAGCATAGTATTAACAACGTGTCATGGTGATGTTCAAAGAAGTTAATTTCTTCTTACCTAAATTTCCCCTGTATTTACAGCTAGATAAAATAATTTTACCTGCTGCCTTTAACTTCTGCTATGCATTGTATAAAAGCCACCTTCCACCTCAGAAATGGCTGCATTTCAGTGATGGATAAGATCAATACTATAATATAAGTGGATAAAGTAGGCAGGTGATTTGGAATTTTTGCTTGGTTGTTATTAAGAATGAAATGGAAATACATGCCTTTTGAACACATTTTCAGTAAATTAAAAGAACTACCAATATATTGGCCACTCTGTAATATACTAGAAATTGCATTTGTTTGTCATCTTTCTGTTAAATTGTACGTTGCATTATAACAGAGAGGAAATTACTGTATTTAAAAAACATGTTAGTACAATGCAATTTAAACTAGCCTTATAGGGTGCACTTCAAACATTTCTTCTGCATGTCTATAAAATGTGGGTCTAACTCTCCTATTTGTGTAAATGAAAAACCAAGGATTTGTGCACACAACTGTAAGCAATGGGAGTATCTACCAATAGTGAAGGTTGAAGTTCGGCTGCAGATGTGAAAATTCAGCCAATAATATTTTCCTAGGCCAAAAGGTTCAAATTTGGTGCCCAAATTCAACCAGCTAAATACATATTTAGGCACCTAAGTAAATGGACTGATTTTTGAGATACTGAAGATATGAGAGTGTGAACCTTCTAAGAAAATCTGGTGGCTTTTGTTTAGGTTCCTAAATATAAACTTAGGCTCCTGAATTAGGCACCCAAGTTTGAATGTTTTGGCCTATCAAAATATGATGGGCTGAACTTTCAAACCTACTGTAGAAAATAAAGAATGGTCTTATGATTAAAACATTGGACTGGTATTCAGGACACCTGGGCTCATATCCTGGCTCTACCACAGACTTCCTGAGACTTCATCTTTCCATGCCTTAGTTCCCTGTAAAATTGTATTAATCATTCTGCTACCTTTTGTCTCCTATCTATTTAGCCTCTTTGCTGCTATGCTGTTTGTGTAGGGGCTATCTCTCGCTATATGTTTGTACAGGGCCCAGTTATGGTAGGCACTGGTCTCAGTTGGATCATCCAGAGACTATGGTAATACAAATAATAACAATATATTAATATATAAACACTTGCTTATATTTTAAAAATAGTGTTTAAGTTTAATTTATAACGGTGCCCAGGGACTGCAGTGTTACCATGCTGCTGCTGCCCAGGGATGCAGGGGGTGGAGAGAGGTCCTGGCTTACCTGTGTTGCATAAAGGCACAATCTTGCCCTCCATTTTTCATCCAATGCCAGTTATTAACCCTAACCTACTAAAAATGTAATAGTGAGTGTTATAGGAGCAAATTCTGAAGTCTTTACTCAGGCAGGCCTCCTACTGACTTTCTTGGAAATTCGACTGGAGTCAGTACCCCAGGATTTGGCCTCTTCTGTGACCTGTATAGTAACGTTTCACTTGGATGACTCTTTCAGCACTCTGCTTCCCTGACTTCCGAAGACAGTCAATGGATCATTACAAGAATTAGATGTATGCATATCCATAGGGCCAATGTGTCTTTTCAGGCAACAAACAGTCCAAAGGCACTGAGGTAGTAACACTACTGTCAACTGGCGAGTTTCATGATATTAAAATATTTCATTGTGATTGGCTGTTAATTGTGCCACAATATATTGGAGACAATTGTGTCTATATAGAGATACATGTACTGCCTCTAGAAATATTTTGTTTCTAAAAAATTAGGGAGTTTGATGCTCATTATAAATTCTCTCTTCTCTGTTAAACAATCATCGGCATTATTTTAATGCAGTTCAAGAGTAAATCCCATCTATACAGTAGCTTTTAAGATGTCATCTCATCATGCATTATACCTGCTCACTGATTTCTCTTGAGTCATGTCCTATGTGCATCATAACAAAGCGTACAGGCTTTCAAAGAATGACTGTAACTAGAACATGCTTAGAAATAGGTCTCCTCCCCTGTGGAGACATGAACCTTTACAACTCCCACAGTGCATTACAAGCTCAGTGCATACTGTATAAGTTATAAAGCTAAACTAAGTTTAAAAAAATAAATGGCATATGTGTTTGGAATTTATGTTACAAACACAGCTAAAATCAGTAAAAGTTAAATAGTGTAGGAGAAACTAAAGCAAAAGACATATGGACAAATGAATTAAAAATGAATAAAATAAAAATAAAAATAAAAAATAAATAAAAATCTCACAGATCTTGGGAGACAGACCAGTCCTCACTTACAGACAGTCCCCCAACCTGAAGCAAATACTCACCAGCAACCACACACCATACAACAAAAACACTATCCCAGGAACCTATCCTTTCAACAAAGCCCGATGCCAACTCTGTCCACATATCTATTCAAGTGACACCATCATAGGACCTAATCACATCAGCCACACCATCAGGGGATCGTTCACCTGCACATCTACCAATGTGATATATGCCATCATGTGCCAGCAATGCCCCTCTGCCATGTACACTGGCCAAACCGGACAGTCTCTACGCAAAAGAATAAATGGACACAAATCTGACATCAGGAATTATCACATTCAAAAGCCAGTAGGTGAACACTTCAACCTCCCTAATCATGCAATGACAGATTTAAAGGTAGCAATTTTGCAACAGAAAAACTTCAAAAACAGACTCCAACGCGAAGTTGCTGAACTGGAATTAATATGCAAACTAGATACCATTACCTTAGGTCTGAATATTGACTGTGAATGGCTCAGTCATTACATTAATTGAATTTATTTCCCCCCGTTAAATACCCTTAACACCTTTGTGTCAACTGTCTGTAATGGGCCATGTTGATTATCACTTCAAAAGTTTCTTTCCTACTGATAACAGTTCCTTTCAATTAATTAGCCTTTTACAGTTGATATGGTTACTTCCACCTTTTCATGTTTCTCTGACTGTATAAATATCTTCTCACTGTGTGTTCCATTCTATGCATCCGACGAAGCGGACTGTAGTCCACGAAAGCTTATGCTGAAATAAATTTGTTAGTCTCTAAGGTGCCACAAGTATTTCTTTTTGCTGACACAGACTAACACGGCTACTACACCGAAACCTGTCATCACCTACAAGGCATTCTGGCTTCCTAGTAAAATGCATTCACTGTGTGAGTAGTGTAAACTCGTTTTTGTGCAGGATTTCTGTGGGTACATGTACAGAAAGTAAAATTGAGACTTTTGGAGTAGGAAAAGGCTGTCTGACTTCACAGAAATGGAACTTGCATTCAGGGAAATGTGAATGTATGTATTTAGGATCTGTTTCACAGTGTTGCTCTGCTCTGCACTGGTCTGCTGAGTCAAGGTGAGGCTTACGCCTGTCTAAGGCAGGGCACACCACTGAAGCTGTGCCTTTGTAGAGATAACAAATCTTTGAGAAAACTCACTTGTCACTTGATTATTACCATTTGGTAATAACCCTGTCATTTTGCCAATATTTATGAGAAAATAAATGCAACTAAATTATTCCTTTGTGATATTTGTATCATTTATGCAGGAAACTGGGCCTAAGGAGTATATTCCAGGGCATTCTGTGCTGCAGCAAGGAATACTGCTACTAACATCTAGCTCTTATATAATTCTTTTCACCAATAGATAGCAAAGTGCTTTGCAAAGGAGGTAAATGTCATTCTTCCCATTGGAGGCAGTGAGAGATGAGTGACTTTCTCAAGGTCATCTAGCAGGCTAATAGTAAAGGCAGGAATAGAACGCAGGTCTTCTGAGTTTCTATCCAGTGTGCTAGCCACTAGGCTACATTGCAGAACTGCCCTGGCTTCTTGTTCTCCTGCTGAACTTTAGTTGTCTCTCTCTTCTTTCACTCTCACTAGGACTCAAATCTTGCCCTCCATGAGTGAGGATGCAGACACAGCAACTGCTGCAGTATTGCTGTGCATGGAGGAGAGGGGCAAACTCTGGGAGCTCATGTGAGCAATATGGGTTTGAGGGAGTGTCCACCTTTGGTCTAGAGCAGTGGTTCTCAACTGTGGTCCACTGCTTCTTCAGGGAAAGCCCCTGGTGCGTCGGGCCAGTGTATTGACCTGTCGCGTCTGCAGGTTCGTCCGGGGGCGGCTCCCACTGCCCGCGGTTCGCCACTCCAGGCCAATGGGGGCTGTGGGATGCAGCATGGGACGAGGGATGTGCTGTCCGCCGCATCCCGCAGCCCCCATTGACCTGGAGTGGCGAACTGCGGCCAGTGGGAGCCGTGACCGGCCGAACCTGCGGACGTGGCAGGTCAACAAACCGGCCTAGCGCACCAGGGGCATTCCCTGAAGAAGCGGTTGACCACAATTGAGAACCACTGGTCTAGAGTCTGCCCATCCATTCAGAAAAAGGAGTAATAATACTTGCTTTCTCCCACCTTTGTCTATCTTGTCCATTTAGACTGTAAGACCTTCAAAGTGGGGAATGTTCATTACTATGTGTGTGAACAGTGCCCAGAACAATGGGGCCCTGATTTCTATTGAGACACTATTTCTGTAAAGACACTGTTGTAATCATAAGAACAATAACCAGAGTGGTAGCAGCTTGAGAGGTGCTTTCTGTGAACTGATATTTGGGTAGGCAGGGAGCAAGGCAGAACTAATGGATCTACAACTGTGAGGATTCATTGTCTCTTGCCCATGCCCACTCCTGCCCTGAGACTGTGGCAGTAGAGAGGCTCTGCTGTTATGCTGTGATCTGGTGTGGGAAGATTCCTCTTCTGCCCTGTGGAGATATCCAGCATCAAGCCTCGTTACACAAGTTGGCTGAAATTCACTCTGGCTGAGGGCCAGGACAAAGCCTTTGCACCACTCAAGACCAGGACTAAAGCAGCATATAGATCTTGTGTTGACCCTCTGCCCCAGAGTGAGGCCTGGTCTACACCTAAAACAGGATGTGACCTAGCTACATCACCCAGGGGTGTGAAAAAGTCACACCCCAGAGAGATGTAGTCAAGCCAACCTAAGCCATAGTGCAGATGCTGCTAGGTCTCTGCACTGAAACCAGGATCTGTAGCCACAATACAGGGAGAAGGAAAGAAGGAAGGAAAATCAGTCTGTGTAATGTTTGGTGCAATGAACCATTTTGCAGTCATTTCTCAAAGGAAGGAAATAGAATGAACAGTCCCTGGAGTTTTGAAATGCTTTTTCTTGTTAGTGCTGTGCTTTAATTTGATCTTTGAGGGAGGCAGTGGAGCTGCATAAAACATAACATGTTTTTGTTTGATTTCTACTTCTCCATTTTGTTATAAAAAATATAAAGGGAAGAGAAAACCCCAAACCTATAATAAAAAAGCACTTTCGTTTCCTTTCATGTCTTTGTTGGAATCCACAACTGTCATCTGCGGAGATTAAACAAAATGAAGAGATCTCTCGCTCTCTCTTTCTAGCAAACTAAAATAATTATTTGCTTCATTTATGTATGAGGGTCAAATTTAATCTAATCTGTAGTTAAAAGGGAGGTGAATTCAATGAAGTCCTTGATGTTCCCTATGCTATGTTCATTAAAATATAACTTCAGATCTCAAGTGCTTCATCTGCATTTCCCCTTGCTTGTATTTGTCGATGTTCTCTTTGCTCTCATTCTGTGAGCAATGAAGCGATCTCCAATGTTTAATGTTTGTTAGACACAGAACTATAGCGCACTACCATAAAGGTGCATGGTAGCTGCAGGAGGCAGGACTCTGCAGAGATAGCTAGGCATCCCATGTGCCTCAGAAAGGGTCTCTGAACTGGCTCCAGTGGAGTGCCATCATAGGCCAGCACTGAGGCATGTGATGAGGAGAATGCTATGTGCTCCAGGTTTACTTTGAATCAGTGGCTTCCATACCCTCTGTGAGCAGGTTGGCTTGGATACAACTGCTATTGCTACCATGAGCCTTAGGCTGGTTGGGAAGTGGATTTTACCTCACCAATTTATCTGCATTTATCCTGCCTGGAACCTGACTATTCAAGCTCTACTGGTGAGAAGCAGATTTCAGCCAAAATTAATACAATGTAACATATAATGTAGTGTTGCAACACATTGAAGAGCCATTAAATCAAATTTAACAGGTCCCAAAATTTTCTTGTACTGTTCTGCTCACATATGATAGATGATTAATGTGAAGGAATTTGAAATAATTCTAATTCACTTTTCACCATTTATTTTTATACTCTTATTGCTATCTACACTTCATTCAGTGTAGGAAACAAAAACTATCTAGTAAGTTTCTCTTTGGTTTTTCTAGTCAATTTCACCTTCCTGCTCCTCACAGTTATTGCAAGGCTGCAACATTTGGTTTGCAAGCACTGTAGGGAAACTAATTTAACATTCAATTAAGGAGTGAAGCTCCGGTTATATATAACTACTAGTTGGTAGTCTTAACAGGGTATATTACCCCTGGGGAAATTCTGCGCCACTGGACATGCGCAGAATTCGTGTCCCCCAGAAGATTTCTTTTTCCTCTGCAGAAAATACATTCTGCCAGAATGGCACTAGAGTTAGGCATTTCAACCACCAGGGGCTGCTGTGGTGTCAGAACAGAGGACAGCCGCTCACCAACTGGAGCAGCTGATAGGGAGAGAGCAAAGGCTGCATTCCTCAAAGTGCCCTGTCTGCGGGGCCAGAAAAGGAGGCACATATGGTTGGGGGGGCAACAGACAGAGTGGGGCACATGGGGCTGCTGGGAGATCACAGACTGGGCTTCAGTGGAGGGGGACAGACTGGGCCAGAGGCTGAATGGGAGAGGGGTGCAGGGCCACATGGGGATGAGGGCATGCTTGCATGGGGACAGGAGCATAGGAACACATGGGGATGGGGGAGGGGGTACAGGGACACATGGGTTCAGGGCAGGAGGGGTGGCTGAGTGGTCGGGGAAGGGAGGGTGCAGGGACACATAGGGATGGGGCAGAGGTGCATGACTGAATGAGAGAGCATAGAGGTCATCCAGGCTCTTCATGGGGGAGGCTCCCCAACTATCTCTCCCCCCAAAAAAACCCAAACTGTTCTATACTTCTCCCACCCACACCCAAAAAGCCTTGAGCTTCACTCCCAGCTTCCTTCACAGCAATTACTTCCCTTTCCCTTGGCTCCTCCATTACCCGACTCCCCCAAGCCTTTGCACTGCTTCTGAGGAGTGCGAGAAATGTGTTTCTGTATTGTAGTTTAAACTAATTATTACTAATATGCCTAGTAAGGAATAGTAAGGAATCTATTTTTCAAAAATCCCGAACATTTCCTGAATCTTTTTCATTGTCTGTATTGTTACAGACATATTATTGACAGGTATTTTGAAATAAATTACCAAAATAATTGAAACTGGAGTGATTATATTGTGTTATTTTGACAAATAAAATATGCAGAATTTTGTAGAATTTTAAAATATTGTGTGCAGAATTTTTTTTTTTTAGCAGAATTCCTTCAGGAATGGTATATGAAAAGCACAGAACTACAGTGTGTAAGTGCAGTTTAAATGTTTCTCTGTGTGAGTTTTATTAGTAGTATTGATGCTTATTACTTATAGTTGAACCCTTATTTTCCAAACTATTGGTTAACAAAAGGTTGGTTACATCCCCTAGGCTTACACTCTGGAGCTCATTATTTTCATAGATGGGCAGCTTCAGTCCCACAGAGCCATTAAGCTCTATAGGGCTTAAGAGAACCAAAAACTTCCATAGAGCTGCTCTACTCCACAGCAATGGAGTCCCTCTTCCATCTATCCTCCTAAAAGCAACACAGGAGCTTAGTTTTGACACTGCAAAGTTTAGGAGCTCCACATAACTGAAACTCTCAGTTTTATGAAGTGTTCACATATCCCTGAGAAAATTTTAAAATCAGGATTTACCTGTAGACAGTGCCAACAATGTACAAGGTATTTATAGGGAAGAATGGAGTCAAAATAGAAGTCCTTATTTGAGCAGTTTAAATAAGAAAAAAAACAAATATTTTAAAAAGTCCTTATCTAGATTATTTACAATGGCTGTGTTTTAGGAGATTCAGTTTGAGGGGTGGTGAAAAAGCATCAAAGGTTTACATTAAAAAGAGAATAATATTTCAAGATGTGTATTCCTGTTTCCCAAAGAAACCGTTTAATGTGCTTGTAGATGAACACATCACATTCTCCATCACATTCAAGGAGAACAATTTGATTTCCTTCTTAGGTCAGATTAAGATGCTTAGACATAAAGGTCCATATTTTTAAAAGGTATTTAGGCATTACAGCACTCAGAGTTGCAGCACCTAGGTCTCATTTTCAAAAGTGATTTAGGTACTTATGAGCCTTTGAGATTTTGCTCCTAAATTATGTTTTCTTCTTCTGTTCATAAACAGGTAAAAAGGGAAAGATGTATTTTAAACAATGAAATTCACATTCCTTTAATTTACTGAAATTCAATACTGTGTTCATCTGATATTTGATTAGTAAGGGTTTTTATCAACAGTTAAATAGTAACAGGTAGTAACACATAGATCTCAGGGTATTTTACAAAGAAAAGGAAACATCATTATCAGGGAAACTGAGGCAGAGAGAGTTGAAGTATCTTGCCCAAAAGTCACACAGCAGGTCAGTTGCAGAACTGAGAGTAGAACCCATATCACCTGGCCCCCAATCTAGTACCCTATCCTTTGGCACACACTGCCTGTCCTTTCATATGCTTACCAAAGTATTGTTTAATGTTGTTTATTTGCTCTCTCACGTATGTTATTAACAAAGAAATGAAGCTTTAAAGATCATAAAATGTTTCATTCACATTATCATAGCGAATCGGTTGTTCCAGTGTCAGACTTATTCATTTTTCACTTACTCAAAGTTTTTGTCGATAGTCGCACATGTAGTAAACTCTGGTATGCTTAGTTCTTTACCGTTCTTTTTCACTTTTGATTTCATGAGTAAGTTTTAAAACAAAGCTCCGGTCTGAGCCCAGTCATCTCATTACAAGGTTTAACGCCTTTTGAGTTGGATCAGTACAGAAATCATTATAACTTATGCGTAAAGGATTAGAATGGGCATGTGTGAACGTTCCAGTATTGAGCATTTGTCAAAACATCCATTAATCAGGCAATAACCTTGCTATTTATAATCATAAGGGGGGAAAAAGAGAGCACATTGCAAATGGGCCTTCTTGTTAGAATTATTCATTTGGGAATCAGTCAACCACTGATTCCTTTGACACAGAAGAGGTTGAATGAGAGCAGTGGATGATTGCACCTGAAATTTATGAGACTGACACAAATATCTTTCAAACACCGCAAAAGAAAATATAACAAATTCTTCACTGACAAAGCTGAAGTCATTCCGGATTTTTATATTCTGACATGCCCAAGAAGAGTATCTCCAAGGCAGAATGACCATTTCTCATGAGATTAATCACTCTGTTTAATTTATTCTGACTTTCAAGTGTTAGTACCATCCAATCATATTCAAGATGATCACTACAAGAAAGGGAGCTCCTAACCGTTATTAAGACAAAGTGAGTGCTGTCCTTTATGATTTTGAAGTGATTTATTCAAAATTTAAGCTGTACTACTTGGGCTACCTCTGAAGCAGCAGCAGTTGAAGGCTGATTAGGTAATTAAGAAGGCTTCTGGGATACTAAAAGTCCATGAAAACCTGAGATGAGGTGCAGGTAGACAGGTTAAGATGAGAGAAAAAGAATTTAAGGTATGATGTTTTGTTTGGGAGATCACATGTTATGAAGTAACCTATTTTGGTGTGATATTGCCAGTCATTGAGAGAAATACAGTAATATACTTTTTGGACCTGCTAAAATAACCTATTCCAGGAGATTGTGGGTCTTTGGATCCATCTAATGGATAGCCCATTAAGAGGTTGATGAGGCTGCTACTGCTTCCAGCTGGGGGATTTAGCGCCAGATTTGTAAAAGTATTCAGGCATCTAGTGCTGCTGATAGAAACTAGTGGGATTTTGAAAAGCATGTAGGCACTTAACTCCCATTGAAATTGGCACCTAACTACATCTTGAACAGAAGGAGGAGGAGAACACTTACGGAGGAGATGCAGGATCCCTCCGTTTTAAAAGCAACAAAGAGTCCTGTGCCACCTTATAGACCAGGGGTCTCAAACTCGCCGCCCGTGGGCCTCATGCGGCCCGCAGGGTTCTTCCCTGCGGCCCGCCAAGCTCCCGCAGGCCTCCCTCCCCCTCTGCAGCATGCTGCATCCCCAACCTACCTCCAGGCCAGGGGTGGGCAAACTATGGCCCCGGGCTGGATCCAGCCCCTCAGGGCTTTGGATCCAGCCCCTCAGGGCTTTGGATCCGGCCTGTGGTTTTGCCCACCCCATGGGGCTGAGGGCCCCGCGCTGCTCCGGGAAGCTGCGGACACGCGGGAATGGGGAACCGTGGCCAATGGGAGCTTCTGGGGAGGTAACCACAGGCAACAGGAGCTCACAGAGCTCTCTGCTCCCTCTCCCCCCGAGGCCAGCTTCCTAGAGTGGAGGGGCTGGGGCAGGGACAGGGAGGGAGCCAGCCAGCCAGCCTGCCTGCCTACCCTGGCCCCTCTGCCACCCCAGAGCTGCTCCAGGTAAGCAGCACCGGGCTGGAACCTGAACCCCTCCTGCACCCTGCACCCCAACTCCCTGCCCTAAGCCTCCTGCCTGCACCCCAACCCCTTGCCCTGAGCCCCCTGCCACACCCTGCACCCCTCCTGCACCCCTTGCCCTGAGCCCCCTGCCACACCCCAACCTCCTGACACACATCGCACTCCCTCCGGTACCCCAATCCCCTGCCCTGAGCCCCCAGCCACACCCCACACCCCTCCTGCACCCCGACCCCCTTCCCCGAGCCCCCTGCCACACCCCAACCCCTTGCCCTGAGCCCTCTGCCACACCCCAACTCCCTGCCACACACCGCACTCCCTCCTGCACCCCGATCCCCTTCCCCGAGCCCCCTGCTGCACCCTGCCGGCAGGGGCGGGGGTGGAGTGGGGGGCGGGGCTGGGGGCAGCGGGGGATGTGGCCTTCGGGCCAAAGTGCGAGTCCTCATGTGGCCCTCCTGGTGATTCGAGTTTGAGACCCCTGTTATAGACTAACAGACTTATTGGAGCATTTATTGGCTAGCTTGGGGAAGAAGGAAGCTGATTGGTTCTTCACCCTCCCTTTTTAAACTCTAGCCTGGGTCATGTGGAGCCTCTTTTTGCTCTGTTCCAGCAGCCCCCTCCTCTCTGTCCTGAACTACTAGTTCAAAGCTATGTTTTGCAGATATTGTGGATCTGACCAATCACCGGTTTTGGTGTCAGGAAGGAATTTTTGATTCTCAGAAGGACCAGATTGGCAGAGGCATGGAGAATTTTTATGCCCTTCTCACAGCATCCTGGAGACACAGTTAAGTAAAATAGGAACAGTATTTAATTAATGATAGTACTTGGTAAGGATGTTAGTTCATTGCAACTTGTGGCCAGAAGTAAAAAACCTGGGATTTTACTGATGGACCTTGTGCTCATGGGATAGAGATGGTCTTGTGGCCTTCGAGGGCCGAGATCCCTCCCTTTTAGTACCCTCTGTCCTGTCATGGAGTGAGTGGGTGGCAGAACTTAGATGAGCGAGCTGAGTCCTAGGGGTTGGCTGAGGCGAGTCTACCCCGAGTTATGGGTTACATACTAGGAGCCCTGTAATCCCAGCATTTAAAATGCCTGGTAGCTGACTGGGTGGGTGAGCCCCCTCCCCTGTGTTTAAATTGAATAAAATTTTGTCCCGCCACTTAAAATCCATCCCTGCCGTGTCTACATCAATTTCTTTTGCTTACATTTCTAATACTAAAGTTCAGCTCAGGTACTTGCTGATTGCCTCTCCCCTACGTGCCCATCACTAGATTTTGGGTTACAAGATATTCGATCTTAAGCCTTTAGCTAGTGCACTACTGAATGTATTGCCCATTCTGCGTCTTGGACCAGCCTAACTTGAGGAAACTTCACACTTGAGAGGAAAAATGCTCAGGAACAAATTCTGACAGGCTGGTTCCTTTTTTAAAAAAATGGCAGGTGACTGGAGCTGCCTAAAGATTTAACATGTCAGAATTAGTGAGCAGAGTGTAGGTGGGTGACAAATCTAGTTTATCACCTGGCTCAACCCTGTATTACAAATATTATTTTATCACATATTTGTACACCCTGTACATATCTATATAATGATTGCCACTGTCTGTCGCTCTGAAGCTTAACTTCATGTTTGGACCTAGAGCAGAGAGAGGTTCCTGGGGCAAGAGGTAAGGAAGTGGGGAGCTGGGGAAGTGGTACTGCTGGGTCCAAACAACTGGGAGGGAAGGTTGCTATGTTGTGGCTAGGTGATATGAGCCAAAATTGTAACATGTAATTGGACCAGTCCTATTCAACATATTCATAAATGATCTGGAAAAAGGGGTAAACAGTGAAGTGGCAAAATTTGCAGATGATACAAAACTACTCAAGATAGTTAAGTCCCAGGCAGACTGCGAAGAGCTACAAAAGAATCTCTCAAAACCGGGTAACTGGGGAACAAAATGGCAGATGAAATTCAATGTTGACAAATGCAAAGTAATGCATATTGGAAAACATAATCCCAAAGGTCGCTGTGTACCGTGCATGTGTGTTAAACACTCTTCTCTACGCCAGCGAAACTTGGACCCTCTACGCGTCGCAAGAAAAGAGACTGAACACCTTCCACATGCGCTGCCTCCGTCGCATACTCGGGATCACTTGGAGTGATCGAATAACGAACAACGAGGTGCTGGAACGTGCCAAGATCTCCAGCATGTTCACTCTCCTCCATCAACGCCGCCTCAGATGGCTTGGCCATCTAAGTCGCATGGAAGATGGACGGATCCCCAAAGACCTGTTGTATGCCGAACTTGCCTTCGGAAACAGAGCTACAGGATGGCCCCACCTTCGCTTCAAGGATGTTTGTAAGAGGGACCTGAAGACTGTTCAAATCGACATGAACAGCTGGGAAGAGCTCGCCCAGGACAGATGCAGATGGAGACACGCTCTGACCACTGGACTGAAAACTGGCAAAGACAAGCTGCGGCAGCTTGCCGAGGAAAAGCGGGTTCAACGAAAAAGGAAGCAGTGGCTCCAACCCACAGCTGACACCGCCTTCAAATGCAGCAAATGCAATCGAGACTGCCACTCTCGCGTGGGGCTCCACAGCCACAACAGACGCTGCATAACCATCAACTAAACATTCCCCATGGGCGCATATCCATCGTCTCTCGAGACTAACGGACGCCAACAACAACAACAACAAATCCCAACTATACATATAAAATGATGGGGTCTAAATTGGCTGTTACCACTCAAGAGTCATTGTGGATAGTTCTCTGAAAACATCCACTTAATGTGCAGCAGCAGTCAAAAAAGCAAACAGAATGCTGAGAATCATTAGAAAGGTATAGATAATATGAGAGAAAACATCATGTTGCTTCTAGATAAATCCCTGGTATGCCCACATCTTGAATACTGCGTGCCTCAGTTTATCATCTGTAAAATAGGAATAACACTTCCTTTTCCCGTCCTTTGGCTTATGTTTCAACTGTAAGTGCCTCATGAAATAATTCACATGTACTAGGTGAATATGCAGTGCCTAGCTTAATAATAGCAAATTATAACATGCCCACAGGTTTATAGGTAAAAAACAACAGTAAGTTATCCTCATGTTTACATTTTCATGTGCACCCCATTGTCCATGTCTATCTTTTGACTGTAAGATCTTTGAGGCAAGAACTCTTTCTTGTTTTGTATTGTACAGTGCCAAACACATAGATACGTTCTTGGAAAGAGGTTTATGTATGCACACATATCCTTGTATTTATGCACACATGTATGGTGTCTACAGAAGTGGTAGCAAAATTGTGAAGTCATGTGATAAACTACATTTATGTAGCATCTTTGACAGCCTCAGCTTTATAAGAATATTAATACATTCCACACACCATTTCTTCTACTCTTTGGTAGCCCTGCTTTATCTTATGCTTTGTTATTCTATCCTAATCTATTCCACTCTACTCAGGTTCTTATGTTACCCTCATTACCATAGTATCCAAGCACCTTCTGACAGTACATTAATTTGTTGGTTACTTTTTCTGCTACAACCCCACTCATCTACCAATTTATACTCATGGCCATATGCATCAACTCTCAAATATTTCACTTATGCCACTATGTTGCCTCTGTAGTGGATCCTATTGGCCTGATTTTCAGACTAGCTGAGCACCTACAATTCCCATGTATTTTAACTGGAATTGCTGATGCTCAACCCCTCTGAAATCAGGCCACATGTGTCTTCCTGCTCCAGTCAGAATCCTTCTCTCACTCCCATTTCCAAGCTCTCTGCCATTCTCCCCTGAAATGTCCCTGCTGTCCCAGTTCACAAAGGCAATGCCTTCATTTCTTCATTTAAGAAGCTCATAAATACCACTTCCCTGAGGCCCTCAAAAGTGAGCTTATAATGTTATTTCTATTAATTAAATTATCTCCAACCATGGATTTAGGTTGCTAGCTTTAGGTATCCAAGGTTCAAAGCATTTACCATAGAAGTGAGTCAGCATGGATTTGTGCAAGGTAAATCATGTCAGGCAAATCTGATTGCTCATTAATGAACAAACCTATTGCTCTGGAATCCAAATTATACTTAATTAAATATTTAGCATATTTCAAAACAGCACCCAGACCATAAACAAACCAAACACACACTACAGTGCATTTCAGTCATAGGGAGCCCTGAAACAAAGGCCTAGATTCTCAGTTGCACCTGTCGTCCACTGGGTACAGCTGAAATGGGAGGCCTGAAAGGAGATGGTTGAAGCTCCCCTATTCTGGGGCTGGATTTACAGTGGTCCCATCATAGATTAGAGAAGTTTTGGGGCTGCTCTAATCCACAGTGGCTGGCAATGGCCTATACTAGCTGGGGGCTCCTACACACCTAACAGGAGACATCCTTTGTTGGGAAGATCCCTGGCCTTCCAGCTCATTTGCATAACCAGAATGGTACAAAAGGACCAAAATAAATAATAGGATCTGACCTAAATAATTAAACAGAGATGAAATATATTAATAAATTACCCATTTAAAAGTCTAATTTAAGTGCTGAAATTCATAATTTGGGACCTTGGGCCAAATTATGAAAAACAGCCCTTACCTTAAGCTCATATATGTACATACAAATATACACTTGGTCATGAAGATTCTCTGTCTGATTCGAATGTGTAAATATGGGTTCTGAACAGACAGCCATTTTGATGCTTTACTAGGTTCTGGACTTACAGAAAATGATTACTAGGTCACCATCTCCATATGCAGAATCCTCCAGTGCAGGATCATTCTCTGTTGCACACAAGACAGTATAGGATAGTTTGAAATATGCCTAGAGATAGGGCTTTCCAACACTTCCACTGGGAGACATCTCTAATAGTTCTCATATTCAGGAAGCATTTTCCTGGTTTTACCTATTTTTCCCTTTCTGAATTGTATTCTATTACCCCCAGCTATGGGGTAACTTCCTTTCTTTATGCAAAATCGTTCCTTTTCCTCTACGAGTTTTCAACATTTAAGATACCTGTAGACTGTTACTGGTAGCATGTTGCCCACTTATTTACAGCTTCGCTAAAATACATAATTATCTCCTTCACTCTTGTCTCATAAATCCTTCAACACATCGGGGCTACATGATCATTTTTGTTGTCTTTCTCCAATTTGTCAGTATCTCTGCGGTAACAAGGTGCCCAGAACTGAATGTGGTATTCCAGGTCCGGAGCTGAATAGGACCCTGTCCTGTGATGAGGTAAGTACCCTGGACTTCTCGGCATCAGGCAAAAACATGACCACAGAAAGTGACTATCCAGGTCTCTTTCCCTCTCCTGTGATGCACATCTATGTAGATGGAGCTGAAAATAAACCTGTAATTGCAACTACCATATTACACTGCAAAATTATGTCTAATGTTCTGCTCGCTGTCACCCTTTTTCAGTATTACTAATTCAATAGGAGTCAGACCCTTGAGAATGTCTGGAGGACAGCATGAGGGTTTGTGGAACTGGGCAGGAGATGAAGGAGGGGAGCAGGAGTCAGAGCTGGGCAGTGAGTGGGTGAGAGGTGATGCACCAGCAGAGTGGGAATGCAACAGGTGTGGTGTTTGCGGAATGAGGAGTTGGAGACATCATTTGGGGCCCAGGAGAAGTGGTGCTGGGAGAGGGAGGGATGAAAGACAGTGGAGTGTAGGGGAGATGGTCTGTGAACGCCAAGGTTGTTGAATGCATGAGTAGGAATTTGTTCTTTGGAGCAGAGGGAAGTCTGAAGTTTCACCATTTATTTTAGGTATCAGATTTTTATCATCATATTATGTATTGACAATAACAGAATATATACACACTTAATATGTATGGTTTGTGGGACATTTTACAACAGTTGAGATGAGTCCATCTAATGTCTATCTTTTTTTCTTTCTGTCAGTGAGTGTATTTTGATCCATATCGTCTTGAAAACAATACTTTCATTAGGAAAAGAATCCTGTCTAATGATTTTGTACTAATTTCCTTGTAATGGTCTCTAATAGAGTTAGGTGAATAACGTAAGAAATTTTGGCAGACGTTTGTTTTAATTTTTAAAAGCATTCTCTGGGCTCTTGGTTGCATCCCTTCAGGGTTCATTTTTTGTGAACATTTGAGCAACTGAATTTAATTAGCACAGTTCACCAAAAATGATTTTCAAAGTTGTACACAGGAGTAATCACAGAAATTAAGTATAAAAAGTACATGCCAAAATTCACACAATTAAGTCCCTCAACCAATTAGGGAACAAATGCATATGATATATCTGGAAAAATCACAACTAAATAACACTGTTTACATTTTGAATATTTGTGATCAAACCAGAGTATAAACATCCAAAAAGGCATTTGTCCAATACATTTGAATACTGATAAAATCTTGAACTGCTAGAGAATATTCAGAAAGTGAAAAAAAAAAAAAAAAAGGAAGCTACATTCAGTGAATAAGTTATTTGTAACTAAATATTTGCTCAGCTCTAAATAGTTTCCTCACATTTTGGTAGAAGTTTTAGAGTCATTTCTGGAACTACAACACATTAGAATAATTGAAGCCGCATGAAGCCATGATATGAGGCATTTCTTCAGTTGCTAGTTAGAATATCTCTAGTGAAAGGTGTTCATTAAAAACTTTCAAGAATTTGGTTGTATAACCATCTTCTCCTGGGGCCTTGCCAGAGTCCAGAGAACATATTGACCTATGTAACTCTGTTAATATAATTTCTGTTTCTAATACCTTCAGGTCAGTGGAGGTGAGACACTTCAATTCAATCTCATTAAAGTTATGAAACAATTTAAAGTAGGATGATTAAATTTGGAAGAATATAAATCCATTTTGGAATCTAGAAAAATGTGTTTAATTTCACCTGAATCATTAATTGTTAGACCTATACAGTCATTAATAATCACTTTTATCCTTATGTTCCACTAACCTTCTTTGATGGCCCATTCAGACCTCTTTCCATTTTGCATAATAACTTTAATCTCCATCAAAACACTTTCAAGTCAGCCATTATCTACATAACACATTGAGTCTTTAGACTTTGGTGTCAAAGCTTACATGTAGCTCCCTGCAAGTACTTTCACAGGCACAATTTCGAGCAATTCCGAATATTATACATTTGAGGGACATGGAATATATTAAATGGATTCAGTGCTGTTCATATGAGTTAATGGGTTGTCCAACCCCCCCCCCCCCAGCTTTTTTATCATAATGGTGCTGAAAATGGGAAAACTACAGTAACGTCTAGCACTGCGTATTTTGTGGTTAATTACTTAAGAATTAACCACAGATGAGAATTGTGACAATATTGTCATCATCAGTCATGGACTACCAACATTTAAGGATTTAAAACATTCCGGAGAGATTTTTGACATATGTTTCTATATGTTCGTTTTTTGCATTGTGGCTGGGTTTTTTTCTAATTTTGCAAATGACTTTGCCAAGCCAATTTACTTAAAAATACAAATGTCCTAATAGCCACAGAGAAGCCACTTGGTGAAGTCACAGTAAGCAACTTCTTCACAGTGCCTTTTATTGTGACACACCCCCCACCCACCCCCCAAAAAAGTCCTCCTGTGTATGAAGAAAGATTTTATCTGTTTGAGATTTCTCTTGAGAACAGGGTGACCACAAAGTTGAATCATATCTGGTTTCTTATGTTACTGGATGCTATTACCAAAAAGGTGTATCTAGTGATCAGAGAAGATGACTGGAAGACAAGAAGTTCTACGTTCCATTCCCAGCTGTTACAACAACTATCTGTATAAATTCTAGCAAGTCACTTAACTTTTGTGCCCAGCCCTAACATACAGGTACATTATGAGACTTAATATTTGTAAAGCATTTGTGCATGCCTAGAGCATCACATACAAATGTTAAATAGCAAAAATAATAAAGAAAAATAATAACCTTGAAAGAAAAAATGCTATAGAAGTAAAACAAAGAAAACTGATTATTTCTCATGACTTCATTCAAACTTTGAACCATTTTCCCAATGCTTGAATACCAGCATTTCATCATCAAAGTATCCAGTTTCCTGCATACCATGCCCAGCATCAAGACGAACCATCAGAGACAGTGTGCAATGAATAATGGGTAACAGAATATTGCCTTAGACCTTTTTGACAGATACAAAATATGAGTTTTGTGAGTGACATTAAATTCAAACACTTGGGCCAGCTCAGGGAATAACATTTCCAGCTCCTGCTCTCTTCAAAATAGGGGGCCACATGGTGAAGTGCTTATTTAGTGTTTAGATTTGTTCTGAAGTGTAGGAGCCAAGCTGATATGCCACCAAAGTTGCAGTCCAGAAATTTAAAATGCTCAATGAGCTTTTCATTGGATCATCAGTTAAAGGTCTACTACATGACATGACTACTTGATTAAGAAAACTTGATCCTCCCTGATCTAGCTATTATAGTTTTCAGCATATGATCAAGGACAGACAATAATTTCAACCAATTGGTGATGAACAAATAAATGCATGATCTCAGTTTAGTAGATGAATTATTTGTTCTAGTAAACTCCATGGTGACAAACAATTTTTATTTCCTCTTTTCCCAACACTATCATTGATGTATCTCATTGTTTTCTAAAGGCCAAGCAAAAGATGATTTAGCAATAATTTCAAGCACATTAAGAGAGTGTATGTGCTCATTAGAATCAAACATTGTAATGATATAAGATCTATTATTGATTATTGTTTCCAAAGTTATAAATTTAATGTAACTAAGGTTCCATCTAGACTGTAAGTACAACTTTATTCTGGTAACGTGGTTACAACACCTTCATTGACATCCATGCTGCAGAATTATAGTGTTATCATCTGGTTACAGGAAGATAACCAAGTGCCAGTTTTGGTCAACCGCAAGAGTGAAAACCTCGGTAACCAATGCTATTAGTAGCTGAATATTAACCATTGTGTGTGTTGGCACAAACTATACTATGGCAAACTTGGCCATTAAGTGACTACAATTTTGGTTTGTACACAAGGTCTTAGTCATAGCCTAGGAAAAGTCTCAAAAATTAGTAAACTCCAGAAGAAACTTCTTTCTTTTAAAATCACTAAAGAACAAAGAGCTACCTACCCAAGTTTTCAATGGAATAGTAGCGCTGTTTGCTGTCTACTCGCACTGTCTCAGCATATGGGCTGCCCACTCCATAGCCAATGATGTATCCGCGTACAACAATATTTGGATTCAATGGTGGAGTCCAACTCATGACAATACTGGTTGTCAATGGCCTGACATGAAGAGAGCTTGGCTGATCAGGGACCTGAGATTCTGGGATACAAAGAAAGGATCCATTAATATCCTGCTCATTGAGTTTTACCATTCACAAAGGCAGAGTTTAGATTAAGAAATATGTTATAAGAAAGTAACCAGGAATCTCACAGCTACATGCATAATCTACATGCAATTTCCCTTCTGAACATTCAGCCTTGTTTTGAACTACATTCTTCAGCAACAAACACATTAAGTAGCTTCTTCAACATATAAGATCTCCTTTCCTCTTAAAAAAAATAGAATATCCCTCTGATCGTCCCATTTTTAGTATATGAATACAAGGCAGATCTGAAATTATGCAAGAAAGTGGAAAATGGAAATGTTTGGAATTGATAAAAAATTTCCCATAACAAATTTTGAAGTCTTCCTGGTTTATTTGCAAGTCAAATAAGATGCTGAAATCAACTAGATGACTTATCATGGGCCAGTAATTTAACTAGAGTATTTAATGAACTGGTTGACTTTGTAAGTGATATAATAGCATTTATAACAGCAATGACCTATCTCATGCCTGTGAAAACTGTAATGTTAATTACGAGCAAGCAAGCTTGAACTTTCTTGGACATGCCTCTCTTGGCTTGGAGGTTGCTCTGAATAATACAACAGCACTTGGATAATAAAATGAAATAATACAATGATATCCTTTATACAGGTTCTCTCAAGGCATATTCATTTCTTATGTAGTACTTAATGCCTTGACGCGTAACTAGCATACTTAGTCTTCAGTGAACCCATTTTTACTTTAAAGAATAGATGAACAAATGCCTTTTGTTGGAGTGTATGGTAGCTACTATATCACAAGTCTCTTTAGAAGAGCAGCACAGTATCTTGTCTTTTTGAGAGCAGAAAGAGACAAGCTACTATTTTTCCCCAGTGAAGAGGCCTGTAATATAATAGGCAAATACATGGGGGTGGGGAGTGGGTAGTGGTACAAAATGCAGCTGTAAAACTCCAACAAAAGATATTTTGAGATTGTGAAGCATTCCCACTATAAACCTTGGAAAAGACCATAAAAAGATGGAATTAATACTTTTCAGTCCTATTGTCATATATGGTACAATGGTGTCTTTGGTATTTTATGTGCTTTGAAATGAATTCTGGATTTAAAATCTTTTGAAGAACTACTGAATCTGATTAATACATTACCAGTCTGATATACAAGTTTTAAAAGTTCTTTGCACTCAGTTTTCTTAAAGTTGCTATACATGGTCATAAACGTTAAGAATAAAGGAAATGCATTGAAGAATAGCTAATGACAAAACAAAAACCGGATTACACCAGCAGTGCCACAGCAAATCAAATATAATTGTCATTCTTCTCTTTCTGACCTCCAAACTTTGCTTCAAAGCAGAATCTAAAGTTACTTGAATGACTGTCTTTGAATACTGAGGATTTTTAAAATTGCAAAAGTGGTTCTTACATGAAAGACATATAGTAGCAGTTTAGCACCTTGTAATAGGAAGTCGTAGAATGAGGCGATAACTGGATTCCTTGCACGCGATAGAAGCAGTAAATCTCAAGCAGTTCATGAAATCTGAACATTCAAAGAGCTATTGGCATCAAGCAATAATCTTTACATCTCACTTACATAATACATAGAGATTTTAACACCAGCATAGACGTCCCTAGGTAACTGTTGGGTTCAAACAATTTTATTCTGATACACTGAACTGTTCGTACGAAGGAATTCAAATATATGCATCATACAATTTTAAACAGATGTGCCACTGTTGTCTCAGTAGCAAAAACCAAACTATAAGAAATTTACCCTTCTTGTGAAACACAGAGATAAAAATGAAGCTAGGGTGAACTCAACCTTTTTGGACTATTTGCCCACATAAAAGTTTCATGAACATAGGGCATTTCAGGGGCAGAGTGCATTTTAGAGACAGAAGAATTCTATATATAATTCTAGCTTAAATCTAGCACCTGTCCTACTCCTTTTACATTGTTACTTAGATGATGCCAGGTCTTGGCATAAAGAGTTAGAAGAACAGAAAATGTGGTTAACTCTAATCTTTCTGAATAGGGCTAAATTCTTAGAGTTAACAATCTACTCTTGGGAGAGCTTGTTTCCTGCTGGCAGATTCATGGAAACAAAATGAATTGGTTCATGTTTGAAGGTTTTGTTCACAACCAGAAGGAACAGAAATGTAACATCACTCAGATGCTACCATAAAACACTGTAAATGCTAAGACTCGAGCAAGAAACCTTAAGTATATGCCAGACTGTGGAATTTCCATGCACAGGTGCTGGAACTAGTAATGCTGGGGGTGCTACTGCACCCCTGGCTTGAAGTGGTTTCCATCATATCCAGGGTTTACAGTTTGGTTCCATGGCTCTCAGCACCCCGACTGTACAAACTGTTCTACCACCTCTGTTTCCATGGCTGGTAGTGGTCCAATTATGATTAGAAATGATACAGAACATAGTCCTTTTGCATAACCTTATTATCTGATATTTTTCTACCCTGGAGTAAATGAAGCAATCTATCCATACTCCTCATCTATCCAAGTAATTCTGAAATGTATTGCTGTCGTACTGACCAGACCCACAGGTTCTTTTTGCGATTAAACAATTTCATCACATTGCTAGCCATTATTTCTTTGGATCACATATCTAAAATGATCCAAAATACTTCCCCTTACACAATTACAATCTGCCTTGGATATCCAAGTAGGGTCTTTATCTGCTCAAGTAGCTCATCCCAATATCACCCTTGTCAATTCTGAATATAAGCTTATTGGATGATAATGCACTGTAAACTTCCTTAAACACCAAATATATTACTTTAGGCCAGATCCCAAGGTGGTGTAAATTGGTGTAGCTCCATTGACTTCCATGAAGGTCATACTGAAAGGTGAACTGTCAGGTTGGAGGGAGGTTACTAGTGGAGTTCCTCAAGGTTCAGTTTTGGGACCAATTTTATTTAATCTTTTTATTACTGACCTCGGCACCAAAAGTGGGAGTGTGCTAATAAAGTTTGCAGATGACACAAAGTTGGGAGGTATTGCCAATTCAGAAAAGGATCGGGATATCCTACAGGAAGATCTGGATGACCTTGTAAACTGGAGTAATAGTAATAGGATGAAATTTAATAGTGAGAAGTGTAAGGTTATGCATTTAGGGATTAATAACAAGAATTTTAGTTATAAGCTGGGGACGCATCAGTTGGAAGTAACGGAAGAGGAGAAGGACCTCGGAGTCCTGGTTGATCACAGGATGACTATGAGTCGCCAATGTGATGTGGCCGTGAAAAAAGCTAATGCGGTCTTGGGATGCATTAGGCGAGGTATTTCTAGTAGAGATAAGGAGGTGTTAGTACCGTTATACAAGGCATTGGTGAGACCTCATTTGGAATACTGTGTGCAGTTCTGGTCTCCCATGTTTAAGAAGGATGAATTCAAACTGGAACAGGTACAAAGAAGGGCCACTAGGATGATCCGAGGAATGGAAAACCTGTCGTATGAAAGGAGACTCAAGGAGCTTGGTTTGTTTACCTTAACCAAAAGAAGGCTGAGGGGAGATATGATTGCTCTCTTTAAATATATCAGAGGGATAAATACCAGGGAGGGAGAGGAATTATTTCAGCTCAGTACCAATGTGGACACAAGAACAAATGGATATAAACTGGCCATCAGGAAGTTTAGACTTGAAATTAGACGAAGGTTTCTAACCATCAGAGGAGTGAAGTTCTGGAACAGCCTTCCAAGGGAAGCAGTGGGGGCAAAAGACCTAACTGGCTTCAAGATTAAGCTAGATACGTTTATGGAGGGGATGGTTTGATGGGATAACATGATCTTAGTCAAGGGTCAATTAATTGCCATCAGTGGTAAATAGGACCAATGGTCAATGATGGGATGTTAGAAGTTACTACAGAGAACTTTTTCCTGGGTGTCTGGCTGGTGAGTCTTGCCCACATGCTCGGGGTTCAGCTGATCGCCATATTTGGGGTCGGGAAGGAATTTTCCTCCAGGGTAGATTGGCAGAGGCCCTGGAGGTTTTTTGCCTTCCTTTGCAGCATGGGGCACGGGTCACTTACCGGAGGATTCTCTGCATCTTGAAGTCTTTAAACCATGATTTGAGGACTTCAGTAGCTGAGACATAGGTGAGAGGATTATTCCAGGAGTGGGTGGGTGAGATTCTGTGGCCTGCATTGTGCAGGAGGTCAGACTAGATGATCATAATGGTCCCTTCTGACCTTAAAGTCTATGAGTCTATGAGTCTATGAAGCTATGGTGATTTCTGCCAGCTGAGCATCTGGCTCATTGTGTCCACAGCCACATTCATTCATCAATGAATACTTCCTAGTTCACCACTGTTCTCTTTATCTCTTCTACTTTATTTAATGTCTATATCTGTTTACTGAAGCAGGTCAGAAAAATTAAGATGGAAACTATTTTCCATAGGAAAATGCAGTTGTTAAAACAAAATGCTTTGTAAAACTGTCAATTTTATAAAAATATCATTCCAGACAAAAACTGAAAAAAAGTCCCAATGTCTTCACCATTCAAGAGGTGGGGCCCTTTCTCCAGCTGGATGTAGTAAGTAAACTGCCCCCGTCAAAACAAAATGGGGCTTGTACAGAGGCTGGTGGAAAGGCGGCCATTGCCGCTTTAAGGCTCACTCCCTTGCCCCCCCATGGATTACCTTTCCCAGGTAGCAAGCAGGAAAACAGTACAGCCAGAAAAGGTAAGGGGTTGGGGGGTGGGGGATGCTGCCCCCTCCCTTTTCAGCTAGCAGGAAGGCAGGGGTGGGGAGTAAAAGAAAGGAGGAGTGTTTATATGCATGGAAATTCTGGAAAAGCCCTCTTTAACCCAGACCAGGTGTGCAGCTCCCAGAAGGAGTTAAAATATCAGCTGTGGGCATTACACTAGTCACCTCTTTTCTTGGGGGCGGGCTGGGAAGGAATTTTCCCTCACCGCCAAATTGGCCTAGATGAGATGGGTTTATTGCCTTCCTCACCGTGAGTTGCGGACCTATACGGGCCGAAAAGGGGGGGTTAGGCTACGATGTCAGTGTTCATTGTGCAACGATGTGGCAGATGTCCAGTGCAGGTATTCCATTGGGAATGGATATGGATCAGATAAAAAATGGATGGATAAAGGAGCTACAGAAGACACATTTTAAATAAACAGAAAAAGGAGGTTTGGGGCTCTTACAACTGGTAGGGCAAGAAATCAATTCCCCTTCCTTCATAGCCCACCTTGACCCTCAGAGGAGAGGCCCGGTGGCAGAGTCCCAGCAGCAGGATGGCTGGGACCAGGATGGAAAAGGGGGAGGAATGATAGCAGCCCCCAAGAAATGATCATGGAATTACCTGCACTGTACATTTTTATCAGTCAGGTACTCCCAGGTATTTTAAGAATAAATGTGTAGCCTAAATAATACCACATTCAGGGTCTCCTGTCCTCCTCCTTGCATAGATGGGCAATGTTGTAATGGGACATTTCAGCATTATTTCCAGAATGAAACATTTCAATTTTTTTCATTGTGAATTGACTTTTCATTTTGATATTTTCCTTTTTTCTATTATATAATATGAACTTTTTTAAAAAGTCAAAATTGAAGCCTAAGTATATGTGGTGCTTGATTTGAAATGATTTTTTAAATCATCCCTTGGAGAATTTTTTAAATGTTGGTTTTGTTCTGATTCAAAACAACGCCAAATTATAAAATCTGAAATACTTTATGAAGCAAAATTTACATCCTTCACACCGCTCTACTCTTTACACACCTTTTACATTTAGCCCCTAGTAACTCTCACTTCCCCATCATCTTCCAGCTAAATGCATGTAAACATCTACTCAGAGCATAGATATACATACCTCTTGCTCTCTTCTTTATTGCATTTTTTTTGCACTTTTATACTCAATATCCAATTATGCCTTTGTTTCTAACCTTTTTTCTGTCTGACTGATATTAAACATGGTGCCAGAGACATTTCCGAAAGAAGGAATCTTGAAATTCTGTTTCTATACATAAATCCTCAAACCTGCTCTGAAAGATCTCCATTCTACTTCTAAATTTGTCAACGCTTCCAACATGAATAACGATTCAACTCTCCTTGCACTCTGTAATTGTGCATGGAGTTTCTCTGACTGTCTCCTGTCCTCATTCATAGAAGGAAAAATTCTATGTGTACACAGTTGCTGAAGTCAATCAGAATTGCACACAAGTATCTGAAGGCTGAATCTGGCCCATAGAACCAGTGAGAAACTCTTACTTTTTCTTATGTCTGCGGTTAGGAAACACGCCATGTTACTTTGATTCTGTATTATTTACCTTCTGCACTATGCACATTTTGAGAATTTTAGGGCTTATCTACATGGTGCCATGTAGTCAAGCTAGATTCTCTACTAAATGAAACCCTATACCATAGTTTCACTGCATAATGTGCTGTCTTCTTTATTTCATCCTTAATCAATGACTCTTTTATGTAATGGTCCAAGCACACGTCTTTCATTTAGGGAATGTCGTATGTTTAAAGGTCCCTAATCCCTCAGGCTTCCTTTGGGTCACCTTAGCAATTGTTGTAGAGGGTTCTCTGGAGTACACAGTTGTATATTTTACAGATTAAATTAAGGCTATCTGATATTATTTTCATTTTCTTCCTGTATTCCCACAATTCATTTTCAGAAGAAACTACACTGTAATACAGGTTTAGCTTGTCATGCTCTTAAACACTAATTTAGAGCTGAAGTTAAACTATATCACTAATATGTATAATAGCTTCCATCTGTTCAAGGCAGTAAGCAGAAACTGAAAATCCTAAACCCGTTTTCCTGGAGGATACCTTTGCAAACTTGAGTCTCTTGCATCCTTGCTCAAGCTATTTAAATTAGACCCTATGGGGAAAACTAAATTTCCACTTTTTAAAGCACAAAATTTGAGGCTCAAAAATAAATATTTAAAGCTTCCCAGCTGTCAGTAAGGGCACACAAGCTTTCCAGGGAACCTTGAATAAGCAGTGATGTTTGGCTTTCTAATCACTTTAACAAAACACACTAATTAAAAGGAATATCCATAGGGAGTTAGTGTAGTTCTCCTAGAAACTGTTCATCTTTGTGTTGCTTATGCCAAGCGGACATACACTGAAGGAAAGAGAAACTGCATAAACCATAAGAGCAGAAAGGGAATTGCAGTTAACAATCTGTACAACAGCATTTCTACTATTTAGCTGACAGTTGCAGGACTTTGCATAACTACAGTAATAAGTTGATTTCTCCCCAGAGTTTATCAAAGTATCTCAGTGGTGTATATATTATACAACACAGTGCATGCAAAGTGTCAAATTGCTGCAGCTTCACTACAGATTTTTCATTGGTACTGTAAATGCAAATATGTTTAGACACAATATATGAAAAAAGTCTTCAGTTTAATTTGATTATCAGTGTGTTTTCATTTTCACTGCATGTCCCCTATGATTATGTGCTAGCATCTTTGCATGCATATACATATATATTGTTGGATGAAAACAAATATCATAATATTTTGATATGGATTAAATGCAAATAAAAACAAATGTGTTCCAAGAAATGCATTGTGTTTCATTTTGCAACATAAATAAATAAAGCCAAGGGATGTATTTGCTTTAAAAAACAACATGATATTAAATATTGAGACGTGTTTAGAATATATTTATTTTTACTTACTAAGATCTACCTCCAAATGAGTGGCCAGCTGCTCTCATCTTGAGTAATGTGTCATTTCTGAAAGCGCTATCCACCCAAAATAGTAGTTAGTAGAATGACAGCATACATCACCAGATACCATAGCATATTGTGGCCAGTCAGTATGGTCACATCACTTCCAAAAGTGTCATCACCTCTTTAAAATGTTCATTGGAACCCAGTTGCATTGAAAACAATATTTTAGGTGCCAAGTAAGTCAGATAGAGTCATTCCTGGCTCCTCCATAAAAATGGAATTGGACATGCCGGTGAGGAAAAATGCTCAAAGTAGGGCGGGTTGGTTGTGAGATCATGAGGAAAGACTCATGATGCAATGCAATGCTCCGAAAGTCGATGCTAGCCCCGCTACTGTGGACACAGTCAATCGACCTCATGGTCTTAACGCTCTTTAGTGGGGACACACACAATCGATTCCATAAATTCGGGTTTTAAAATATCAACTTCTATAAATTCGACCTAATTCTGTAGTTTAGACGTACCCTTAGTTTAAAAAAAAAAAAAAAGGAAAGAAAATGACAATTTCCTGTTGCCTTTTTACTTATTGCCTGTTTAATCTTTCATCCATTTTACCTTTGTTCCTCTTTAGATGTTTTTGGCTTTATTTTGCTTTTGAGCCTTGATTAGGTCCTCCCCCCACCCCATTCAGTTTCCCTATATTTTCTATTGATCTCCTTCCTTATATATTTGCTTCTTGATAATTCTCCTTTGTTTTTTCCCTCAATTTCTATCTGCATCCTTTTTGTTCCATTTTACTTGCACTTTTTTTACTTTTGAAAGTAGGCAGATGTTTCCCTTACTTTCCCTTTCTTCTTTTAGTTCTTCAAATGTCTCAGTCATTGTATCTGTCCCTTTGCTTTCAGTCACTTTTTTCTTTTATATCAACATCTATGCTCCTTTTTACATTCCATATTTTTCAGGTTCCTGTATCCTATCATCATTCACTTATTATGTGGCTTCACTGACAACCATCTGAAAATAGATACTTCAAAGACAATAATCCTCAAGACATTTGTAGGTTCATTTTGTTGAGTTAGATGCATCACTATTATTTTAAGTGTTTCTCTGATTGATTATGTTTATCGTTCATGATGTTATTGATTCACTTCCTACTAATTTTCTTTCAAATAGTCATGACACACAGACATGAATTTCTAATACCTGATAACTACAACAAAGACTTTTGACTCTTTATTGGTGGTCAGACCATAGACATAGCTTAAGAAATATTAGTAGTGAAATCTATGTACGCATTATTTGGTTGGTTATTATCCAAGATTGTTATTGTATATTTTTGCAAGTACAGCAAAACTAAAATAAAAAAAAAAGAAGTGAGACTGAAAATGAGAGTTCTTAGAGTGCCAGTGTAAATGGGGGAATAAAATTAAGTTGTCTTGTCTTGTCCCTTCCACTTCACTTGTTCAGAAAGCAGGCACACAATCATAATAATGGGTAATCACTGAGGTTTTTCTGCTCAAAAACACCCAGACAACAGCTCCTGCGACTATAATAATTGGAATCTAACCCAAGACCTGCACAGCATCTGGTTAAAGCTCTAGGTAACAATTAGAATGACACCCGTCCGATAAAAACCTAGAAGGAATGTGGTGATAATGTCTGAAAAGAAATGTAATTACCATCAAGATCATTCTCTGGAGTTTCTGCAGTATACCAGTCTGAGGAGGGTCCTGTCCCATTAACTGTCATGGCCGCTACCTGGAAACTGTACTGGCTTCCTTTATCAAGTCCTGTTAAAAACATAATATAAACCAAACAGAAGAAAAAAAATAGTTTTATCAAGATTCCAAAGTTTGCAACAGAACTAGAGCAAAATTAATAGTCTCCAGTAAAATTCCAACTTCCTTGCCACACTGAGTTGTGTAGGTAAACAGGCCTGCACTAATATATTCATTTACATGAACAGAAATAGTGGGTATATTCCTACAGACATATTCATTTACAACAGAACCACTGGTCACTATACATTTCTATTACTGGTGCTACTTAGTACCAATTCAGTTTAGCTCATAGACTCAATTCTTGACCATATGTGGCTATGGTGAAGCAATCTGGCCACCAAACCTCCTATAAGTGTTTTATCATTTTATTTAGCCCATCCTGACCATGAAGTACAAGAAAAACTGTTATGTTCAATTGCAAACATTCTCTGGGGAAGAATGATCAAAATTAAAAACAGCAATTTAAATTTATCAGACATTGGAACTTACAATAAAACAGATAGCAGCCTTTCAAAATCTTTGTTGTAACTCTAAGTTACTTTGCTATTACAGGTTTCTACATTATCCTGCAAAAACACCTGCCTAACAAATAGAGGATTGTAAAAAGTATTCACAACTGAATATTTAAGTCATCCATTTAAAACAACTGTACAGTTCAGCTTCTCTAGCAACCATTTTATTTTATTTTTAATATTTTATTATATTAGAACCTATAATAATGCAATCTGAAGGAAGTTTTGTTTTTAAACCTGCAAATTTAAATATGTATTTCCACTACTTTCCCAAAACAAAATACCTAACTTAATATTTTGAAATGCAGAAAATCTTCCGCACATTGAACCTCCCTGCAGAGACAACCAGCACTCAGTCCTCTATGCCAGGTGCATGCCTACATTAGAGTCTTACTTTAAAATTAGAGTCAAAACTTCAAGGACAGTCTTTCTTCCTAAGCAATGTTGAATTTTCCAAGATCAAGGTAGCTCTATTATATTTATATTAGTATATACAGAGCAGTGTGCGTGCATGTGTATATTTTACAGAGGGATATATCATAGACTGTGATGATATCAGTGGAACAAATTATGGAGTCGTGATAAACTTCCTTCATCATGTACCTTTGACCATATCACCTGCATCATTCCCACTAATCCATCACTACCCAGAGCACTTTTAACACTCCAAGTTTCTGAGAAGCCACCACTTTTTATTTTGAAATCACCTGTCATAGAAATGTTTCATTCTTTTCCAACAAACCCCAAAACTACCCTGCTCTGAATCCAATAATCACTAGTCCTGCAACCTTTACTCAGGTAGTCCCATTATCTTTGAGACTATTTACATGAGTAAGAACTACTGAATTAGGTCTTAATTATGTAAAAAATATCTTCTGCTTTTGGTTTTCTGTGACTATAAACAAAGTTGGTGTTTTTTCAAAATAAATATAATTTTTGTCCCTTAGATATGTGCTTTCATGAGATAGAAATATTTTCAAATCTCAAACAATACTATTTTATTTTAAAGTAAATGGAGTGGGGATATTTCAGGGGAAGAGCCTGGGTTTCACCTATGGAACTTAACTTCCTTCACAATAAACACATATTGCTGGTGCTATATGAAAATATAGCAGTGATAGTCTGACAATATCCTGGACAAATTTTATGGAAAGATAAACTTTGCTGAAAACAAGTTAAACGTTACTCGTAGACTCAGACTTTAAGACTAGAAGAGACCATTAGGATTAATAGTTTTTGGGGGCCAATTGGTATTAAAAATGAAATGGTGTATGCGTTATTGTGGAATTGATGTACCTCGTTGAGCAGGGAGAGGGATGTTAATGTACCTCCTCCATTATCAACCCTTTGAAGGCACCTCCCAGGAGAGTTATGCATATACTAGTTCAACCTGGATTCTTCAGGATTTTTGGATAAATAGTCTGTTTTTAAACAGGCTCAGGGCCTTCTTTCTGATCGTGCAAATAGACAGGATCCCGGTCCATTGAGGGCCCCAATCCTTAGGGGAGGGTTGGAAGCATTGGGCCTACTGAGGTCCATAAGACTGTGTGCTTGTTCTGAGCTGAAACTGTGAGGAACTTGTAAGCACAAGGAATCCCCTTTGGTGGGGATTTGAAGGACTGCTTCTGCCAGAATCTATGTTAGGGTTGGGGTGAACCCTGGTAAGCTTATTAGCATGCATTTAGGTTCTTTATTGTTGCAATATGTTTTCTCTGTAGCGCTTTTACCTTAAGAAAAAAAATAGTTTTGTACAGAAAAAAACAGTGATGTATAACTGTAGCAATTACACCTGTTAACTCTCTCTGAAGAGAAAGCAAGCAGGTGTGCTTGGGCAGCCTGTCTATGCTGGGAATAACACAGTGAAGGCAGGGGACTGTGCGGCCTGAAAATGTACCCCAGTCAGAAGGGCATGAGATGCAGGTCTCCACCGAAGAAAGGCAATGACTGGGGAGCTAGAAGCCTGATAGTGGGTGCCCTGGCTGGGCTACTGAGAAGAAATACAGGTACATCTGCTCTGTGATAACAGCCTCCTCCAGAAAGGACTCAAATGAAATTATTCTTTGTTTAATGTAATTCTTTGTTTAATTGAAAGTACTGATTTGGCTGCTTACACTTAGCATGGCAATTATATTTTTTAAATAGTGTAGTATTGGACCTTTCACACCGGGAAGAGAGATTTCCCCCCCCATAAAGTACAAGAAGAGGGATGGAGAAAGAATACGTGTGGTAGATGTCGTTGTACTAAGAGAAAGGATGTGTGGTTGACTCAGTGGTCTGAGAAACCAAGCTAGGTTTAAGATGAACAGAGGGAATTTGCTTTCATTAGGGTGATGAAATCCAGGGGACAAAATGTATGAAAAAAGCATTAAGGAGAAAAGTAAAAAAAATATAAAGGTTGTTTCTGTACAGCCCAATAAATGTCACCTGCCAGAAAAGAAATCAATGTTTCCATGAAGTGAAAATATATTTTATTCCCAAAGCATTTAATTCATCAAAACCTTGCAAGGCTACACCATGAACACTGACCTGTGAACAAGTACCAGAGGTTGTTTGGCTCCAGTGTTTCTATCTCACCCCTGCGGGTAGTCTTTCTGTGTCGGATTTTATAGCCAGTAATAAATCCATTTTGTGTGCCTGATGGTGGAGGTAGCCAACTAACTTTGATGCTCTGTAAAAACAGGAGACGTTAATGTTGAAATTTTTGCAAAAGAAGATGAGAAACGGAGCCACAATAAATGGAATCACAAGTAAACAAAAGTGTGTTGGGGGGGTGGGGAGGGAGAAAGGATAGGTATCAAGGCTGTTTTTTATAACATTGATTAATATTAATTATTACTACTAATTTTAGATCAAACAAATGTAATTTAAACCAGGCACCAAATAGGTTTGAAAAGATTAAAACAATGATATCACTAAAACTACCTATTAACTGGCAAAATTAACTATGTGGATTGTTGAAGCTTGGGAAATAAATAGCATGGTCCCTTGCTGGAAAACTGTCTTGAGTTTCAGGAACATTTCATTTCAACAGGCCAAAGGGATGTCTCAGCTCCTTCATTCACTTCTGTGATATTACAGCTGTCATCTTTATATGTAAACATATATCATGTGACTCATCTCCACTTTCTAGTGAACCTCGAAGTTACAAAACCACCCATGCTAGCTGTACAAATATTTAGAGACAGATTATCATCAAGAGCTTTCTACTTTCATTGACTTCAGTGGAGTAATTTCTGACATATTAGTTCCCATAAAAAAATCAGTCCCCTTGGTTTTAACCTTATTGCTGATTCTAATACATTAGAACATTTTAGCAGAATTGTTCGATGAAGTCAACAGCAATAAACTTGATCAAAATTTGTGTAAATACGTTGGCATGCCTTTTCCAAAAATGACTTTGATTGTCTCATTTTTGGAGCACCTTAGAAGGAGCCTCATTTTCATAAGTACTGACTACCACACCCTCTGAAAAATAGGTGTCTCAAACCGAGTGTTCCCAATACCGAAGTGCCCCCAAATCACTGGTCACTTTTGAAAACTGAGTTAGTTGCTTTTAGGATTCTTTATGATAATTCACTTTCCACCATGTTATCAACAGATACAATAAAATCCCCAAAGGCATGATTCTTATTTGAAAAGTGAAATCTGAGCTACCATTTATAAGGGAGCTTTTGTTGTTCATCAATATCTCTTCCCCGGGACCACTGTCTGGGATTAACTCTTTGTAAGATTCTGGTCACGTGAGTACTGAGTGCCTTTAACTCCCATTGACATAACTGGACAATTAGGATGTTCAAGACCTCACAGGATCAGGGCCCTATAAAAGTAACATACCCAGTCTTTAACGGAACCTATGCAACCAGCTTTTGGACAAAAGGAAGAGTCATCTACAAGGCAGTGGATAGTTTTTGACCATATACAATTAATTATCATTATTGAATTGCTTAGTCCATGCACAAATATAAGTTATGGCACATATCAAATTAATTACTGCAATATAAAAATCAATTTTGCACATCTACTGCATAGTGATTTATTGGTCCAAATCAATTATGCATTTCAAAATCAATATGTGGGGTTTTCAATGCTAAATGATGTAATGTAGCAATATGGCAGAACAAGCTGCATTTTTCAATTCAAGGAATGATAGTTTTTTAAAAAATGGATTTAGCAGCTGTGGCTATAAAAATTGCATTCATGTAATATGTTTATTGGAAAATGCAACTGCTCAGAAAAGAGATGCTATAAACATGGACATAATGGAGAACATAAAAAAATGCTTCTGAATTCTTTTGGGAGGTTAACAGTAATTCTGTTAACATTTGCTTAAATGAGGGATTTTAGCTCATATAAATCTGAGCACTCTGTGTGCCCTAAAAACTGCATGGTACTGTGCACCTTTGTATGGTCCTGTGCATCTTTATCTCCTTCTGAAGTTAATAGTGATGGCAGATCCTTGAATGATTGGCCCCACAGGAGCAATGGGTTTGATCTCACATTCAAGGTGTAATGCATAAAACTACTTTATAGCTAGACAAGTCCCAGTCCCTTACAGCTCAACCCAAAGCTGTCACCATTATGGTAACAGTTCACTTTCACCTCAACTCAGTCTCCAGGGACACTGCAGCAATGCCTTTTATCAATAGTACTTAACATGTGACCCTTGCTTCTCAAAAATCAATGGCTAAGGCTCTGAAGTGCCTCTTGTCCTTTACTCGGTTTGAGAGAGAATAGTAATTACTCGTACTTTAATCTTTTATGTTTTATAGAAGGGACAATTTACTGAAGGAAAATATTTCACTTCTACTGTACCAGGATTCCTAAAGAAACCATAAAAAGATTCAGCTATCAAGTTTGTTTTATGAGTCTTCTAGGCATGGCCGAAAAAGAAATTTTAATAATGCACTGAAAGGATTTTTCACCACCTGTGTATTATTGCAATAAATCCACTGTAATCAGACTGTGTCCACTGGCCTGCACTTCTGTACGGTCAGCAGCAGCACCGTATGGGTCTCAGCAGCCAAAGATATCATTGGCTTCATTCAAAGCTGCACTTTAGAAAGTCAGACCCTATGCTTATTGTGGCACGACAATGGACATGTCACTACTCCCAGGGGCGGCTCTAGGCACCAGCAAACCAAGCACATGTTTGGGGCAGCACATTTTCAGGGGCAGCATTCCGGCCATCCTTTTTTTTTTGCTTGGGGCGGCAAAAGGTCTGGGTAAGGACTGGGACACTCGGGCTAGGGGCTGCCCCGCAGGGCACACGGAGCTGCCCGCAGGTGCCGCAGGGCAGCCACCCCCCCCAGCACCACAGCCGGGGCTAGGTGAAGAGCCCGAGCCATTCAGGGGCTGCGGCAGGGTGGCCAGGAGCAGCAGCAGTAGCGGGGCCACAGAGGGGACCGGTGCCCAGGTGCTGCCGTGTGGGGCCTGCGTCCCGCTCTCCGGGGCTCCGCTCCCTCTGGGGCTGTCCTGACCTGGCTCCTCATCCCCCTGCCGGGGCAGTCCCCCCCGGCTCTGCCCTCCCGGGTCCCAGCCAGTCCTGGAGGCAGGAGTCCCGGCTGGAGGGACCCTGGGCTGAGGCATGGCCCGGGAGCCCCGCTGCTTACTCCAACCCTGCCAGCACAAGACAGGCTGGAGGTGAGGGGGGAGCAGGCAGAGTCAGCACTGGGGGGAGCCCAGGGCTGGGGCAGCAGGGGGTGCGGGGAGGGAAGAGAGAGCCCAGGGCTGGGGCGGCAGAGGGGGAGCCCAGCACTGGGGCCGCAGAGAGTGTGGGTGAGGGAGGGCACTGATGGGGTGGGGGGAGGGTGAGAGCCATGGGCTGGGGTGGCAGAGGGTGCGGGGGGGAGCCCGGAGCTGGGGGGGGGGCGGGCAGCCAAAATGTTTTTTGCTTGGGGCGGCAAAAAACCTAGAGCCGGCCCTGACTACTCCACTCATAACGTGGCACAGATTACAACTGTCCACCATAACATTTAGACACATCTTCAAATGTTTTCAAAGGGCCTATTCTTTTAGTGATTGCAAACTGCATTGCATGACATACGTTAGTTTGACTGAGGACCAGTAATCATAGAATCATAGAATATCAGGCTTGGAAGGGACCTCAGGAGGTCATCTAGTCCATCCCCCTGCTCAAAGCAGGACCAATCCCCAACTAAATCATCCCAGCCAGGGCTTTGTCAAGCCTGACCTTAAAAACCTCTGAGGAAGGAGATTACACCACCTCCCTAGGTAACCCATTCCAGTGCTTCACCACCCTCCTACTGAAAAAGTTTTTTCCTACTATCCAACCTAGACTTCCCCCACTGCAACTTGAGACCATTGGTCCTTGTTCTGTCATCTGACACCACTGAGAACAGTCTAGATCCATCCTCTTTGGAACCCCCTTTCAGGTAGTTGAAAGCAGCTATCAAATCCCCCCTCATTCTTCTCGTCTGCAGACTAAATAATCCCAGTTCCCTCAGCCTCTCCTCATAAATCATGTGTTCCAGACCCCTAATCATTTTTGTTGCCCTCTTCTGGACTCTTTCTAATTTTTCCACATCCTTCTTGTAGCATGGGGCCCAAAACTGGACACAGTACTCCAGATGAGGCCTCACCAATGCCGAATAGAGGGGAATGATCACGTCCCTCGATCTGCTGGCAATGCTCCTACTTATACAGCACAAAATGCTGTTAGCCTTCGTGGCAACAAGGGCACATGAAAACTCATATCCAGATTCTTGTTCACTGTAACCCCTAATAGGTAAATCTGTTCAGAAAAAATAGGTATTGACCTGAAATTTCATCCAACATTCATTGTCCTGTTTTATAAACAATGTATGCATGTTGTGTGTATGCTGCAGCTGCTGCTTTTCTTCTTCTTCCTTTTTTTTTTTTTTTGCAATGCTAATGGATAATGAGGATGTAATTTTCAAAGAAAAGGTCAACTGAACATACAAAAGTGTATTTACTATTACACCAACTAGATCCACAAATCAGGTAACTGCATCCAGGAAAGTTCAGTTATGCACCTAATTCTTCATTTTTGAGTTCACATATATACCTGATTTGCACATGCACTTGTTAGAAAACCTGGTCTTGAAAACTGTCAAAAATGCGGGGAGGGGAAATAGAATTAAAACAAGAGGACTCTAGAGTGAATTTGTGTAATTGTTCTGCACAATACACAGACACATACAGTTTGTATGAAGTTGGGGGGAAAAAGTATTATTTCTGCCTCAGTCTAACCATATCTGGCTTTTACCAATATCAACAGCAACACTGTGAAGATTCATTATTTAAAGTTTGTAAGGTGTTGTGTATTGTATGCATTAAATATTAATAATAATTTCTGTTCACATTTTATTCTTTCAAATTGTGTACTGCACATACTGTGCGCTGAAAATTCATAGGAATGTTATGTATTGCACTTTGGTACATATTCAATTTAAGCATAACTCCACTCTCCCTCAAAATGAACTCAATGTAGTGAGAGATTTATATTAAATAAGAAAGTAATCCATCATTATGGAAAGTAGAATTTTCTGGAATAGACTTTGAAGCACCAGTCATTCTGAATTTCTATATTAGCCATGCTAGTTCCTTCAAAATCAGCATATTCCAGCAGTAATTGCATCATGTCTACACTGCACAGTATCAATGGTTCCAGTACTTCTAGGGAATGACGTCTAAATGCAGAATACCATTCACAGCAGATACCAGTTACAAATAACTACAACCTCCTAAACACATTTGATGGAAGGTTTTAAGATTAGTTTGACCCATCTTTGGTACTTAGAATCATAGAATCATAGAATACCAGGGTTGGAAGGGACCTTAGGAGGTCATCTAGTCCAACCCCCTGCTCAAAGCAGGACCAATCCCCAGTTTTTTTGCCCCAGATCCCTAAATGGCCCCCTCAAGGATTGAACTCACAACCCTGGGTTTAGCAGGCCAATGCTCAATCCACTGAGCTATCCCTCCCCCCTAAGGGGGGAGGAATGAAGGAATTATCATATAGGATCAGACTAGTAATAGTAGCCCAGCTAGTCCAGTATCCTCTCTCCAACAGCGGCCAATGCCAGCTGCTCTAGAGGAAGGTACAAGACATTTTTCATTAGGCCTCGCCTCAGGAAAAGTCTGTCTTCAGGAAAAAAAATCCTAACCAACCCCCAATATTCAGATGCTACCTTATGCTGTCAAGATGAGGGTTCCAATTGCTACCAAACCCTTTTTTAAAAAATTACTATTAGAACTCATGATAGATTTATTACCCATATAAATGTCCAATCGCTTTTTGAATTCTGCTGAGTTCTTGGCTTCCATGATATCCTGTGCTAATGACTTCCATGGGCTAACTGTACATTGTGTGAAAAAATGTTTCCTAGTATTTTGAATTTGCCACTATTCCATTTAATAGAATGTTCCCTTGTTTTTGTTTTATCAGAAAGGGTGGACAGTCCCAATCTACCTTTTTAATTACAATTAAGTCCAAGTCTCATGAATAACCCTATAGTTGTTGAGCCAATCAGAGGAGAACAGGTAGACCATTTCCTGAATCAAGTATTTTTTTAAAAACATGTGGGACTTGAGAAGAAACGTAAAGATTATAATTGAGAAACAAGTATAGTCTTCAGGTATATTTTAAGGCAAGTTATTGCTTCCGCTTTCTCAAGTAAATTTTTCCTTTTTGCCTGAGAACATGAAAATCAATGTATTATTTGAGCAGTAAAATGTGCTAACGTTGGCATAACTGTAAAGTAATTGATTTCACCAGTAAGTTAACCATCCTGAGGTGAAGTGAAGGCAGCTTAATGTACTGACACTTTGCTACATGTGAATTCTCTCACTTACGGGATAAGATCAATTTCCAAGAAATGCCCATTAGGTTTTATGTATGTGTAATTGGCTTCCATGGGGCAAAGATTAAGATTATATGCAAAATCCAAACTCTCTATTTAGAAACCAAACTATGGTAGTCTCTGGAATTGTTGTATGATGCTTAGTAAGAAATAAGTGTGTCTCACTTTGAAAGAGGTCACATGTGCCTCAGTTCTGTGAGAAAACAAATGAAGCCTAAGCATTACAAATAATATCAAGACCCTCAGACTAAATATAGTACTTCAATTGAGCACCCCTGGTATTGTGACTGAAAATAATTTACTTGTCCACCTATGTTTCAGTCCTTATCTATATTTATGCATATAAAAGAGTAATCAAACTACAGAACTCCCAGTTAGGGCCAAATCCTGAATACTGGCCTGATCACCCAGGCTAGGTCCTGAGGCTCATCATGAAGGTCTGGGTGGAGGCTGCAAAGCAGCTAAAGAGTTACCCCATGGCCAGTATTGTAGTCTTCAGACAGAAATAGCTCTCATTTCTCTTTCTCTGGTCACTCCCCTACCTGTGTCTGTGCACAGAAATCCCCCTACAGAACTACCTTCTGTACATCACACTGGAGGTTCATCGCCTGCACCGACTCCCCAAATCCATCTCTCTCTCACACACACATACAGAGCAGGACCATGATAAGCAGGACCATTTGCTGCATATGGGAACCACTGAAAGCATAAGAGGGGAGGGAGGACAGAATTCACTCCTTCTCCAGTTGCTTTCCATTAAAGCTGGCCATAAAACTACAGAAGCTTCTGGAAAATAGGGATGACATTTTTGTGAACACTGAATCATTTTTCAACCAGTTCTAGCAATTCTGCTTATATATGGAAAGTGATGCAATGGATATAAAGGACCTTAGTTCCGTCTGTGCTGCTGAGACATCAGGAAAAAAACAGTTTAATTCATGATGTTTGATCTCCATAATAAAAATATTTAACCCACAATGTTGTGGGATGCATTCTGCATCCCACAACATTCACTTCCTCTCTTGTAGAAGAGGTGTAGCAGTACGGGTAAAAAAAAAAAAACAGACCCAAAACTTCACTCTAATCTAAACCCAACAGAACATTTTTTTAAAGTTCCTAAATTCAGATAACTTGCATTTTCTTCTCACCCCTGAAATCAGTGCACATCTTGACTTTAGCTGGGACTGGAAGTGTTAAGCTATCTTGTAAATAGACTGTTCACATGCTAAGCCTGGAATATAAAATACATTCGTTCTCACAAGAGAGCAAGCTTACAAACCCGATATTTAAAATGATTTTTTGGGGGGCGGGTCAGCTAAGCCTTCCTACTTAGAGGGCGGATCAAAACTGAACCTCTGAACATTCATAGATTCAATTAGAAGTTCAGTCACTAGCTAGATGACTTATGTCCCAGGAACAACACTGTACATACAGTACAAGGCACTACAAGGGGAGGGGGCACAGGTAAAGGGGTACCTTACTCCATCATACATTATTATAAATGAAATGCCCTACCTACCTTAACACATTCTCATGCCCCATTAGTATGTGTATTATGCACAAGAGGCAGCAGAGGTTTTATGTTTAATGCTAAAGCTGCATTTCCTCAGATATACTTGCTGCTGTCAGATCTCAGTCCCCAATCCTCTTCAGCATCATCACCACTCCACACCTGACTTACTCTGCAAGTCTCTATTGTACAACTAACATGAAAGCTGCAAATTGATTTACAAAACAGGTCTGATGTCAATGGACAGTTGCCTTGGATTCCAACAGTTTTGAAGTCCCCAATCATGTTGTTTTTATTAAACCACTTTTGCTCCACTGTTCATCATAACGTAAAAATTATACTAGGATTTTGACAACATTAAGACCCTTCCAGTGTGTTTAGGGTATTTCTCTTCTCCAAATATTTCCCCAAAGAGCTCTCATATTAAAATTATACTGTCAGATGTTTAATGCCATCTCAATAACACAACCTTAATATATATACATATATCAGGAAAAGGAGACTGATTTAACACCTATGGACCTCTTCATGGTTCTCCTGAGTGGCCCAGCCCGGAAAGTTGATGGGATTTTCCAAAGTGCAACATTGGCTTAACTTTAATTGTATCTTGATTATGCAGTTATAAGAGGGAAAGAGGGGGCATAACCACATACACGTGTCTAAAGAGTTTAAACAACAAGTAAAGAGAAGAATTATTTAGGGTGGCACAAGACAGTATATCTAAGAGTAATGGGATGAAATTAAGTATGGGAAAAATCATTTCTAATTTCCACCCCCTATTTTCTATGCTTCTGTGATACAATTACAGTTATTGCATATGCAGTGATATATTGGTCATTCAACTAACTAAATAAAAAAACATTCGCTCTCATTCTTTCTAAACTAGCCTACTTTACTATTGCATTTAAATATGATGTGGGTAATAAATACTGTATGTAGAACTCGGTGAAGTACCCCTTGGAGGCAAAAAAAAATATAACAATAGAAATACTATCTAGCTGGTTGGGAATTTTTCAACAGAGCATTTTTCCAATTAAAAAAATACTGATTTGTTGAAAGCAAAACTTTTAATGGGAAAGGGTCATTTTGAATAATTTCCTGTTTAAAAAAATTGAAAAAAGCTTTGAAGTTGTCAAAAATAGAATGTTGACATTTTCTAAATGAAAAGTTCCTGGGTTTTTTTGGTTCAAAACAACTTTTCATTTAGAAATTTAAGTAAATTTAGTAAAATAAATCATAAATAAATATAATAATAATCATAATATTAATAACAACAATATAGATCAAAACTGAAGTGAAATATTTCAAAACTGTTGAAACAAAATGTTTCAATTGACCCAAACTGATTTCCAATTTGCAAAAAATTTCAAGATTTTGACTTTTTGTTTCAATTTGGGATAGGGAAATGTTTTGAAATTTCAACATCTCCCAAAGAGAGAAAAACCATTTCCTACCCAGCTCTAGTACTATATCACAACAGAGGTAAAATATTACTTTTCAGTATGAACGCCTTCTCTTCTGACTCAGGTTCATTTATTCCAGTGATATTTTCTTTTTTCCCTCATCAGTATTTTAGCTTCCAAATGGCTATAAACATGCAGACTAATTAACCCCCCATAAAGGCCAGTCAGCAAACTGACATTGATACTGACTCCATCCTCTTGGCAAAATAGGAATTCTATCATTGTTTATTGACTGTCACATTGCATATGTAATGGCCCTGGCATTTGCCAACTCCAGACGTACAGGGACAGCAAAACCATCTGCAGAAAACCGCTTGTTCTCATGCAAATAAACCTATTAAAATTCAAACACCCATTCAACAGCCAGTCAAGCCAGTGCTGATCTACAATACCAATTTTATTCATATGAACTGGAGTGGGCAGGGCCATTGATATTGATGTTCAGAGCCAATTTTATTCTCCTAAAACTCTGTAATATTCCACACCTGTAAAATGCTCAAGTCAACGTTCAGAATACCAAGAGGCATTTAGCTGTTCCAAGGTCCAAAGGCAAGTATCAATACTTCAATTGAGTTTTCAATTACAGATGCAATAATTATGCATTTGATTGATTAACAATTAGCAGCACCTGTAGTTGGCGATCATTTAATTACTGATTACACCAGTGCTGGTTACTTAAATGATATCTGCATGAGAGCCCTATGATTAACAGTTTATAAAGCAAAGGGCACAACAATTCCAAAATAATTAGGCTATTAAGATTCAGATTAAAACCAAATCTCTAAATATTTCAAAGAGAATTCCATTTTAAACAATAGTAATGTTATTTTCCTTAATTATGCAGCATAGATCAGAGGAGCTTCCTAGCAATCACTATAAGGGAGCTAATTGCCTGCTTCTCCCTGGGATATGGAATATGTAAGTTGTCCATTGGAGCAAAAGACAGAACAAAAACAAACAAAAAACAATGGACCCCGCCCCTTCTAATTTTGTTCATTAAATATTCATACTTCAGCAACAGGAAGTTTGATTTTTTTTTAATAATGCATTCTGTGATGCTGGCTGACCAGGTGCTAGCTTACGCCAATGTCCCCAAGCCTTAATGGAACACTGAAAACAGTCTCGCTCACCTGTGTGTGAGTATTGTTAAAATAGATATTAGAATTATAGGAATGTGTTTAGTGTTTAGACTTTACAGAATGCTTTTAAGTTGCTGCCTGCATTCATCTCACTTGTAACATCTGTATCCCACATTATAAAGTAACATCTGAGTGTTTGCATTGTGAGCCTCTGTCACCATGTAAATCACTAGACAGGAAAGAGACATTAACTAAAGTGAAATGTCGATCTCCAACAGAAGGAAGGCCCATCAACACCACACAGACTAGAGTGGATCATTAAAGAGCACAAAAGACATTGTTGTTTACCCCCATGAAGATGTGTCTTGCAAGTGAATTCCTCCCATCAGATGAATTTGCAGCTCAAAAGCAGAATGGGGAAGGGAATAAAAAACTCTAAGGAGAAACTGTGTCTTATTGCTGCTTGGACTCGGGGGTCAAAATTTCTGTGCATTAGGAAGAGCTCCCCAGCTCCTTAGCCTGGGTTAGCTCTAAAGGACATATAGAGCTTACTTATAGTAGTTTCTATTACCTTTTGAAATTTAAGATTGAAACTCATTTTTGGACGTTACGTTTACCTGCTTTAGCCTTGGAAAAAACTCATTTCCTTTTCCTATTAATAAATCTGTATATAGTTTATTATAGGAGTGACTACAAGCATTGTTCTGGGTGTGAGATCTAAGGTGCAATTGACCTGGGGAAAATGACTGGTCTTTTGGGACTGGAAGTAACTCGAATATGACTGCAATTCACAGTGTAAAGGACCATCTATCAGAAAGTTAGTCTTACCTCAGTGGCAGATTGGAGTACACAAGGGAACTCTCTGTGACTCCATGTTAAAGCTGTTACAGTGCCTGAGGAGTTTACAGTTGATAATTGTCTGGTGAAATCTAAGTGTAGAACTCACAACCAATTTGGGGTTTGTGCCTGGGTTCTTAACAGTTCTTGTACTACCTCTATTAAGCTGCTGCAAAACAGCTTGACATATTCATCAGTCATTCCTTTTCCAAAGTGCTCTTGATTTCTGTCATCACAACACAAACCACATTAAATGGATGAGAGATTTCTGCAGAAGTCTACAATTTACTACTTATCTAAGGCCTGATTCTGCACTGTTGCCTTATTCATACTGAGTAGTACCTCTCTCCACAAATAATCCCTGATGAGTTCTACTCAGTGTGAATAAGAGTGCCAGAATCTGGCCTATGAAGGTAATGGTACCAATCCTGTTCCCACTGAAGTTAAAGTTAAAACTTCCACTGACTACAGCAGTGCAGGACTGAAATTTTTAACTCACAGTTGTACTCTCTCTTTTCACTGCTTTAGTTGCTGCCCTGACACTGACTGTGTGTGGCCTATAGAAAGTCACTTAACTGCTACTTGTCCCAATGCAGCTGTGTGCAAAATGGGTATAATAAGTAATTACTTATCCCCTCAGGCTGTTGTGAGGCTTATTTAGTGAAGGTTTGTCAAACACATTGAGAACCTCAGATGTAACATGATATAGAAGTGCAAAGTATGACTATCATTCCTATTTACTTATTATTAAGGCTGTGAGTCTGTCATGGAGGTCACGGATTCCACGAGTTTCCAGAATCTCTGTGACTTCTGCAGCGGCCAGTGTGTCTGGCCTGGGGGCCGCCAACAAGCTCAGGCAGCCCCTGGGCCAGCCGCACCGGCTGGTGCTAGAGCAGTCTCGGGCCACACACACCCCTGCCCCAGCAGGAGTCCCGGGCCGCATGCTGCCCTCTGCGCCCCCTCCCCCATCACCAGAGGGGGGTCTCATGCTGCATGCCGCTGCCCGTCACACCCCCAGCACCAGCGGGGGTCCTGGGATGCGAGCAGCCAGAGCACGCACGGTGCACCCGGGATGCTCCTTACCCCAGAGCATGCAAGATTTACTCAGGGGTATATAGTACACGTCATGGACAGGTGAATTTTTGTTTACTGCCAGTGACCTGTCCATGACTTTAACTAAAAATACCCGTGACTAAAACGTAGCCTTATTTATTATCCTGGATGCTCTCTTTTTGGTTCTCTTACTCAACGAGTATAAATGTAGTTCTCTTGTGGACGGCGCAAGATCTATAAAGGGGCACCATTTGGGGTCTCAAGAGGGGTGGGGGTTGAAGTCTAAGAAACTTACGGAATGTTTCCCAAAATTTTACTGAGTTTGTGAGCTAATGAGAATGGCAATTCTTCAGCCTACAAAGAACTGACAAAACAAGCAAGTAAATATTAAATCGTATTTCACTGAGACGATATTAATCAAGGGAAATGTCTTGTGAATGAGCTCTGTGGACTGGGGTGAACAATGGGTTAGAGGTAGTGTGAAGGGGGCTGTTACAAGACCAGGACCACGGGGGGGGGGGGGGGGGGGGGGGAGGAGAGGAGGGAAGGGAAGGGGGAGCTGGAGTTTAGGTGCAGGGGATTTGGGAGTGTGAAGTGGAAGTGAGGGGTTTTGGGGGGAGGAGACCCTGGATGATGGAAGAGACAGGGGCAGACACTGGTGGGGGAGGGTTTAAGGGCCGGAGTCAGGTTGGCCAAAGGTGGGGACAGGCCTTGACAGATCTGATCCTGCACCAGAAAGTTGAATCGGTTGGTAGGGTTGGTGCTTTTCTGAGCCATGCCTACACCAGCACCCCCTGGAAGCTTGACTAGGCCCTTCGCTCCTGCCGACACCTGGGGCTGAGCCATCCTGGCCCCACACTGAGCTGCCTTAGGAGATACTTGGAGATGGCAGCGGAGCTTGGGCTCCTACACAGGCTGCTTAGTAAAAAAGGCTGGCAACAGGACACCACTGCCCCCTCCCAAGAACCAGCACCCCAAGAGTCTGCATCCCGCCTTCCCCCACAGCCCCTCCCCCTCCCCGGAGCCAGCTCTGAGTTCTCAGCATCCTTCCTCTCCCATGAGCAGCATGCAGGGAGTCCTGGAGAGTCAGCGCCTTCTCCACCAGCTGGCCTCAGTAGCAGCCTGAGTTCCTCCGTCACTGCCATTCTCTACGGGCAGGGGTAGGAGACCCATGGGCTCGGCACCACGCTGCCCCTGAGGCCACAGCTGCAACAGCACTACCAGCCAGGGGACAAAAGTTTACCGAATGTGTCAGGTGCAAAGGGGAGGGGGGAGAGCTTTGCTCGTATCCCCTCCTCCCACCATCCCCGCCTTGTGGTGCCCCTGGAGGTATAGGATTATCCCAGTAATCCAATAAAGATATGTCTACACCTGAAGCTGGGGTGTGCGTGTGTGTGATTCCCAGTTCGTGTAAACATACTCGCACTGGCTCTCATTAAGCTAGAGCACTAAAAATAGTAGTGTAGTTGGGACAGCAGGGCAGCAGCAAGAAGGTTAGCTGTGCCAAGTATGTATCCACAGGGTTCAGGCGGCTTTGTACACAGCCCGGTTAGCCTGTGCTGCTGCTGGTGTGGCTGGTCATGCTACCCCGGCTACACTACTATTTTTAGGGTGCTGGCTCAATGTGAGCTATCATATGTAAGTCTATGCAAGCTGGGAATCATATTGCTATCTTACAGACTAATACAGAGTATTTGTAACCTAAAAAGAAAGCAGAGTGAGATGCAGCCGTCTGCATGCATGGCAGCTTTGAGCTCTCCAAGGAAAAAAAGAAGCCACGTAACGTGCCTCAGAGCAGCTGACTGAGGACAATCTATAGTGGCAAGAGAGATGGATGGGGAAGTCACTCTGCAGGATGCTGAATAAGCAGCTAATCAATGAAGAGGCAAAGTTACAGGTGGTGTGTACAACTGCTGCTGAAGTGCTCAAAGATATAAGAACACGAGGCCTAGGAGAAGGTGACCACATCATCAAGCCTGAGGAAACAAGAAAGCATTTTATGACTGGAAATGGGCAGGAATAATTCCAGACTATTGCACAGTTTAACAGATATGAATATGTGGTTTTGAGAAGGGATGTGCAGTTACACATTCACACTGTGCAAATGCATAACAAACATAGAAATGGATTTCCTACCCAACAAGACACTTCACATTTCTTTTAAAATTCTCTTAAGAGGTAACATTTCATATGCCAGGGTCCAAGAATACCATTAATTCCTATTGACCTCCATAAGAACTACTGATAACCTCTGGAGAAATAAAGAAGGGGAATGACAGGGGCCCAGAAGTTAACAATTAAACCTTACAGACACAGGTGCCGGATTCCTCTGGGCCCTGGAGGTGCTCAACCCCCAGCTCTGCCCCAGTCCCACCCCCACCAGACTCCTTCCTCCAAGGCCCCACCCCTTCCTGTCCCAGGCCCTGCCCCCACCCATTCTCCCAAGCCCCCACCCTTGCCCTGCCTCTTCCTGTCCCCACTCAACCCCCACCCAGTTCTGCCCCCTCCCCCGAGTGCACTCGGTCCCCGCTCCTCCCTGTCCACCCAGCACCTCTTGCACACCACAGAACAGCTGATCGTGGCAGGCAAGAGACGGTGGGAGGGAGAGGGAGGAGTTGATCGGAAGGGCTGCTGGCAGGTGGGAGGCACTGGGGGTGGGGTTAAAGGGGAGAGCTGGCTGCCAGTGGGTTCTAAGCACCCACTCATTTTTTTCCAGGGATGCTCCAGCCCTGAAGCACCCAAGGAGTCGGTGCCTATGCCTACAGATTCTCTTGGGTGAGCATATGAACCAGTTTGTTTATTTCTACTCCAGTCCCTTCCCTTCGCAAATGATAACTGACTCCTGTCCACTCTTAACATATCATTGTGCACAAGTTTGGCCTTAAAACTTTTAGGGGGAGGCAGGGGGAATGAATGGGGCTGACTGTAGGACAAGTGGAACCTCGGTGTGTGTGCTGGGATCTGCATATCGTTTCTGAAATTTAGAAAAGTATTTCAATGGACAATCCTCAAAACATGCTGGGTGGTTTGTGTGCAAAAATTCACCTGAATGTGCACTTATTAGCACCGTTTTACAAATATTAACTAAACAAACACCTTAACACCCTTGGGCTCGGTATACGATAACATCCTCCTCTTGTAGAGGGAAAAACTAAGGCAGGAAGTCAAAGGGCTGGTCTACACTTGGGGGGGGGGATCAATGTAAGGTACGCAACTTCAGCTACGTGAATAACGTAGCTGAAGTCGACGTACCTCCCTCGACTTACCTTGCAGTGTGGACCCTGTAAAGTCAAAGCCTGGCGCCCCCCCGTCGACTCCGCTTACTCCTCGCGCCGAGCTGGATTACTGGAGTCGACGGGGAGCGCTTCCGGGTTCGATTTATCACGTCTAGATGAGACGCGATAAATCGATCCCCAGAAGATCGATCACTACCCGCTGAATCGGGCGGGTAGTGTAGACTAGCCCAAAGTGACTCGACAAAGACACAGATGGAGTCAGTGTCAGAGATGGAATTAGACGGTACTTGCAGAAGACAATGGTTAGTATTTCCATGGAATCATGGCCAGTAGGGACGATTATAAACCTGTAGTCTGACTTCCTACACAACACTAACCATAGAATTTCACCAAGTGTTTCCTACATCAAGCCCATAACCTCTGAGCTAGAGCACATGTTTTAGAATGACAGCTTTTCCCAGCTGTCCATGGATCAAATTCACCCTGCACAAAATGCCAAGACAAGGAATCTGCAACACTTTTAGACCTCAAAGTAGTGCTCAAGTTGGACTTAAGTTGTGTGTAGGCCTTTTGTAGACCCCCTGCTTGAAGGTGAATTCTATCCCATGTGAATAGTTCAAGTGGGCCTAATGTTGAGGTTCTTCAGCTTTTATGAAGTTCTTACTGAAGACTTTAATATCAAGGGGAATTTTCTTTAGCTCGGTCCTTGCTCAAGGTCTTCTGAATTTGGTCCAATTACTTCAGTGGGGTTTCCCGGCATGAGCGTGTAAAACAGAATTCAGCACTGAGCTATGCATGACTTTTTGACAGGCATAAAATCCCATGCTTTTCAATACAGTGTTTTTACAACTTGAAACCCACAGTGACTATGGGAAGAATAAATCCTCTTTGTTACTGCTATTCTCCAATTTCTTTGTTCTGTGTTTTATACAAATGTCTTTGATATTATGCTACTATAGTATAGACAGATTGGAAATAAAAGGCTTCTCACACATTGGTAAAGATAGACAAGCAAACTGTGAGGGCCCAAACCTCTGATACCGTCTACAATTAAAATGTGTAGATGGCATTTTGGTGAAAAATGAGGGTGCTCGGCCATTTTACCCAGAGTAAATCAGAATGCATTAATCCATATCAAAGAGCAACTGGCAGTCCCACCTTGGGTCTCCTTTCCCCAACACAGTTTTATTATCTTAGCATTTTAAATCCTGCCCACCGTTCACTTCTCCACATTTTGCACCCCAAGGCTGATCTTATTCATAAATTCTGATTGAACTTTATCTATTCTTTGCTTTAAGCTTTCTGAATACTATAAAACATTGGCTCTTTAAACAAAAGTACTCCAGCTATCACATATCGCCTTAAATATCTCTGGCTACAGCCAGCTATGAAAATACATGATCTTTAATAATTATTTTAGTGTTGATCTCTATATTTTCATCTTTAAATTTTAGGTGCTGGAGGGTCCTGTAATTATCCTGGGTACCAGACACCAAATTCATCTAGAAAAGGTAAATGACTAGAAGTTACTAGACAATGCAACACATTATATTGATTTTTAGGATTAATGAGTAGGGTCATTCAGCACAGGTCTTTAAATTGTGCACCCACTGGCATCTGTTTAATTAATTTTTTTCCCCTGCTTCTTGTGCACATTCAATAACATTAAGCAGAGTTCTTTAAAAAAATCAACTTTGCCATAAAAATAGATTTTCCTTTTTTTCCCTTGAACTGAATAAGTTTTATAGCTGCAAGGAAAAAAAACCCCAAAACCTCTTCAGCTGAAAAAATAAAAGGAATATGCCCCAATTACAAACCAATTACACTTATAAAACACCAAGTCAGATATTTGGAAATACCTTTCACAACCAGACATTTTTCATTTTTAATGCTGGTTGAAGAGCAGCAATTTGAGAAGCCAAACAAACTTGTATAGGACTTCTTTAGCTATCAGATAGATTTTGATGGTATCTTTGCAGACAGCCTTGAACCCATTAGGCAAACACATTCTACATATCTGCAACTGATGTTCATAAAAATTGTGAGAACACAACCCTTTCTGTCCATCGAGCTCAGTTCTTTATATGGCACCAATGCCATACTACATACTACATGTAGTATGTAGGCAGGAGCAATTCTACTTCCACTGAAGTCAATGGGAGTTTTGCCATTGACTTTAATGGGAGCTGGATTTTCAGGGTTGCCAAAGTGCCTGGTTTTTGACCTGAAAGTCTGGTAAAAAGGGGGACCTGGCAATGTCCGGTCAGACACCAAAAGTCCGGTTACCATGGGGAGTGAGGCGGGCAGAAGGCACTGGGTCTATATAGTCTTTGATATTCCGGAAGAGGGAACTATATAAGTCCCTCTGGACCAGATGTCCAGTTGGCATTTCCCATAATCCTTTGCCACTTCCTAATAGCTTATAGGGGAAATCGGACCCACCCACTACTCCAGATTCCAGACGAGGGACTTATAATCAGCAGCCACGGTCTGCACAATCTCTGTCTTCTGGTCTTGCTGCTTTTTCCCTCAGATGCTTCCTACTTCACCTCCCACAGGCTTTCTACTCCCTTTGGGCTAAACCCTTCCCTCAGGGCCAGCATCCCGGGGCTTCTCTCGCTCCCTGGGTTTCCTTCCTTTCCCTCTCTAAGCCCACATTGTGACTGCTGGCTTCCTCACTACAGCCCCTTTCTGCTACAAGCTTCCTGGCTCTGTATCCTGGCTAGCTTCTTGCCCACCTGGGCTTTATCAGCCATTAGTCATTTTCAGTCAAGCCAGATTCTCCTCCAGATGCAGCCTAGAAGGTTAGTTGGCCCGCTGCGTGCCACCTTCACTCATTCAGGGCTGATGTGGGGTTAAAATCCAATCCCAGGTGGGTGCAAAACTAGTTGAATGATGGTAAGACAAGGACAGTTATCAATGGTTAACTCTCAGACTGGGAGGGCATATCTAGTGGGGTCCTGCCGGGGTCAGTCCTTGGTCCGATACTATTCAATATTTTCACTGATGACTTGGATAATGGAGTGGAGAGGATAACATCAAGTAGGGAGGGTTTGCAAGCACTTTGGAGTACAGAATTATAATTTAAAACAATCTTGACAAATTGGAAAATTGGTTTGAAATCACACAACGAAATTCATGTAAAGACAAGTGCACAGCAGTTTACTTAGGAAGGAAAAATCAAATGCACAGCTACAAAATGAGAAATAATTGTCTAGGTACTACGACTGATTAAAAGGATCTAGGGGTGATAGTGGATCACAAATTGAACATGAGTCAACAGTGTGATACAGTTGTGAAAAAAGCTAATATCATTCAAAGGTGTATTAACAGGACGGTCTTATGTAAGACACAGGAGATAACTCTTCCCTCTACTCAGCACTTGAGGCCTCAGATGGAATACTGTGTCCAGTCTTGGGTGCCACACTTTAAGGAAGATGAAGACAAACTGGAGACAGTCCGGAGGAGAGCAACAAAAATGATAAAAGCTTAGAAAACCTGACATATAAGTAAAGGTTAAAAAAAGAGACTAAGTGGGGGAATCTGATAACAGTCTTCAAATATACTAAGGGCTGTTATAAAGAGGACTATGACCAACTATTCCTCCATGTCCAGATTATTTTTCTGGATTACAGTTTTGGAAAATAATCCATTATAATAATCAACTCCTTAAACAACCCTGGCTGGATTCCCAGTTGCTGATCACAATTAACTTCTGGAACCTGGAAGAATATTTGAGAACAGTGAAGTACCTCAGCCTGGCAGAACTATCACTTTGGGCAATTTTGATCCTTATTCTTTGTTAAAAAGTTTTGAATACAGCAATAATGTAGGTGAAGATGTATTTGACTTCTCACCATCCTCATTCACACGGACACAATGTTCATGACATTGGGGGTTTAGAACAAGAACTGCTAATTTCTTGGAAAGTATAGACTAGTAAGAATTTACCAAATCACCCCATGGTGTTGTGCAAAGCACACCAATGCATTAAGCAAATTATGTGTCTGGTTTTAGAGCAAGTGCAAGCTTTATCACATCAAACTGCCTTATTAATTATCATCAACCTTTCACAAGAGGGATTCTAGAAGAGTCTGTCCTGAGCTTTCTTCATGACATGTCAGTGTTTAGGGCCTGACTCTCTACTCCACTACACCAGTTTTACATTGGTGGAACTCCAGTGAAGTTTACTTGAGGTAAACACACCTAAATCCAGAGTGAAGAATCAAGCCCTTACTTATCTTCTGACCAAATAATTATATGCATAACAAAAGGCTGCACAGTGAACCATATTCAATGCCTTTATCACTATTCAACAAAGCAAAACCCCAGAAATATTATGGTAATGATAATATATATATCATCCCAGACCATGTCCTTCTGAGAGCCTTAGTGGGCACATGTCAGGAGCAGTAAATTGCCAGTACATGAGCTATTCTCAGAACTAGTCGTTTTATGAATTTGCAGAGCAACGCATTGGAGTTATACGGATATAAATAAAAGTCAGAGTTGGTGTTGATGTGCTCTGTTGAGTTGCACTGCTGATTTTTTTTTAACGTTGTGTTTTCGTCAAACAAATGACCAAAGATAGCTCAGGAATGGCCTACTAAAGAAGGGAAAATGTTCATTGTAGACTGTATTCCTCAGAACTTAATTTGTTCAATCTTTAGCACCACAGCTCTACAGGGAGAAGAAAGCAGCTTAAAAAAAAATCTTTGTCGCATATTGAATGTGACAAACCACTTCCATGATTTTTTTCTAGTTTGCTTAGTTTTTACCTGATGTCAACTCTCAGAATATTCAGGCTGTAGTTAAGATGACAGTATAAATTAGTGTTTAGGTCCCATTTGTATTTGGCATGGAAACCTAGCAAGCAAACATACAGAATAAATCATTGTCCAACAGCAAAGAGTGACATTTCCATGAACTTCCTTAAAAGAGACTGGCTCCAATCTTGCCACCTGGGTGAAAGCACACATATGTATATGTGAACCTAGATGGATAGGGTCATAGCAATGGTAATTAGGTCTTATGTTGAATTTTATAAACAGAGATCTCAAAATGCTTTACAAAGGAAGGTAATCATAGTTTTACTGATAAGGAAACAGACATAGGGAGGTGAAGTGTCTTGCCCAAGGCCACAAGGCATGTCAGTGGCAGAGCCAGGAGAGAGTACACAGAGAATAGGCAAAAGAAACAGTGAGGGCAAAGAATGCTATGGACTCAGAACATTGACATGCAACGAGGGAAGTAGCTAGTTATGGGAGGAGGGCACAAATAGGTCACTGAAGCCCCGATGTGGTTTTAATCTAGTCAACTGGCACAGCTATCTGAAGAATAGAGATGGTCCAAGCCCCAAATCTGGAACTAATTCAAATTTCCCCAACGTTTGGGGGTGTCTGACTCTGGGACTTTGTTTTGTACCCAGTGCTACTGAAAAGTGCTGAGCACGAATAATGATTATCATAAGCACATACGCGGGCAGAGGGATTTAACTACACTGGGTTGCAGTAAGTAGATCTGTTAAAACACCGGCATTGTCCCTTTAATATAACTAATAAAGATGAATGCAAAAAGGATGTTGCTGGAGAGGTTAAAAAACCCCAACCCTCTGAATCTGTTCCTCATGAGGTATTCTTTGAGATACATTCAGAATTTCTCTCTTTAAAGGTCTCCTATTATGTGTCAGCACTGCTTATCCAAATCCACACTGATTATCTCCTTGCCTCAGGCATGCCCAGGGCCCCATTGTTTAACGGGGGACCCACATTAGCTTAATCGGAGAAACAGTTATGAAAGGATGTGCAGCATATGTCTTTGGTCCATACAAATGCGGCTTCTCTTGGTGTGCGCTGTATGAATTCAGTTTCAATAGCTCATTTGGACAAAAGAAGCAAAATGCCGAAATATTGCTATGTTTAAATGAAAAGCATCCAGAAGACACCATAAAAAATGCAGGGAGGGATGGAAAGTAAGGAACTCACTGAGCATTCAAAAAACAAGTGGAGAAGGGAAGAAATGTTAAATAGATTGTCGAGTGCAAAGTGCAGTTTAATACATCAGTATAAGAAAATGTACAGATGTGGAGATATTTAGCTACACACGTGATATTTAATATCTAGTTTTTGACTCAAAAAAAGACAAATAATGTATTTCATGATGATCCCAGGTCTAGTTCTCCCTAATGACAATGGAAAAACTAATAGGTGAACAGCATTATTTGGTTTCATTATTTAAATGGTAATATGTTATCAGTCTGGGCAGCTGTCACAGCATCTAAAAATGAGCCGGCTTTGTGTGCACTAAATCCCATATATTTTTCAAATCCAGATCCAATACTCATTGAAGTGAATAGGAGTCTTTCACTGACTTCAATGAGTATTGAATTGGGCCCATAAAATGGGTATGCGGACATAAGCAAGCAGTGAAATGCACACTTAGATTCAGGGTGCTGTGCATTTGCAAATTGATGCAAATATCAACATTTCAGGCCACTCTTAGAGGCCAAAAATTCTTTTCTATGATATGTAAGATTACCCACTGCATGGAGACTTTTGAAATATTGTGCTTACAGTAGGCAAATATGAAGGGAGCACAAGTTCGAATTTAGCTTTAGTTCAAGAATTTTCCTACATTAGTTGGTTTAATTAAACTTTTAGCCTTATTCAAATGTAATTTTGTGGAGATTAAAACTTCTTTGATGACGATTTAACTATTCTTGCAGTCGGATAATTAGCCGCATTACATGCTGTGTAATGAAAAAGAGTTGAGAGTTGCGCATAGTTTCTGTAATAAACTCAAAATTGTTGAAGCTATTGCTGGAATGCTTCTCCAGAATAACTGTAGTGTTGCTGCATGGATAAAAAAGAATAACTGATTCTGCAGCATCAATTAACAAGAAGACATTAATCCCACTGCTGCACTGACATCGGCAGAGAAAAACAGAAGAATTTAGGATACAAAATAATTAGTAGTAGTCACAAAAATTGTCAAATGGAAAGAATATTAAGGGCCTGATTCTCATTTACCCAAGGCCTCTTCACACCACTCTGGCATTCTCCTTGGGATGTAAAAATGAGGTCCAGACAATCTGTGCTCATGAAATTATTATTATTATTTTAAAACCACATAACACTGTTTTCAAGAGTACATGCATGAACTGACCTCACGATCTTGACCAAATTCTTGCTTGGGTAATTAGGTCAACTTAACTCCTACTCCTTCCCATATAGTTTTAACTGGGTAGAGGATTTCCTTCATTTCAACTTCCCAAAACTGTTCTCTAGTGTTCTGGAATTATGTTTAACAATTGTAATGTTTCATGTCACAGGAAGCTAGATTTCAGATTCCTACCATAATGTACACAAACACGTGGACTGTGCAACTATACCTTTGAATTGACATGTATTTATACCCACTCAGTATGGCATCCATATGTATACACAGTGTGCATATCAGAAAAATGTAGTCTGTCAGGATGAAAGGTGCTATCAACATGTTTGATTCAAGGGCTAACTCTGGCCCTAACTGGTAATTACAAGCAACAAAAAGCTGAAAGACAATAAAAGCATTTTAAAGTATTCAGCAGTGTGAAGTTTTATATTATTTTAAAAATAAATCCTAAAATGATTTTCCCATTTGGGGCACAGTGGTAGTCCCTTAATTTTGTGATATGGAAACCAATATCAATAAGAGGAACAGTGTAACATTATTTTTTCTTTTGAATTTTTCATCCAAGCTGACACCTGTCCCATAGATGACATTTCTGCTCAGACCGTCCATTCACTAATGTGCAATGCATTCCAGAAAAATGTATTGCTATTACAAGTGACCTGGACCTCAGTTTATAAAGGGAAACTGCCTTTTCTCCCAAAGGTGGTCCTCACAAACTGGCTTCCTTACTGTTCATCCATCCTCATTTTACACTGATCCTAAACAAACTCAGAGAAACATTTGGCTTCATTCTTGCTCATATAAAGTGGAAAATCATGTTGGTGTTAGAATCACTCAGGATATCATCTGAAAGACTCAGAAATAACATGGTAATCATGGTACATTCTAAAACTAATGTGACAGTCTAGGTTTGCTGAGTGAAAGTGCTCCCATTTCTACCAAGCTGACTTGAGCAGGGTCCAGATGTAAATGCTGTCATTTTTTACATATAAAGAGAGAGGAGGTGGGGAACTTACATCGACCTAGCTACATTGCTCAGGGCTGTGAAAAATCCACACCTCTGAGTGTTGTAATTAAGACGACCTAACCCCCAGGTTTGACAGCACCAGGTTCACTGAAGAATATCGCCTCTCAGGGAGGTTGATTACCTACACCGACGGGAGAACCCCTTCTGTTGGCATGGATAATGTCTACAATGAAGAACTACAGTGGCACCGCTACAGTGCTGCAGCTTTGCCGCTGTAGCATTTCAAGTGTAGACAAACCCTAAAAATACTGAAGGAAAGACAGAAAATATGTGGCCCAACTAATATAAAGCCAATCTTTCTCACTGGAGACATACAGAATGTTGTTACAACAATTATATTATTCCTCTCCTTTCCAGGGGCAAGGATTTAAGTTCAATTTTATTATAAAAAAACAAATAACCTATATTAATGCGATATTAAGTTTACACTGTTAAAATCTCACAAAGTCAGAAATTGTGAAAATTAAGTTTCCCAGAGCAAAATTCACTCAGCCTTGTTACACGGCGGTGTTTAATCTGTTTTTCTGACTGAATGTTTCTTTTTGTGTCATAAAATGCATACCTTAACATACACATTATTTGCAATTTAGCTAAAAAAATTTTTTAAACCTTATCATGGATTTCTTCCTTGTGTGCGATTTTGTCTGTGCAATCTTAATAATGCAGTAACCATTTTTGGCATTTAATGTCCTTGAATTTTTGAGAAAAAGAAAAATAGATGTTGTTGTAAGTGGTCCTGATTGAGCTTTGAAATTCCCACCAGAAGGAGATGAATATGGTTGTGACAAATGTGAAGGTAGTCTTTAATAATTATACGTATTGTATCTGGATCTATCACTAGCTTGGTACATCTGTAACATATATGGGAAGAGATATTTAACCCTAAGGGTTTGACTGGATAGCAAAGCCCTTTTAATAGTCACCTAACCTCTTACACTTAAGTGTCATTAAGATGCCAACATGAGTAGCCTTACTAGGTCTAGCCCTTCTCCTTCAGGAGCACCAAAACCAGTTTTCAAAAGGATGGGTCATACTGAGAGAACCAGATTAAGATACACACAGGAGGACCTGGGTTTGCTAGGAGAATGTCAGATGGTTATGCTTTGTTTCTGCAATGGAAGAAGAAAATCTATCTAATTTAGGGCAGGTGTAAACTACCCGCCGAATCGGTGGGTAGCGATCGATCTTTCGGGGATAGATTTTTCACGTCTAGTATAGACGCGATAAATCGATTCCCGATCGCTCTGCTGTCGACTCCGGTAGTCCACCCCAGGGAGAGGCGGAAGCGGGGTCGACAGAGGAGTAGCGGCAGTCGACCCTACGGCGTCCTCATGGCACGGTAAATCGATCGAGGTACATTGACTTTCGATCCCCGCCCCTAGTGTAGACCAGGCCTTAGTGTGTGTGAAGAGGCAAAATTTGATGAGAGTAAACATGCATGTTGGCTGTTTGTGGTTGTAAATGCTTTTTGCCTCTGGTGTATAGTTCCAACTACTAAATAAAATCATTTTGCTTCAAGAAGGCTGTTGGTCACTGTAGCACTGGTCACAGGTTCCAGAAGAGAGGACAGGCAGGTGCCCAAACCCCAGTTGAACCTGCAGGGTGATCAAATGGCTGGAATACGCTGCGGAGTGTGCCAAGTTCCACGTCTTAAAATGGAAAAATTGGTATATTTCAAACAAGACAGGTAAAAGCAAAAGGCCTTACACCTGAGGTGCACTCAGAGAGAACAGAAAGGGGGCTGGGATGCAGTTAGCTCTATGTTGTGACCATGGCATGCAACTTCCAATCTTTGTTTTCTGCAAAACTGGGTTAACAGGACAGCAGCAATACAGCAGTATATATTCTTATGCTATATCTTTGCAATAGGAGAAGACAAAATCTTGGGGCCTAACCCTGGTAGATATTAAGCACACCTAATTCCTATAGGAGTCAATGTAGTTTAAGGAAACTAAACACTATATAGGAGATGCTTAGCACCTGTCAGGATTCGGCCTTATGTATTTTGTTTGTTTCTTTGTTTAAACGAGAGCCTAAAATATGACAAATTTTTTACCATGTAGCAATTGGATTATGGGATTCAGGATTTATTTTCATGCCAACAATTTTTCTCTTGTCCTTGATATGGATTTAAAAAAAAAAAAAAGATTTAGGGCCAGATTTTCCCATAGAGTTGACACCTCACCTGCTTAGATGCTTTTAAAGACTCCACTAGGTGCCTAGCTGCATCTTTCAGTGCTTAAATACCTTTGAAAATCTGGCCCTTACGAGCCAAAAAGGCACGGACACTTGTTCCTAAGTCTCAAGTCTCTTTTGAAAATGGGACACAGGCAATGCTGAAAATTTTACCCCAAGCCCAGAAACGTTCAGTTCAAAAGGGGAATATTCCAAAATGTTATGAGGCATGAAAAATGGGATTTATGATAGAAACTTATTTGTAATAATGATACTAGGCACAACTATTGATGCCTATAATAAATTGGATCATGAAATCAGACTGGTAGCTTATTAAATAGTTTTTGTTTTAGGTATTGTTTATTATGTGTATTATAGTAGTGCCTAAAAATACAGTGTACAAAAACACAGAAAGAGACAGTCATTGCTCAAAGAACTTTCATTCTAAATAGATGAGACAGACCAAGTGTGGAAATGATTTGTCTTCAACACCCAGGTCTTCAACCGGGCAGGTCAGTATAAGAGCCAGGAACAGAATCTAGGACTCCTGAATCTCAGGCCAGTGCTCTACATAGTAGACAAACCTGCCTCTTTAAAGGCAAATATGTTGCAAGATTTCATTTCAAAGTGAGAGTGTGTGTGTGTGTGCAAGCACGCATTTTTAGTACACGTCAACATAAATTCCTGTGATTTATACCTCAAACACTCAAAAGTCATGCAACTGCGAGAATGGAAAGTGAATTTCTTTCTCGTTCCTCACTCTCCCAAAATAAGCCCCTCAAAGAAAGCCATAGACAGCTCTTAATATTAATCTTGTTCATGGACAAATTTACTTTAGAGACCTTTTAAATACTCATTCTAGTTGCTTGTGTTCAAGTGGAAATCAAATATTACAGATACAGTGGAAGCTCCCAGATACACCGAAGCAATAAGTCTGCTGTACAACTTTCTCGCAGGGGAATCTTTGAGAGTTTCACGTGCTTTCTTTTTTATGACTTCAAAACAATTATTTCTGTAGTTAGAACACAAAAGAGCCTTCTAAGGATGAAAAACATCTCTTCCAGGTTTATCCGTTATTAGAACATTATACCTTAGAACAATGCCAAGGAGGAATCTAAACATCTCAGCTTCAATTCACCGGATTTTGATAAGTCAATGCACATACAGCAACTTTACTTTCATCATCAGTCTTTAAGGTGCATTTAATAAAAAATGTATGTTGTGTAAGGGAATATTCCCACATAAGTGCAGAGTCTGATTTAAGCTAAGAGTCAAGGGGGAAACTAAAACAAACCTCTCAAAATCCTGAGGGTGACAATGTATTTCAGGCTAGCTCATCAGATCCCAGAACACATTTTCTACAAGTAGTGACAGCTTATGCCTGTAAATTATGTAACCTGCCCTCACCCCTGCAGCAGTAAGTTATGTTGCTTTGCTATGAGAGCAATGCAGCTTTGAGAATACATTTTTTTATCCAAGGCACCTGGGCTATCATGACTCAGTGAATTTGGAAACTAGAGAACTGGGTACTTCTCTTGCAGAAGTCATTGCTACGGAGTCCATTGTCGGGGGTCATAACTCGGTATTTCTATACGGAGCAGTTTATTCACCCTTTTGACTCACAGGAGTCACAATTACAGACAAAAAAATGAAGTGACATTTGTACAATTTGACACAGGCCTCTAACATCTAGGGCAGCATCTCTATCTAGCACTCAGGTGAGAACTTAGAAAGAGGCTTGGGTTCAACATTAGCCACGATTCATGGCTCCGAAGGGGCATATCGTCTGTGATTGGGAAACATGGTTTCAAACATGTGATTGCTAGGGGCCAACAACATTGGGCACCTGGCAAGGCATTCTGCTAGCCCAGCCTGAGCCATCTGGCACCAACATGCTAGCGTATCTTGTGCACAATCAGCCCCAATCCACTCCCTCTGCTCACTTCTGATAAGCTCCTGTTATAGATGTGCAATTACTAAAGGAGAATCTGGAGCCTATGTCATACAAGATAAGCAGCAAAATCATACACGTGATGATTTTGCTCACTGGTTGCAGGAATTAGCACGAAGAGTCCTGATATTTTCAGTGATATTACATATTAAACAAAACTATGCAGCCAAAACTAGAAGACTCTTTTATACCTGGATAAACAAATGACCAGAAAACTACTGATACATTTGAGGGAGTACAGAGAATAGCAATTCCAGTGATCAGCAAGTGTAGGGGGATTTAGTTATAAGGAAAAGATGACATGAACATGTTCACAAAAAAATGTGTGTGTATTTGCAGACTCAGTTAATGTAATCTTGCAAAGTACCAGTTAGGTATGCAAAGTTGTTTGCCACATGCAAATTTAATGAATGTGCATGTCAACAGGGTAACTGCCCACACAAATGAAGCACACGTTTTTCTGAAAATATATCCCTAAAATAAATAAACATGTATAGCTTGACTAAGTGAGAACAAATGCAGGAACAAGACAACTGTCTAAAAACAAATGAAGGCTATAAATTCCAAAGGAGAGGTATAACTAGGAGCAAAAGAATGAAATTAAAAATGGGAAAATTTAGGCTGACTCAGGAAAGACTGATAGTGAAATATTAGCCACTGGAATAGCCTCCTAAGAGAAGTGACTGATAAGCACTATCACTCGGAACTTCCAAAATTAGATGTCGATAAACAATAGAATAATGCATGGTAGGTAACAAAGGGTGAATTAGGCAAAGAGTGGGATCTGATGATGTAATGACTCTTTCCATCTACAGTTTCAACCATTCTATGACAGAATTACATAACCCAGAAGCCTTTATTTGCTGGTTCACTGTGAATGTTAAAAACCCTCTTACTCTAGATTAATGAACCTCAGAAATAAAGTTTTCATGAAGCCAAGCTTAGATGGACATGTGCTTCATCAAAGGCATTTATTACCTAATTTGTTTTAAACTGTCTCATATTTCTTCACTCTCCCATTGCTGTGCTCTTGTAATTAAAAAAACTTTTCCTAAAAAAGGCAATACAAAAGAGAAAGACTGCGCCCAACATTATGATTTAAAAACCTACAGTACAAATAAATAAATAAAATAAACGCTTATGGTTATAATTCTACAGAACTGCCCAGTCACTTCTGATCCTTTGAGAATGAAGGATTGTCCTATTATGTTCCCGGTATTAACTGTATATTGCACTGTAAATGTTGCATTTCATTTTCTGGCCTGCTAGTATATTGTGAAAAATTATTAGAATTAGAGAGCTTATGGGGAGAGCTCTCTGACAACTAGTTTATAATTGAACTGGGTATGGGAGTAGCATACCTCTCTCACCTCACTCCAAGAGATGGATTATCATCATCATCTCTCTTAAATGAATAGAAGCAGCAGAGTCAGGTTCACTATTGACCCCATCCATAAGCCAACGAAAGTACACCATTAATTACAGTTAAACTTTAAACCAAGGGTGGGTAAGTGAATATGTTCACTGAATATATTCTACTGTACAGGCACACTGAAGCTATAACTTTTAATCATCCGCAGAGGAGTCCAGCAGGAGAAGTAGGCTGACTGTAGGCATAAACCATGCAAACTACAGCTTGTGCAAGTGTGCAGAAGGCACTATCCATAATTATAGACCTTTCACTCTAAGAGAGCAAAATCTCGAAGCAAGCATTATCAGTGGTACTAGCTGCCTAAAGGTGGGTGAAATCACGGCTATACGTTCTCTGCCCCAGACAGTGGAGCTGATGTGATATGGGAGGAATGCCTGCTGCATTCTTTCAGAGTATAGCAAGCACCATGTTAGTCTGAATTTTTAGAAACATTTTGCCTATCCCAGAGACAAAGGCACACAAAACATACAATATGCAACTGGTCAAGGCTGATCATTATTCACAGATGTAACAGAAAGGTCCCAGCTCTCAACAACTTTTCTTTAAGGACAACACTGATTCACCAAATAAAAGCTGTCAATTTATTTCTTATTGAATTCTCTGTCTGGTTCAGATAATAAATATCTTATATTTCTTCAGTGCTTTTGTCCCAAATGATTCCAGAACACTTTGCAAACTATGAACCAGATTCTTTATCCTAATGTAGTTACACCCATTTTGCACATAGTATAAATTACAAAGCAAGCTGCAAGGCAGCGATGAATCAGTCCCCTACACACACACACACACACACACACACACACACACTTTCAGGAAATGGTCTCTGGTTATGGACATGTAACTTTATAAGCACAAACACATGGGCAAATGGGTTTTGCACCTGTAAATTCATCTTGGCATGCGACGGTTAGACTTTACCAACTGTGCGCGCTGATATTTGTGCTCAAAAAGGTGTGTGCAAGTATCTGTACATTACAGATGGAGGCCCCTGCGCTCAGCATAAGCATTATGGAACATGCAGACTGGTGCACACTACATGACACTGAGGAAGGTGGGGAAATTTTTGCTAAGGACACTTTGGCTGTGCGCATTTTCATTAAATCTTTGGGAAAAGATTTTGCAACAGTCCTCTGCATGGCCTTCTTGTGTACATGCACACATGCGCAAACATTTAGGCATGCAGATGATTGCACATTAATGTGTAAATCCCACTTGTGATTACAAATCACACACCAATGTGTGGATATGAATATAAATGGTTACTTATACACAAAAGCTATGCACACAAATGATTGTGTGTTGCAAGATGTGCATGCACAAATGCAGGTCATGTTTTGAAAATTTAGCCCTGCATGTCCAAGGACAGACATGCCATCCATTTTAAAGATCTTCTCCACAAGGCCAGCATTCAATAAAATCCATCAATTTCTATTTATTTGCCCTACCTCTGGAATTTGCTTCCTTGGGTTCCAGAGACTAAATTTGGAGACCTTCAGAAGAAAGTTCTCTCAAGTATGTCTTTGGAAGGGCTGATAAGCAGCCTTTAATGGAGGGTTGAGTGAGGAGACTGATTGGATCCCCAGAGGCCTCTGCTCTGACACCATTTACCAGCCTGCCCATGGAGTCAGCAGAGGGAGTTAACGGGGGACAGAATGGACTTGAAACACCTGCTGAGGCCTGCTCAGCCTGACTGAGACAACGATTAGTTTTAGATTCAGGTCTGAGCTTTCAGTTTGGGAGCTGTGAGGCAGAGAAGCAGAAAAGTTCGGGAAACCTCTGATTAACTCCCCCTCCCCACAAAGTCTTTGAACTGCTGTGGGATCTACTGCATGGCTCAGGCAGTTCCAGCCCTGCAGAGTCCAGAGTGGCAGAGATCAGACCTGGTGCTGGCTATCAAGAACCAGCCAAGATTGCCACAGGACTCCAGAACAGGGAGCCAGGAGAGAACCTTGCCCTGCCCAGGGGAAAAAGATACTGTAAAGCCCTTCTCCCCCCCCCCCCCCCCCCCCCGTTTCTTTCGTTTTATTTAGGCTGGCCAACATTCACATCAACACTCATTTCCGGATTCATCCCCAGAATACCAGCTGCCTGGGATGGTGCTAGAGAGGGAGCTGGGGGCTGGGAAGAGTGGTGAATTGGGGAAACAGGCATTCATTGTATTATTCGTGTTTCAGCATTTATTAAACTTAACTGCTTTGTCCTCTTTGTCCAGTCCCAAATAAACTCCCCTTTGCCATAGTGGATTTTTTCGGTGTGGCGTTTCATGTGGTTGCATGCTGGGTTATACTCCTTGTTAAGCATGATAGCATTTCCCCAAGGGACACCATCCCATGCATAGTCGGGGGAGGGTTACTTGGTAACTTCTGTAATATCCTGTGCAAATCTTTTTGAATTAAATTAAACCTTACTGAATTAAGTATCCCACGAGCTCACTGTATGAAAAATGAAAAAAATGCATGTGTTCATGTGGGACTGTAGATAACTTCTCCAGGAAACACAGCTAATGTAAACCTTGAAAAGTGTTATGAGCTTCAAAGGACTCTTTGAAACAAATGTGCCGGACAAACAAAATTAAGTGAGATTGCTAGGAAATACTTGGGAGGAGGGGAAGGCAACTTCTCACCTCTGGACGCATCCTTTTGAAGCTGCACCCTGCAGAGAAACCATTGTCTACCGATCACTTGTTACATGGAGGACAAAATCAGAGCCCCACTCTAGATAAAAGAATGACCCTCAGATTCCTGGGTATGCTTCTCCTGAGCAATAGCTGTTATGAACTTGTAACTGCAGAAAACCCCTTTGGTGAAGGCTGAAGGATCATTCACCTGCCAGAGAGCTTGCTGGAGTTGGGGTAATCTCTAGTAAGCTTATGCATCTAGGTTCTTTTATTGTTTTTAATGTTTGCTCTATAATGCTTTTACCATAAGAATACATACGCTCGCTTTGAAACAGCTGTGGGATAACTCAGCTGTGGCAACTGCACTATTTATATTCTCTGAAGAGAAGACTAAACAGGCCTGCTTAGGCAGCCTTTGTTTGAAGGGGAATTCACAGTGTAGGCAAGGAACTGCAGCCTGGAACAACCCCAGTCAGGTGGGAGGAAGATGCGGGTCTCTACCCAAGAGAGGTCATGGCTTCTTAAGAGTGGATGCTCTTGCTGGACCACAGAGGGGAAATATAGGTGCAATTGCCCTGAACTGTTACAGAGGTATCGGGCATCACAGCAAAGAACCCAGGACCAACCCCCTTGCAAGGAGAAGGGAGAAGCCACTTCAATAATAGATACCAGGGAAGAGGCCTGAGCCACACCTCAGGGGAGGGGCTATAGTGAACCGGGAATAGCTGTTTTGGGTGTTGGTGATATTACAGAAGGTCTTTGTTCTTTTCTGTATGATCTCAGGGTGGAGATCTGACCTGGAAAACATTCTATTTTGAATATTATATATAGTTTTGAACTGCAGTAAGATCCTGAGATAGGTGCAATGGGTATACTTGATTGAATAAATATCCTTAGGAGGATAAAGGATAATATTGCACAATGCAGCTAGGGATCAGCTCTGTTGAAGACCATCACACAAATGTTACCAACGAGTGGGTTTTCATTATTCTATGCTATTCCAAGTTGTCACTCTTTCAGCACAGGCAAGTTGTTTATCCCTTTGCAGATAAGTTTGTAAATTGTTCTTTTTACTGTTGAAAGTAGTAATTTCCATTATGGCATTATCTTCAGAGGCAGAACTGCTGCATATTCACTTGTGAACAGGAAAATTTCAGGCACTGAACTTGCATTCTGCAATAATCTAGCAGCAAAAACAAATTAAGTCTCCTCCTGTTGGATGTAAAGGATTCAAATTTAATTATAAGAAGGCCAACATAGCTTAAGCAGGGTATTTGAAAGATTACAGTATCCTAATTCTGATTTGACCAGACTCCCTGGATCAGTCTAGAGGTCTGAGAATATATATTACCAGATCACTTATTACTTCTTGGTTCTGCTTTCGTGAATGTTTTAGTCACCTCTATATTCCTTTCCGGATCTCATGGATGTCTGGTTAATGGAATTTGAACTCAACTAAATAAGAAAGACAAACAAATGAGGGGGGGGTTTGTTTGTTTTTTTAAGACACTTTGCATCTCCTAAGTAGAACCCTTGGCCACTATTTTCAGTATGTTTTGGAGAAGATTCCAATACATCACATCAACCCGCCAATACTAAGGGGAGAGGAGAACACCAATCCACCTTGCACTGTGGTGTTGCAATCTTAGATCCTGCAGTAAGGCAGCAGTGAGGCTGGACTTCACATTATCCTGTCTGCCTGAGACTCTTTCCCTTTGTTCTCTAGCTATAGTTGCAGAACAAAATAAAGTTTTAAAGATTTTGCACCAACACAATTCCAGGATCCTCTCCTTTCAGTTAGAGGCAGCAGCTACACAAATTGGAAGTAATTAAAATCCCCTCTGGATTCCTTTAGTTCCTCAGAAGAGAAAAAAGAGCACGGGCTGATTCACCATTATCATGCTCTTAGTGTAGTCATTTGTAACAGCACCAAGTGGGTGTAAAATGCTACCAGATCAGAATAATAGCTATTTACACCCATTTGGCACTAGCATAAATAACTACACAAGGTGCAAGGCCATGGTGAATGGGGCCAACAGCCTTTAACCCAAATTATGGTCACTCTGAAACTGGCAGTTTCCTTGCCTAGATCTGCCACAGTCCTAGTCACATTGCCAACCATTCCCAGCAGGCTATAGGTGGTAGTTTGTACTTCCTTTTCTATGCTCTTGGCGGGGTAATAAGCTCCATGAATATTCTGCCCCTGTCTATTAAACCTTCCCTCCATGGAAAAAAAAACCAATATGAGACTCCAGGGCCTTCTGAACCCATCAGCCTCTTGCCTATCTTAGGATTCAGGTGGGTACAGACAGTACGTTGCATCACAAAATAATCTAATTAGGTATCCAGGTTTCCTAGACACCTACCAAAATTCATAGCTTCTTTCTGAATCACTGTTTTCCCACACATACCAAGTGTACTTGAAGAAGCATGCTCCATACCCAGCATTCCCTAATACTGTACGGTACATAGCCATCCTCTGGTGTCATTCAGTGCCTCCTTGACAGATTCACCATTACCAAAAATGCGTTGCTTTACTCTGTGTGTGCGCGTGCACGTGAGAGAAAATGTATGTTGTCATCTTCACATAACGGGAAATGAAAAGATCCACATATAAAAATGGATACCTCTGATGGTCATCTAGTAGAATACGTAGATTCCAGTGGTATAGATACATTTTACATTCACTGCTTCTAGGGAAAATAAGTGGCAACTATCAGATGAGTTTCAACTGTCTCCTATTCCAGGGCATTGACTTTAATGGTATAGTACAGGAAAATGTACAAGTGATAATATCTTTGAAGCTTTACTTCATTTTCTCATTGCTTTTATGATTGAAATAACTTTGTTTTCCTCATTCAGCCATTTTGAGTACTGGAAACTCAACTGAGCAATTTTCATCCCTGGAAGAAAGGATACTATACTGAACAGTTTCTACATGTACTATGTACATAAAGTGTACTATACTTTTCCAGGAAGTTGACAGGCATGAGTTCATTTCAAAGGGGGTTTGTTTTAAACAATCACAAGATCAGTGATACTGTTTCAGGTAGATCGTAGAAATCAACCAAAGTAAAAAAAAAGTCATCTCAAAGGTCAGGTAAGTAGCAGCACTGTTAACAGCCTATTAACAACCTTGGTTGTCTGCATCTCCTCCCTTTATATTTTATAGGAAATATTTCTACTTTTTGATCACCAAAATGCTTGGCTATATTAAGTTTAGAGGCCACAAAAGTATTTATCTAACACCTGGAATGCCCAGGAGATACAGTTCTTCAGCCACAGCATCTTAGCACTAAACTGGCTTGGAGAGCATCCTGTTATTTTTATTCATCACATATATTGGAATAAATATTAATCACACTTTAAATTCAGTGGTTTTCTTTTTATGATATCATAGGGGTTTTCAGTTTCTCAAGAGTGAAGAAATATAAGCTTTCTATATACACCTAATAGAATTTTCTGTATTTTACAAAACACTTGTTTGCCCCAAAAACGTGTATTGTGTTTTGATAGCAAAATCAAGCCTGTTGCTTAATGAGTTCTAATTTTACCAGCAATTAAAGGCAATCTCACTGACCCTCATATTATAGACTTCTGAGTAAATAAACAAAAAGTAGGGAGAGGTAGAACAAAAGTTAGATTGACTTCTATTGAATAATACTGAGTGCCTACAGTAAAGCTACTCCCATTCTGTAGGACAGGTGGGATTTCACAGCTCTGGGAATGAATTGCTAAAACTTGCATATATTGTTTTTACCAGTGATACAAAATACTGAAAATGTCAAAATCATGTAAATCTATACGCTGTGCCATCCAAATGTAGGAGAGGAATTTTCTTACATAGCATCAGTTCAATACATCTGAGGATGCTAAAAGAACTTATTGTCAATGTATCCATCTGTATAAAAGGCAATTAAAATATAATGTTAAGAAATGTCAGAAAAATGGAAAGAAAGACACCACTGTCTTTTTTTCTTTTACTAAATAATACAATAAAAATACAATACCATTAAGAAACTTTGCAAATGCTGCAAAAATCTTATGACTCATTACACGCCACTGGAAATCGACAGCAGATAGACACCCTAAGTAATTGACAACCCAAACCAAGTGTATCCAGAGACAGCGGAGGAATGAATTGCCACTGTGTTCCTGATTCAGTAACTCTTTTTATAGTGAGTCACTGTAAACATTTCCAATGGCTCATTTTATTTTCATTGTGTTTCAGCTGAGAAAAAAAACTTGTCATAATGAACAAACAGACGTTTATAACAAACACTCACATGGCAGCATTTAGCAGGTTTATTTGAATGGACACATCACTTTAGGCTGAGCCTTTACCATCTGTTTCAGTCTCTGATTACCAACACAAAAGAAGAGCAGAATTCACAAGTGCATCATAAAATGAAAGCTAGTGATTGGAATACGTGTGTGTGATCTCCCCATGCTTTTTTTATGCATCAGAAACAAATCACTAGGAAAATCTGCTCACTCTGCACTGATATGCAGACTATTTTATAGGCCACTAGAATTCACTGTAAGGGGACTACAATGTACCTATCAAGAGATGATTCAGATCCTTTCTAGAATCTATATGGTTGGAAACAATGGGAATTGGGAGCAGTTGGCAGCTCACAGGAGCCCTTAGCACTTTTCAGGATCAGGTACTAAATCAGCAGCTAAACTACCATTGACTTGAACAGGAGCAAGCTCATGTCCTTAATTAGCTTTTAGAAAAATCTACATACAGAAACTTACAATTATATTGACCGGGGAACACTACTAAAATGCTTCTTGTCCCAAACTACCTGTTTAATTGACAAAGACATCATTTTATTTGATGATTTCTGTAATCATAATGGAATAGTCAAAATAGACTAGCTAGAAATAGGTAACAGCTACCAAGAAGGTATCTGCAGTAGAACTTTTAAACCTGGAATACAATGCTTGACATACCCAAGGTCATGAGACCTGATTCCATATAATGTAAATATTATTTAATACAGAACACCATTATCCAAAACCTGAGATCTAAAAATTCCTGAACTTTGGGGTAATGAGGATCCAGATCCAAACACTGTGGTTTTGGTCCATCAATTATTTAATGAGCATTGATTGCTGTGACTGGTATGTTCAGCCCGGTACAATACACAAAAGAAAAACCAGCACCTGCCACAAGAAGCTCATGCTGTAGAGAAGACTTTACTCTACAAAAATGACGACAACATGCTGTAGCAGAGGGGTATTAACCACCAACTTAAAAAGGAAAAGTGAATCACAGGAAAATATGTCCTTCCTTAGCACTCTACACTCTTCCATACAAGGGGCAAATCTGGTTTGAGTATTCCAATTTCCTATTACTATTGAAATCACAAAGGAAAAGTAGGACAAGGATGGAATCCTCCCACCAAGGCCAGATCACTGAATGAAAGCTAAGTCTCCATGCCCATCTCAGGGACATAGAGGAGAAGATCCAAAGGACGCATGCAGTTGTGTTTCTTCTAGTCTTGCCTCTCTCCCAACCCACCTTTTCTCATTCTTGTCCCCAAACACTCCCAGCTTGCTGCCATGCAGGAAGCTCTGTAGGGATGAGCTCCATGCCATATATCTCCCATGCCACCCTCAGTCCTGTTCTCTTGAGCAGAAGAACTCTACCAGTTCTGCTGCAGGGAGCCCTCTGCATCCATTCAGATAAGGCCAGATAATGTCCCTAATGATGGGAGTGCCTTCTAACAATGTTTGCAATGGTTATAAGCTCCTATTCAAGGATCATCAAAAACTTGCCTGAGATACTCTCTTCCAATGAAACCAGCTAAAGGCAAACTTCAGTGACCTTGTGCAAATCTGCATAGGGCTGTGCAAAACTGCAGTTTCACTCTGTGGAAGTTGCATTCAAACATTCTCCTCTGATTCAATTTGTGTCAATTCCCTCCTGCCCAAAGTTTGCTGAAGTTCAAAGAGTCTCAAAATATCAAAGCATAAGGTAGTCAAACTACCTAGTTTCACTTGATTTTTTATATCCAAACAAAAAGAATTGTTTTGCACATTTGAGATGGAAAAATATAAGCCATCCCAAGTTCACTCAGAAGGTTTCACCGAATAACTTTTCTAAGATTCTAGTTCTCTACTGAATATATTTCCTTTAATAGCTGATAAATTAACTTTGCTCTAAGCAAAATGGTTCATAATGTCATTAAATCATAATATCATATAAATAACTAAACATTGTCAGCTCAATATACCCTCTTCCTATACACCTGTTGCATTCATATTTTTTAAATAATTAAAAAAAAGTCATTGACAAACTCATCTGGAATGAGACATGTCAGGGAGAATCGTCCACGACTCTTTATAAACCCATAATTGTTTGCTTTACAGCTGGCAATAACTAGTTGTGTGCCATGTAAAGTTTTGTGTGTGTGTGTGTGTGTGTGTGTGTGTGTGTGTATCATGTGCCTTTTCTTGCTCTGAACATACAGAATGTCTTCAGTCACAGATCCTATACCTACTGGATTAGTATCTTTGCGATTGACCTATAAAAAGCATTAGTAATCCACAAACAGCCTGCATTATGTTTTCTTTAGCTTTATTAAAACCTTTATAAAGCTAAGAGATTCCTATTAAATCCCTTTCTAATAAGCACTTTCTATCTATTAATCCTCCTTGGTCTGCCTGTGGTCTGAGCTAACGCGGAAGGGTATGAGCTCTAGTTGCTTGGTCATGCAAACTTCCAGCTTGTTATTATGTGTCTATATAAACTGTCAACTCTGAAGATGGAAGGTCTTAAAATGGGAGGCAAAGTACTAATCAGCAAAATGGCAACTACCAATTTGCATGGGGATGTCCTAATAGCCCAACAACCTGTCTGTCTACTTACAAGCCCATAAAACTGATACATTAATGGAAATCCATTTATTCTCACAAGTACCATTTCTGGACGTTTGCATTTCCAGAGACAGTGTCCTTGTGTCAGCCTGATTAGCATCTTTCTGTGCTCCAAGTAACATACTTCCAGGAATTTTCAACTTTCAGGAAAGCTCCCACTGACCTCAGTGGGTTTTGGATTGAGGGCTGAGGGATGAAAATATCTAACATACCTACAGGCTTTCTGAACACCCTTAGCATTAGAGACTCATACAAACTTGACTGAACCAATTTTACTTATTTCTTTTCCGTCTGCCGGATAAATATTTTTCCAGTGTCTATGCTATTTGCTGTCTACAGTTAATCCTGATTCCTAATTAATTCTCAAACCGTATAAGCTCCAAAGACAACTAGCACAAAGACTATCTGAAAGCATCTAGTGCAGTAACTGGCCTGAAGCACGTCTCATCTCCTGACTTTAAGGTGCTCCAGAGCTCTCAAATGTGGTAGCAACATGGGATGCACATTGAGGCATTGACTTTTCTAACTGTGGAATGTTTTAGCACCCCAAAGCAATAAGATAAAGAGAAAATGAGATGAAACACTTTGCTTGAACTTAGTTTTCAGACAATATAAATCTATATTATAAGGGTATTGATAGCCTGATTGAATACATCAAATACTACTATTTGTGATTATATTCTCACAAAAGGCCTTTGTACATCACAGAAGTTGCTTTGGCAGACTCCAGTATTCCTTCTGTTGCTGTTCCCTCGAACCAGGATGGCTTAATATTCCTCTTCATGGCAAGTAACAAACTGAGCAAATGTTATGTTAAAACTGCTGCAAAGATGTTTGGACTTTTCTCACTACACTGAAAGCACAGTTCGGCTCCGTAGTGAGCTGAGGCACATAGGAGATTGTTTAAAAGGCCTCTAATAACTATTTCAGCTGTCTGATAGCTTCAGACATTCTTTTTAGCACTTTGCTCCAGGACCTGAAAAACCTTCTGAAATGATCATGCATAAGATAATAATGTAAAAAGACGCTGCAGTAAACTGTGGAAAGCCAGCTTATGAATATGGACGACTCTTTCACCTGGTTTGTTCCAGAACAGAGAGAGAGGGGGGCAGCTATAGTCTGAGAGTGGCAGTTAAAGAGACAGACAGAAAGCAGAAAAAAATCGCAATGCTTCAGATGAAAAGAACTCGGTTTGATAGTAGAATAATCGGAGGAACAAAGTCTCTTTCCTGACAAAGGGATGAAACCTGTAGAACAAAGAATCTCTTTCCAAAGAGGTAAAACCTGCAGATTAGAATTTTCATCACAGATGATCTACTGAGGGCTGACTGCACCAGCAGAAAGGTGCCTAATGGAGAGGAGTATTTTAGAAATGCTTAAAGTGGTTGCCATTAAAATCTTGATATTTTTGCCTTTTAGGACAGTCAAGGGTTTAAAAAAATGTATCGTGATTAATCATGCAATTAATCACTGTTAAACAATACAATACCATTTATTTAAATATGTTGATCTTTTCTACATTTTCAAATATATTGATTTCAGTTACAACACAGAATACAAAGTGTACAGTGCTCACTTTATATTTATTTTTTATTACAAATATTTGTGCTTTAAAAAACAAGAAATAGTATTTTTCAATTCACCTAATACAAGTACTGTAGTGCAATCTCTATCATGAAAGTTGAACTTACAAATGTAGAATTATATACAAAAAATAACTGCATTCAAAAATAAAACAATGTCCACTCAGTCCTACTTCTTGTTCAGCCAATCGCTCAGACAAACAAGTTTGTTTACATCTGCAGGAGATAACATTGCCCGCTTCTTGTTTATAATGTCACCTGAAAGTGAGAACAGACATTCATATGGCAGTGTTGTAGCCGGCGTTGAAAGATATTTACATGCCAGATGCACTAAAGATTCATATGTCCCTTCATCCTCAAACACACTTCCAGAGGACATGCATCCATGCTGATGATGGGTTCTGCTCAATAACGATCCAAAGCAGTGCAGACCGATGCATTTTCACTTTCATCATCATGAGTCAGATGCTACCAGCAGAAGATTGATTTTATTTTTTTGATGGTTCGCGTGCTGTGGTTTCTGCATCTGAGTGTTGCTCTTCTAAGACTTCTGAAAGCATGCTCCACATGCTGTCCTGATCAGATTTTGGAAGGCACTTCAGATTCTTAAACTTTGGGTCGAATGCTGTAGCTATCTTTAGAAATCTCACATTGGTACCTGCGTTTTGTCAAATCTGCAGTGAAAGTGTTCTTAAAATGAACAACATGTGCTGGGTCATCATCTGAGACTGTTATAACATGAAATACATGGCAGAATGCGGGTAAAACAGAACAGGAGACATACAATTTTCCCCCAAGGAGTTCAGTCACAAATGTAATTAATGCATTATTTTTTTAATGAGCATCATCAGCATGGAAGCATGTCCTCTGGAATGGTGGCTGAAGCATGATGGGGCATATGGCTGTTTAGCATATCTGGCACTTAAATACCTTGCAACTCCGGTTACAAAGGTGCCTTGTGAACACCCGTTCTCACTTTCAGGTGAAATTGTAAATAAGAAGTAGGCAACATTATCTCCCGTAAATGTAAATAAACTTGTTTCTCTTAGCGATTGGCTGAATAAGAAGTAGGACTGAGTGGACTTGTATGCTCTAAAGTTTTACAGTGTTTTGTTTTTGAGTGCAGTTATATAACAAAAAAATCTACATTTGTAAGTTTCACTTTCATGATAAAGCGATTGCACTACAGTACTTGTATGAGGTGAATGGAAAAATACTATTTCTTTTGTTTAGCAATTTTACAGTGCAAATATTTGTAATCAAAAATAATAATATAAAGTGAGCACTGTACACTTTGTATTCTGTGTTGTAACTGAAATCAATATATTTGAAAATGTAGAAAAACATCCCAAAATACTTAATACATTTCAACTGGGATTCTATTGTTTAACAGTGTGATTAAAGCTACAATTAATCATGATTAATTTTTTAGATCATGATTCATTTTTGAGTTAACCGCATGAGTTAATTGACAGCCCTAGTAATAATTCATAATATATACAATAATTCATATATATATATATATATTATATATATATATAATAGGAATACTACATAATATTGTGTATTATAGATATTTAAAATTAAATATGATGCTTAACTGTTGCCTTACTGTTTAATAAAATATATGTTATGTGCATAATATTTTTAAGGTACATAGGAATTATTATACTGGATCAGAATCATTAGACTATCTAGTCCAGTAACCTGTGTCTGATGGTGGCCAGCATCAGAAGGAAGTGCAAGAATGCTGAAGAGGGCAATTATGGAAAAACTTCCACATAGAGCAAGTTTCGTCCCATCTATCCCATAGTATTTATATGCTCCTCCCCTCCCCTGCCATTACCATAGTATATGACCCCCTCACAGTCTTTGCTATACTTCTGTGAGTAGGAAAGTGTTATTGTGCCCATTTTACAGATGATGAACTGAGGCACAGAGAGCCTGAGAGAGACTAAGAGACTTGCCCAAGGTCACAAAGGAAGTCTGTGGTAGAGCAAAGATTTTAACCGAGGTCTCCTAAGTGGTAGGTTAACACCTTACCCACTGCGCCATAAGTTAACCTCTGTCTGAGTACTCTTCTTCCTGCCTTCTAATCAGAACATAAGGATTAGTACCTGCAAGACAACCACCAGCTGACTGGATTCTTTGCCTATGCAGATTACTTCTAAACTGGTAGCCAGGTCTGCACTGAACAAGCAAATAGATGAATCGCCGTACAGGCGTTCAAAGAGTAGGCAGTATTTTTCAGAAGTTAATTTCTGACTGTGAATGAGGTTATGCTTACTTACCTCATGAGGGTATTGGGAGGATTAATTAGTTATATTTGTGAAGCACTTCAAGAATTAATTTTTATTGCTCAATTATTATTAATCATTGAGCTAGCACACTCTTTTGAAACAGGGTTTCACTTCAACCAACATGCCACTTATATGTACATGTTTGAGCATGAGGAGAAATCTAATTTTATACGTGAAAATTATCTTCATTGTCTAATATTTTCAGATAATTCTGCTTTAGAAATTTCACTGCAGCCTCCAGATTCCAGAAGTCTGCAACATAATAGCTCTAATATTTTGCATAATTTGCCATGTAGTGTCATCATCCAAGTTCTTTTCGTGTCATCGTGCAAGTTCTTCTAGTTTACATTCCTGTGATCACTGCAATAACGAAGTGGCAACTTGTGCCAATTTGCTTTATCATACTTGTTATCCCCTCACAGCACCAAAGATGTGTGTGACCACAGGAGCCAACTGAAAGGATATTCACAGCATGGTACTAAGACAGCCTCAACACCTGATTTACCACCGTTATCGGCCAAATGTCAGACACTCCATATCCACTATGTTTGGATCAATTTGTTTTAGTCTGGCTGCCACTCAATTGTGTTTCTCAAGCCACACTGTCAGAGTAAAGTGCAACAGGATTCTAAAAGAATATTGAATATTTCTACTGCAGTCCATTAGTCAGATATTGTCTTCTGGTTCCCTATGTGTGCGGACGATTCCAACTCATGCAACATGATTTCAGAGGTTTTCACTGTCCCCTACTAAAATGACAACCAGTTTTGTTGTCAGTGTAGAGGCTTTGATCTAGGAATGCAGAGAAGAGGAATTCACAGCTTAGCTTCACGAGTAATACTGCTAGATATAGCAGTATCAGCACCTTTGTTTTACGTAAGTATATATAATATAATATAATTATAATATAGCACAGAAGACTGTAGCAGGCCAGTGAGAGACTGACACAATTATTTTCCAACCGACAAAGTGGGTATTCACCCACGAAAGCTTATGCTCCAATACGTCTGCTAGTCTATAAGGTGCCACAGAACTCTTTGTCACTTCTAATTATTTTCCAAATTGCCACTGAGTTGGAATCTTGAATTTTCTTACACCCATTGACTGTGGGCTACTAAGATTCAGACATGAAATCTGACTGTCTCCGCAGAGGTCATCAAAAGGTCAACAGCTGTTTTTCTTTTTAAATCAGATCTAACCATTCCAGTGTCCTTACATGAGTAGAAGGGGCAAGAATTTTAAATGATTATAGTAATTTCTTCCATAAGCCACTCATGCTGGATAAAAACTTTCCAATTTGGAGAAATTAAGGTCATTCGGGGTACCGGTTCTACTTATTGAACTTTAGCCAAAAACATCTATACAAGTATCTGGTAGGTGATTACAAAAATTACATTAATTTCCATGTTCTCCTCTATGAGGCTGTGGAACAAATTCAGACATGACGTATAAAGGTGGCATGCAGTGTAGTTGTAGCTGTGTCTGTCCCAGGATATTGGTGAGACAACAGAAATTGGCCCAATAAAAGATATTATTTCGCCCAGCTTATTTGGCTAATATAAAGATGGTGTCAGTTTGCCGTCCTTATCCCTACCATCAAGTGACAAATGTGTGAGCATCTTTCAAATGAGTGTAACTTACCCAGAGGAGTCAGAAGAAAGTGGAGTTAAAATTACCCTACCTATTTTAACATGTGCTTTTTACCCCACCATCTAGCTTCTCAGCATGTATCCTTTACCAACGTAGATCACCTGGTATGTCAAAGAGAGGTGTAAAAGGTGGTCTTTGAGAGTAAGGGCATTTTAAGTCCGTATTAGGAGGTCTACATTACACCACCTTGAATGTCACATCTGAATTTCGGTCCCATCCATTTGTTCACAGTCAGCTGTCTGTTGAAGTAGTGTATGGCTGAGCCACTATTAAAACATCAATGGTAATATACTGGCGTCAGAACAGAGACCTTTTTACGCATGCATGGCCAATACAGCACTCCTAGCTCTGAATCAGGCATAAGCAATACTGTTTGTGTGAAAAAGCTAGCTGCCTGAGAAGTTTTATGTTTTAAAAAGTATGATGAAATTACCATATACAGTATACTCCCACTTATCTCAATAGCATGGAGGGCACTGATTTGATTCAGATAATTGGGAGTTTGGAAAATCAAAAGGACAGGTGCCATTCAGTAGTGGGGTGGCCTCCCTGGTGGTCGGGGGCTTGTCTACCGCTTCCTTCTTGTAGTCCAGGCTGGAGGTTTCTGCTCTATTATCTGACCTCTGCATTAGCAGAATCCCATCCTCATTCTCTAGCATAAAATACATGGGGGACAATAAAGGGATTTGGATAATGCAGATGTTCAGATAATGGGGAGTATACTGTATGTCCCTTATGCAATTTCTGTATCCCCTTTAAAATATGAAAAAAGTATTACTAGAAGGATGAAGATCTACATGTATGAAAAAGGGATCGAGTTTAGTGACCACAGGCTACTCTCCTTGTTTCAAATAAAAAGAGCAAACACAATTGCTACATTTAAAAGTTGGAGCTTGCCCTAAGCAAGTAAGGTGTTGCAACTGCTGACACTGATGGCTATCAACTCTAAAAAAAATAGTTTCAAGTTTGCAAGACAATTGTCAGCATCTTGACAAAACTGCCCTCCATCTCCGTCACCTTGTACGTAAACAAGCTCATCCTCCCCCTCTCCCCAGCAGTAGGCCATTATTATACTGACATTTCTGTGATGTCTCACATTAAGACACAGCCAAGCATTCAGTGGGGTCCAAAGTAACATAAAATCCACGGACCAAAAGTATCCTTGTTTGCTCTCAGCGAGTCAATTTAATAGTGTTCTAGACACATGGGAACACTGACTGCTACTTGGCTCTCCTGTAATATCTTTTTCTATTTGTCCTTGCTTGTGTTAGCATCTTCTGTACTTTGTGTCTTCTCAGCTGTAATGGCAGTGTTGCTTTCATTTACAATTTTGCTGTTCAATTTAAAAAAAAATCTGTTTTTATTGCAAGATGTTTTCTAGTCAAAACAATTACAAAAACCAAAGAAATCAGTGTGGAATAAAATCCCTGGAAGGATTACAGAATTAAGACAAAATAAATTAGCATTAGAGATGAGCAAATAATTCACAATGAGTAATTTAGCCTCCTTTCTGCTAACAAAGCATCCATGAGAAATTTGCAATTACCTCATATTTATTCAAGAAATCTTTGAAAAATGTTACTCTGATTTGATTATACACACTGCATATCTGAACGGTGTAGATTTGCTGTGACTGGTCCTATGTATCACATGGTATTGTTCCTGTTGCCTGAATGTGTGAGCATACAAACCACTCCTGTTGCAAAGACTTGGATGTGTAAGTTTAAAATTTGGTTTCCACAGATACCGATATGTGCTGTCCTCAAAGGCTCACAGAAAAGAAGCACAGTCAGAGTAGATTCAGCTTGAAATGAATAAACAAAGAAATGTTTTTGCTTTTGTCACCTACCTCTAATTAACATATAGGATAAAGCAATAGGACAACAGGAAGCTGATTCTGCATAAAGAGAAATAGTTGTAACATTTTCAAAAGCAACTAAATAATTAAGAAGTCTAGGTTCACTGTTCATATATAACTGAGCATCAGGGATTTAGATGCCTGAATCCCATTATTTTCAAAAATAACTTGGGTACTTGGATGCCAAAGTCATCTGGATGTTTTTGAAAATTTTACCTAGGTTTTTTTTTTTAAGATTGATCATTTTGTCATTAACACTTTCCATATTTAATTAGTGCTCCTATCCAGTTTTACTGAGGGAGGAGCAAGACTGGAGGGATATTATCCAAACCGATGGCCAATATCTTTACTAGATTTTTAATACTAGCATTCAACAGCAATATTGATTGATAAAGGCAAATACCACGGACTGACAGAGTCAATGCGTAACTAAAGGATTGTAAATATATATCTGAGGGTAGGTTCAAATATTTCCACAGTGATCTCAAAACCACTTAACATTACTGAATTAAGCACAACAGGACCGTTGTTAAATAATATTTGAGACCGGCTGGAAAAACAAGAATTCTGTTGTGAAAAGATTTGAGAATTTTCAGTATCTGTTTTCATTCCACATTGAAAAAAAAGTCTGATTTTTTCATTAAAAAAACCACAGGAGACAGACCCATTCCAGAACAGCCAACAGCCCAATGGTTAGGACATTTACTGGTGGTGTGGGAGGAGAAATTGTTGAAAGAAAAGTAGTCAGCTGCACTGCTTTTAGAACATTATGCTTATTAATACTGCTATTATACTGGTCTCTCAAGAGTCGGTATTTTGAGGAGATGTATAAATTGGTTTATGCAACAGGTCAAATTAAGGAGAAATGTGTTTAGAATCTTATTGCTGATTTAGTTATGAATATATGCTATTTGTTATCCTCAATATGCATAAGCACAAAAGGATCAATATCAGTTAAAGTAAAAAAAGAAATTTTACTGTAAGTCACTGAGCTGTAGAATCCAAACAGTTTTCACAGAGACAAAATAGACATTTTTACAAAAAAAGATTTAGTTTTCCACCAAAAATAAAAGTTTTAACATTAACTACATTTTTTAAGTCAACAACAGGAAAAATAAAAGCATACTAGAACTGTTTCAGAGGGAAAGTAGCTATTCCGAACAACACAAATCCATTTTCAAAACAGTACCACCGTAAGCAAACTTGTATAAAGCAATCAGAATTAGAGCTGAATGGGAATTTTCCAGAACGCCAAGTCAAACAGTAGATGTTTTGTGGAAACATTTTGGGTTCAACCAACTTTTGTTTGACCAACTAATTTCTGGCCAACTCATCTGGCTGGCTGCTGTGAAGCCTGAACTTCCAGGGTCTGAGACTCTGGGGCAATCCAGCCACAGGGACAGTCCCAGGGTCCATGGTGGAGCTTGAGTTCCCTGGCTCAATTTCATTTTGAAATTTTCAAAAGAAAAATGTTTAATTATAGCAAAATTATGGTTTTTAGGATCCTCCCTTCTGTGGGAAATTTTAAAAATGTTGCTTTTAATTCTGAAACAATATTTTTCATTCGGAATTACCCACAGACTAGAAATTTTGACTTCCAAATCAGCTCTTGTCGAAGCCTCTATTAAGATTTTGACTCCAGATTGATGGGGGAAGTATATTCAGCAGATACAGGTCTCTACCAGCAGCACTGGAGTCTAAAGAGATGCTTTGCAGTAACAAATTAAAACAAACAAACACTAGCTAATGTACGTAAGAGGGAAAACTGACCACAAAATGCATCCTTGCAAAGAACCGAAAGCAGCGTTACAAGTACAAACACACATCTTTTCTTAAAAGAACAGGAGATAAAATAGTGATAAAATATACTGGGTGAAAACCACTTCCTCTATATAAATCCTAAGTAACCAGCTCTAAACACGAGACGTGTGAATGCCCTAGGGAAGATCAAATCTCCCTGTTTAGATTCTTAAGTTACATCCATCATTGTAGTATTTGAGTGTCTGGAAATCCACCCCATATGTGGGGCCTAAGCCTGGGGGCTGCAGTGCAGTCCTCCATGACTGCTACTTCAGCCTATGGGCTAAACTAACAGCCATAGTCCCTTGGTAATACATATGGGTGTCGGGACCATGTGTGACCTTCTATTGTCCTGCTCCCTGTAACAGTGCTGGCTTAGGCAAGACTAGCTTGGAGACCATAGGGAATGCCCCACAGCCTATAACCTCCCCATGACATTCCAATGTGGAGCATAAGTGTTATATAGAACTTTGTAGTACAGGTAAATTTCACCCACAGGGATCCATCAGTTTGCAACCCACTGAAGACTGATAGAGAACAGCATTTGGCTCATCCTATATAGGGAAGGATTAAATGCAGTGGCCAAAAATGATTAATAAATTGGATGACTGGAGGGCTCACTGGTAATGAGATGCAGAGTTTGTCTTCTATCCCACCACTCAAATCCATCTTAGCTCCTTAATGTTCAAATGTAACTACTATCTAATGGCTGATCAGTTGCCCAGATGAAGTGAGTTGGCTGTTTCAATCTGCACCCAATGGACAGGTATCCACATCACACACAAAAAAATACTGCCACAATCAACACCTTTCTGGTAGTCTGAGAGCTCAACAATGGGATGGGCATGGAGACTAAACTATTCTGTAGGTCCTAGAGGTGGTCACTACAGATCAGGACGGAGGCACTCTGGCAGGATGTGTGAGGAAGCTACTGGCAGGGTGTCTGAGCATGCTGAAGGACCTTCAATCTGCCTCTTTCCCCCAGTACTAAACAACTGGCTTTTAAAAAGATTCTATAATAAAACTAAAACCATGGCTCAGGGCAAAGAAACATAAGAACAATAAACTCATTTATATTTTATATTTTTCAGCTGCAAAATGAAAAGTTTGAAGAACTCTAAATATTGTAATGCCATGGAGAATGGAAATGGATGGATGATGCGTTATATTTTTCTCATCTGATTTTTATGCATGAAGATTTTTATTTTCTTGCTGAACATATTCTCCCTAATTTATTTCCAGAGAGGAGGCTTTTAGCTTTTGAAAATGCAAAGATTTCTTCAGGCTGTTTGAAGACAAGTCTTTTTCCAAGAACTCATCAGGCTTGCTAAATATTGCAGGTCACAGTGTATTCCAACAGTACATGAGATTAGACTTAAACAAAACAAAATCCTTGTAGTTTCTTGTATAGTTCAACAGAAAGAATTTGGAAGAAAAATATATTAGAGCTTGCAATAGTTAGCTCACTCTTCCCTGAATTCTAAAGGTAGGGTTTTTCAACCATGATGTTTACAAAAAACAGCAAATAAACATGTCATAGTTGTTCTCTGCATAACAAGCAGTCTTAGATGATCCTATGCATTTTTGTAGTGTGTTCAAACTATGTCATTGCACATGTTTATTCAGCATCAAGTACAGCAGCACCCTGATCCTGATTGGGCTGTTTGGGGACTACTGCAATACAAATAATTCTTTTTGGGGGGCGGGAAGGGGAAGAAGAGATTGGAAAAGAATTTTATAAGTAGTGAACAAATCTCCAATTAAAATCAATATCTACTGAAGCATGTTAATAGCCATCAAGGACTCCATAAATATGTGCTATGCTTCAGTTTGATCTCTGGTTGTAAATCATATTGATCAAAGAGTTGGCTGACTTTGTATCAGTTGAACGCTATCTTCTTGTCAATGAGAAAATTTTCCTTGTCAATTCCAATTTGATCCTTTGCCACATTTTATACTAGCAATGAGATTAGGCAATTTTTTTTTCAGGCCATACATTTTTTATTCTTGAAATAGTTTGTATTTGAGCAATTATATTTTCTTAACAGAGACACCATCTCCATCATGGTTTCTCAGCTCAAAGACTCCAGCTCATTTAAAGTTTTCCTTAGCCACAGCCACTTTTGAGAGGCAACTGATTCCACTTTAGTGTTCGTGTAACTCTTTCACCTCATTTCCAGTAGAGCTTCCAAGCAAAGTCTTGTCTCAGAGGACCCAATCCAGCGCCCACATAAATTAGTGGGAATATTTCCATTGCCTTTAACAGGAGTTACATCAGTATATTAGGAAGCTTCAACCTATGCCTAAACCAGAAGTGCCTCGTCCTCTGTACCACTACACCATTTTTTAACCAATATGACTATACCGAATTCCAGAATAACAATAGAGTAACACTGAGGAGTATCAGGCCCCAATGTGATGTCATAATGAATAATTTCCACAGCAGTTAAAAAGTTAATGAATAAAGATACATTGACAGACAAGTGATAAGAAGGTAGTTGCAAATTCCTTGAGTGCTGCTGGAGTACATTCAAAAAAACCAAGGACCTATAGCACTGCACAAATGGTCTACAGAATTCAGAGGTAGTGTAACAACACACAAGTCCTTCCAAATGGGTAAGAGTGACACCGAGTGTAGCACCTGTTCATAAATGTAGCAAAGGGGTGACACAATGGTGTAAGAGAATCAGCAAAATTTAGTGAAAAATATAACACAATGCTTAGAAAGACTCTTTAGAGTAAGCTTAAAGAGTCAGATGACCAAATCCATGAAAAGAGATGGCTTTGTTGTCCATAGTGCACTTAAATGCCTGGGAATACAAAGCAGGCTTTGAGAGGGTGGACTACAAAGACTAAAAAGCAAAAAACATACTCTGATGCATATCTGGAGAGCCTTCAGTGCCATTAAATGACCAAAATAAATAAGCACAACCTTGAAAAGCCTGCTTAGTAAATAGAAACATAGCATAATTAATGTGTTTCATGCAGGAAGATACAAAAATATAGTAAATAATTTATAAAAAGCATATGCCTGATTTAATGCACTCTCAAGGAGTTCCCAAACTGTGACATGTTTACCCCTGGTGGTACATTAGCTTGATGTTCCCATTCATTCACTTCACAACAATTTTTAAGAAAGTGATAATTGAAACAATAAAGTGTGGGAACTGTTGACTAGCAGCACAGCAGCTTTCCCTCTGCTGATGCTTCAGTGGTTTACCTCCCCTGTAATCTTATTTTATTCTGTTTTTCCCTTTCCAGACCCCTTGTCTTACAAGCAATAGCTGGCTGAAGTATGGAACTGGCCAGTTTTATACACTAGTGCAAAATGGGGAAGGCCCCTGTTCAAGGCTTGAGAGTTTCAGTTACTGTGTGAATTTCTGATTTAGTAGAAAGTCACCACTGACTTGCCAAAGAAAATATGGCAAGTCAAATGCATTTTTCCCCCTTTGCAAAGAATGAAGAAAAAGGGAATAGTGGAGTGTAAGAGTAACTCACTGTTCGTTGTGTGTTACATGCCCCGCGCACCCATGACTAACCCACAGAGGATATTTGCCTGTTAAAGCTGACAGCTGAGGGACTTGGCTCTTTAGCTCAAAGTCTAGAGGCTCATGCTTTTAGCTTTGGAGGGCCTGGTGGTGACCTTACAACAGTGGGGGCTTCTCTGAGATCTGAGTTGCTGGGGACCTCAGATGGTTGTATCAAGATTCCGCTGTCCGAGAGAAATATGCAACTTGTTGTTCAGTAGAACTCATCCCTCTCTGTGCTGAGCCACAGGACATATGAATTTAATACAGCGGGGAAAGCCTCACCTTTCCTAGCACACAGTTGCTAATGATCTTCTAAGGGTTCATTAGCTCCAACACTAAGGTTTATGGGACAACTTTTCTCCGAAGCTTATGAAGTGGAGCTTCCCAGTTCCTGCTGCACTATATGGAATGGAGTAGTCACGATCTAAGAATGCTCTTTACTGGGAAGGTGACCAGAAAAGGGAGAAGTAGACATGCAGTGTCTCAATCAAGGTTTAGAGGATGCAACAGAGGAGTTCACCAGATACCAAGAGTAAGGAGTTGGAGGGAGCCAGCTCCCTTGAAAACAAAAATAGGTAAGAAGAAGGATCTCAAGTTTGGGCAGAGGGGCAACTGCAGGAGATAACTATGTCAAGAAGGAGTGGGCATTCTTCTTAGAAGCACTGCTTCTTTGTAGAAGACTTGGGCCTAATTCTTCATGGCCCTGCATCTTGTGCAGTCATTTACACCTGTGCGAAGTGTAAAATACTTTTACTAGAAGCCATTTACCCCTGTTTAAAATACTACCTTCTAAGAGCTTTCCATTTATTTACATCAATGGCAGCATTCTGCACTGAATTTGCACATTTCTTAAGGACGACACTAGGTTTGAGGCACTGGAGAATCAGGTTCCTTACATCCAAGAAAATCAACATGAGGCTGATTTGCTGCCAGATATTGCTAATGGGCCCAAGAGGATTCAGTTCACAGATAACTTAAGAACAGAACCCTCCAAGATTCTAATAGTTCTGTCTGCAATGAGTTAGGAACAGCTGTGGGCTCTGTGCCCATTTCTGATGCCAGCACATGGAACCTTTGGAACTGGAAATTAGACAATACATCAGCTACATGATTATTCTTTGCTGGTACATAACTGGCACTGAAAAGTATTTTGTGGCTATTTTCCATGGCATAAATGCCTTGACTAGCTCTGAGACTGATTCTGATTAAGGAGGTTGCTTATTCTCAGTCTTCACTACAGGTTTATTATCTACATGAAATATCACTTAAAGTTATCCTTCAGATTTGACCCCCAAATTGCACCTCTATACAAGACAGAAAAATTGGAGAATATATAATCTCTTGTAATTCTCAGTTTGCCACAGACTGTTGACTGCTCTGCATTAATCCATGATTCTCAGCAAAGGAGAGGACAAAAGAGGAAATTAGACAAAATAAAACTACCACCCCATTTCCAAATGTCTGTCCATTTCTAGAATCAAATCTGAATCAAATGTTTTTGAAAGTTCTGATATATTTTGCTGACTTAGGTTTAATATTCGTTTTCCTTTTTGTGCCTCTGAACTAACTTCTGCTCTGAATGAAACCAGAAAGTAATGGAATGCTCACAAAAAAAAACACCTTTTGGGAAGGTTTGTGGGCAAATTTTGCAAACACAAGAAGTTGAACTATCTCAGGCATTCAAATGTTTGCCTCAGATAGAAGGCAGTGTAGTCAATACTGCAGGGTATTCCCCCGCCTCTTGGTCATTGTGTAACCTCAGGGGAACCATTCAACCTCTGTGCCTCAGTTTACCCCTATGTAAAAAGGGGATAATAGTAATACTCAGCTTTGTAACAATGCTTTGAGATCCTTGGATTTGATGCATTGTATTACTATTATCCAAACCTAAAGGATAGCTCATAAGCTTTCATCAATATAATGAATTCCAGAATCACAGTATATTATAATATGTAACTCAAGCAAATAAGTACATCCACTTGGACTGAAACAATCACTCTGTATTTCTTATGTTTAAGGGAGATCCTCTGAACCATCAACCTTAGGTGTTAGGTTAGATGAGTGACTTAAAATAGAGAGATTTTGGCAATGTCTCTGATAACTTCTTTACAAACTACTTTTTCCAAAGCCTGCACAGATGTAACAGATGCCTTCAGCATAAAATCTCTATGATTCAAGACATCCAAGAAGAAATTTCAGAGGCTGTTTTACAACTATCAACTCAGGGTCCATTTCAAGGGGTCAGTATAATCATCATCATCTGTCTTCTGTTAATGAGATTCCTAGGTATTGATAATTCTTTTAGATGGTACAGTGTTTTCTTGATATCATCATTCTTAGCTGGATCTCTAAATGTAATATACGGATATAGTGTACTCTCCTTATAAACAACTTGAATTGAAACTGCCCATTTGAATGATATTCAGAAGCCTATGGGCAAGGAATTACCAAAATAATATTAGACACTGAACCACATACCTAACAATTCAAAGTCCTTGGGGGACACTGGCAGTTGTCAAAACATTAATTCAATACTTTTTGAATGTTGATGCTGAGTTGCCTAATGATACAGCACTCAATTATAGTTAGAGGAAGCCATTATCTGATGTGCCTTCCAGATATGATACATGACAGATTTAACATGTATTTTTCCATACTCCCTTTTTTGGCACCAGGCCATTGGCAAAACAGTTAAAATTTGGACAGGAGAAATGATATTTCTAAGCTCTATATATTAAATGTTCTTGTTAAAAATGCGTCAGTCTTCATTTGATGTGTTATCAAACTCCTTGGCTTTTTGGTTGAATTGCACCATAACCTTTGAGGACATGTATGCATGGGTTACAGTGAGGTACTAACTAAATAGATTTAGAAAATATACTTAAAAGCTAAACCTAAAACTAAAGAAACTAAACCCATATAAATAGCTAGAAAACCCATTAATAGATTTAGAACAAAATATTTGAAACACAATATAATGGTGCCTTCCTGCTACTGAAACTTTTTCGGTGGGATAAGTACAAAGAACATTTACCAAGAGGATGACCCACAAATGGCTTTAGTTTCAGGGAAAGTGTATAATTAAAAGCGAGACACAAAAGATATGTTGACTTACAGACTATCAGCAAATTTCTCCTTTTTAAAGGTTAAGCTCAATGTTCATTTCAGTTCTTCCCCATAAGTAATAGGTTTAAAGGTTAAAGAGCTCCTGCGTTGCAGTCCTCTTCATAAGCAATATATTTAAAGGTTAAACACATATCCTAGAGGTCTCCTCTCTAAATAGTGGTGACAATCATTGTTTTCACTTTTTTGTTTTTTAAAATATTCACTTGACTATTTTACAATGCATTTTATATTTGCCTCTGGATCTCATTAAAGTTTATTCATGTCATCATGGGTCAGAAATCTGCTGAATATTTTGAATGTTTGCAAAAACTATTTCCCATTTTATTTTATTTTTACCCTCTGATTGTTCTTCATTTTGCAAGACTGGAGAAAACAGTTTCTCTCTCCTCCAGTCTCAGTTTTTAAAAAAGCAGCTCACCTTTAGAACTTGTTTCTATTAAGAATATTACTTTGCATTTATGTAGCTCTTCCCAGCTTGTCAGTGTTTTAGAAACATCAGTTAATTAAATGAGTCAGACACTCACCACAGCAAATATTGTGCTAAGTTCCAACCTAACTACCTACCTTCACATTCCTACATCCTTTGATATAAAAACACCATATTGTAGAAGCACAGGAAAACATTTTTAAACTGGGTGACTAAAGCTAATCACTTAAATTGGTGACTTGATTTTCAACAGTAATGAGCTCCCACAAGCTTCCATTGACTTGAGTGCCTTAGACAAACCCTCCTACTGGAGACACAGCTCATATAGGCAAAATAAATATATACCAGTTACAAAACAAGCTATACTGGCAAAGGGACTTCTCCACCCCCCCCGACCCCCCCGGCATTATTATATTTACACTGGCATTTTTGCTGGCATAGCTATGTTGGTTAGGAGTGTGAATTTTTTTTTATATTCCTAACCAACATAGCTGTCCCACCAGACCTCAGCTTGACCATCTGCAAAATGGGGATTACCGCTGCTTTGGGTAGCTACCTGACAACAGTGCTGTGATTGAATTCTAATTAGTTTCTGATCCTAAGCACCCTCCGCTCCCTCTCAAGTTAATGTATGTGAAGGGCAGTCAGCATCTGGCAGGTTTAGGCCTTAATAGATGGTCAGTGCTTGGTGATCCTCTGATGAAATAAGTGTGCAGTGTAAGTGCAAGGAATTATCATAACTGCTTAATACTGTACTGCAGTGGTCCCCAAACCTTTTCAATCATGCCCCCTCTTACCCGATCCATGCCCTCTCCTCCCCTGCCCAGGAGCCAAGGCGGGGGAGGGAGTGGGGCAGGACAGGGGAGGGTCAGCCGAGCTCAGGGCAGGACGGGGGGAGCTACTGGTACTTCTCTCACTGGAGTTGTCCCTGAGTGCTCCTCAAGGCTCCAGCAGCAGCAGCAGCTGCTGCTCGTCCCACCCCCCTGGCAGAGGCCAGTTACTGCAGATAACTGGACTTTTAGTGTGCGGGCAGCTGGGACTGGTGCTGGAGCAGAGCTGGGGGCAAAGCGGGGCTGGGTGGTGCTCCCTTCCCGCCCCCCTAGGGGCTGGTCTGGGCCCACCACGCCCTTCCCGGATGTTCCTCTACACCCCCATAAGGGGGCACACCGCACACTTTGGGGACCACTGCTCTAGTGGGAGGTGTTCAGACACTAGAGTGATGAGCTCAGTGTAAGAACCAAAATAGAATATAAAAGAATAGTATAGAACCTGCTTCATTGCCTGGGTTCGGCTGGCCTTGCAGACAGCTAGTGGTGGAGGTGCACATGCTACTTCTGATCCAACATCAGGTCGTAGAATGCGTGCAGGTGGCCAGAGGGAAGGAGCAAGTATGATATATGCAGATTCGGGCAAGAACATGACCTCCCTCCCTCCCCCCAGTCATGGTAACCAGTGAAATACAATGCTGAACCACCATAAGCAATTCCTTGGTGCTTTAACATAAAAGACAAATTCATCCTTGTAATTTCACTGACTCAGTGGAGTTAAAACAGGCGGTGTGGCCTAATACGTCAATATTGTAAGAATGGTTTGGGATGTATTTACATGATATTTCAAAACAGATTTCATAGGGAAGTAATTTTAAACAGTTGAACTAAATGCGTTGTGACAGACCCGTTGATCCCTTTACTCCGCTGCAGTAAATAATGTCCCATCAGTACAGAGTAGTCGCCAGACCCAGATGCCAAGCAATGAAAAGAATATTTTTCCACTGGCAACATCTGGCTCCTCTGTATCTCGTGTCTGTCACATTGTATCCCACGGTCTGGCTTCTGAGGTTTGAGTCCATCTCAGTAGCAGAAATTAATTCCAGGAGCAACACCAGAAACAGAGAAAAAGCGCAGTCGCATTTTAGAGTTACAGTGTTTAAAAATGATGGGAGCCACAGTTGCATGGAAATGATATGAACAAAGGGAGTGCACTGGTTTGGAGGACGAGAATTCTACACAAAGTGGGTGGCGTGGTAATAGGCACAGAGACATTTGTGAAAGAAGCAGGCAAATGCTGGCATCATTGGTGAAGCAGAAGCAACACGAACTTGCTGTGCATTAGGACCCATGGGTCCTATTTCCAGGTCTGGCACTCATTATGATCATGGGCAAGTAACCCCTCTGTAAAATGGGGATAGCAATACCACTTACCAATCTCTGAGCAGCACTGCAAGGCTTAAATTCATATTTGTTATTATTTATACAAGAGAAGTGGCCAGTGCTTTACAAAGGAGTTACCCACAAGAATAAATAGCACTCAGGGTGAATACAAGTTGCAGAAATGAATTTTAAATTACACAAAGGAGTAGGGAGGGAAAGAGAAGCAACATAAACTTTCATGTGAATTTTTTTTTAAACAAAAAGTTTGATTCCCATCCTGATATTTCTGAAGGGCTGTGTTTCATGACAAAAAGTTACCGTGCTTGAACATGGTTAAGAATCAAGTTAGCAGACATGATGCTGACTAAAATTTGCCCTTCCCTAGGTTGATCAAAGTCAAGCTCAACATTGTGCCAGACAACCATGATGGAACCCTCACGTCCTCAGGTTTAGTCATGATTAGCTGGCACACTTCTGAATGTGATTTGCTCAGGTCTACCCTGACTACAAAGTCATGGTCAAAATCATATTAACCAACTTGATTCTTGATAATTGTGTTCAAACACATGAAAGTTTCAGTGTTGACCAGCTCTCAGAGTCTTATGAGTTGGAGGCAAATCATGAAGCCACAAATATATGGCTGGAGGGGAAAGTAAAGTAATTTGTTAAAGGCAGTGGACCTGATTCTCCACTATTTTGCCCCTTATGTAACCATTTAAACCTTTGCAAACTAAGGACAACGTGACTGTAAGACGCTATCACCAGTTTATGTAGATATTTCAGATTTGGTAGCATTTCACTTCGACTTTGCCCAAGGTGTAAATGATCGCACCAGGCACAAAGCAGGGGAAAGTGGAACCTATTGAGTCTTAAGTGTTATAATTATTACTACTGTGAAGTAAAAGAGAATATTCAACAGTGTTGCAAATAAAACATTCAAAAGGGTATTCCATTATCATTGTCTGTTTGTGCCAGCCATGTTTAGCCATTTTCTCCTTCTGCATGGCTGCAACAAGAATCTTATGCTTGTCTTAATTTAAATTGATGAGGATGATCATATTGAAGAACATTCTTCTGAACTTTTCATATACAGTTAAACAACTCATATCTTTTCTCATTTTATTAACTGTGTGAATTTTATTTGGGGTAAGATTCTGCAAACAGTACTTGACAGAGTACTTATTACCATAAGTAGCCCCTGGTGAAGTCACACTATGCCTTGGTGATAAGTCTTTGATAGATCATTTGTGGGTCTTACTGTTGTAAATACTAAACCCTAAGCATGGCTGGCTCTGTTTCTGCTCTCAGTTACATCAGTATAAAACTGGCATAACATTGACTTCAGTGGAGTTTCTTCTAATTTACATTGGAATAAGAGAAGAATCAGGCCTGTTACCTTTTATTTCATCTTTGTTTAGGAGGAATTATTACATTCCCAGTTCTAAGACCCTTAACTATATCGTGCAGTGCCTTACTTCACAAGCAGTCCCATTCACTTCAGTGGAACAACTTGTGGATGACAATTATTAATAGTAATATTGTAGAGACTAGGAAACTCAGTCATAGGCTAGGAACCACATTGTGCTAGGTGCTGTACAACCAGAGAACAAAAAGACAATCCCTGCCCCAAAGAGCTTACAATCTAAGTATAAAACAAGAGACAACAGATGGATACAGACAGACTGATGGGGGAGTAAAAGGGAAAATGAGACAATACTGGTGAGCATAATAGGCAGTGGTCTCAGCACACCAGCTTATTGTCAATTTTTTTGTAGGCATCACCGCAAGGGAGAATTTTAAGGAGGGATTTGAAAGAAAAGAATGGGAAACATGCCTCTGTTTGCTGTACAAATCCTTGATGCTCCTTTCGTACAGGTCTTTTAAAGTACCACACAGATAATGTAGACATTGGAATATAGTACAACTACTACATACGTTAGTGGCTTTAAAACTGCCAATATACTAACAGGCATCAAAGTTTCTGTGCATCAGAGAAAAATTCAAAGCCTGTACTGTATTAAAAAAAGCTCCATTATAACAAAAACCAAAACAAACAAACCAAAAACAGACTGAAGCATTTCCCCTCACAGAGAATGGCTCTGTCGAGAGCAAAGTCCTTTCCATTTTAAAAACAAAATAGGGAAAATATCAACTTAATGGCTATTGCCTCTTAGCTAAAATAGCGGCTGGTCTGTCAAAGAAATCACACTGGAATTCTGAAGTGTTTAGATCCAAGACTGGTCTCCTTCTCTCTCCAAAAAGAAGAATTTCTTATAGTTTTTACCCAGAGCTTGAGTTATGTAAAGAATTTCACACATATGCTCTCCCACAAGAATAACTAAACACAGTTTTATATCCAGTAACCTGCTTTTAAATTAACTTTCTTGGCACATGGCACATTTGTGTAGGTGTATCATTCTGCTGAAGTCACATTATGAATTCCACAGGTTTTGATTTCTTCCCCAAGATTTCTAATTTTGTCAGTAAATATGAAAAAGCACAGAGTTGTATATAACTTTATGGTCAAACACTGTTCTAGAATGCATGCTAGCTCCCATTGACCAATGAAAGAGCTACCATGTGCAGCTCTGAGGGCTGAATTTGAGCCCATGTAGAAGTTAAACTGAATGGAAATACAGACACAACTACTAATAATGCTGGAATACCACAATGGAACACGCATTCGTAGAAAAAGAAGATCTGGAACAGTCAAGTGTAAAGAAGTTATTAAATAAAATTTCATGATAAGATAGACTTTTGGCCACTTAAAAGAAATACAGGCAGTTGTGATTACCGCTATTGATTGGCTATGAATTGCCACACACAGCTCATCTAGTCTCCAATAAGACATTCTATGATTTTTGCTACTCTGTCTTCTAATAACCCCCAGTCACTTGCTTTTCTCATCCCCCTGTAATATCTTGTATTTTAGATTGAAAGCTGTTTAGGGGCAGGGACTGTTTTTTACTGTTCAGTACCTCGCAAAATGGAACCCTGATCTGACTGAGGCCTTTAGGCATAACCACAATATAAATGTTAATAATAATAATACTCCAAAAACCTTCTGTGTAATTAAATTCTTATATCTCCCACCACTGAGGAAAAATATTATGAAGCCAGAAATCTTATTAAACTTAGCATGAAGTTTAAACAGGTAGGGGAAGTGCTGAAGCAGGTTATTGTATTAGACAAGGTTGCATTATGAAGCATAGTTGCCCTGTTCAATATTTAAATACAATTTGGGAACTGTGCAGGAATAAAGTTCAGCTACTTTTTTTTATTTAAATGAAGTGGAAGTGTTTAACTGAACTAATTCTCAGTGACTACTGTCATGTTAGAAGAAAAGAAAGAATGATCAGGACAAAAGCTGACAGAGCACAGAAGTGTTATATTTTAGATCATTGCAAAACCAAAGAGATAAGAGAAAAACATTACAAACCTCATCCAGACTTTCAAAACACTGGTAAATAATGTAAAGTAAAATTTTAATAATGTAAAATTGGGAGTTCAATTATGTCTTGGCAACAAATGCCACAAGAATCATATTTCTTAGCTATAAACAAAGGCATTTTAAACACAGCCCATGAAGCCAGTTCTTCTGCTTGATTAACTTTGTTTCTCTAGATTTAGTGAATGTACTTTTCTTTTTACTGTATTAAGATTGTTCTTCAAAAAACAACCCACATTTAGAAATCTATTCTAGCTTTTTCAAACAGTGCTCATGTGTAGATATACATGTCTACTACCAATGTACTTTCTATAGGTTGAGGGCTTTATTGATAGACTAACATGAAATGTTTCAGAAATTCACTTTGGGACCAATAAGCACTCAAAAGTTGAGATGCACACTCTTGGAATCACTCTTTTTGAATGGATTACTCGTGAATGGTGCCATATTGATAGCTCTAGGAAGCAGAAATTCCCTATTAACAGAAGAATACTTCAGGGACTATCTATAGAATATTTCCCACACTTCCCTGCCAATGTGCCTCAACCTTGACATAGTGGGAGGGCAGTTCAGATTACATATCCAGCATTCAATCCTTTGACTTCAGTGTCTTCAGATTGCCAAAATGTGTGCATGTTACCGACCATTTGGTTCTGTAATATCGAAACTTGGCCTCCGTGAAAAGAACTGAGACACATTTGTTTTGCATGGGCTATAGCACACCAGCCCTGTAGGCCATGATTCAGCAAAGCACTTAAGCATGTGCATAAATCCATCGTCATTTAACAGAGCATTTAAATATGTACTTAACTTGAAGTATATTTTAACATTCCATGAAGCTTTATGCTTAAATGCTTTGTGAATCGGAACTACAGTAGCACCTTCTGATTATGACAGATATAGAAAACATAGAGATAAAAGGCACTATCCTTTAGCAATAGAAACATAAATATCATTACTATCGGAACAAACAAAAATAATGTTAAAATGGACTTCGTCCGTTCCCATTGCTGTTATTGCAGCATTATTTCCTACAGCGTATTTTCCTATTTTTGTTCTAAATGTCTTAACATTGAATGATCACTACATAAGGTCACTAAAGATTACCAGCTGCTCTGTGACATATGTGTCTTGAGATTAAGTACACACAACAGTTTGGAATGAGATATTTCCATACACCATTGCCCTTGGGTACTACATGTAGGAGGGTTTAAAAAGTGAAGAGTAGCACATTTTTAAAATACAAATTTGCATTCCAGAAAACAAGAGATGGAAAATGGAGATCAGCATGACTGAAATTTAAGTTCATAATTAACATGAGATTGTAGAAGTGTTTCCAAAGCAGTAAGTTCCTCCTTATTAATGAGCTTTTGATTTAACTTGTTGCTTAAGTGTCAGTGGTGCAAAAGGAAATGTCTGAAGGGCATGTTCCACGAGACCACCTGTAAATACAGATTTCACACATGGACACTTTTCCATTATGTCTGATGGCTGCTGAAATTGATAAAGTATGTGTGTATATTTCTTTTAATGCCCTGAAGTGTCAACTTAAGGGTCTAAATGGACTTCCTATTGCAATGAGTTAGCAAAGAAAAATTTATGTTGCTCCAATAAAACGGGAAAAGAACCCCTCAAACACACAGCATAATAAAATAGTACATTGCTATTTATATAATATAATGCTAACAGAATTAATACCAAACATATAAAATATCAAACGGAGGAGACAGTATTAACCAACTTCAACAAAAGGTATGACTACACTGCAATCAAAGGCATGACTGAGCTAGCTTTGATCTAACTAGTTCCAGTAACAACAACATAAGTGAAGTCATGGCAACAAGGGGTACCAGCACAGGCTTTATAAACCCAACAGGGACCCTGCGTATGAACTTATGTGACCAACCAGTGATATTTTTAATTGAGCTAGCTAGATCAAAGCTAACTCCGGTATGTCTACACATGCTGCAATCACACCTCTGGGTGAAGTGTAGACAAACTCTAAAGGTTTGTCTACATAGCAAGTTACTGCGTGGCAAGCTGGTGCACAGTAACTGGCCATGTAGACAAGGCCTTAGTGATCTCTTGGATTTAATTGACATTTGTGCCATTGTGGAGGAAAAGATGGCAACAAATATATTAATAAAATTAGCAAGATTGAAATAGTCCTACACAGGACATAGAAATAGTGCAAGCCGTGTGTGTTGAACATAATTTCCTGGTGACAGTTTTTCCCAAGGACAAGTTTGCCTCTCTGTCTTCTAAGTGATTGTTTCCTTTGGTGATCATTTATGATTTGGGATTAGCTTTCAACTGTTCACCTCAGCTGCACTGACAGTGCTGTTGGCTGAATCCCGAATGAAAAAAATCACTACTTAAGATGTTTTTACAGATCGCTTTCTCCCCTTGCCTCCACCATTTTTTTCTGCATTGGATTAACTCTGTTGCTCAGTTACAGATTCTCAGCTGACAACCTTAAAATATCTGAGCAAGAGCTGTGTTTTGTAAAACTGATCAGTGATTTTATTCACCGCCTGTGGGTCTGCTTCGTCTTAGCAAACTAGCATGGCTTCTTATTGCGATTTCTATTGGGGCATGTACAGCGATTGTTTTTATAAGATAATAAGTGGTTGGCATCATCAATGCTTGTGTGAAGATCCAATCATTTCCTGAAGGTTAAATTTAAGTCAGCCTAATATTCTTCTTTACAATGTCACCAGAAAGTGAAAACAGGCATTTGCATGGCACTTTTGCAGGTATTTACGTGCCAGATATGCTAAACATTTGTATGACCCTTCATGTTTCAGCCACCATTCCAGAGGACATGCTTCCATGCCGATAACGGTCATTAAAAACTTATGCATTAATTAAATTTGTGACTGAACTCCTTGGGGGAGAATTGTATGTCTCCTCTATTTTACATGCATTCTGCCATATATTTCATGTTATAGCAGTCATGGATGATGACTCAGCACATGTTGTCCATTTTAAGAAGAGTTTCACTGCAGATTTGACAAAACGCAAAGAAGGTAACAATGTGAGATTTCTAAAGATGACTACAGCACTTGACCCAAGGTTTAAGAATCTGAAGTGCCTTCCAAAATCTGAGAGGGACAAGGTAGGGAGCACGCTTTCATAATTCTGAAAAGAGCAACACTCCAATGCGGAAACTACAGAACCCAAACCACCAAGAAAGAAAATCAACCTTCTTCGGGTGGAATCTGACTCGGATAATGAAAATGAATATGCATCGGTCCGCACTGCTCTGGATTGTTATCAAGCAGAACCCGTCATCAGCATGGACGCATGTCCCCTGGAATGGTGGTTGAAGCATGAAGGGACATATGAATCTTTAGCACATCTGGCAAACGAGTATCTTGCTACGCCGGCTACAACAGTGCCATGAGAAAGCCTGTTCTCACTTTCAGGTGACATTGTAAACAAGAAGCGGGCAACATTATCTCCTGCAAATGTAAACAAACTGAGTTATTGGCTGAACAAGAAGTAGGACTGAGTGGACTTGCTGCTCTAAAATTTTACATTGTTTTATTTTTGAATGCAGGTGGGTTTTTTACATAATTCTACATTTGTAAGTTCAACTTTCATGACAAAGAGATTGCACTACACTGTTTGTATTAGGTGAATTTAAAAATACAATTTAATTTGTTTTTTTTAAAGTGCAAATACTTGTAATCAAAAATAAATATAAAGTGAGCACTGTACACTTTGTATTCTGTGTTGTAATTGAAATCAATATATTTGAAAATGTAGAAAACATCCAAAAACATTTAAATGGTATTCTATTATTGTTTAATCACATGATTAATCGTGATTCATTTTTAAAAATTGCTTGACAGCCCTAATATTCTTTTAAGAGAAGGAAACAACTGCCAAAGCACTAGACTATACACACAATTTCCCCGTGGGGAGTGTGAGAAAGAAATAAACCTCACATGATAGATGTTAGACCCATCACTTACCGCACTAGTGGAAAGTACTCAGATACTATGGTAATGAGGGTAGTACAAGAATCTATTAAGAATAGAATGCTTACCTACTTTTACAACCAGATATTGGTATTGCACAATGTGACAGGGCTCACCTCCACAGTACGCCCCCTCATGGCCCGCCAGGTACTACACACCATAGGTGTCTCCTTTTGTGATGTTCAATGCAGTGGTGTATAAACCCTCTGGCTAATGCATTTTTCAGTCTCACCCCTTCCACAGTATTAATATCCACAAATAAAAGACAAACCAAGAAAACAAAATAGGGTCATCCAAAGAGTCTTTGGCAGGACCCTACCATATTTAGGTTCTGTCTTCAAACAACCAGTTCTTTGATCAGTCTCTCATGACCTGGTCATTGCATCCACCAGGAGCTTGTATTACCAGCAAGCTGTCTCAGTCTCCTGGCTGTAACCAGGCTTCTCTGATAGAGAGAGAAGCAGAGCTCTGCTCTCCTTCCTGGACAGCCCCCAATTCAACTTGCTCTTCTCATTTTAACTCCTATCTCCACACCTGACATCTGCTGCAGGTGTAGCAGGGCAGGGCTAATTGGGTCCACAGGTCCTCATTAACCTCCTCCTTGCCAGTATGGATCCTATATGCCTCATCACACACAATGATTTTTTAAATTATTTTTATTTCAGAAGCAATTTCTAGCACATTTGTCCAAAAACCTTTACACTGCTTTCAGCAGTTTTGCTGTTTCTGTCACAGAAACAATCATTCAGATAAACTAGCTTGGCTAAAATTGGTTGCTTATGGCTGAATTGGAATGTATTTTTTCAATCTGCTAATTTTCAAGAACCACTATCTTGTTCACAGAACTATTTATGCCCAGAAAGTTTACATGTGTATGTGCAAAGGGGTAATTGTGCACAAAGGCATTGCTACACCAATGAAGTCAACACAAGTTTTTCCACTGACTCTAAGGAAAACAGAATTGAACTCAAAGCATGCATTTTCTTATGTGAAAGATAGGTACTTATGAATTCTGGTTGCCCTTGTACACACACAATTACACCATGTGGTCCACATTTTCAGGTGGTGCAAATTGGTATAGCTCTAATGAAGTCAGAGCTACACTCTCTGTTTCCCACCGGCAAAAATCTAGCCCAAATTTGTGAGCACAGATGTTAAATATGTATGCCCTCTTTGCATCCACACATTCTACTGGCAAACCAAAAATAGATGTACATCACAGAAAAAATTAACTGTGTATTGAAAAGCTAAGGGGACAATAATAATTAGCTATTTACATTTTCAATTTTTTTTAAAAGGGAGTCAATTATGGTTTTTGTTTGTTTGTTGAGATAGAATGAACAGAGCATAAGACAGGGAATCAAGGAGTTCTGTTGAATGGCCCTTGGCAAGTCACTTAACAGTTTCCTTGTCTGTATAATATTAATAATTACCCTACTTTGTTAAAAGCTTTGAGATTTACAGAGTAATAACAATAATACTTAACACTTACAAATTGCTACCAATGAAGCACATTCTTAAGCACATTAGCTCTAAAGGCAGTAGACTCGGTTGTAAAGAAGTTCCCCACTTTGCTACAGATTTATTGGGCATGTCTCCCAGATTCTCTGTGCCTCAGTTCACCCAACTGTAAAATATGAACAACATCTAAGTCACAGGATTATTGTGAAATTTCTTTTGTGATACAGCAAGTACTATTTATAAATAAGGAGTTTCATTATATGCTTTGAGGAGAGAGACTAAGTTACGTTCCTCAGGAGCACAAAACTTTTCATGGTTTCCAGAGCAAAACGGAACGCCTTTACTAATGATAGGGAAATCCTTTTGTATGCAGGAACGTCAGCACTGTGTCATAAACGCCAGACTGCAAAATCAAGTGCCACAAGAATGATGTCTCATTAAAAGCATTGGAAAGAGCAATCCTCTCTTTATTTGTTAGAATCAACAACAAGATTACAAAATCTCATTCATCAGCAAATAATATGCATTCTCATCTAGACTGTTACTGAAGAAGGTTAAAACAATGAGGAGTCCTTGTGGCACCTTAGAGACTAACACATTTATTTGGGAATAAGCTTTTGTGGGCTAGAACCCACTTCATCAGATGCATGGAGTGGAAGATACAGTGGCAGGTATAAATACACAGCACATGAAAAGATGGGAGTTGCCATATCAAGTGGGAGGACAGTCCCATCTTTTCATGTGCTGTGTATTTATACCTGCTACTGTATCTTCCACTCCATGTATCTGATGAAGTGAGTTCAAGCCCACGAAAGCTTATGCCCAAATAAATGTGTTAGTCTCTAAGGTGCCACTAGGACTCCTCGTTGTTTTTGCTGATACAGACTAACACGGCTACCACTCTGAAACCTGTAAGAAGGTTGTTGTCTTAATTAAACCAGCTCAGGTGGACACTTTGGCCTGTGGAAAGGAAAGAAATAAAATGCCCACCAAAATGACTGTCACAAAAGAGAAACAGGGATTTGGAATGGTCAGTTCAACTAATAAGGAAGGATAAAGAGATGCATAAAACAAAGCATTGTGTGGATTTTAGAACATTTTCTCTTATGTAAAATCTACGCATAAATAGGGTGTGTATATACAGGATGTACCAAATATATATATATGAACTCTGACAATGAGATGGTGAACATATGGCAGACTTACCCTTGAATTAACCACTTCCAAGGAGACATTCTGAGGCATTACACTTGGTACTAAAAGGGGAGAAAAAATTGGAAATATGTAATTAGTAGCAGAGTCATAAAAGGCTACGTCAAATCTCTCTCTTATTGGAAATAACTGAGTATGGCTTTTCCACACACTTTATCATCTGATCATAAATGTGTCGTTAATTCAGGTGGCACTTCAGAGGTCCCCTAGAGAGACAAAAAATAAATACATCTATTTGTTTCTTCTCATTTTTGGTACACCTATTAGTGACCTCCTTAAACAGTTAGTCAGTAGATTTTCTGCAGTGATACCAAGGAGTTGATTTCAGTTACTTGTTTATTTCCGTTGATGTTTATAACGAGATCTTTCAGGTAATTGCTCTGCTGAGCGCTCGGCTATTGAAATACATGCATTTCAGAATTCACACTGTATGAAGATAAATCAGTATATGCTATCCTAATTGGTACTAGTTCTGAAGATCTCCCAGAAAATAAAAGAATTTGAAGTCTTTTTCTGATATTGGTAAAAATTTATTTTAAAATATACCATCTTGCTCTAAGTAATATATGTAACCGAGGAGACAGAGTTTATTAATTTCACTATTAATGTTATTATGTCCACACTAGTAAACATACTTTAATTGTTAAACACAACTAATGCTTATTTAGCACCTCATCTTACAAGCCGCTGAGCACCCTCTTTCCAGCTGCTGATGCCTTTGGCCTTTAATTTGAAGAAATAACTGATTCAAATTCCTATCTAGTTAAAATTAGAATTTCCTTAAAACATAAAATCTATTTTTATACCAATGAAATAGTATTGGGGCTTCACCATAAAGGTGATAGAATAGGTGGTAGAATAGATCCTTATTAACTAAATGTTTACAGAACTGACAATTGTCTCCTTGATGCCTGTATAATCTCAGCAGATTTGTGTTACAGATCTGGCTGCGGAGGGAAGTTTTCATATATATATTTTCTCCTAGCACACAGTCAATGTTCAACCAGTAGCTTAACAGATGCTATCTTCAAACATAGATTCTTGGTTTGTGGTGCCTTTGCACATTTTGTCGCTACTGTCACAATAGATCTAGATCCGTAATTCCCTGTGACCTGAGTATACAAAGAGAGTTCTGGATCACATAGTAAGATGGGCTCCCTTAAATTTGAACCTGTATATTGATACAGCTAAATGCCCATCATGCATCTAGAAGCCAATACTGTAGGTCACATATATAGAATGGGGCGGGAGGAACTGCATTTTCATAGAATCATAGAAATGTAGAGCTGAAAGGGACCTTGAGACATCATCAAGTCCAATCCACTGCACTGGACCAAATAAACCTTGACCATCCCTGATGTTTGTCCACACTGCATGGGCGGCGGGTAATGGAGGCTGGGTGAGGGTAAGCATCCCCAAACCTCCACTAATGCTCCCTACCGCAGCCCTGGGGCCGGGCAGCGGTAGGACTCAGAGCTCCTATGGGTGGCCCAGGCTCAGGGCTCAGCCCCAGTTGCCTGGCCAGGGCACGGTGCACCTCTGGGCACTGGCAGGCTGCTCCAGGCACTGGTGGGCCTGCCAGGGCTTGGGGCTGCTCCGGGCTCCGGCTGGTGTTCGGGGCTGCGCTAATGGGCCAGACGGCAAGAGCAAGAAGGATGGAAGGGGCAGAGTGGGGAGCAGAGCCTTGGGCAGAACAGGGCAGGTCCTCAGTCAGAAGAGGCGGGGCAGGGGGCTAGCCATGTGCCCCCGATGCCACCCTGTTCTTAAAAACCTTCAATGATTGCTGTGCCACAGCCTCCGTTGGCATCCAGAGTTTAGCTTCCTTCAGAGCTTAACTACTCTTTTAGTTAGAAAGTTGTTTCTGAGATCTTACCAAAATCTCCCTTGATGCAGATTAAGCCTGTTACTTCTTGTCTTACCTACAGAAGATACGGAGAACAGTTCTTCTTAACAGTCCTTATCTTTTGAAGACTGTTTTTAAAAAACAGTGACTCCGCAAAGAACTTAGGGACCACAGTGAATAATCATCTGAACATGAGCTCACAGTGTGATGTTGTGGCTAACAGACCAAATATGATCCTTGGATGTATAAGAAGTAAATATTTATTAGGCATAGGGAGCTGTTAATACTATTGTATATGACATTAGTGAAACCATTACTAGAATACTACGTCCATTTGCACTGTCCACAATTTTAAAAAGCTGTTGACGAATTTGAAAAAGGTCAGAGTAAAGCTACAAAAATGAGTTGAGGTCTGGAAAACCTGCCTTACAGTTAGAGACTAAAGAAGCTCAATATGAATATGGCAAAGATTTCTGAGAGTAGAGAGATCTTTAATCTAGCAGACAAGGACAAGAATAGGGTGACCAGACGTCCCGATAAAAACGGGACAGTCCCGATTTTTCTTCTTTTGTCCCACGTCCCAACCGATGTATGGTCGGGACGCCATTTGTCCCGATATCCGGGCTTCTTCCGTTCCGGCAGGAGAGGCTTTTTTTTTTTTTTTGCTCAACAAGTCCGGTGGCGGGAGAGGATAAGTCCCGATTTTTGGGTCCTCACATCTGGTCACCCTAGACTAGATCCAATGGCTGGAAGCCATTCACACTGGAAATAAGGCATATGTTTTTTTTACAGTGATGGTAATTAAGAATTGGAACAACTTACCTATGGGTGTGGTGGCTTCTTAATGTGTTGGAAGAACAGAATCGTAGTAGTGAATATAAATGATAGTTCCATGGATTACCCTAAATAGCTTTGGTCATGAAACTGAGAACTTTCAAAAAAATCTGTGAAAACCAGAGACAGACCTTCTCACACTAGAGTAGCTAATAGCCTAGTGGTTAGGACACTCAATTGGGATGTTGGAGACTCCAGTTCAAGTATCTACTTCAAATCAAACCCAGAAGATATTTGAATCTGGTTCCCTGACATCACAGATGAGTACTATTGTCTATTCTGGGATGGGTGTCTCACCAGAAATTCCTTCCTAGACCTGAGGAAAGTTTATTCAAAACAGCTATATTTCTCAAAAAGTTTCAGTTTTGAGAAATCAAAAGAAACGTTGTTGAAAAATTTCTGACCAGCTCTAATTTCTATCAAAGTGTACCACGAAATTCAGGTTTTGGATGAATGGTGCAATGAAGTGTTTGACAATGATCTCTGAAACCTTTCCTCAATATATAGCACATCACAGGGTCTGCTTTGGAAAGGATGATGAGCAATCAAGCATCTGAACATAGCTTTGGGTTTCTTAAAGTGACAACTGAGTCTTTAGACTTTTCCCCAGTGTTGTTGAGGTTTGGTGTGGTCTTAGGAGACATGTTCTCCAGGAAGTGTTTACAATTGAATTGATGTTCTAGATTTTAAATGTCCGTTTTGTGCCTTTTACATTAGGAAAGGCAGTATGAACCAATGGATAGAACACCAGAATGTGAATCAGGAGACCTAGATTCTATCTTTAGATCTGCTACTGACCTACTGTGTGACCCTGGGCAAGTCACCTCCTGCTCTCTTCTAATCTTTTATCTGTCTTGTTTATTTAGATTGTTAAACTCAATGGGACAGGGGCTGTTCCTTACTATGTGTTTCTAGCAGTGCCTAGTAGAATGGAGCCCTAGGCAGTACCATAATTCAAATAATAATAATAATACCAATAATATGTTGGTATACAAGGGTCAATGCAGCTGCTTATTTAAGGGAGCTGTGGTTGCTGATCAGTTACTCCAGAAATTGTATTCATTACTTCATTTCGACAAATTTAGAGACTGAGAATCTATATCTGTAGGGTACTCAATATTTCAAGCCAAAAAGAGAAGTAATTATGGTATTCCTGTGATATTACTGACCTGATCAGAAACAGTGAATAACGGATCTCACACAAGAAAGCCTGTTCTCATAAGCTATTTTACAGAATCAAGAATTCAGATAACATTTCTATATATAGTATATCAGTATTTGTAATATGATCATCATGATGGTGTGTGAAGGAATTGTACACTTATAAAAACACCATGCTCACAATCTATACAAAGACCCAATTTTTTTCTTCTCACCTCCTGCCCAGGAAGAAGCAGGAATGGTGAAGAACAATGTCTATTTTTTTCCCCCTTCTCTATCTTTTGCTGAGGACAAGTAGGAGTGTTTGTCTGGTTGGCATTGCACATCTGTGTATGAGCATTATGGTAAGGCTACGACAAAGAAATGGGTGGATCTTTCACCTTCTCTTGGTGGTGGTGGTGAGCATTCAGATTTGTGGGTGCTTAGGTAATCAAAAATATTTTGAGGTCCAATCCTCACTAATACAGAGGTGTTTAGAAATGTGGGATATTAAAGGCGATCCGATCATTGCCAAAGCAGCTTGTGTCTCCTGAATTCGGGTGGGATGTCGCAACCCCTGCAGATCAAACTTGCATTTTTTAACTACCACATTAAACTTCAATGTCATATATAATTTGCTCTCCGTGATCACCTTAGGCCTTTATTGTCATTATTCCTTTTCCAAGTATTACTGCTATTGATTAAGGTGCCACAGGACCCTTTGTTGCTATTGATTATCTGTTTCAAAAGATTCCTCCCCCAAATGCATTAGCCAGCATTTCTCCAGGTTGACTATAATTGTTTTTCTTGTCCACATTGATAACTTTTTCATTATTTCTCTGTCCTCACTGTGTGCAACACCTCCCAATTTGGTTCTGTGTGCAAATTTAATTAATGTGCTGTTTATCCCTTCTTCCAGATCTTCAATCAACATGTTAAATAAATCCAGGACCAGTACCAATCTGAGTCACCTTCATAGGAACATTGCTGATTGTCTTTATCTTTGTTTACTATACTTCAGCCAATGAGACAATACTCATAACCAAAACAATGGGATTTAATATTTTTTTAAAAAAATCTGTGGGTCACTGTATCAAATGCTTTACAACAGTCTAGCAGGATTACAATTGCTTTATTTCCTACTTCTACCCGTTTTGTATCTTGATCAAGCAAAGCAATTGAATTTGTCTGGTGCAATTTGTTTTTTGTAAACACATGAGGCTTATTATCTATGGTTCCATTATGTTTGATTAATCATTGTTCTATTATAATCTAGGTATTTAGAGACTTCTCCTTGCTCTTGATAAACCAATAACCTAAAGTTAAGTGAAGTCAATGGGAATACACTTCCATTAACTTCAGTGGTCTTTGGATCCAGACCCAAATCCTTACAATAGATTTTGCAACTCTTTCACATTCATACAATCTTAAAAGCACCTAGTGTCCTCTGCATAGGCAATTACTCTCTGCTGTGTCATTAAACTAAGCAGGTACAGAAGCACAAAAACCTCCAGGTTAACTCTTCTTCCATATTCAAAAACAAATGCTGCCAAGTACAATTACACCTCAGATCACTAAACATTGTCTCTTTGCCTTCCTTTGCTGCATCATCACATTTTTTTTCAAAACATAGTACATTATATTTATGTTTGATGTGGCCAATCAAAAACAAACTAATATAACTTCAGATTATATGTAGCATGGGGCAGGAGTCGGTGTTGGTGGAAGGAGCCAATCTGAATATGAATATGAAACTTCTTATCATTCAATAAAAGAACACATCATGTATCTGAAGACTGGGATTAAGCAGTTTTCTTGTAACCTATTTTTAACTAACTTCCAAATGAAGGGCTAAATTTAGGCCTCATTTACACCTGTGCAATCACATTCAGAAATTTAAGACAATGGGCTGCAGATTTGTAGAGGAGGCAGCATTACTAGCATTGATGCATGCACCAGAATGAACACATTTTTACTTTCAAATCCCAGGCTACATTTGCAAATCTGGAGGTTACAAAAAAAATCATGTCGTACTTGTGAACTGAGAAGATCTGATATGGAATCTTTGAGAGACAATAAACTAATAACCCTACCCACCATTGCTACAGAGTCACTCTTCAGAACTGAACAGAAGCTTGTATTCTTTTTTTGTAGTGCAGACCACACATCCTAATAGACAGATTGTGTTGTGTGCCACATGGACTGCAGTAATTTATTATTTGTATTTTTAAGTGCTGACAATATGCTCAGAGCTGTGCCAAACAGAAATAAAGTCAGGCCCTGCCCTGAAGAATTTATAATCTAAAATACAGACAGAGATGAGAGGACAAACTCTCATCTCATGAGAGGACAAACTGGGAAATCAAGAGGATGGAATAATTCCCCCACTTTTCATGGAACAGACTGGAAACATGTCCTTGCGGCCCGCACTGTTTCTTGCAGCTCCCATTGGTCAGGAACGGCAAACCGTGGCCACTGGGAGCTACGGGCGGCGGTACAAATGTAAACACTGTCTGGCAGCCACTGCCTTAGAGATTATATAGGAAGGAACAGTGAGAGCAAGGATGGTCTAGTGCTTAGGGGCACTAGCCTGATACCTGAGTTCAAGTCCCTGACCTGCCTCAGAATGTGTGTGTGACTCGGGGGAAATCATTTAGCCCTCTCTGTATCTCAGTTACCCATCTGTAAAATGGGGATATTAGCATTTCCCTACATCACCGCGAGGTACTTAGATACTGTGGGGAGTAAAGGGGAGTCTACCACAGAGAGGTCAGATAATATTCTTTAGTTGGAGCTAATTATACCAAGGAGAACTGGGGTTCAGCAGAACCCCGAGGGGTCCTAAAGCATGACACCTCTCACAGAGTGTTTGCATAGGAGAAATCTGCACTCTTGCGAGTGAGAACCACGCAGATTCTGGTAATTTTCTGCATTAAATATTATAACAGCCTGCATTTCCTCTGCCACTGTTACTGTCCCTCCTCCCCCCGCAAGTAAACACATGAATAGCTCAAGTTATAGATCCAGCTATTGATGTCTGAATAACTTTATATGCTCAAGTATCAGAGGGGTAGCCATGTTAGTCTGGATCTGTAGAAGCGACAAAGGGTCCTGTGGCACCTTATAGACTAACATAGGTATTGGAGCATAAGCTTTCGTGGGTGAATACCCAATCCGAAGAAGTGGGTATTCACCCACGAAAGCTTATGCTCCAATACCTATGTTAGTCTATAAGGTGCCCCAGGACCCTTTGTCGCTTTTATATGCTCAGTGTCCTGACTTTGTCAGTTTGATCCTCACTCCTTAATTTTTTTTAATGTATTCATATTATCATTATGGATATTAATTCTTTTTGAATCAAATATTCAGAAAGAATTAAATAAAACTGTCTGCCAAGTTCTGGGATTAAACGCATTTTGACAAATTCATAGGCATGATAGCTCAAAGCATTTTGGGAATGGCAAACAGCCTGGCCAAATATTAACTGAGCTGTATATTAAACAGAAAACTAAACATTAAAGATCTGGTAAATTCTATAAGTCTGTGATTCTATAGTTCGTGGAATTGAAGAAGCTATAATAAATCCCTTTGATTAAAGTATATTTCTTAGACTGTACGTTAGATCCCAGAGCTTCATGGATAATTTCTTCCTACAGACCTGCAAGGAAATAGTATGCGAGGCTTCTTCATGACACCATCTACTGCATCGTATACTGTGAAACTGCCACAGTGTTTAAGACCAGAAGGGACCACCAGATCATCTAGTCTGACCTACTGTGTATCACAGGGCATCAATATAACCCAACACTCACACACTAAACCAAACAACCGAAATTAGACCGAAGTATTATAGCCTACAGCGAAGGAGACACAGAAAAAAGAATACATGGACACAGAAGGTGAGGTGAGGTGAGGACCTACAGAAGCGATGATACAGTAATATGCACAGCAACAAAGAAAATCAGGTAGAATAACAGTATCAAGGCTGTCTGATCTATTTAGATCATAAGCTTTTTGGGGTGGGAATGTCTATTACTATTTGTTTGTATAGTACGTAGCAGAATAAGTCCCTAATCTTGGTTGTAGTCTCTAAATTCTACTGAAATAAAATAATTGTAGTAAGTTTTGGTCCTACACATCTTAATTGTATCACTTTCAGCTTCACTCTCTTTAATTCCCTTCCCTCCTTCGCCGTGCATAGTGTTTTTGTGGGAACTCAGATCCCAGGCCCCACTGCCGACCACTCCTGGGCTATTGTGGCAGTGCAAAACAACTGAAAAGCTGTCCTAAAGAGGCAGCCAGAAATTCCAGCATATACTCCCTGCTCCCCCGCCCCATACACACACACTTTTGGAATGTGGGGGTGGGGTGGGGGGGCAGGGCCAGAAAGCCCATCCTTCAGCCTCTCTTTGGCCAGAGGAGTGGTCCCAATGGCATCACGGAGGCTGGTAAAATTTAGTCCATAGGCTGCTCTAAATTATGTCAAAGGCTTAAATGTCTCCTAGTGGCCCTAGGATCGGGGAAATGGAAAGATGCCTTAAAGACACCTTCCTCTCCTTCCCTAGCTACACCAAGTCCTCAGTGTTTCAAAAAGCTACAGTTTACAGCTCCCGGCAGCACCAGGGGGCAGTTTTACATCTGTGCATGCTGCTATTGCTGCATTCAGTGGGATGAGTCAAAAGGACAAAATCTAAGTTGACAGGATCAAAATTTGACTGTCCTTGCCACAGAGCATTAAAATAGTTTTACAAATATCTCCTGGATATTGAAAAATCTGTTTGCTCTTAAAGAGGAGGAGAGGAACCTGGGTAAAATTCGTAATTCTCTGCTGGGCAGCTCACCCTCACCAACAAAACCAAAACCAAGAGCGCTGAATTAGTTTGGATTCATGATAATTTACACCACATCATCTATGGCCACTACCTCCCTGCTCCTTTCTTGTAAGATGAACCTGCAACTGACAAGAAGCTTGCTCCGGAGCAAGAGACTTTTGTAACTTTCAGTCACCTCCTGGAGTCAAGAATGGAACCCACTTGGGGGGACAGCATGACGCAAATCTACACACTTGCATCACGTACACATCTGTAAAACAACACAAAACTGGTACCAAAAGGTTTCATTTCAGACCAGCACCCTACCTTCTCCCCTTGCTTAACAGCAGAGAAGGTAAATGCTTCTTGGGATGCCATATGCTATTCTCCATTCTGCTGTTTTCTGGAATAGTGTCATGAAAGCCTTTTCAGTGACATTTTGTGCTCCCAAAGAGGTGAAATCTTCTAACAAAATTTGCAGAGGATAATTTTCAGACTCATGAATAACAATCTCTCCCTTTCTCACTTATGATGACATTTAAAACCAAAGTGGAGAACAGAGCCACAGTACTACACTTCACAGTCTGAATTATATCTGAATAAATTATGCAAAATATTCATTTTCACTTGTTTTCCTTTTGTTTTTATAATTATAAGTGTGAAGTAATTATTCTGCCAAGATCCAGTCTGTATTACAAGTGATGACTGAATTAGATGGATAGGCCTAAGTAGTACTTGAAAAAATATTGAAGAGGTATCAAATGTAAAATAATTGAAAGTTGAAGTGCCAAATGAGGTTTGGGTATCACAGATGAACCTTATAAAGGATACTACAATGATGGTCTGAAACACTACAACCTACAATAATATTATCATAGTGTTTTTACCAATTCTGTAGGATAGCAAATATTTGTTTTTTTAATAAGGGAAATATTTGTAAATACAACAGAACTCGAGAGAAGGGTTCATCCTTATCTATTTAAATCTTTTCTTCCATCATAGGCACTGCCTAGATTAGGAAAAGGAAATGTTTTTAGTGTGTTAGCTAATATATTTATAAGCACCATTGTCTTTATTAATCACTGGCTGCAAAGTGGTGTTTTAAAATGTGTTAATTAAGTGTTCTGCTAACACGTTTGCTAAACACTTCTGTTTTCCTAAGCTTTGTCTTCATTGCAAAAAAATGTGTATTTTTTTACATCTACATGTCTCTGTAAAAATGTAACAAAAACAAGGGCAGGTAAGTTTTTCATCTAAATGGAGCTAGTCACGGTCAACTCTATATCCCCACCTGGGTGTATGCCTTGTCTCCACTAGGATTTTACAGCAAGATAGTTACTTAACTGTAAAAAAACACCTTTTTGTGAGCTTAAGTCAAACAGTGATTCAAATACAGGGCAGGAGCAGAGACTGTAATTTGAATACCTAAATGCATAAACGCACAGGAAAAAACCCACGGCAATCAGATTACATGCAATTATAAAAATCCCCATCTAAATAGTTTCATTTGCAACGTGTGGAATATATAATTTTTTAAACTCAGACCCAGGCATAAGCACCCTTGGATGCAAATCAAATCTTTTAGTTTAAGAGCTCTCTGTTCTCTGTGGGTCAGATTCTCAGATGGCGTAGATTAGTGTTGCTCCACTGAAGACATTGGAGACATCTGGTTTTTATACCCACTGAGAAACTGGGCCTCTTTTCCTAAATTCTCATCTACCTTTGTTTTATCTCATGCCCTCCCCTCCCCCGCCCAACACTACCACCACCAGTATTAATTACTCCCTTCTAAGTGTCAGGGTTCTGTTTCCCTCTAAAAAGTTGTAACAAGTTTCTAGCAGTGAAAAAAATCTACCCAGAGAAGTCATCAAGGTACCATCAGAAGGCGACACAGATCCATTTTTTGTATACCCAATTATTGGGCTAATTTTCCTATCATTTACTGATTTTACACCACTGTAACCAAACTGATCAATGGAGTTACTCCTGATTTACAAGTGTGGGAATCAGGCTCACTGCCTTCACCAGGAGTCACTACAGCACTTACACATGAATATCAGGCATTAGATGGTTCCAAGCACAAAATAAACTTCAATTTAATACCCCAAGAATGCGGAGACACAAAGCACAGTGCAAGCCAAGGGAACAGCGACTATGCAATCACTGTGACAGAGAAGAAAGTAAAACAGACATTTTCTACTCCAGTGTTCCAAATATGAGGACGATCTAGAAAGGTGTTTCTTCAGATTACCAGATATAATAAAATACTTTCCATTAAAAAGTGGTGAGGACAAACCTGTGTATAACTTCAGGAAATGGAAAGGGAGGGTAGAGATAGCATCATGCTATTTAACAACCTTCTACCAAACCAGGAAAAAAGAAAAGGACAAATGATCATGAGGGATACTACCCCAAACACCGGTGAAACGATATAATGGGCAGACAATGAATCTATGGTTTCTGCCTCTGAAAAAGACCTGAAGATATTTATTTATTTATTGTTATATTTAACAGTTTACATTTTGGTTGCCAATTTTCATTTAGTTTGTCATGCCTGTCATTGACTTGAACTGAGTATATAGTAGAGGAAATCCTAAATTTGCCCTGGTCCAAGGATAAAATTTTATACATAGCAATCTGTGATGTTAACCCACAAAGTGCATTTTCTTCTCCTTACATTGTCCATCCTGGCATCTGTAGATCTAACTTACCATCAGACAGCGTCATGACTGTAAGATCTTCGGTGGATACCCCAGGGCCGTAGCGGTTATAAGCCAGGAATCGTAAGGTGTATTCCGTGAATTTTTTCAGCCCCTCCAGTTTGTATGATAGTCCATCAACCTCTATATTCTGGGCACATAAAAATGATAATTGTTACTACGGGGAAACGTTAAAGAAGGTATGACAGTAATGCTGGGGGATGAACAGATTAAACAGTAGGGCTTTTCTATGTCGAAGCGGTAATGCTAAATCCTTATTTAAGTTGCTGTAAAAGGTAATTTGTAACATAGCATTGCTTGTTACAGCTCAGTTCTCAATAGACTCTAAGATATTAAACTGCCACCTTTCAAGATATAGCTGACTCTGGTGCTTAGACCTTTGGTTTAGTTGTTATTTAAAGCACAGTAGAAAGTTGCCTTGCTTAAATCAATCACTCCTTCTCCCATAAGAAAGGTTTAGGGAAAGGAAGAAGGAGGTTTAAGGAAGAGAAAGGAGAAAATAAGGACTAGGAGTCATGGGGGAATTCTAGGAAAAAGGGAGAGAGTGAAATAAACGAAGACAAGAGAAGAGAGAGAAGATTTTGGGGGGTGAAGAAGCCAGATAAATCTACCCTGGGATTTATGATGCCTGTGACTGTTACAGGCAACTAATAAATTAAACTGGCTCAGATGGAGAAAAAGGGAGTCCCTATTTTACCACCCTGTCCTCCTCTAAATCTCTAATTTTTTTTTAAGTTACATTTCATCCACATAGCATCTCTCAATGACCTCTACGGGATCATTATGCCACCTCAACTTTACATCAGCTACTGATGTACTACGTTAACAGGCTGAACTGTTTATTTGCTAGAGTGTAGGATCCTTGGAGCTGAGACCATGATCTTATATGTTTCCACATAAAAACACACAGTCATTGCAGAACACCAATTATAAAAATGATGCAAATTCCCTTTGTTTATGTCTCTCATTTGTGAGAAATACAGATAATGCCTAGACTGGGTTTATATATTTTACACTCCTAGAATGGACTTGGCCATGAGGAAAGGGGAAATGAGCCACTGAGGAAATAAATTAGATCATATCTACCCCCATTCATGTGTAGAACTTCCCTTCACATCAGTAGTAGTACTGCACAAATATAACAGGGATTCTGTGTCTGAAAAAATCTAAAGGACTTTTATAAGGGAAGGGCCCTTTGTTTCGTTTATAGACTTTGGATAAGAAAGGTAAACTAAGGGCTTGTTTCTCTCCCGCTTACACCAATTGTATGCTGGTGTGAATCCATATGGCTTGATCCTGCTGCCCTTTAAGTAAATCATAAGACTAATGTGGATTTCAATAGGCCGTCCCATTTACTGCCGTGGAGATACACTGGTGCAAGACAGGAGTAAGTGAAAGAAGAATGAGTTCCTCTATACATTAAAGTACATTGTAATAGGCCTGTGTAATATTCAGCTAAAGTGGCAGGTAAATTCTCACAGTTCAAACCTGCCAGGGGTTCTAAAGACTTGATTTTTTTAAAAAAATCCCTCTAAATGTGCCTTTCAATGCACATTTCCAAGGCACTTAACCTGAAGAGTAACCACTCCAGTCTGTTATGCCATTGAAGCACCAAAATTTCCACTATCAACAGGATTAAAGCTGCTGAACAGATCTCCATGGTCACTTGGATTGAATGCTTCTTCTCCTTCCGGTCTGATTTTGTCACGTCGTCCAGCAAAAGTCTGCTCTCACAACTAACTGAAAGAAGAGCATACAGATACATTAACTTGCTCACCTGTTCTTTTCCGGTAGCAGTCTCTGTGCAGAACAATCTGTAACCTTGGACTGGACCATTTGCATAGGCAGGGGGTTCCCAGGAAAGAAGAATTGAGGTAGGTGAGGTAGATACAGCCCGCAGGTTTTCAACTGGCCCTGGAACTTGCACTGTATGAAGAAAAATTGCCTGAATAAAAGCAGTCCTTTATTGCAGCTCAGTTCCTTAATAATTTTTGTTATCCTTTTGATTGCTCTGGCATATCCTCACCCAATATGTGTCCCCAAAGAAGCACACTTCTCCTGCTATATACGACTGTGCAGAGCTGAATGTTTTTAACATTGGAGTGAAGTGTGTTTCTCTATGAGGAAGCATTTAATAGACTTGAATGGTGTCGGGGAAAGGCATGATTAATCCATAAAGAAGCTCGGCAGAGTGATACAACATGGCATCACAATAACCTTCTTAGTACAGAGGTGGCTTTGTAAAATACTGCTCTTCATTTAGCATGTTGTTACAAGAAGTATGAGCTATACTTGTGATTAATTCCTAGTGGATGAAAACAGAGAAGTTGCTCTCCTTTCCCTTCCCTCCCATTGCTTCACCTTTCTGCACTTCTGCGTTTTGTTTTGTTTTTTTCATAATATTCTCTCCTAATTTTTCAAAATCTATCTATCTATCTATCTAACATGAGGTATAGAAAAAAACAGTCTGAATCTGATCAATCCCAAGACTGGTTCAAGAAAAGGAGGGACTTTAGCAGACCCATTACTCTCTACTTATAAAAGAGCAAAACTCAAAGACACACAGCCTAAAATATCAACACAAAACCCAGCTTTTCAGAGAAATACAACGTAGCCTTACCATACTTCTTGAGTATCTGTTCAAGCTCTCTATAGACTTGCTCAACTGCTACTTGTTTAAAAATTGATTTAATGCACCATTGGCTTGGCCTCCTATTACCAATGCAAAAATGAGATTTTTGTATCACTGTGTTATTTCCTATTTACATTGTTTGCTTCATGTCCCTATTTATTTACTTAACCCTTAGGCATATTTTATATGCTTTCCTGTAACTATCTCTTTGGATCACAAATACATGGATGCTAAAAATAATCATCATAATAAAAGTAATCTTGGGCATGCACTGATGGCCAAACGGAACTATGAGACACACGAATAATCCTATTGCTTTCTTGGATTCACAGTTTGGCACTGAACATTGCTAGTGATTTGGTAGGAAGAAATGCAGTTTAGTGCGACTGTGAGACATAAGTAAAAACTTTCAAACCTGGATGCCTAAAGTTAGGTCCTGAAATCCATATTTAGGCACCTAAAGAACTTTCAGGTTTGACATTTTTGGTGAAAGTTAATTATATGAACTGGTAAGAAAATTTAGCACATCCCCAGTTCTGTTTCATAACAATAATTTTGTGTTTGTGCAATATCTAGCTCTCTGAAGATGTTACTGGAACTCAATACTTATAAAACTAAAAGCAACAATAAAAGTGTTAAAAACTCCAACCATCTGACAAAATCTTGTCATTATTGGAGTTAGTGCAACCAGTTCTAACAATACTTTAACCTGGAACAGATTTATTTTCGGGCAAAGGAAAATCTGGGACCAAAAATACAGAAAGCTGAATTATTTTCCATTTTCAGTGTGATTTCTTAAAATTGGGGGTAGGAGGTGAGAGAGGAGATTTTTTTCTGGCATGAACCAATCCAAAATGAAATTGCCTGTTTTCTTCACAAACGTCACGGAAAAGCCCCCCAGTGTTGCACAGCTCTAGCTATACTAATATGTTTTTCACACTGAATTCTGATTGTCACACATTACTAATGTTATGCATTCACTGTTGACTTGAACTAGTTACCAAATAACAAAAGTGCTATACTTGGGAGACTCCCTTTACCACTAATAGTTATTCCATGCATAATCATTCCTCACATATTGGGCGATGAGAAGGAACCACTATGCTGACACATACTTTCAAGTCTGTTTCTACAGTTCATCTGTTCCTTCAGCTGGAACCCAAGGAAGAGTAACAGATGAGAGAAAAAGGAAAATTGGCAGAAAAGTCGCAGAACAAGTGGAGAACCAATTCTGAAAATGATCTAAACTCTGAAGACTGGTGTGACCAACAGTGTTTAAAATATGAGTTGTTGTTGCATGTCAATACCTTTTTCTTGCCTGAATATGAAATGGTCTGTTCATATTTTACATATAGAAAATGCCGTCACGCAAAACAAACTTGCCAGTTATTGTGCAATTGGCAGATAACAGCATTACAATTCCTATAAAAGGCTTTTCAAAGTCAAATGCATGTTACCAGACAGTGTCATAGAAGAAAGCTGTTAGTGTAAAACTAACAGGTTTGTGGCAAGTGCCAGGGAAAGAACATGACACTTTCTTCTGATAATACCTGTGTATTTGACAATAATGGAAAGCGGAGGATATCTAAAAGACTGTCACCAGGCCCAGGATAAAGATTGTGGTTGACAATTTCATTCCTCTGGCCCAAACAGAACTCTCTGCAATAAGGATAAACCACGGGAGACAGAACTTTCTCAGGGGCTAGACCGAGACATGGAGTGAACTGGTCCCTCAGGAACCAAGGACCGTCACAAAGCTTGTCACTCTCCACTCCAAGTGCAAGGGGCATTTCTTTGACCTCTAACAAATACATAGCAACATGTGTTTTAAAAAACCCAAAACCAAACAACTCACTCCGGTGCACACACTGCACCTTCTGGGGAGAGGAGGAAAAAATGAACAACACATGACAGATGTCTGTCACATAGCCGAATGTACTACTGGAAGGCACTCAGATACTGCGGTGGTGAACATGGTGGGAGAACCAATACAGAATTTTGTAGAAAGCTACAAATCAGTGAAAGGCTGCCAGTGACATATAATTTTAAATGGCTTCTAATATTCACTCTAATATAGAATTAATACATTTAAAAAAAAATTTCCTTCCAGCTTTCCATTTCATTATATTTCAGTATGTCTGACAGGCCTTCCAATATGTTTAACTTCTCAACACTTTGGCATGCAGAAATTCTTTAGTCTCTGTTGCTCCCTGCTGTAGGGAAAAACAGCATTTTGTTTTGGTTCTTGTTTTCCTGTTACTTTTTTTTGTTTGTTTTTGTTAGTGGGAAGACTTTAGAAGTACTGTAGAGCAAGAGCCATTCAAGCAGCACAAACCACGTCTCCCAGAAAAGTCATTCTCTCTAGATCTGTCAGTTTCCTGGCCAAAAAGAAACACCCACAGATGGGAAAGAGTAAAGAGTAAGTGCTTCCCCCCGCCCCATTGAGTGTGCATAAACTGTTAAGTCATTTTTATATTTGATCATTAATAATCACACAAACAAAACATGCTAAGCCGACTTGTTCCATTGAGCATTTCCCTCCTGAAGTTTGTGATACTCTTGTAAAATAAAAGTTACAGTCATCGTCAAAGAATTTGATTCTACTCTCACTTAGGGCAGTTTTACACCAATGCAACCCTACTGGTTTCAGTGGAGTTACTCCTGATTTTGATCATGTAAATGGGAACAGAATCAAGCCTAAAGTTACAAGTGGCCAAATTCTATATGATTTTCAAGGTTGGCTTTAGAAATATGGTTCTTTTCTAGATCTACATAAATGATATTGATAACATAGAGAGTACACTTATAACGTTTCTGGACAATATCAAGCTGGGAGGGGCTGCAAGCACTCTGGAGGACAGAATTAAAATTCAAAATGGCAAATGACTGCCTAAGAAGAAGTACTGCAGAAAGGGGCCTAGGGCTTATAGTGGATCACAAACTAAATATAAGTTAATCACTGGAACAAATTACCTTGCGAGGTTGTGGAATCTCTGTCACTGGAGGTTTTTAAGAACAAGTTAGACAAACATCTGTCAGAGATGGTCTAGAATACTTAACCCTGCCTCAGTGCAGGGGACTTGACTAGATAACCTATCGAGGTCCCTTCCAGTCCTACATTTCTTTTCTTTGATCTATAATACCTGTAACTGTCTTAATTTCTCCATAACTGCTGATGGTTCCACTGTCTGTCATGGTGCCTGACTGGAGTTAATGGGGGCCCATTTCAGCAAAGCATTTAAGCATGTGCTTTATGTCCATTCCTATTCAGCCAAGCACTTAAGCACATTGTGGAACTTAAGCAGTTGCTAAAAGTTAGGCACATGCTTCTGGACTTCACTGAATAGGAATAAACTGCTTAACTGGGGTGTGATAATTTTAACATTGGTTTCAGTGCAGACAGGTTCAAACCTAACAAAAGCTGCCTTTTTAATTACTTCCAAAAGGTTGTCCACTCTGATGAGGAAGGTCAAGACAAAGGAAATGCAGGTCAGCATTAGTATGTATAAGGAAGGTAGAAAACATTCAAAGCTACTGAAATGTAACACCAATTTTTTTTAACGGTCAAAACCAATGTTTTTAGATTAGAAGTCAATTTACAAAAACATTGTGAGCTTAATTTCAATAGGTGTATAGAGGTACGAGGTCCAGGGCCTGTTTTTCAGTGTTCAGTAAGTGCTACTGCCTACTTTGGTCATTCATAACCAGATTTATTCACTGCCCCAACCATTAAATACTGTATGTGCACATATGTAGCCAGACTCCCAAATCCTCTCAGAGCACAATCCTTCTCACAAACCTTCTCAGTTCTTTTGCTCTGCATTCTCACACAGATCTCCTGTTACCTCTTATTCAAACTTTTGTGCATAGTCCTTAGTTGTTTGTATTGTATCTGTCAAATTCTGTACCGCTCTTTTATGGGGCAAGGGTCTCGTCTTCTTGAGTGCCCTGAACACCTCTAGTATTACAGAATATGAACAACAAACAACAATCCTTTCCCATGCATCCAAATCCTGACCTGCACCTTCCTTTGTCTCAAACAGTGTCAAGGTGTCTATTTCTATGTATTATTATTATCATTATGTATTACTCTAGCACTCAGGAGCTCCAGTCATGTTTATGATTGTTGGTCTTGTTCAGTTCTTATGCAACACACTTTAAAAACATTTTTTCTAGTGATTCGTTCTTCCTTATGAGATGCAATGATTAAAATTTTATTTTTATTACATTTCACTTTCCCTTAAAACAGCCGGTTCCTATGCTGATTCACAATGAAAACATTTAAACTGTGACACAATCACGAAGCCACTTGCATTTATTGATAGAGTGCATGCTTTGATTGTTTCTTTGATTTCCCGCCCTTTCCCTGTAGTTAACAGCTTTAATGATATTTCTCTAAAATCTGTTTCTGTGCTGTATGGGGAGATGTGACTTCAAAAAGCCTGCAGGCAATGTAATTATTAGCATAATGAAACCCTTGCTTCCCTGCACTATATACAGTTGAAAGACATGACAGCGGTTTGGCAAGAAATGCAAAAACTACCGTCTGCCTCGGCTGCTGATCCACGGGAGTTCTGCTGGACACAGGTTTTGAAAGTAGCTGTCACAAAGATATTTTCACATTTTGTTCTGCTTTGCATCGGGTTATTCTGTATTTACTTACATGGTGTGCAACTATATTCCACAGTCAAATATATTAACCTTCAGTATAATCTTTTCTTCACATTACTAGCAAACACTATGGGCCAGATCACATATCATCAGATATGCAAGCAGCAGGTCTCTTCAACATGCAGGTTTCCCAGTTTCTCTGCAGAAAGTTGGCTCTAAGGGGGGAAGTTGCCTTCCTTGCACAAGCCCTCTGTCTATGGGGATGGGGACTAATTTGTATCTAGTTAGGGGTCTTGGGAATACACCTCTCCATCCACTTAACCCCACTGCAGGGAATCTGATTTTTAAAAAATGGGGAAAAGGCAGGTACAGGAATAAGTAACTTGCTTATTGTCACTGTCAATTGCAGAACAGGACATAAAAAAGAACGGAGGACAAAGTGTGTTCTTCATTTACACAGCTGAGACTCCCAATGAAGTGAACGAGATTAGAATTCGGCCTTGCTCTCGACTCCAAGTCCTGCACAGTAGTCACAAAATAACAAATGATACCAACAAAATGTAACAGGAAACAGAAAGGAACACACACACACACACACACACACACACCTACCTCTCCATGGAAGGGAAGTTACAGAAAGCTCAGAACAAAGGAAAAGACAGTTTTGATGGAAGAACTTCCCTGCTATCTTCTCTACAAATGCATCCTCAATTAGAAAGATACAGAGTGTGTCGACACAGCAAATGGTGCAGCTGGCCCGGGTCTGTTGACAGGCCCACAAGAGGGGAGGGTCTCAGAGCCCACATTCCAACCTGAGCCTGAACATCTACACTGCAATTTTACAGCCCTGAAGCCTGAGCCCAAACCAGCTGCCATGGGCCAGCCACAGGTGTTTAACTGCTGGGCAGACATACCGGCAGAGCATTGACATCTGAAGGAATCATTACCAGAGCTTTTAAGCTCAAAGGTTCCCACACTGGTCTGTGGAGAGTTGATCTGGTCACATGGGAACAGATTTTTTTATTTTTAAGTACTCAGCACCCACCAGCTCTCCTGGTGACACTGCACCCAGAGTTTCATGCCGAGCTGTTCTAAAAAACTGTGGGAGCTGATCTGTTGAGCATCTTGTTGGCTCTTCTCATTGTTTGCAGCTGCTATGTCGCAGTAAGGGCCAAACATATATTAAATGATGTATTAGTATTAGTTTTGCACGGGAGTAATTGCTATAGTTGCCAAAGTGAAGCTACACAATTGCAAATGGAGGCAGAGGTGGTCCATGTAGTAGTGTCTGGGTCCAGGAGACAAGCTCTCTGTTAAGATGAAATTATTGTTCATAGGTCTGTCACAGACTTCCTATGTGAGATTGGATAAATCACAATGTTTTTGTGCTTCAGTTCCCCTACTATAAAATGGGGAGAATACTTTATTCTGACCACTCCTAGTCTTATCTATGTAGATTGCAAGCTTTCTGGGACAAGGACTTACTCCAAATATGTCCAGCTCCTAGCATAACGGGCCCTGGATTTCAGGGTCTAGATACTGTTACAAAATACATATTATTTATAGAGGGGACTGCTTTGATAATTATCATCATGGGGTTAAAGGGAGAAAGGTGATCTTATAACGCCTCTGTACCAAGCATGCAATTCAAGCATGGGAAAGAAAACTTGATTGCACCATGTCAATCTGAAGCATCAACAAGGCTCTTCTTTCACTGACAACCTACAGTTATGATCAAGTTTTATTTTAGTGGAAGTATTCAGAAGATAAGTTCATTACCAGCATAGTGGATGTTGGCTGGTTTAGAGAGAGCTGTAAGAAGACAAATAGATTTCAGCAGAATGCCATCCAGAAATAGTTTTGGAATGATTCTGAATAAGCTGAGATTGTTGTGCTCTCATGGTAATAGATAAGATCCATTTTACTTTATAGTAATTGCTAAATCATGTGAGATTATGTCAGACCAATACTAAATTAAAAACACAGGCATGCTACTCAAGCACTACTAAATCAAAATGATTTTTGCTGGACCTGAAGATGAAGGGAGGAAATTGATCATAATATTTCTTAAATTGCAAAAGTACTTCACATTAAGGAGACATTTTTTTTCTAAGTAAACACAGAGGCTGCAGATCTTATTTTAAAGATCTGGATGGACCGTGTTCTCTCTTAAGCAGGTTCTTACTACAGAGAAAGGAATAGGAATTCTTGATGCTTCAGTGGACAATGGTTTTCCCCATCACCACATGTAGGGGACACGCTTCTGCACAAGCACATAATCTTAGATTGTGAGGGATCTGTGCCAAGGCTCCTTGACTCTGTACTGCAGTTTGGTCTCCATGTGGCATACCTGTTAAAGTTGAAGGTCCAGAAACTGGAGATTTTATACAAATAATGTAATGCCTCCATTTGTATGTTTAATAAATATGCAAAATCTCAATTGCATATATATGCATGTATGTATTTAAAACACTACCGCAGCATAAATGGGAATGACTTGACTGAGCCAAACCAGAAACTGCCATGTTAAGTTCATTGGTGTTTCTGACCCCACAGAAGCCCCGGTGGGAGGAGCTCTGAGATCATTCAAGAGGAGATTCTCTCTCTCTCACTCACTATGTTTCAAGTTCATCTTCCCAGTTCCCAACAAGACTCCCAGAGCCTGGCTTCAGTCCTAGCCCAGCTGGCTCAGCTCTCATAGTGAAATCCACCCATTGACATCCAGGCACTCTATCCCCAGTACGGCCCATAAGTACTATGCTCTGAGGTCTGCCGGGAAGTAGCAGTGAGATGCTCTACACTTCTAGGCACTAGCCGTGGACTGGAGCAACCTAGCTGAGACCACAGACTAGAGGTGAAATCCTGGCCCTACTGGAGTCAATACTCCCTGGGGCCAGGATTTTACCCACAAAGTGTTTGTGAGTAGAGTCTCACCCTCACTGACTGTTTACATCTGATTTCCCCAGGAGGTTCAGACTCTCAGTTGAGAGGCCACGAGAGAAAGAGTATGCACAAAGTAAGGCATTTGATACGGTCTCACATGATATTCTTATAAATAAACTAGGGAAATACAACTTAGATGGGGCTACTATAAGGTGGGTGCGCAACTGGCTGGATAACCGTACTCAGAGAGTAGTTATAAATGGTTCCCAATCCTGCTGGAAAGGTATAATGAGTGGGGTTCCGCAAGGGTCTGTTTTGGGACCGGCTCTGTTCAATATCTTCATCAATGACTTGGATATTGGCATAGAAAGTACGCTTATTAAGTTTGCAGATGATACCAAACTGGGAGGGATTGCAACTGCTTTGGAGGATAGGGTCATAATTCAAAATGATCTGGACAAATTGGAGAAATGGTCAGAGGTAAACAGGATGAAGTTTAATAAGGACAAATGCAAAGTGCTCCACTTAGGTAGGAACAATCCATTTCACACATACAGAATGGGAGGAGACTGTCTAGGAAGGAGTACAGCAGAAAGGGATCTAGGGGTTATAGTGGACCACAAGCTAAATATGAGTCAACAGTGTGATCCTGTTGCAAAAAAAGCAAACATGATTCTGGGCTGCATTAACAGGTGTGTGGTGAGCAAGACACGAGAAGTCATTCTTCCGCTCTACTCTGCACTGGTTAGGCCTCAACTGGAGTATTGTGTCAAGTTCTGGGCACCGCATTTCAAGAAAGATGTGGAGAAATTGGAGAGGGTCCAGAGAAGAGCAACAAGAATGATTAAGGGTCTAGAGAACATGACCTATGAAGGAAGGCTGAAGGAATTGGGTTTGTTTAGTTTGGAAAAGAGAAGACTGAGAGGGGACATGATAGCGGTCTTCAGGTATCTAAAAGGGTGTCATAAGGAGGAGGGAGAAAACTTGTTCATCTTAGCCTCTGAGGATAGAACAAGAAGCAATGGGCTTAAACTGCAGCAAGGGAGGTTTAGGTTGGACATTAGGAAAAAGTTCCTGTCAGGGTGGTTAAACACTGGAATAAACTGCCCAGGGAGGTTGTGGAATCTCCATCTCTGGAGATATTTAAGAGTAGGTTAGATAAATGTCTATCAGGGATGGTCTAGACAGTAATTGGTCCTGCCATGAGGGCAGGGGGCTGGACTCGATGACCTCTCAAGGTCCCTTCCAGCCCTAGAATCTATGAATCTATGAAACCTGTGCAGGTTCCTGCACACAGTTAACTTTGTCTCATGGGTTTGGGCTGAGGAAACAAATGGAGCATGTCTGGCCCCGCTTCCCCATCCTGTCCATTCACACAGGACCCGGAACTTCATGGAAACCTTGTGGAAGGTCTTTCATAGGATTTGGTGTGGAAATGAACAACATGCCACGGAAACAGCTTTTCCCTTTTGTGGGCAGCTGGATCCATGATTTTTGGCTGCCCTCTGCTGGTGGAAGCAGAAAGAAGTATGGGGCCATGTGCTATTACAACAATACACAAAAATACCAATAAGCTTAGCATTTTCTAGTGTCCTAGGAATGGGATAAAAAGCATATATCAAAGGGGAATATACATTTCCATTGAAAAGGTAATATCTGACACATACATTATCTTTTATAAGCAAAATGGCATGTCATGTAGAGTGCAAATAACCTGTATTGAAGAGAGGAAAAAAATGAACTAAAATCAATAGAAAAAAAGCTATTTACTTCAGTCTTATTGGAATTCCCTCTGAAATGACTACAATTGACCCTGATATAGTTCATTCAACCAGCAAGAGACAGATTTCCACACTGGGAAGTTTATGTATACATTGATATCAGCCATAGCTAGACAGGCCCCATCAAAATGGTGTAAAGAGAGAATTATCCATTTAAATTATCACGCCAATGCAGCATCAAAGAACTGAGCAACAAGGGGAATAAGGGCTCATGCCAAGCCAGCAATTTATAACAAGGAGAAGGAGCAGATGCATCCATTTTGTTTTCAGCATCTTGCATAGGGTAACTTCACTGTAGTATGAGGAAGCCTAGAGTAATTGTTCTCATTGCTACAGTTATAATTATTGATGCTTTTGTGATACCTGATGCTGATATTATACTTAGATAACAGTTACCCTGGAAAAGGACATCCCAAGAGACACTCCAGCTCATTAAAGTTCAGGCCCATTTTTACACCTAACAAAATATAAACAAATTTTTAAAAAATCTGCAATAAATGTAAAAAATGACCTTTGTGCTTAGAATAGAATCTCTTTCTACTGTAGCGACAACCTTGCTAATCAGGAGAAATCCAATTAAATACCTGTGTGCCTCAAACTGTCACTGATTGAGAAGGCACTTAATAAAATACTATCAATTCTATCCTAAGTGTGAAGCTAGGGAAATCTCTTTAGAGGATTATTCATAAATTCACGAGTAAAGATGAACTGTATCCTTCTAATGTAAAAAGTATTCCTGGGTTTCTTGAGGACGCAGTCTCAGAAAGGGAATACGGAGTCACTCAAAGTAAGCTGTAATTACATATTGAATGTATCCATGTGACTTTCTAACAAGATTGGCACTTTTCAAAGGAAACAGTAGAATGGTTCAAATAAAAAAAAGAAGAAGAGAGATGTCCAGTGTATTAGGCCAGTTAATAAAGATAAATGGTAAACAGTAAATAAGTAGTTGGTGCTTCTTAGAATTAAACACAAGGCAATTTTAAAAAACAAACTTACTTTTTGGGTTTGATGAGTTCTGTCACCTATCTATCTCTTAGTTTACCAGTGTGCTCAGTCAGGAAACTGCTCCTAATGGGGCAGATTCTTCCACCTTACCTATGATGGTGTACCTTACTCATAGCGCAATTAATATTTAGTTCTGATTCAGCAGTGTACCCGGAAAGATAATGGAGCAAATAATTAAGCAATCAATTTGCAAACATCTAGACGATAATAAGATGACAAGTAACAGTCAGCATGGATTTGTCAAAAACAAATTGGGTCAAACCAACCTGACAGCTTTCTTTGACAGGGTAACAAGCTTTGTGGATGGGGGGAAGCGGTAGATATCTTGACTTTAGTAAAGCTTTTGATACTGTCTTCTCATAAATAAACTAGGGAAATGCAACCTACATGGAGCTACCATAAGGTAGGTGCAAAACTGGTTGGAAAACCGTTCCCAGAGAGTAGTTATCAGTGGTTCACAGTCATGCTGAAAGGGGATAACGAGTGGGGTCCACAGGGATCAGTTCTGGGTCCGGTTCTGTTCAATATTTTCATCAATGATTTAGATAATGGCATAGAGAGAACACTTATAAAGTTTGTGGACAATACCAAGCTGGGAGGGATTGCAAGTGCTTTGAAAGGTAGGATTACAATTCAAAATGATCTGGACAAACTGAAGAAATGGCCTGAAGTAAATAAAATGAATTCAATAAGGACAAATGCAAAGTACTCTATTTAGGAAGGAACAATCAGTTGCACACATACAAAATGGGAAATGACTGCCTAGGTAGGAGTACTGTGGAAAGGAGTCTGGGGGTCATGGTGGACCACAAGGTAAATATGAGACAACAGTGCAACGCTGTTGCAAAAAACAAACATCCTTCTGGGATGTATTAGCAGGAGTGTTGTGAGCAGGTCACAATAAGTAATTCTTCCGTTCTACTGCACACTGATTAGGCCTCAACTGGAATATTGTGTCCAGTTCTGGGCACCACATTTCAGGAAAGATGTCGACAAATTGGAGAGAGTCCATAGAAGAGCGACAAAAATGATTCAAGGGCTAGAAAACATGATTTATGAAGGAAGATTGAAAAAAATTGGGTTTGTTTAGTCTGGAAAAGAGAAGACTGAGGGGGGACATGATAATGGTTTTCAAGTATGTAAAAGGTTGTTACAAGGAGGAGGAAGAAAATTTGTTTTTCTTAACCTCTGAGGATAGGACAAGAAGCAATGGGTTTAAAATGCAGCAAGAGAGGTTTAGGTTGGACATTAGGAAAAACTTCCTAACTGTCAGGGTGGTTAAACACTGGAATAAATTGCCTAGGGAGGTTGTGGAATCTCCATCATTGGAGATTTTTAAGAGAAGTTTAAACAAACATTTGTCAGGGATGGTCTAGATAATATTTAGTCCTGCCTTGAGTGCAGGGGACTGGACTAGATGATCACTCGAAGTCCCTTCCAGTCCTGTGATTCTATGATCATCCATAGATCTCAAAGTACCTTTACAAAGGAGGGTAGGTGTAATTATCCACATTTTGCAGATTAAGAAACAGAGGCATAAAGGAATGAAATGAGTTGCCCAGCAGTTGGTCCTCCCACAGGGCTCTTTTTGCAGAGCTTCACAGTGTAGGTCTACTCACCTCCTGCCTGCAGTGCAGTACTCAGCTCTCCTTATAAGCTCTTCCTCCAGCCCGTGCATGCATTGAAGGTGTGGCAGGATGGAGCTGCCTAGGCCCTGAGCAGTTCCTAAACTTCCTCTCCTGTGTGTGGGGATTTGTAAACTCCATCGTAGTGGCTTAAGAATTAAATATTTTCACTAGCCCTCTCTTGCAGTGTATGGTATTTTGATTTGAAAATGGGTTTCTTTCCTTCTCCATTACTACAAATGTTCCAGGCCAGTTGCAGGTCTGTGGTGCTGATTTGTTTCTCCCATCTCCACCCCATCCTGCCAGTGGATGTAATAGCTAGAATAAAACCACATGATTAAATACTGTGTTTAACGCCAACTGACTGGAAACTGTATATTGTCACAGTGCATGGGATGGGATTATGTGACTGGCGTCTGTCATGTAAAGATTTGTTTTATTTTATTTTTAAATTTCAGCACATGCTGAAAACATCCAGTTAGCTTAATCTATGCGGACAAAGAGTGAATAAAAGAGTGTATTTTATTTATTAGCTTTGACTTTCTGGTTCCCAACTCCAGTGCCCTTTCTTTGAAGTTAAAGGAATTGGCCTATAGGATGTGTATTCATATATGGTACCCCTTATATAGAGTGAATGAGGGGGGGTGCAAAAGTCAAATAGAGGCCAGTTTTTCGACAAAGCTAAATTTTCAAAAGAGTTCAACTACCAGCAGCTCCCATGGGGACACTTTTCTTTTGAAAATATCAGTATTGCCAGCCTCAATAATTAAAAATCATGAGTCAGCCCCCCCGGAATCACTAGATTGGCTTAAATATAGTAAATTTGAGGTTCTTTTTACTTGCCTCCTGGCTTTTGAGCTCCTAGAGTTTTTGTGCTTTTCTTCACAATTGACAGCTAGGAACTTACTATTATTTTTCTTTTAATGAAATCTGATATTCTTACATAATTATATACATCTGGAAGCTGAGGGTCAGATTTTTAAGTTTTTTATGTGGTTTTTTTTTTTTTGTTCAATGACAGAAATCAGATGCTGTGTTTCAATATAACTTTTTACAATGGAACTGAAACAATGGGAGGCAAAATTAAAATGCACAGCATTAAATCTACTCAGCCTCTGCTTCTCAAAACTGTATTTCACCTACAGGAAAGTAGCATTCAGCACTTAGTCTGAATTAAATTTGAGGTCTGTACCTTTTATATTTGGGGAATGTCTATGGTCTGAGTTATACAGGTCAGACTAGATGATCACAGAGGTCCCTTCTGGCCTTGGAATCTATGAAATCTTCATCCACTGATCACTTGTTCCATGGGGATAAGATCAGAGGCCCAAACTGTATGAAGGAGTGACTCACAGATTCTTGCTCTGAGCAAAAGGTGTTATGGACTTGTAGCCACAGGAAACGAAACCCTTGGAAGTTGAAGTGCTGATGCCTATCAGAGCCCTTGTTAGAGTTGGGATGATCTATGCTTATTGGCATGCATGTAGGTTCTCTCATTGGTTTTAACATGTTTTCTCTGTAATGCTTTTGCCTTAAGAATAAATGTGCTTGCTTAGGAAAAGCTGTGTGGTACCTTGTAACTGTAGGCAATTTTGCCGTTTAGAGCCTCTGAGGAGAAAGCAGAGTAGGCTCCAACACCTGACTCCTGGCTCCAAGCATGCCCATTGGCCTCTGGTTCCTGAACTCTGCCCTGGCCTGGAGACCCACTTTCTGGTACCTGTTTTCCACAGACGGTGACCCAGCATGGGGGAGTTACAGCATAGCATTTTGATGCACACAATTCTAGTCTGACCTGCGGGGTAGTGTAGACATGCCCTAAAACTCTCAAATCGGAATGGGTGCCAAGTAGTGTCAAATGTCATGCTGTTTGTGATGGTGCACATGTCTATTAGAAGGAAGTGGGCCAAACTCACCAGTTCACAAAACGTTTTGCAAATGAACATCCAGCAGAAGAGAAGGTTTTGTTCACAGCCAGCCTGAACCAGTGACATAGAAATGAAAATCACCTTTCCTTCTACCCCACTCCCATTACCAGATCTACCCAGATGTCTGGGAAGAGCAGATTTATAAAGTCACTGAAATTTTTGCAAGAGTGACAAAGAGTCTTGTAGCACCTTATAGATTAACAGATATATTGGAGCATAAGCTTTCGTGGGCGAAGACCCACTTCGTCAGACGCATGTGGTGGAAATTTCCAGAAGCAGGTATAAATATGGAGGCAAGAATCAGGTTTGAGATAACAAGATTAATGCAATCAGGGAGAATGAGGTCCACTGATTGTAGCTGATCTGGAGGTGTGAACTCCAAGAGATGAGAAACTGTACTGAAATTTTTGACATCTTTCCAAAAACATGCCATGCCAGTAGTTTCAGCAATGCCCTGAGTAGATCTAGATGATGACAAGTCAACAATCTGTTAACAGTCTCACTGTTACATGTTCTGCTTTGATGTGTTGTAAAAGAGCCCATTGCTTATCTCCTTGGCATGCAGCCACAATAGCAGCAGCAGTTGTTGTTGTGGATCATTCTTTGCCAATAATGATGATGGTTCCTTCTGGCCTTAAAGTCTGAGTATATAATGCTAGTCTCCCCAGGAATACCAGATTCCTGACATGAAGGGGTTACATTGCACCTCTCCTAGTAAGATATCAGGAAGAGCTGGCTGGCTGTATAACTTTGTCCTTGACCAAAAGCGTACAAAGATTGTAGAGCATATGTCCTGAGAAACAGACAGATGCTTTATGTCATAAAAATGACAGATGGAGATGTAAAAACTACAAGTCCATTGACCCATCATCTACCTACACTGGACAACACATCAATCTGCACTTTCTGGTAAGATTTTCTAATGTTAGGGGTTAATAATCCATAGACTAAGTTAGTAATCCATGCATTACACTGAGACATTCTGAAACCCGAGCTGGCATTGTTTCGTTGCGCAGAAAAATGTCATTACTGTTATTATTAATGTTGAAAATGTGAGCTAGAAATTCTTAACATTGACACCTTAAATGTTTGAATGGGAAACAACTGTAGTAACAGTGTGTTAAGCAATGTTGAACATTTGAAACGGTTCAGCATTGCCATGTGACCCCAGCCAGCCACAGACCAGGAAAGGTACAAACTCAGTCCCTCTATCAGTATCTGCAGAAGGGTGTGTTGGACCTTAATTTTTTTCCTATAAAGAAAACAACATTTGCAAGTTAAAAGGACAAAGGTGTGTATGTGTTACATAGACATACACATACACTTTTGTTCTTTAACTTGCCAATTCATCTCTCTTTCTCTCATACACACACACCTATCACTGAGGAGCTAATGTGGCTTGATATTAAAATTGGGTTCTGAAATAGACTTAAAATGGCGCCCACATCCCTGTTTTTCCCAACACCTGATCTTTTCATGTGAAATTTCAGTTATTTTTTATGCTCTTTGAATTTTCTAAGCCGTTTTGTTTAGATACATTTTTAATGGCAAGTGTTTAAACTTGGTTGTGGCTGAAACTGGTCTGTATCAATCTAATTATTTTGTTTACAACTATTTTAAAATATTGCTTATCTACACAAAAATTGGTTGAGAAAGAAAACTTGAGTAGATCTGGTCAACATTTTTTAAATGTAGTATTTAGGGATGTTTTAGTCATTGTTTGTTTAGTTGCAACCGACAAATAAAATCTTCTCTGTTATAGACATAAAAGGCGATATTTACAAAAGCACTTGGGGGGTAGATTTACAAAGGCACCTAAAGATGCAGATGGATACCCACTGAGATTTACAAAAGCATCCAAGCAGGCAAGGGGCCTTACTCCTACTGACTTCAATTAAAATCAATGGAACTTGTAGGTATTTTTTTCAAAAGCATGCAACTGATTTAGGATCTTAAATCCCACTGACTTAATGGAACATTGGCTCCTAAATCACTTGTGGCTTTTGGAAATCTCACCCAAAATCTTCTGTTGGCAGAACACATTTCTGTCCAGTTTTATTCTCTTACAACTACTGTACACTGCAAACTAAACTCTGCAACCTTAATTCTGTCCATTATGAATGTCAGTCTTCTAGCAATCCCTTAACAGACTAACTCATCCCAATACAATAAGCTACCACACAAAAATCCACAACTAATAGTGCTAGGAGGGGGCAGTTTAGTAGAGCAGTATGTCCAGAATAGTGGGTTAAGGGAGCAGGATTAGGGCCTCAGAAGCCTGAATCTCTGAGGTGCTGTGAACTGACAAATCTCACAGGATATGTGGAGACTCAGCTTCCTCGAAAAATCAGGGGGCCGGATTGAAGGGCCTAACATAGGCATCCAATTGTGGGGAATTTGGCCTGAGTGTTTGTCTCCTGTTGATAATACCTATGTGTGCTCTGAAATGCTCTCTGAATAATCAAGCCAGTTCTGTGTTTGTCATTGATGTTTGACCACATATTTGGCTCATTTCAACAGGTGGATGTTTCCCTGAGGAAAATCAAACAACAGATTAAATACCCACTTAAACAAAGAGCTGGCTTTTCCTTGGCCTCCAGGAAAAACCTGAAAGTAGCTACCCAACACTTACTGTTTCTAACATGGGGATAAAGAGGGATTTAGAACTGAATATCACTACCTTGGTAATCACAGTATGTTCTGTCACAGCAGTTATTCATTTGATTATTTTTTATAATAGAAGGCCAGAACATAGAATCAAACATTTCAAGCCTGTTTTTATCTGCTTTCATTACTCCAAAACACATTTTTTTTTAATTAATGGGGATTTGCTCATGCCTAGTGTGGAGCAGACCCTGTAAGTGTTAAAATAAATTACAGCAGCTCTTTTCATAATGATTTTTTTAGCCATCATAAATATAGTGATAGTTCATCTCTGATACTGAAAATGCAGATTTGGATGATGGATTATAACAGAGTGGATTAGCTCCTCCTGTTTATGAGTTTCCTCTTGATTTATTAGGGAATAATGGTTTTTAATCATGAGGCCAAACCTGAGGCTTTTATTCAGAGTTCGATCCTTCTCCCACTGAAGCCACTGACTTCAATAGAGAAGGATCTGGCCTCCTGTTTTTTACTCAATGGGCCTGATCCTGAAAGCACTGAGGACTTTCAACGCCCCTTGCCCTTGCAGAGAACAAGGTACCCTGCACCTTGTAGAAGACAGGGCCAGCTCCAGCTTTTTTGCCGCCCCAAGCAGCGAAACAAAAAAAAAAAAGAAAAGAAAAAAGAAAACCCCAAGGCATGCCACTGAAGAGCTGCTGCCAAAGTGCCACCGAAGAAAGAAGGGGACTTTTAGCAGCTGCCGCTGACGTGCCGCCAAAGAAAGAAGGAGGCTGAGAGACACGGAAGACCAAAGGGGCCAGAGTGCCTCCCCAGGAACGGACGGAGTGCTGCCCCTTAAGATTTGCTGCCCCAGGCACCTGCTTCCTTGGCTGGTGCCTGGAGCCAGCCCTGGTAGAAGAGATTCAGCACCTCGGAGGATCAGGTTCACAACCAATAGAACCAGGAAAGCTCCTTAATCCTGTGACTGCTCATGGAAAATACATTAAACAAATGCCAGTCCTTCCTGCAAATTACATTATCTTTCTCCTTTCTCAAATCTGCCTTGAATAGTGAGAAATGTACTGTTACAATATATTACAGTCTGCCCTGTAGCACTCTCTTCCAGTACTAGGTGACCTCTGGCTCAGATAATGGAAATGCCCTGCCTTTCAGCTCTGTCATAACTAGGATCACAATAAACTGCCACAGAAAAACAGTTACACAGCTGAGACCTCTTAAGACCTAGACTCATGGATGTAGAGATTCACATGATTATGTTAAGGAGAATGGATTACCTACAGTCATTCATCTTCCTTGAAAAACTGGTCTCCAGTCCTGCTGACAAAGACCACCCAGCCACTTCCCTTGATTGCACTTATCTCATTTCCAATCACAATAGATATGTACTGAGATAATAGCAATCTTCTGCTCTAACCATAAAACCTTTAGTCTGTGGATCTTTATCACTCCCCAACATATGTTGGAAATTACGGATTATGACCAGTATTTCACTCTTTCATTTCTCACTTCACAAAACTGCATTTCTTTAAGATGGGAAGAAGGATCTGAAGCAGCAGCATCAGGCAGTACTACACTTTTTTCACTAATACATAGTTGATCTGCAAAGTCAGATCTAGTTAACCATGCCTCTCTGAAATGATACGCTCATTTTACTTAATTTTATAGATATCGGGCCCTCCAGCTTCTAGCAGCTGTGCTCATAGCAGCTACACTACACTGCTTTGGCTGCTAGAGGGACTTCCATGGGTGTGGAAAGGCTGGATTGGCCCACAGTGTGCAGCAGAGAGTTAATCCTGTCTCAAGCAGCAATAACTCTTCAGCCTGCGGTTGGTTTGGTGTCTGGAGGAGGAGAATGCCATGCAATGCAGCCCCTCCTCCCAAACATTGAGCTCACCCACTTTTCCATTGTCAACAGAATATGTGGCTATTTTGTGGAGGGGGCAAAGTGGCTAGGCTCCATGGAGGGCAGCATCCACTTAGCCATTTCCCCTCCCTATGTGGGACCACTGGCTTTTCGGTGGATTTGCTCCCTTCTGCACCATGCAGTTGAGGGGAGGGGGTGGACATATGGATACACAGATGGGCCTCTGTGCTGCAGTTAAGTAGGTATAATAATATTTCCCTACCTCAGAAGGATGTAGTAAGGCTTAATTCATTATTCTTTATCAAGCACTTTAAGACTCTTGGGTGGAAGGTTAAATATAATTGCAAAGTAAAAGGATTCCATTAGACTGCAGATGATCAAAGGCAATGTTTACAGGGCTGCGAATTACACGACAGTTAAGCAGTAAATCAATCAAATTATTTAAGTGTATATTGACACGTCTCCCTATTAATCTTTTCTTTTACCAACCTCTTCAAAATACACACATCACAGAGAAACAAGGTTATTAAAAGGCATGTCATAATAGCTAATGGTGGTGAAGATAATGGAGTTGGTGCCCCAGCAGGGAGGCTACCTTCAAAAAACAGATAGAAAAGCTCAACCCTTCAAGCTAGAACTAGACCAATTTCTGTACTCTCTGCTACTCGGCTGCTCTAACAGCATCTTGAAGAGTCAAAATAATAACTCACAAAGTCTCTACATGCGGTATGAAAAGATTAGACAAGTCTTAAGCAGGCAGGGATTTAAATCCTGACTGATAATACAGTGGTGAAATTATACACCATAAAAAGCAGAGGAAAAGGGGTTGGCGTTTAGTCAAAAGGAAGATTTAATCTGGAGACAAAGACCTTCATATAAATCCATCCCATATATTTTGGATGATTATTTCAAAAGCTGGAACTTGTGCTTGTTGATCTCTTAAACTGATTACTAAGAAAATGTATGCACTTTTAGAAATAGTCATTGACAGACGTGCATTTCAGATGTCCTTTTTCATTGGTTTTTATTTCTTAACAAAGCTAGATGGCATAATACTTCTGATATTTTCAAATAACACAGATATCTTGAAATTCAATTTGTAGTGCAGCTGTATAATTTATTGTACAATAGCTACATCATGTTCCAGGAGACAGCAACATAGAGACAGACTGAATTCCAGCACAGAAGAGAGTTGTTTCAAAATGATAAGATCATTTTGTCAAGGGGGAAAAAATAATGATGGGAAAAGATATTTTCTCCACCATCAAATATTGATACTTTGGAGAAACCTTCAAGTTACTGAATAGGAAAGAAATTTTATTAAATACTGCAGGAGTCCCTATGTCATTTGAGCTTCACATACACTAAGAGCAACACTAGGGAGTGTTGGTGCATGTTTATGCAAGGATCTCTTATGGAAGTGCTTTCCTGATAGAGACATTAATGTAATTTTTAAAATTGCAATATATATATATATATATATTATATATATATATATGGTTAAAAGGAACATAAAAATGGCCATACTGGATTAGACCAATGGTCCATCTAGCCCAGTATCCTATCTTCTGACAGTGGCCAATGCCATGTGCTTCACAGGGAATGAACAGAACAGGCAATCATCAAGTGATCCATCCCCTGTCGACCACACCTGGCTTCTGGAAAACAGAAGCTAGGGACACTCAGAGCATGGCGTTTCATCCCTGCCCATCCTGGCTAATAGCCATTGATTGACCTATCCTCCTTGAACATATGTAGATTTTTTTTCAACCTGTTATAGTTTTGGTCTTCACAACATCCCTTGGAAAAGAGTTCCACAGGTTGACTATTGGGGGTAGCCGTGTTAGTCTGTAGCCACAAACAACAAGGAGTTCGGTGGCACCTGAAAGACTAACATATTTATTTGGGCATAAGCTTTCGTGGGTAAAAAAAACCACTTCTTCAGATGCAGGGAGTGAAAATTACAGATGCAGGCATTACATACTGACTTATGAAGAGAAGGGAGTTACCTCACAAGTGGAGAACCAGTGTTGACAGGGCCAGTTCGATCAGGGTGGATGTAGTCCACTCCCAATAGCTGATGAGAAGGTGTCAATTCCAGGAGAGGAAAAGCTGCTTTTGTTGTGAGACAGACACTCCTAGTCCCTATTTAAGCCCAAATTAATGGTGTTAAATTTGCAAATGAATTTTACTTCTGCAGTTTCTCTTTGAAGTCTGTTTCTGAAGCTTTTTCGTTTAAGTATGGCTACTTTTAAATCTGTTATAGAACGTCCAGGAAGATTGAAGTGTTCTCCTACTTGCTTTTGTATGTTACCTGATGTCTGATTTGTGTCCATTTATTCTTTTATGTAGAGACTGTCCGGTTTGGCCAATGTACATGGCAGAGGGGCATTGCTGGCACATGATGGCATATATAACATTAGTAGACGTGCAGGTGAATGAGCACCTGATGGTGTGGCTGATGTGGTTGGGTCCTCTGATGGTGTCGCTAGAACAGATATGTGGACAGAGTAAGCAACGAGGTTTGCTACAGGGATTGGTTTCTGGGTTAGTGTTTGTGGTGATGTGGTGTGTAGTTGCTGGTGAGTATTTGCTTCAGGTTGGGGGGCTGTCTATAAGCGAGGACTGGACTGCTTCCCAAGGTCTGTGAGAGTGAGGGATCATTTTCCAGGATAGGTTGTAGATCACTGATAATGTGCTGGAGAGGTTTTAGCAGGGGGCTGTACGTGATGGCCTGTGGTGTTCTGTTATTTTCCTTGTTGTGCCTGTCCTGTAGTAGGTGACCCCTGGATACCCGTCTCGCTCTGTCAATCTGTTTCCTCACTTCCCCAGGCGGGTATTGTAGTTTTAAGAACGCTTGATAAAGATCTTGTCGGTGTTTGTCTCCGTTGAGGGATTGGAGCAAATTTGGTTGTATCTTAGGGTTTGGCTGTAGACAATGGATCGTGTGATGTGTCCTGGATGGAAGCTGGAGACATGTAGGTAAGAATAGTGGTCAGTAGGTTTCCTGTATAGGGTGGTGTTTATGTGACCATCACTTATTTGCACTGTAGGGTCCAGAAAGCGGATCTCTTGTATGGATTGGTCCAGGCTGAGGTTGATGGTAGGGTGGAAATTGTTGAAATCCAGGTGGAATTCTTCAACGGCCTCCTTCCCGTGGGTCCATATGATGAAGATGTCATCAATGTAACACAAAGAGAGGAGGGGCGCTAGGGGACGAGAGCTGAGGAAGCGTTGTTCTAAGTCAGCCATAAAAATGTTGTCATACTGTGGGGCCATGCGGGTACTCATAGCAATGCCGCTGACTTGAAGGTATAAGTTGTCCTCAAATCTGAAATGGTTGTGGGTGAGGACAAAGTCACAAAGCTCAGCCACCAAGTGTGCCGTGGCCTCATCAGGGATACTGTTCTTGACAGCTTGCAGTCCATCCTCTTTTGGAATATTGGTGTAAAGAGCTTCTACATCCATGTGGCCAGGATGGGTGTTTTCAGGAAGATCACCAATACATTGTAGTTTCCTCAGGAAGTCGGTGGTATCTCAAAGATAGCTAGGAGTGCTGGTAGTGTAGAGTCCGAGGAGAAAGTCCAAATAGCCAGATAATCCTGCTGTAAAAGTGCCGATGCCTGAGATGATGGGGCGTCCAGGGTTTCCAGGTTTATGGACCTTGGGTAGCAGATATAATACCCCTGGTCGGGGCTCTGGGGGTGTGTCCGTGTATGTTTGTTCCTGTGCTATAGCAGGGATTTTCTTGAGCAGATAGTGTAGTTTCTTTTGGTCCTCCTCAGTGGGATCGGAGGATAGTGGCCTGTAGAATGTGGTGTTGGAGAGTTGCCTGGCAGCCTCCTGTTCATAATGTGACCTGTTAATTATGACTACAGCACCTACTTTGTCAGCCCCTTTGATGATAATGTCACAGTTGTTTCTGAGACTGTGGATGGTGTTGCGTTCTGTACAGCTGAGGTTATGGGGCAAGTGCTGCTGTTTGTTCACAATTTCAGCCTGTGCACATCTGCGGAAGCACTCTATGTAGAAGTCCAGTCTGTCATTTTGACCATCAGGAGTAGTCCACACAGAATTCTTCTTCTTATAGTGTTGGAGGAGGGTTCCTGAGGGTCAGTGCACTGTTCAGTGGTGTGCTGAAAATATTCCTTGAGTCGGAGACAACGAAAGGAGGCTTCCAGATCACCACAGAACTGTAACATGTTCGTGGGGGTGGTGGGGCAGAAAGAGAGTCCCCGAGATAGGACAGACTCTTTGGCCGGGCTAAGTGTGTGGTTGGATAGATTAACAATATTGTTAGGTGAGTTGAGGGTACCAATGTTGTAGCCCCTTGTGGCATGTAGGAGGTTAGATAGTTTACTGTCCCTTTTCCTCTGTAGAGAAGTGAAGTGTGCATTGTAAATGGATTGTCTCGTTTTTGTAAAGTCCAGCCACGTGGAAGTTTGGTTTTGTATGAGAGTCTCCAATTTTGAGAGCTCATTCTTGATCTTCTCCTGTGCATTGTGTGAAGAAGTGTTTGTTTTAAACCTGATGCCCATTAATTTCATTGGGTGACCCCTACTCCTTGAGTTATGTGAAGGACTAAATAACATGATAATAGCTAACATTTACATAGCACTTTGCTTCAAAGGATCTCAAATTGCTTTTCATATTTATACAGTGATTTTCAACGTGATTTCTCCTCACTCAGGGCTGTAATGTACCCACCTCTGGTGGACCACAACAGTTGAATAACAAGACAAAACAGCACTGCAAACGTGTTTCATGGTAGGAAATGTAGAATACTTTGCCCAAACAAATCTGCAGTACAGAAGAACTTTAGGGAGGCTGAATGTAATTTCCCAAGTTGGCATTGGTCATGCACTAACATCCCAACTTCTGCTACGGTGGGGTGGGTTTCTTTGTTTGTAATGATCACAAATGAGAGTATCTTTGTTTTCTCTTCTGATTAACACACCTGGTGTGTACATGTGGCTTCTCGAGTCCATTTCAAAGACATTCCACACATGTTGTAGCTGGGCTGAAGGTAGCCCTTTCCTGGATTTGATTTTATTCACAAAAGGAACTCAAAATTAAACAGTATAAAATCCAGCAAAGCCTTCTCGAGAACCTTAGCATCTCAAGGGACTCGTCTTCAAGACCTCAGTCTATTTCCCCCCACCACAGAGAGCCACACCCATCTCCTTCACTTAGGGTACGTCTATACTTACCTCCGGGTTCGGCGGTAAGCAATCGATCTTCTGGGATCGATTTATCGCGTCTTGTCTAGATGCGATAAATCGATCCCGGAAGTGCTCGCCGTCGACACCGGTACTCCTGCTCCGCGAGAGGAGTACGCAGAGTCGACGGGGGAGCCTGCCTGCCGCGTGTGGACCCGCGGTAAGTACCTTGTAGTTCAAACTAAGATACTTCGACTTCAGCTACATTATTCACGTAGCTGAAGTTGCGTATCTTAGTTCGAACTGGCGGGTTAGTGTGGACCAGCCCTTAGAGGGGCAACAAGTCACTTGCAACAGTGAATCAGGAAAACCCATTTAACCCTTTCCACTGAGGCAAAATGTGTTACAAACTAAAGGAGATTCCCCCTCTGACAAGAAAGTTGACTGACCAATTGGTGCTGCTGTGAAAAGTCAAAAATTGGTCCAGCCTGGGTCCCTTTCTCTGGGACACTAACTGGCTAAGTGGGACAAGTGGCAACCCTGACATATTGTAGAATACTCTGAACTAAAGAAAGAATATCTTCCTTCTGAGGATGAAACATGTGCAAGTATTTGCAACTGGAGAAAACAGAGAAGAAAGTGCAAAGGGCCTGCAAAGAAGCTCCAAAATATACTGATGAATAATAAAAATATTTCCAATTAATCATGAATAGATTAAACATCTAGCAACTGGAAAATTTTCCATGCCCTTCAAAGGGACTAGTATTTGGCCCAGTATGTAAAGTGTGAGAAATACTCTGTGTGTGTGTGTGTGTGTGTGTGTGTGAGAGAGAGAGAGAGAGAGAGAGAGAGAGGGAGAGAGAGACACACACAATACAAAGTCAACACATCAACTAACAATATACTATTCTGTTCAAATCTAATAAACAATTCACTGATCAGATCAAATATGCTGAAAATACATTGTAAGAACATTTATTATATTACAATGAAAATGGGGGAAGACTATTTTGACCATCCATATGGGCTCTGTTACTAATATTTATTGTGAAGAATTATTTGTAAACCTTAAAGAAATTTAGCATGATAAATGCAGAGCTGCTGCAGAAGTAGATCATTACTAACCCTATCTAACTTGGAAACACCATTATATTGCATACTTACATTCAGGCTGAGTGGCAACCTTGATGGATTGCGAGCTCTCTCCTGGTCCCCATTCATTGTATGCCACCACTCGGAATGCGTACGTCTCCTCTGGTTTCAGATTTCCCACTGTAAGCTGAAGTGTCTCAGACTGTGTTGTGTTCTGTGCCCGTTCCCTAAGTAAAAACATTAGCACAGAAAAAGAACTTTAAAATTAACATAGCCTTCCAAGCAATACTTATTTAATAATACTTGGCAAGCTAGCAAAGTATCACTAATTCTTTTAACTCTGACTTTGGGCTATAGAGTTTCTTTTAGGTGCCTGAAGCATTATGTTACAAATTAACTCATGCGACGGGACCCAAGATAAATGCTGCAAGGACTACAAGAAAGTCAGAGACGTTCTATTATAAACACTTAAGCAACACAATCTTCTGGTTCCTTCCCTGTCTTAATACAATAGGAAATGGAAACTGATGGGAAACAAATAGCTATTCAATAAACAGAAACATCTGTGATCTTGACAGTGAGATGCGTACTGGATCATAAACACTGGGCTAATGACAGAAAAACAGGTTCTGATGGTTCCACAAATCAAGCTTTGTCACTGCTGCTAACAGATGTGCTTTCCTGATGGTGATGGGGACAAAAGTACACCAACACCCAGCTAGCAGTGCTGTCAGTTACTGTAGCTAATGCAAATAGATCACATAGAGACGAAGTGTATCCATTATGGTGTATGGAGATATGCCTATCTCATAGAACTGGAAAGACCTTGAAAGGTCATTGAGTCCAGTCCCCTGCCTTCACTAGCAGGACCAAGTACTGTCCCCTGACAGATTTTTTTTGCCCCAGATCCCTAAATGGCCCCCTCAAGGATTGAACTCACAACGCTGGGTTTAGCAGGCCAATGCTCAAACCACTGAGCTATCCCTTCCCCCAATTCTGCCTGTGTTACAAAGGTCTGAAAGGAAAGCAAATGTGTAAAGTTTGCGCTCTGCCCCACTTAGCTCTTCTAGCATCTTGACAAAAATAGCACAGAGATTATTAAGAAGTGGTGTTCTCATAGCCTAGGAAGACAAACGGTCTCTGATTCATGTGTGCAACTCCCATGGCTGTCAAGAGTAGTTGAGCACACAGATCAAGGGCGATATATTGTAAAAAGTATCTAGCAGTGTGGCCTGTTTACAAACTAAATAAGGATTTTAGCCTTAGTCTCCTAAAATATAACTATGGCTGGTCTTGTGCATGTACCCAAAGCTGGGAGAGAGAATAAAAGGAGTCCTCCTTCCTTCGCACATCTTCTCAGATTCCAGTCATGTTACTGATCCTGGCTTCTAAGCACACAAAGACTAAGGGCGTGTCTGTTGGTGGCACTGGACTCCCTAAATAGGGCAGGAGGAAGCCAACGTTTCATGTCCTTCCCTACTGACCAGTAGACAGAAGCCAGCATCAAGAGAGCATATTACACCCCGAGAAAGGAACTGCTATGACCACAGCTGTGTGGAAACACCCTGCATTCTCACAGGCATTGGGAATAGTCCAAGCCCAATGCCTCTGAGGGCGGCAACTGGGGCAGTGCTCCTCCATACTTCCCTACACTAGACTGTGGCTTGAAAGCTACAGCAGACCCATATGTGTTAAACAGAGGGACAGACTCTTCTGATTCTGAGAAACAGTGAAGGCTTAGTAAGTTCAGGCTTGGTGTTTGGGCTCCCTAGAATCCCATCTTCACAGATTCGGAGACCAGAAGGAACCATAGTGATCATCTAGTCTGACCCTCTGCATAGGCCAGGCCATAGAACTTCCTCAGAATACTTTCTACAGCAGAGCTTTTAGGAAAACATCCAGTCTTGATTTTAAAAAGGTCAGTGATGGAGAATCCACCACAACCCTTGGTAAATTGTTCCAATGGTTAATTACCCACACTGTCAAAAAATTACACCTTATTTACATTCTGAATTTGTCTCGCTTCAGCCATTGTATTCTGTTGTACCTTTCTGTGATAGACTGAAGAGCTCCTTATTAAATATTTGTTCCCCATGTAGGTACTTACAGACTGTAATCAAGTGACCCCTTCTGTTTGTTATGCCAAATACTCTGAGCTCTTTGAGTCTATCACTATAAGGCAGGTTTTCTAATGCTTTAATCATTCTTACGGGTTTTCTCTGAACCCTCTACAATATATGAATATCCTTCCTGAATTGTGGGCACCAGAACTGAACACACCATTGCAGCAACAGTCGCACTAGTGCCAAATACAGAGGTAAAATAACTTCTCCACTCCTACTCAAGATTCCTGTTTATGCATCTCAGAATTGCATTAGCTCCTTTAGCCACAGCATTACATTGGGAGCTCAAGTTCAGATGATTATCCATCATGACCCCCAAATATTTTTCACACTCACTGCTTCCCAGGATAGAGTCCCCCATCCTGAAAGTATGGCCTACATTCTGTGTTCCTAGATGTATACATTTTACACTTAGTCGTATTAAAATACATATTGCTTGCTTGAGCCCGATTTATCAAGCGATCCAGACGCCCTGTCATCTGCAAACTTTATCAGTGATGACTTTTTCTTCTACCTTTTCTTTCCTAACCACCAGGCTATACTGTCAGTCTCTCTCTCTAGATTAGAGCACTTGAGGGACCCAGGTTCAAGTCCTTGCTCTACTTCATTCAGACAAAGCACTGGTGAATATAGTCTAGGGAGCAAGCCAGCAATGTCCTACATAGGAGATAGTGGTGACTTCATAAGTCTCTTCTAATGGTTCAAGCAAATAAAAAGCAACAGGTAGATTTCCTGTCACATGGGCCACAGATCTGTGGAGTAGTGCTGATCCTCCAAAATGGAAAGAGGAGGAGAGCTCTCCCTTTGCTTTTAGCAGAGGAAGTAGACCTGTGCTTGACCAACCCAAGCCCTTTTAACCCCTGGTCTCTTCCATCTCTGATGTCTATTATTCACACTACAGAAGTGGTGGAATCCAGAACATACCAAGCTACTCCCTCCTTTTGGGAAATGGAATCTGTTGAACTCAAAACCAAAATAAGACATATTCCACGCTCATTGACCCTGAGTGCAACTCCACTGAAGTCAGTGAGGTAGCAAGAGATTCATGTGAAAGCAGAATCTAGCCCATAACAACTTTTACATTAATTATTTGCAATGAGGGAATTCATAACAGTAAGAAATAAAGAAAAAATAACTTCAGTGGGCTATGGGATGGTCAGACATGTATTGCTATTGCCTATCAGAACCACTTTTTTGTTGAGATAAAAAAGTAACAGAAGGGGCCCTTCAAAGCTCAAAATGGTAGAAAGGAAGTGATAAACGTAAAAAACGTAAAAAACCTAAACGTAAAAAAATGAAACTTCTCTTAAGTTCAGCAGTTTCTCTAGAACTTTTGATGTGTGTATTTGCTTTTATATATCTGTTTATCCTCCTCTGAGGCAATGCTACCTGCAGTGAGGTCCACCTGCACAGCACATTAGGGATGATACACAGTCTCCAGCATTTCTGCAGCAAATCTACTCCAAGTAATATGCAAAGGAAATACTTGAATTTTCTTTCCCCTGTTATGTAGATCTTCAATCAAGGAACTGAATAGACGATCTTGCCTGCTGAGTACAGTTATTTCCCCAAACTGTATCAAATCTACACTTTTGGCTTAAAAGGGCTTGAATCGCCACGGCTTTTCAATTTGTGTAGTCTTTGCAAACTGGGTGCAAAATGCTACCAACGGGGTGCGTGAAAATGCTGACATAGTAGCATTTTGTCCTCTGAAAAATAATGAAGAATCAGGCCCATTGGACACAGACATGGGGAGTATTTATAACTATTTTGCTCCTGAGATCTACATTTCAGGCTACTGCTTACATCTTAATCCATTCATAATTAGGCTTGTCAGACCAAGCGCTCAATAAGCAGATAGTGATTATGGCTGGAACTTTCAAAGGCACCTCAGAGATTTAGGTACTCACCCTCCATTGAATTCCAGTGGTATTTGAGTGTCTAACTCCCTTAGGCTCTTTGAAAAACCACAGTCTAAGGTGTTCCCGTCCCTGGCTATCTTGCTCTATACTAACCATTACTTCCCTCTTTATATGCCAGAAAAGATGGACAGTATTATAGTAAAGCAGGTTCCATTATTTGTCTAACTCCTATTTTGGGGGTTTTCCAGCTGTCATATTGAGGATGTCTTCCAAATAAAGTATTACAAACCTGGCATCTGAGTCTAGAAATGTTATTTTTGCAACCGCAACACATAATTGTCCTATATGCCTTATATCCCAGATTAATGACCTGAGACTAGCTGATGTATTGTTTTATACAATCTAAGGAGTTTTTCTATGTTTCCCCCACTTTCTCCTAACTTCAAAAAATAAGAAATGTACCATAGCAAAAGTAAATTTTCCAAACTTGGCTGAGTAAGGACTGAGTAATAACCCAAGTAAGGACCTCAGGATTTAACCTGGGGAAAACAACAAAGAAAGAAGGGCTGAGATTCATGAGATCCATGTGGGATGTTATGATTGCTTTCATGTTCAAGTGGAAGGCAACCCAATACTATGGTGATGGGCAGTAGTATAAAGCCATAAGATAGATAGACAGATGTTCAAAAATGGGTGTTCTAAATTATGCTTTCAAATCCTAAATTCTTACTTAGGCACCTACATAAGTGACTTGATTTTCATACGAGAAGGATAAGCATTCATTAGGGCACTAGGCTAGGATGTGGGAGACCTCAGTTCAGCTACCTGCTCTGTGACAGACTTCCTGTATGACCTTGGGCAAGTCACTTAGTTTTTCTGCCTCAGTTCTCCATATATAAAATGGGGATAATAGCACTACCCTACCTCATAGAAGTATTGTGAGGATAAATACAAATTGACAATTCTGAGGTGCTCAGATACTAGGTAATGTGGGCTATATGAAGTACCACAGATAGTGAGGAGGATCCAGCAGCTCCCACTGAAATCAGGTGTCTTTAACTTTAGACAACCAGTTTTTGAAAATCTAGGGCACAGCATTCATGTATAAAATAAACAACAGTTTCTAATGTGATTCACCTGTTTATAAAATGGAGCCTACAATATGTAATTTCCAAAGGTGAATGTAGATCATCTTACATAAGTGTATCACGGTGTTAATAATACAATTACATTGTTCCCATACACCTCTTAGGTGAGCAACAAATGCTTTTACAATGTATCAAACACCTAATTAGTTGTTTCAAGGTGGAAGAGTCACATTAATGTTCCTTGCTGTGAAATGAATATTATTAATTTAATAAGGTTTTAGCACCTTAAGTTTTTTTGGTACTTCCCACTATCTTTACTCCTGTGAAGTAGCAGAAAGACCTAGATTATATCAAGAAAACAACAAATGTGAACAGTGCCTCTGAGAATAATTTTTAAAAGCTTTAGGATGAAAATCTTTCTGGGAGATATGTGTTAGTCAATACAGGGGTAGCTGAGTGAAATTCTATAGCCTGTATTACACAGGCCAGACTAGATGATGATCTGATGGCCTTTCTGGCCTTAAGATTTTGCACCTGTTAACTTGTGACCAAAGAGAAAAACAAATGAATGCCTTGGTCCTTTATAATATTAATGTAGGACCTGATCCTCCATATGTGGACTTTTACATCAAGGGAAGTCCTGTTGTCTCCAAAAGGACCAATCTCTTTGCAAAATCAGGGCCTTAATTTCATTTATCAGAGAAAAAACTCAGATTTATTAATAGTAACTATGAAGAAAGATGGGCACAAATCAAAATACCAGATCCAAACATCTAGCTGAAAATGTTGGACAGGAATATATATTACAGTATAAATACAGTATTCCTCTTTTTATTCCCCACTGAAAAGATCGAATTCCATGAATACTGTGCATGGTTAACAGGACATATTCTGAGGTGATATTTGAACTGAATGTATTTTTTTCTCATAATAACATGCATTAGATCATGAACAAATTGCAAAAAGTAAACAATGGGTCTGTCCTTGTGGTGACTAATGTAAAACCACATAAAGATCAAATGCCTGCATGAATCAATGCCCGCACTTGTCCAGGGTCAGCCTGACAAAGACAGAGATGAGGGGGATGGAAGATTAAAGATGAAAAGAAGAGTAAATGCAAACAAATGGCCAGCGAGCAAATCTGCATGTTTAAATCAGATCAGGAAAGAGAACTGAATAAAACAAAGTACAATATGAGGGCAGGTTTTAAAAATAGTTCAGCCTGAATCATGCCAATAGCCCCCAAATTTGGGGGAATATATGAAATCTGAACCAGGATGTGGTCTGAATATTGAATATAACTCCCTATTATGAGTGAATTTTCAGAGGAAAAAATGTGCTACACGGTGCACAGAACAAACAGAAACTTGTTCAAAAGAGCTTGTAATCTATATAATATGCCAAACCTAAAGCCTGTATTCAAATGCCCCTGAGTTTTGGGGGAATTAAAAAGCTGGATCTGGATCCAGTTTTTGCATCTAGAGTCCATTAGTAATTTTAAAGACTTTGAGTAAATTTTTCAAAAGCACCTAAGTGACTTAGGAGTCTAAGGCCTTGTTTACACTACAGGGAAAAGTCAATCTAAGCTATGCAATTTGAGTTACATCAGGGTTCTCAAACTGGGGGTGGGGACCCCTCTGGGGGTCACGAGGTTATTACATAGGGCAGGCCTGCACAACTCGTAAAGTGGCGAGGGCCATATTACTCCAAAGAAAACAGCTGAGGGCTGAAACCCCCTGGCCCCGCAGAAACACCCCTCCTCCCCCAGCGCCGCCCACCCTGCGGAAACAACCCCTCCTTCCACAGCGCTGGGGTGTGGAAGCCTGTAGAGGGGGAAAGAAACAGCACGCATAGTGTGACCAGATCACAGCAGTAAAATAGAACCCGTCCCCTCCCCAATCAGTCCCACCATAACACCCCTCTTCACCCCCCACAGGGGTCACTATATTCCTGCACACAACAGTCAATCAATGCAGTTGTAGATAAATCTCTGCATTATGCATTTTTGTATAACTTTTATATGACTTTGTATTGAACCTTGGCAATATGTTATAGCGGGCCCCTAAGGTAGCATAATTAAGGTAAAAGAAAAATGTCTTTTTGCTAGAAGTAGACTAAGATCTTCCCCCCACTTTGTATTCAATTTCCCTGTTGAATGAATGAGGTGTGAATGAGGAAGGCGTGGAAGGCAGGCACCTCCAGACAGCTGCAACCCTTGGAGGAGGGATGGGAACCAGACCAAGGACAATCAAACTTCTCAAGTGGGCTGACTAGAGAAGAGCAGACATACTGACGGCCTCGGGGGTTAGAAGCAAGCACCTTCCTTTGGGAACACCCTCTTTGCAGCATTGGGACAACCCCCAGCCCAGAGACAAGCAGCAAAAAGGACCAACGGACACAGTCCCAGATTTTGAATGTGGGAGATCTGTCCCCCTCCAGCCACTGACTCGCCGCTCGCCGCCTCACCCCGCTCCCCAGTATAAAGCCTCGCCTCCACTGCCTGCCCGCTCGGCTCATCATCTCCCCCCTTCGCCCCCCCAGCCCGCCTACTCACCCGCTCGCTTCCTCAGTCCCTGCGCCGCCGCCGGCTCACCAGCTCCCCCCACCGCCAGCTCATCTGCCTGCCCGCTGCTGGCCTCTTACCTTCTGCCGCTGCCTCCACCCCCTACCGCTGGCTTACCCTCACTCCCCAGCCTGCCACTGGCCTCTTCACCAGCCCGCTCACCCGCCGGCCGGCCATTGGCTTGCCCCACCCTGCCGCTTGCCTACTCACCCTCCCGCAGGCCGCACAGTGAGCCCACCTAGTCACCCCCCAAGGGCCGCACAGTGAGCCCACGCAGGCCGCATGTTGTGCAGGCCTGACGGGGGGTTGCAAGCTGTCAGCCTCCACCACAAACCCTGCTTTGCCTCCAGCCTTTATAATCGTGTTAAATATATTTAAAAAGTGTTTTTAATTTATAAGGGGGGGGGGTCGCACTCAGACATTTGCTCTGTGAAAGGGGTCATCAGTACAAAATTTTCAAATATATTAATTTCTAGTAGAACACAGAATACAAAGTATACAGTGCTCACTGTATATTATTATTTTTATTACAAATATTTGCACTGTAAAAATGTTAAACAAAAGAAATATTATTTTTCAATTCACGTCATTCGAGTACTGTAGTGCAATGTCTTTATTGTGAAAGTGTAACTTACAAATGTAGATTTTTTTTGTTACATATCTGCACTCAAAAACAAAACAATGTCAAACTTTAGAGCCTACAAATCCACTCAGTCCTACTTCTTCTTCAGCCAATCGCTAAGAGAAACAAGTTTGTTTACATTTACGGCAGATAGTGCTGCCTGCTTCTTATTTACAATGTCACCTGAAAGTGAGAACAGACATTTACATGGCACTTTTGTAGCCAGCACTGCAAAGTATTTACGTGCCAGATATGCTAAACCATCATATGCCCCTTCATGCTTCGGCCACCATTCCAGAGGACATGCTTCCATGCCGATGATGCTCATTTAAAAAAAAAATGCATTAATTACATTTGTGACTGAACTCTTTGAGGGAGAATTGTATGTCTCCTGTTCTGTTTTACCGGCATTCTGCCATATATTTCATGTTATAGCAGTCTCGGCTGATGACCCAGCGCATGTTCGTTTTAAGAACACTTTCACAGCAGATTTGACAAAACGCAAAGAAGGTACCAATGTGAGATTTCTAAAAGTAGTGTGACAGACCCAGACAAGTGGGGTACAGAAGTCTCATAGAAGGCAAATATACTGGCCATTGGATGAATAGTTTTCTGTTCCCTGAGTGACCAGAGCAGGGGCTGCACTAGAACAAGCAGGAACTTTCTGGAACCAATTTAAGGCAGGCAGGCTAATTAGGACACCTGGAGCCAATTAAGAAGAACCTGCTAGAATCAATTAAGACAGGCAGGCTAATCAGGGCACCTGGGTTTAAAAAGGAGCTCCCTTCAGTTTGTGGCGCTGCGTGCAAGGAGCTGGGAGCAAGAGGCACTGGGAGCTGTGTGTGAGAGGGTGTACTGTGGGAAGATCCTGTGGTGAGGATAAAGAAGGTGTTGGGAGGAGTCCATGGGGAAGTAGCCCAGGGAGTTGTAGCTGTCGTGCAGTTGTTCCTGAAGGCACTCTAAACTGCAGTCCACAGGTCCCTGGGCTGGAACCCGGAGTAGAGGGCGGGCCCGGGTTCCCCCCAAACCTCCCAACTCCTGATCAGACACAGGAGGAGTTGACCTGGGTTCTACCAGAAGGAAAGATCTCTGAGGCAAGCAAAATCCGCCTATAAGAGCAGGACCCACCGAGGTAGAGGAGGAACTTTGTCACAGTAGCTACAGCATTCGACCCAAAGTTTAAGAATCTGAAGCGCCTTCCAAAATCTGAGAGGGACGAGGTGTGGAGCATGCTTTCAGAAGTCTTAAAAGAGCAACACTCAGATGCAGAAACTACAGCACCTGAACCATCAAAAAAGAAAATCAACCTTCTGCTGGGGCCTCTGACTCAGATGATGAAAATGAACGTGAGTCGGTCTGCACTGCTTTGGATCATTATCGAGTAGAACCCGTCATCTGCATGGATGCATGTCCTCTGGAATGGTAGTTGAAGCATAAAAGGACATATGAATCTTTAGCGCATCTGGAAAGTAAATATCTTGCGATGCTGGCTACAACAGTGCCATGTGAACTCCTGTTCTCACTTTCAGGTGACACTGTAAACAAGAAACTGGCAGCATTATCTCCTGCAAATTGTAACCAAACTTGTTTTTCTGAGCAATTGGCTGAAGTAGGACTGAGTGGACTTGTAGGCTCTAAAGTTTTACATTGTTTTATTTTTGAATGCAGTTATTTTTTGTACATTATAATTCTACATTTGTAAGTTCAATTTTCATGATAAAGAGATTGCACAACAGTACTTGTATTAAATGAATTGAAAAATACTATTTCTTTTGTTTTTTACAGTGAAAATATTTGCAATAAAAATAAATATAGAGTGAACACTGTACACTTTGTATTCTCTGTTGTAATTGAAATCAATATATTTGAAAATGTAGAAAACATCCAAATATATTTAACTAAATGGTATTCTATTATTAACAGCGCAATTAATCACGATTAATTGTATTAATCACGTGATTAAACACAATTAATTTTTTTAATTGCTTGAAAGACCTTGTTTAAACTAAACCATAAAATCCAGAATATTCCAGAATATACTTGTATAACAATGTCCATTTAAATTTACAACCTAGTTTACATTGAACAAAGCTTTCCCATGTAGACAAGGCTTTAGCCTCCCAAATGACTCTGGCACTGTTGAAAATTTTACCCTTATTTTTAAAAGTGTGACATGATATTGTCATGATATTTTAATGGAGAAGATAAACATTAGCGCCCACTAACATATGTTTATCATTACTTTTGTTCACCTGTTACTTTGAATCGTGTTTATTTTTTCCTTTAAATAACTATCTTTCCTATGTCACCAGATAGTTTGAAAGCATTATGTCTTTTAAACTAAACTATTTTCTCATGCAGATATTATTTTGGATGCAGGTGTTTTCTGTGGTCTTTATTTATTTATTTCCTACTAGACTTAGGTTTGTTTTATCATGCTTATAAGAATAAAAAAACCCTGCCCTTTACCTTTAAGCGCTTTCATTATCAGAAAGCAAAACCATTCCAGTGTTTGATCCCCTGAAGCAAGCCTACCCAAGTGCAAAGATTAAAGAGCAGGCCATCAAAAATACACCAAAGGTGAGGGTATATGATAAATGCCTTCACTTCCAAAGGGGTTTCTCTTTGGAAGTGTTGAATCAGGGAGCCCTCTTGTTCAAATTACAGCCCCACTCTAAACAAACTTCTCCCTCTCTCTCTCCCCTTTAGATGTTTCTGGTGTCTGGAAAGGAAAGCCATCCTTGAAAAGAGACCAGCTTGTTTTCAGCAATCCACTGTTCCTATTAGCTCAAGGTCAAAGACTCGCCTGGCTCTTTGGCATCCAATAACAGCATGTAATGCAAGAGAGCTGATGGTGAATGTTTAAAATTTACTTACTGGAAAGCTGGATTAGCAGTGAGGCAATAGCTTCAACCTAGCAAGTGTACAATCTGAGGAGATTTGGTTCTCAATCTGCTTCTCAAAACTATGAGATGGATGTCACCCAGTAGTTACTGTACAGCTAAAGATTGGCTCTAAAGATGTTTGATGGTATGGACTTATACACATCCCTAGCATTACTGGTACTGTCAATCGTCAAGCAAAATTACTGTTATTCTCAAATGGGGAAGAGCTTCTTACTCTAGAGGTACAGTAATTTGCCTGACAATTTCTTTGCATGCCTGAGGTTAATGTCATATCCACTATTTTTGTAAAGAGAAAAATAGCTCTTCTGTAAAAATAATGTATAAACAATAAATGACTCAGTAGCCCATGCAAGTTCTGAAAGGAAAACTACATTCATTTGGTTCAGCCTCACAGGCTGAAAGTTCAGAAGACCAGAGGCACTTCTCGCCATGGCTAAACTGTGAAATGTATTTTTTAAGAAAGTTTTTAATTACAATTGGCATCTTTAAGCTAAGTGCTGGAGGCTGCCATCTTGCTAAAAAATATTTTTCTTAATATAGGAAGCATGAAAACCCTCTGCAAGAGAGTGTTAACAACTTCCATACCTGGGTTAGGGCTAGATTCTGACACCCTTGCATTGCATAGTGCCTTATTCTGTGAGTAGTACTACTGAAATTAAATGGAAGAAAATATTCAACCGGTGCAAGGAAATTGGAGGCTGTCCTTAATATACAGATATAGATGTGGATATAGCTTGCAACCTTAAAAAAAAAACAATAGTTCTATATAAATGTTTCATATTTAAAAACTAAAGTTTTCTTTTGACTGTTAAGCTGTTACTAGCCATAGTTGAAAACAGGATACTGGGCTAGACAGACCACTGGTCTGATTCAGTATGACAATTCTTAGACTAGCATTAAAGCAGATGAGAAATAATTGTAATAATGCTTTGCATTGTTACCATCCCTTCCATCCTCAAATCCCAAAGCGTTTCACAACATCAGTTCTGAAAGTTCCCATGTGCAGTATGGGTGGTATTATTATCCCAAGTTTATAGTTGAGGAAATTGAAGCACAGATGTTAACATTCGTATTTTCAAGAATGTCTATTTATTTGGGAGCATCATAGCCAAACTGAAAAGACGAATGGATAAGGCTATGATTTAGTCACAGGTATTTTTAGTATAAGTCACGGCAAGGTCACGGGCAATAAACAAAAATTCACGGCGGTGACCTATCTCATGACTTATACTATAAATACCCCTGATTAATTGGGGGGGGGGGTGAGAGGAGGGCACCTGCTGCAAGGAGGTGTCTTGGGGGCTGTTTCTGCGGGGAGCAATGGCTGCTTTGGCCACCCCAGGGACCGGGTCTGCACGGCCGCCAAAGTGGCTGGCTGCAGAGCTGCTCCAGTAGCGGATGGTGTGGCAGGCCCCGTGGCCACCTGAGCCGCTGACCCCGGAGCCAGCTTCTTGGGCAGTCCTAGGGTCACCCATACTGGCCACTGCACAAGTCACACAGTTCTCCGAAAGTCATGGAATCCATGACTTCCACGACCTCCGTGATAGACATGGAGCCCTACTAATGGATTGATTGTGTAACATGCTGAGCACGCGCTGATCTAAGTTGGATGTTAAAGACAGTCAGCTCCTCACACAGTGGTTAGCATGTTCTAGCTATCTTAGTTACTTATATATCCCCAATTACTGTAGTATCTAAGAATACCTTACAATCTTTAATATATAGGCCTGTACATTAATCTTATTGAATGCAAGCGATTAATGCGAAACAAATTGAGACTATTTTTTAAATCTAGTTAATCAATCATAGTTTTAATTGCACTATTATACAATAATAGAATACCAATTTAAATTTATTATACATATTTTTACCTAACTGCACTCAAAACCAAAACATGTAAAACTTTAGAGCCTACAAGTCTACTCAGTCCTACGTCTTGTTCAGCCAATCGCTAAGACAAACAAGTTTGTTTACATTTATGGGAGATACTGCTGCCTGCTTCTTATTTACGTTACTGAAAGTGAGAACAGGTGTTCACATGGCACTGTTGTATTTGCAAGGTATTTACATGCAAGATATGCTAAACATTTGTATACACATTCATGCTTTCACTAGTAGGCTCTAAAGGTTTTACTAATAATAATTCTAAATTTGTAAGTTGCACTTTCACGATAAAGAGATTGCACCACAGTTCTTGTATGAGGTGAATTGAAAAATACTATTTCCTTTATCTTTTTTACAGTGAAAATATTTGTAATCAAAAATAATAATATAAAGTGAACACTATACACTTCGTATTCTGTGTTGTAATTGAAATCAATATATTTGAAAATGTAGAAAAACATCTAAAATATGGCTAATTTAAATTGGCATTATTAACAGTGCAATTAAAACTGTGATTAATCACAATTTTTTTTAATCGTGCAATTAATTGTGATTATATTTTTAATCATTTAGCAGCCTTATTAGCTTCACAACACAAGGTCAAAGAGAAGTCTATGGCAGACCCATGAATAAAACCCAACAACCCTGGCTCCTAGGGCTGTGCTTTCAACAGAAACCCATTATTCCTCTTCAACTTTATAGACACTCTACAGGGCTCCCACAAACGACATCATGTTTCAGGAAGATGGCTGCCTCCAGCACTAGCCGCCAAAATGCCAACTTAATTAAAGAGCTTTCTTGAAAAAAAACATTTTCACACTTTAATCATAAAAAGATGTGCTGTGGGCATTGTATACTTGCAGGGTGTTCTGCTGAGCAAAATGGGTGCAGTTTTCCATTAAAGAGAATGGTTTGACTCTTGCTGGAAGAATTTCTGTCATAACTGTAGGTTTCTGTTTGTTCTGTGCGGTGCATAGCACTGTTTTTCTTAAAAATCCCAACATATTATTATCGCATCATCAAATGAAACATATAATTTCTCCTTTGGTAAGACTGTATTAGGGTAATTATTATTGATGATTAGTAGTATTACTGTAGCGCCTATGAGCCCTAGTCATGGATCAGGACTGCATTGGGACCGCTAGGCACTGCACAAACACAGAACACAAACACAGTCTCTTCTCCAAGGGGCTTACACTATAAATATAAGACAAGAGACAACAGATGGAGACAGGCAGACAGGAGAGTACAAGTAAACAATGAGAGAATGGGACTGGGCCCTTCATAGCTAAGCACATACTTCACTGTGGATAAGGCATAGTTCCCAAAACAACAAGGCTAAACCTAAAAATCTCTCTTTGCAGATGCTACTTCACCTGATAAAATGAGATCAAAATGTGGGAAAAGGTTTTTTGGGAAAATGACAATACAAAATGGTCCTGGGGTGCCAAGTTTATTAGTTCTCAAGGATTCCATTGCAAATCCACTTACTTCTCAAATCAATGTAGGTTTCATTCTAATCCAGCCTCAGAATCTGTGTTCTTTCTGGCTCCTACAAGAGTACCATTAACCATCACACAGTTGAGATGTATTATAAGTGTGGTTAAGGTGAAAGTGACATTTAATAAACTCGATCTGGATTACTGACAATGATGTGAAGGAAGGGAAAAATCCAACTTAACTCTCAGATCGCAGGCTGATTTTGCCCATTAGAAAAACAAAACTAAACTAAAAACATCTTTTTCACTTGTATCCTGAGCACATTAGACAGGGAATCATGTGAGCAACAAAGACCGCCACTATGTCTTGATTACAGAATAACTTTTCAATGTACAATTATAAATACTTATGAAACTGAGGCACAGCATAGTACAATCTCCAAAACACAACTCTGTTATTAACATCTCAGTTCTCACCTGTAATACCCATACCACTCTTGCACCTATTCTTGTTATTCCATTTTACACCATTGCTGAATTAGACATTGGCTTTGTGCTGGAGCTATCCTCCTTTACCAATTAAGAAAAGCTCACCAAATTTACTTTCACTTGAGATTTTAACAGAATTTGAACCTGTATCTCCAGAGGGGAATGAAAGGTAAATGTACTAATCTACTAGCCATATATTAGACAAGTAATTAGGATGATAAAGTTGTTACAAGTAAATTGGGAATGCATAAGCTGCAATCAATATACTACCATTCTAGCCACAAAGGTGCTCTGATATCAAGGTACTAAGCATGGTATATGAACTTAGATAAATTACAATAGACAATCTCTGTCTTCATACTGGCTATTATTGTGAAGTCGTGTATCCAGAAACATAAGACTAGTTTGTGAGACACTATTAAAAACTTTGTGCAGCTTTAGGACCATGAACAGCCTGATAACAGTAGTGGGCTGCTTAAGTTTTCTTAGTCATTGGCACCTACCTGTTGATGCTTTCCCTGGAGTAGTAGACAGTATATGCCAGGATATTCCCTTTAGTTTCTGCAGGTGGGCGCCAGCTGAGACGGACAAATCGACTGGAGACCAAAACAGGGACCACATCTCGGGGAGCAGAGGGGAGGACACTGGAACTTGGGATAGCTGAAGGGGAAGGAGAGGAATCAGTCAGAGAGGTTGGTGGAACAAGGGTTTCAGGGCTGGTGGGAAGCACTGTAGTTGGCACAACTGATGTGTTAGAAAACAAAGGGCCAAGGTGAAACGGAAGTGTGTGAATAAAATGAACGGGAGGGAAAAAAAAAGAGAAAACTGATAGTAAAACCACACTTTAAAATACAACATTCTGTGCAAGCAACAATTTTACGTGCTTCTCTCTTACATGTATGATCACAAAAACTCATAAAAATTGCACTGCTCACACACAGATCTTTAGTTATCTGAGAAACAAATAATTTTTAGCAACTCTTAAAAATCCATTTTCTATAAGAACCACCCTCATTGGACTGGGAAAGGCAGAAACTAAGAACTCTTCTACGAATTACTCAGTGGATGATTGCTCCCAAGTTCAATACAATAAAAAGCAGAATGGAAACTCAGACTTCAATTTCAATATTGGTACATCTGAGCATCTTTTTCTGAGTTAAAAAAAAAGTCAAACACACCAGGTATATAAACAGTAAAACAAGTAAATGGCTAGGTCAAGGTTTCAGGTTGTGACATTTACAAAAGTATTTGTGTGCGTTGAACACTAAATGTTTGTCTTATAGGTTGCAGTTCCAGCTACATACTGTTTTAGCATGTGAACTCCATAACCAGCATCCACAATCATCTTTCTTCCTTTGTGACCTAATGTGAAGTTCAATGCTTAATCTCACAGGCCTGTTGCTGTTACCACGGTCACAACTTCCTTATCTGTTGTCATGGAGAAGCGCAGCCGTTCATAGAATACCAACATATTCTTATAACTTTTTGAATGGTCCACTTTTCTGGTCAAGTGCCCAAAAGGTGTGGGTGGAGCCCAAAGGGAGTGATTGATTATGGAGGATGCAAGCTTACTGGGGAAGTCCCCCTGGTGAGAAGTGCTAGGGGTGGAGTTTTCTTCTGGGCATTTATTATTGGTTTGGGTTTTGTTATGTTGTTATTTTAAATAATATCAAATGCCCACAGAGTAGCAGATAGGCAGCTTTGATATGTTTTATAAATGTCAATAAGAAAAAAAAAATAAGATGGTTCACCATAGTTTAGTACAAAATAAGTAGACCAGGAGCCTGACATAAGCCACTTAAAAATGGAATGCATCTTTTAAAAACAGAAATTTGCCACTGATAGTGCACCTAAAGAAATTACTTTTTTCAAACTGTTCAGCTTTATCGGCCATGAAGCAATCATTCCTATGGCTGTCTGCAACCTCTTTTTATTTTTTGGTGTGTGCCGTGAACAGTGTTATAGACATTAACTTACACTGTGCTCATTAACAGTTCATGAACTGTGTTATCTAAACGGCATATAAAGGACGGCTTGATGTGTTCATAAAAATGCAAAAAAAAAGTAATTTGCACTGAATATTAGATTAACCAATGAACTTATTTTCATGTCCTAGTCCTCAAATTCTAGAACCCTTGCTGTTAACGAGATGTGCAAAATATGGCCACATCTTTTGACTATTTTCATGAGCAGAAATACTCCTTTTTAATAAATACAATACTCCATCTGGTGGTGTCTATTAAAAAGTAGTAATGCTTGAAGGATAATTGTCCTCAGTGGAAGAACTGTGAGACCCATGGAATTTCTCTATGATATTCCTCATGCACCTATCTGGTGGAAAAGAAAGGCCATAGTCTTGACAGCTCTTGACCCCTGGTACATATTTATGATTAACTATAATTACTTTATTATTTGTTTTGTGGTAGTTGTATTTCCTAGAAGTCCCAGTCCTGGACAGGGATGATTTGTGCTAAGATCTGTACAAATGCAGAACAAAAAGTGAAATTCTCACATCTTACAGCAGTGCAACTCCATTTGTTGCAATGGAACTACAACTGATTTGCAATACTAAGGGAGATTCTGAATTTTGGTCTAATTTGTTTATCAACACCAATGTCGCTTAATCAGGCCTATTAATGACGGCTAGACTGCATAAGAACATTATGGAAACACCAAGAATCTTTGCTAAGTTTTTAGTTGAATGATAAGATAGAAATTTTATTAAGTTGACAGATTTTTGTAAAAAGAACAAGGAGTACTTGTGGCACCTTAGCTTTGTGCAGGGTAATGGAAGTGCTAAGGGGAAACATATCAAGGTTGGGAGCTGGAGGGTCTACCCACTCATTGCTTTCAGTAAATACTGTAGTGCTTGAAATATGGATTTTCTGCTAACTCCAGTAAAATCTATTTCACTTTTATGGTTGTTAGCAGTGAATAGCAAACACATATTTATACTTATAATACAGAAATAACCTGTTACCTCGCCATTGATCTCAACAAGTAATATCCTGAAATCCTTGAAAGTTTCATAGGAATATACTGGATCAATTCACTTGCGTCTGACCAGGTATGAATTTGTCCCATTTGTTCCCACTCTGTAAACAGTGGACATTTCTCTACTGTCTTGGCACCTCGAGTAATCATTTACTCCTATGTGAAGTGAGAGTAAAACACTACAGTTCTGAGTCACTTTGCACAGGCATAAATGACGACACAAGATTCAGTGGAGACCATGGCAATGGATGCACATAGGGCCACATTGTCAAAAGAGCTCAGTTCCCATTTAGGCACCTAAATAAACAGGCCAGATTATTAATCTGGCTGAGTTCTTTGGAAACTCTGGCGCCAGTTGTGGGTACGGAGCTCCTCTGAAAATTCTGGCCATAGGATCCATTCCTGCAGGACAAAAGTCCTATAGGAAATGGGAGGTGTGTTGGAGTTAGGTGCACAAGGCAGCTTTTACACAGGAAGTTCTTATGAAAAGGGCATAGGCTGCACCATCTGTATATCACCAAACTATTTTATAGAAATGAAGGGCAACATTTTCTCTGATCTACCCTATGCATTTGATTGTGCCGCACCTTTAAGCGGGGAAGATGTTGTCCGGTTGGCTGAGGGAAAAAGGGAACAGGGCTCTATGGGTGTGGAGGGGAGAGCAAGGTCAGAAGGTGCTGCAACAGGGGGGAATGGGTCAGCATGGCCACACTGACTCATCCCCTGGGACTGGAAGGATTGAAAGGGGGCAAGCCCAGACAAGAAAAGCTGGGACAGAGAGGTGGGAGTGGGGGGGGATTCAAACACTGCGAAGCACAGATGGAGTGGGATTGTGGGGGTCAGTGGCAGGGCCGGCTCTAGGCACCAGCTAAGGAAGTTGGTGCCTGGGGCGGCAAATCAGAAGGGGCGGCACTTCGGCCATTCCTGGGGCGGCACTCCGGGGGTTTTTTTTTTCCTGGTTTTTTCCCCTTCCTCGGCGGCACTTCAGCGGCAGATTTTTTATTTTTTCTTCATCGGCGGCACTTCGGCGGTAGCTTTTTCCTTTTTCGAGGAGGCTGCCTTGCTTATCTATGCAGGTGTTACAGCAGAGCCTTACCCAGAGAGAAGCCCAGCCTTGTTTAAATATATGGATATAATCAGGTGGGCATACAATACATTCAAGGGCAGGTCTTGGTTTCATTATGATGAGCAGTTTAGATTGAGGGTGGTAACCCAAACATTAGACACTGTCGTTGGAATGGATGATGCTGTCGATGGAATGGAGTGGTTGATACGCTGGAGGGTAGGGACAGGATACAGAGGGACCTAGACAAATTAGAGGATTGGGCCAAAAGAAATCTGATGAGGTTCAACAAGGACAAGTGCAGAGTCCTGCACTTAGGACGGAAGAATCCCATGCACTGCTACAGACTAGGGACCGAATGGCTGGGCAGCAGTTCTGCAGAAAAGGACCTAGGGGTTACGGTGGACGAAAAGCTGAATATGAGTCAACAGTGTGCCCTTGTTGCCAAGAAGGCTAACGGCATTTTGGGCTGTATAAGTAGGGGCATTTCCAGCAGATGGAGGGACGTGATTATTCCCCTCTATTCGGCACTGGTGAGGCCTCATTTGGAGTACTGTGTCCAGTTTTGGGCCCCACGCTACAAGAAGGATGTGGATAAATTGGAAAGAGTCCAACGGAGGGCAACAAAAATGATTAGGGGGCTGGAGCACATGACTTATGAGGAGAGGCTGAGGGAACTGGGATTGTTTAGCCTGCAGAAGAGAAGAATGAGGGGGGATTTGATAGCTGCTTTCAACTACCTGAAAGGGGGTTCCAAAGAGGATGGATCTAGACTGTTCTCAGTGGTAGAAGATGACAGAACAAGGAGTAATGGTCTCAAGTTGCAGAGGGGGAGGTTTAGGTTGGATATTAGGAAAAACTTTTTCACTAGTAGGGTGGTGAAGCACTGGAATGGGTTACCTAGGGAGGTGGTGGAATCTCCTTCCTTAGAGGTTTTTAAGGTCAGGCTTGACAAAGCCCTGGCTGGGATGATCTAATTGGGTTTGGTCCTGCTTTGAGCAGGGGGTTGGACTAGATGACCTCCTGAGGTCCCTTCCAACCCTGAGATTCTATGATTCTATGCTGCGGGGACCTGGTGCCCACACAGCCAATGGTCTGTTCATTCTACAGCAGGACCGGTAGGGGCCTGAGTCACTTACAGTTATTTGCTGGGTGTTTGATAGCAATTGTCAAAGGGCATCCTTAACACCCTTGAATCTCCTCTCTGCTATTACGTTCATCAGTAGGCTAAATGGTTATCCAGATCCTTGCAGCGGTTTCTTTGTTTGAAAGTTTCTGGTGGGGTGGTTGCGTACCAGTGACCCCAGGGAGGATTCACATTGTACCATCACAGTTAACATACTCAGGGATCTTGTGCAGATCCCTGGCACCATGTGTCGTAGTGTACCGGAGGTGGTCTTGTTCAGGGCAGCATTCTTGATAGCATTTTTTTTTTGGTGCTTTCGGGATCAATGAGCTAGTACCTGGGTCCTGTAGGGACTGCATGGGAAGGGCACTGGAACTGCATGATGTACACTGGCAGTGGCAAGCAGTATGCTACTAAACTTGTGAAAGTCAAAGATGGATCAAGGAGGCCAGAGTGAATCTATTATCCTATGGAAGGATGGTGAGCCTGGGATCTGCCCCATGGAGGCTTTGAGGGCCTACACAGCAATACGACTGAGGAAGGGGATAGGCCCCTCTTTATGCACAGTGACAGGAGTCCCCTCACAACGTATCCATTTGTTATGGTGTTGAGACAGGGACTGATGAGGTTGGGGCTGCCAGCCCAGGAATTTGGTTCCCATTCATTCAGAATCATGGCAGCAACAGCAGCAGCACAACTGGGTCTGAAGGCCAGAGGCAATTCAGGCAATGGGGTGTTGGCATTCAGAAGTGTACAGAACGTATGTGAGATCCTCAGGTGGGAAATCGGCATTAGTGCATTGTAATCTCATTCCAGGTGTTGGAAGACTGGCCATGCAGATGGTGGTGTGGATCTGCAGGTACAGTCTTGTCTTTTTTGGGTGCATAGGCAGGCATCCAAGTTGCCTGAGGGTTCGCAGCTGGGGTTCGGCAGGGAAACTATCCTGAGTTGGCATGGAAAGAGGGCCATGTTAGGGGACCAGCCAACACCACTCCTGTCTGCTATGGGGGCTCGTCAGCGGTCCCCAGATATAATTGTGGTGCATCTTGGGGAAAATGATTTGGGAATGAGTAAAGAGGTGGAATTAATGATCAAAGTGAAGAGAGACTTGAGGCTGATTCTTGAACTTTTCCCAGGAGTTAAAATGGTGTCAGGGCCGGCTCCAGGCACATGCTTGGGGCGGCACCTTGGTGGGGGCGGTGCTCAGGTGTGGTTTTTTGTTTTTAACATACTGTGTTACGGCGCTCCGGGAGTTGTTGGGGCGGGCTGCGGGCGGGCGCTCCGGCCGGGAGAGCGGGGCTGCATCCGGGCTGGCCGCCCTGCCCCGCAGCACTCCGTCTGGCCGGGAGAGCAGGGTCGCGGTCGGGTTGGCCACCCTGGCCCACAGCACTCCGGCCGGCGGGCCAGGTGAGCGGGGCCACGGCTGGGTTGGCCACCCTGCCCCGCGGCACTCTGGCCGGCGGGCCAGGAGAGCGGGGCCGCGGCTGGGCTGGCCGCCCTCCCTGGCTGTGCTCCAGCCGGCCAGGACCCTCCCCTGCGGCGCTCCGGCGGGGAGAGGCACTGGAGGGGGTGGTGGTGTTGCGGTGGAACACTGCGGGTGTGGGTGTTTCCGTGGGCGCTGGGTGGGGTTTTGTCTTTTTTGTTTTGATGGGGGGGGAGGGCGGCGCTTGGGGTTTTTTTTTTGGTTTTGCTTGGGGCAGCAAAAAAGTTAGAGCCGGCCCTGAATGGTGTGGTCAGACATGCTTTAACACAGGGTTTGGTGGGGAACTGTGAGGCCACCCCCGGGTAGACAAGGTGACGAGGTATGTGAACATGGAGGTGGCCAATTTCCTTGGGGCCATAGGAGGGGCAGTAATTTCACATCCTGGCATAGCGTACGGGGCACTAGTTATTTTGGGAGGACAGGGTTCACCTGTCAGACTTGGGTGCAGATACGTTTTTGGCCAATATAAAATAGGGCATTGGGAGGTGTCTGGGAACCCGACTGTGTTCAGAGAAGAGGCAGCTACGCTAATTGCTGGCACTTCCTTGTGGTGGATGTCCAGTGGAGGCACTCCATAGGGAAGATATACAGTGACCTGATAATTGGCTTAGTAAGGACTTAAAAAGGAGGTGTATGTTCAAGGAATGGAATGATGGGGTGTTGGGGCTCCTATAAATGGCACAGCAGGAAGCCAATCACCCTTTCTTATAGCCTATCTTAACCCTTCTATGAAGGGGGATGGATTGCAAGGTCCCAGCAATGGATTGGCTGGGGGACCTGGATAGAAAAACTGGGGGGGCTAGCGGAAGCCCCCCAGGTAGTTATTGAATGAACAGGGGTTTAACTGCACTGTACACTTTTATCTGCCTGGTAGTCTCAGACATCTAATAATAAAGTTGTGGCCTGAATAAAACCATATCAAGTGTCTCGTGTCCTTTTGCTATAGCCAGACAATGTGATTGGCACTGGAATCTCTACTGCATTTTCTCCACTCATCCTGTGCTATTCAAGAGGGGCTCTATATGCAAAACTAGAATACATAAATATTAGTAATATTAAGTAATAGGGATATGCAGCTTGGCTCACAGAGTTAAGCTCAGATACCCAAATGCCCCTTGTAACTGTAATTTTAGCCACGTCAGATCTAGGACAGCCAGAATTGAATGTGGAATTGTTGCTTTCTTACACAACCAAGAAAAGATAGACAAAAAATAACACAACTTACTTATTATATTATCTCGTGGATCTGATCTGCCAGGGCACAAACACAAGATTCTTAAAAGTAAAAATATACATGGGGAGAGGTATTGCTCATTCGATCACAACAGCAGCATCTCCCCTCCTTTGAAATAGTGTTATTAAATGCTAAGAAGAGTTGGCATGTTGCATACAGAAAGAGATGTGAAATGAATGCAAGGGGGATGTACTTTAATCCCAATGGGGACACAATAATTCCAAGAAGATACACTCATAAAAGTATTATCTGTGCAATGGGGGGGGGGGGGGGGGGAAATAACACAGGTTAATTCATTAGCCTTTCACTGAGAGAGACCTGGATGCAAATCCAAGTAAAATGTTTAGTGAAAATAAGACTGGTGATCTCATGCAACACCCTAGCAAACATTTGTCCACTTCATCACCACACAGCTTGGCACAGATAAGCATGATTGGCAGATAAAGATATAGAAGAAGATTTTAAAAAATCATGGAAAATTGCAAAAAATAATTTTAATTTTCCTCTGGGTTCGCATTATTTATTTTAAAAATTGAAAAGCAAGATTTTTTTCTGTGTTTTCCCTCCCTTGAAGCTGATTTCCCTGCACCCAAAGCATGCATAGAGCTGATCCTGTGTACCTGGGGGGAATGAGATCTTTAGGACTCATTTCTTGGATAAGCTGAATCTTTTCCTAGAACCCTGACCCCCGAGGCAGTGTGGGCTCGTGATAAAGCACTAGACTGGGACTTAGGAGATGTGAGTCCTATTCCCAGCTCTGCAATAGCTCTAGTCTGTGAGTGTGACCTTGGGCAAACTAACTTCAGCTCTCTGTGCCTCTGTTTCCCCTCCAGCTCTATTGTTCTTATCCACTTACATGTTAAGATCTTCAGGGCAGAAAGTGTCTCTCACTATATGTTTGTACAGGTCCTAGCACAATGAGGCCCTGATCTCACTTGAGTACATATAATAATACAGATATTAAGCCATCAAAGGAATAACTTCATGGTGGGCTAGTGAGGAAGGATGTTCTTCTGGCAAAATCTCTTGCCCACACTCTAATAATCTCTTGCCTTTGCTGGGTCCCCAGGGTTCACTCTTCTTGTCCTTGATTTTCAGCCCTACACCAATCTACCTTCACCTACAACCATCTCCTCTTTTTCATTCCTCCCTCTCTCTCGGCTCTGACAATGACAACCCTTTGGGTTGCCTTCTCTCCTTCCCTCCTCCTTCTCTCTGAGTGTAAACATCTCCCAATCCCTATTTGCCCAACCATCATCACTTCCTCACTAAAATACCTCCTGAAACCTCAACTCTGATGGATGCCCTAAAAAAGACAGTTTATTTGCATGCAACAATAAATAAATTAGTGGACACTACATGAATTGCTAGAGCTTGATCCAAAATAGAGGGGGGAAATTCACTCAATAATTTACTGATTTCCTTTTCCCTCCACTCCCTTTTTTAATCAAAATTTCAAACTGTCTGACATTTTCCAACTGGCTGAAAGATCTCTCATGGATCCCAGGAATCCACTGGAGGGACAGGATTGTGTAGACAGACAGTCTGTATTTCTGCTTTGGCCCTGGGGGCCCCTGGAGCTTTCTCCAACTCCCTGGCAGCTTCTGGACACAATAAGTCACCAGAGGGGAGAACGCAGGTTCCTGGCTCCATTCCCCACCCACCCTACCCATATGGATTGATGGGGACCAGGACAAGGTGGGGACAGAACTGTGAAAATAGCTGATCCCCATACAGACACCCTGTAAGAATGGATCTCTGGAGCAAGACCTGATCCTCAGTAAGGACATTGGGATGGGTCCTTTTCACTAAGTCTTGGCTGCATGTAGTTTTTTACACCTGGCAGTGAACGGTATCATTGAACGTATCTGGCATTTTCATATTTGAGAATTTCTGCCTCCCCCGTCTAAGAAAAGAAAGCATTTTTACCATGACCATTTTGCAAATCTCCATTAGATGCCTCTGCTCGGGAAGCAGGCTCAGGTGTAGAACAGCAGGTGGGTTGGCAGGTCAGAATTCGGATGCACTGGCAGAGCTGAGCAGGGAGAGCATAAATAACATCTGCCCATGCTATATGTGGTTCTAGCCCCACGCTAGTAATCCCTTGCTTTCAAGAGTACAGAGAAACTAAAAGGGAGAAAAAAGACCACTGCCACACACCAATTAGCTTTGTATAAAAAGAGCCCCTTTGGCACTACTGAAGGCTTCCAGTAAAATAAATATCCTGGTAAAATGTTATGGGACTTCAGCTATGTTGTTCCTTGATTGTTTTAACTTCTTTTTTCTATGGTCTCTACTAGTTCCAGCTCATCAACATGCATAGAATTTATTTTTCAACGTACTATATAAAATGTTCCTTTAACACATCTTGACATGTTTGCAAAATTAAAAATAAATTATTTGCAAACTCTCCCCAAGAACAAAGCTCTTTCAATCCTAAACCACCATTGCATGCAATCAAAAGCCAGAGGTTATGTACAGTTGAGTTTTACTGAATATAAACTTCATTCCCTCCAATCACATAATCTATGCCCACTGCCATGCACAGCTATCAGTTTTTCTCCGCTATCAGTTTTTCTTCACTTGCTGTGTTATATCTTATATAGGCCCTCAGTCTGCAAACACTTTGGTTTATACATAAAATTACATGCATGAGTAATTCTCTTGACTTCAATGGGACTGCTCACATGAGTAAACTTAAACATGCATATAAGTGTTTGCAGGATCAAATTGTTATTATTATTATATTTATTTATTTAGATTTTTTTATTCAATGTACAATCCAGTGCTCCAACTGCATGCGAACCAACAATAACAACTCTAACAAAACAAAGAACTCCCCTCACCCTAACAGCCTATCAACTGTTATAAATACATGATTACATTGAGAGTCTCACCATGTTTTTCCTTAAAGCCCCAGCTGCCATAATCATGCTAATGCAGGAGAATCTCAGCTTTCATTTGTTTTCTTTTAAAGTAAGTTTATGGCCCTCATACCTCAGGATTGTAGAGGATAGCTTGAAAATAAGAAACAAGTGCACCCTAAGGCTGAAAATCCAAAAGGCAAATAAAAATGATCCAATATTTAATATCATTTAAAAAATATAGCATGAATTTTAAGCCACTCTCATGAGTTTTGGGAACTGCACTCATGATTTTTGAATGCTTGGGGCTGACAATACTGTAGATAGCACCCTCTAGAATACACTATTCCTAAACTACTCCTTTCTCAAAAGTCTAGTAGAAATAGATAAGCTTTACTGATTGCCTGGAAAATCAACAGACTCCGGCTCTGTTGAACCAAAGTTCAGTGACAAAACAAGTTGTGAAGTCGAGATTCCTTCATGTCAAGGCCCTCCTCAGTCCCTGTTAGGCTAAACCAATGTTGTGCCATAGCTGATCTCAGCCGCCATTGAGTCCCACAAGGTGAAACGCCATTGTTCAAATAAGGCACTTACACCATTAAAACCAGTAAGTTTATTTGCACCAGAACAAAACCAGCAGCCAGTGAGTAAAGACCTCATGAGGTCTTCTAGTCCAGTACCCTGCACTCAAGGCAGGACTAAGTATTAGACCACACCTGACAAGTGTTTGTCTAACCTGCTCTTAAAAATCTCCAATGACGGAGATTCCACAACCTCCCTAGGCAATTTATTCCAGTGCTTAACTACCCTGACAGTTAGGAAGTTTTTCCTAATGTCCAACTTAAACTGCCCTTGCTACAATGTAAGCCCATTGCTTCTGGTTCTATCCTCAGAGGTTAAAGAGAAACCTCCTACTTGTAGCAACTTGGTTTGTTCTCCCTCCTACTTGTAGCAATCTTTTAAGTACTTGAAAACTGTGACCATGTCCCCTGTCAGTCCTCTCTTCTCCACACTAAACAAACACAATTTTTTTCAATCTTTCCTCATAGGTTATGTTTTCTAGACCTTTAATCATTTTTGTTGCTCTTCTCTAAACTTTCTCCTATTTGTCCACATCTTTCCAGAAATGTGGTGCCCAGACCTGGACACAATACTCCAGGTGAGGCCTAATCAGCACAAAGTAGAGTGAAGAATTTCTTTTTGTGTCTCGCTTACAACTATGGTGACCAGATGTCCTGATTTTATAGGGACAGACCCAATTTTGGGGTCTTTTTCTTATATAGGCTCCTATTATCCCCCCCTCCATCCTGATTTTTCACATTTGTTGTCTGGTCACCCTGCTTACAACACTCCCACTAATACATCCTGGAATGATGTTTGCTTTTTTTGCAACAGTGTTACATTGTTGACTTATATTTAGCTTGTGACCCACTATGCCCCCCAGATCTCTTTCCATAGTACTCCTTCCTAGGCAGTTATTTCCCATTTGGTATGTGTCCAACTGATTGTTCCCTCCTTAGTGGAATACTTTGAATTTGTCCTTACCGAATTTCATCCTATTTACTTAAGACCATTTCTCCAGTTTGTCCAGATCATTTTGAATTTTAATCCTATCCTCCAAAGCACTTGCAACCCCTCCCAGCTTGGTATCATCCGCAAACTTTATAAATGTCCTTTCTATGCCTTTATCTAAATCATGGATGGAGATATTGAACAGAACTAGACCCAGAACTGATCCCTGTGGGACCCCACTCGTTATGCCCTTCCAGCATGACTGTGAACCACTGATAACTACTCTCTGGGAACGATTTTCTAACCAATTATGCACCAACCTTATGGTAGCTCCATGAAGGCTCTATTTCCCTAGTTTGTTTATGAGAAGGTCATGTGAGACAGTATCAAAAACTTTACTAGATAGATCACATCTACTGCTTCCCCCATCCTCAAGGTTTGTTATCCTGTCAAAAAAAGCTATTTGGTTGGTTTGACATGATTTGTTCTTGACAAATCCATGCTCTTAGTTATCACCTTATTATCTTCTAGGTGTCTTCAAATTGATTGCTTAATTATTTGCTCCATTATCTTTCTGGGTACTGAAGTTAAATTGACTGGTCTGCAATTCCCTGGGTTGTCCTTATTCCCCTTTTTATAGATTGGCACTATATTTGCCCTTTTCCAGTCCTCTGGAATCTCACCTGTCTTCCATGACCACAGAGCAACATGCTCTCTGTGGGAAGCAGCAGTGAGTAAGCAAAGCAACCAACCATGTTCTGCACTAGCTGAATTTTCCAAATGGACTTCAGGTGTAGCCCTATGAGGAGAATATTGGGATTTGGAAACTATAGTGAGGTCCTGATCTAGATGGAAGAGTTGCACCCATCTAGCCAAACTATAATTTCTGCGAGCAGTGAAGGTGCTGTAGGAACAACAAATAAAATAAATGACCTGCCCACATTTCCACAGATTTAAAGCACAGACACATCACCTCCCTCCTTCAGACAGCTCCACTAGTTTCACACTCATTTCAGGATGCAATTAAAAATAATCCTCCCTGTTTAAACCTATCCAATGTACAGTCAGCTGTAGCTCCTGGACTTCACTTTTCTACTCTACAAGCACCATTTCCATTTCCACAATTTCCCTATGTAAGAGCCACCTTCTCTTCTGTTTTGCCATCTGGAACAGCCTTTCTGTATCTCTGTCTCTTCTACGTTTCATGTATTTTCACAATCTTCATTTAAAACATCTTCCCACTCCTTTGCTTATATCACTTACTACTTTGTCTCTCTGCTATTATGTATCATTTAATTCTGGAATGCAGTTTAAGATACAGGTTGTGTGAAACAAATGTATTCAGCACATGTCACTTTCTACCCCATATCGCACTTTCGCTCCCAATTGTTTCTGCCCTGCTCAAACTGAGAGTGGATGCGATATCTACCTTCAGATTAAAACTCCCATTTTGGAATGAAGTATGGTCAGTGGGCTAGCACATTAATTTGTTACCATGCCAACAACCTGGCTAATCTCATTTTTGTAATGTGTTGGAGAGGGGAAATTGACAGTAAAGCTGTAAAGCATAAAAAGGGCTCATTGGCGAGAACGACTCTTGTACTTAAAACCCATTAAGTAGGCAAATGAAAGGAATAACTACTAGCAATGATTAATTAAGGTAATAAAAACTCATTATGTAATCATAAATCGTGGACATGCATCAACCGCCATCTCATTTACTGTCACTTTAAATAGAAAAATATTAATTTCTGGAGTTTGTGAAATAATGATGTGTTAAATATTAAAAAAACCCAACACTTCTGCTGTGAAAGAATGTTACTGTTTGAAAAAGTTATTTACCAGTGACAGGAAATGGCATACAATTGCAGATGCTAAAATTACTTGTTACCGAAACACACAAAGTTCGATATGCGCAACATACTCAAACTTCACACAGAGATACAGGAGGCAATCACTCATAATTAGGGACAATTATGCCTATTGCAATTTAGTTATGATTTTTTTCTAGATCAATGGCAACATTCTATATGTCTTTATTACTAATAAAATGTACACCCCCGCACAAAAAAACACTCTCCGTTCAAATGAAATCCCAACAGTGGCCAGAAACAGCAAATCCAAAAAAAACCTCAAAAAAACCCATGGCTCATATTTTCAGGAGTGACTAGCAATTCTTGGTGTCTCAGTTTTTGGGTGTCACCTTAACACCATAATGGGGTCAGATTTTACAAAACTGCTGAGCACTTAGCTTCTGAAAATCAGGGCCATTTAGGGTATGTCTACACTGCAATTGGACACACACACCCCCAGCTGGCCCGTACCAGCTTACTAGGGCTTGCGGGGCTTTGGCTAAGGGGCTGTGGTGTAGGTGTTTGGGTGCGGACTGCAGCCCAGGCTATGGGACTGTCCCACCCTTCAGGGTCCTAGAGCCCAAGCTCCAGTCTGCACCTGAACACCTACACTGCAATTAAACAGCTCTGCAGCCTGAGCCCCAGGAGTCTGAGTCAGCTGGTGCAGGCCAGCCGCGGTTTTTTGTATGTTTCGGTTAGGACATTTGAAGATAAAGGCACTCAATATCACATTTTACACTTGGAAATCTTGTTTTTAATAATTGAATCATAGAAATGTAGGACTGTAAGAGACCTCAACAGGTCACCTAGTCCAGTCCCTGGCTCTGAGGCAGGACTACGTATTACTAGACCATCCCTGACAGGTGTGTGCTCGAGTTGTTCTTTAAAACCTACCATGACAGAGACTCCACATCCTCCTTAGGTAATTTGTTTCAGTGATTAACTACCATTACAGTAGGAAGTTTTTCCTAATGTCTAACCTAAGTCTCCCTTGCTGAAATTTAAGTCTATTATTTCTTGTCCTGTCCTCAGTGAATAAGGAGCACAACTTATCACCCTTCTCTTTATAACAACCTTTTATGTACTTGAAGACTCTTATGCCCCCCTCAGTCTTCTCTTTTCCAGACTAAACAAAACTAGGTTTTTTTCAGTCTTTCCTTGCAGGTCCTGTTTTCTAGACCTTTGATCATTTTTGTTGCTGTCCTCTGGACTTGTAGTGTAGTGTCCAGAACTGGACTTGGTATTCCAGTGGAGGCCTTATCAGCGCTGAGTAGAGTGGAAAAATTATTTCTCGCATCCTCCTCACAACACTCCCGCTAATGCATCCCAGAATCATGTTCACTTTTTTGCAACAGTGTTACACTGTTGGCTCATATTTAGCTTGTGAAGCACAATAACCCCCAGATCCTTTTCTGCAGTATTCCCTCATAAGAAGCCATTTCCTATTTTGTATATGTGCAACTGATTATTACTTCCTAAACATTGTACTTTGCATTTGTCCTTATTAAATTCCATCCTATTTATTTCAGATCATTTTTCTAAATTCTAATTCTGTCCTCCAAAGTGTTTGCAACTCCTCTCAGCTTGATATTGTCTGCAAACTTTATAAGTGCACTCTCTATGCCACAATCCAGATCAGTTATGAAGATATTGAATAAACCTGGACCCAGGACAAATCCCAGCAGGGCCCCACTTAATGTGCTCTTCCAGCTTCATTGTGAAACATTGATAACTATTCTCTGAGTATAGTTTTCCAACTGGTTGTGCACCCACCTTATAGTAGGTTTGTCTAGGCTATATTTTCTTTATGCAAAGATCACGTGAGACAGTATCAAAAGCCTTACTAAAGTCGAGATATATTACATCTACTGTTTTCCCCTATGCACAAGGTTTGTTATCGTGTCAAAGAAGGATATTAGGTTGGTTTGACATGATTTGTTCTTGAAAAATCCATGTAGACTGTTAACTTATTACCTTATTATCTTTTAGGTGCTTACAAACTGATTATTTGCTTCAGTCTCTTTCCAGGTACCAAAGATAAACTGATTGGTCCATAATTCCCTGGGTTGTCCTCATTCCACTTTTTATAGCTAGGTACTATATATGCCCTTCTCCGTTACTCTGGGATCTCTCCCATCCTCCACGAGTTCTCAAAGATAATTTCTAATGGCTTCAGAGATCTCTTCAGCTAGTTCCTTAAGTATTCTAGGATGCAATAATTAATTAATTATTGTTATGATAAAATATTATCTATTATCATCATTATCAATATTAATTGTTTATTATTAGGGCTGGTCAGAATGTTTTAATCTAAACTGGTTTAAAGTAAAAAACTGTTTTGATTTTTTCTCCTACAAGTGTCTGCTTTACATAGAAATTTTGTTTTTTCATTGAAATGTGGAAAATGGAATGTTGTTTGTTGTCCTCCTCCCCCCTCAAAAAAAACACCTGAAAGTTTTATACCGGAAATGGGAATTAGAGTATCTCATGGAAGTTGTAGTTTGCTTCTTGTGTCTCCATTCTCCTTTTTGGGCTGCGATCTCCAGTTGGACTATATCTCCCATAATGTACCATGGCCAGGACTTCATGTTGCACAGCTTCTCTTTACCAAAAGAGGAGCCTGTGATGCATTATGGGAGTTGTACTCCCACTGGAGATCCTGGTGTACAGAAAAAAATGGAGACACAAGGCATAAACTGCAACTCCCCTGAGGAACCACCACTTCCATTTTTAGACCAAAAGCTTTGTTTTTTGGCTGAAATATTTTAAATTTGATTTTTTAATTTTTTTATTTTATTTTTTTTTGCTGAAAACTTGAAATGTCCTGTGGGAAATTTTCAACAAAAATGAACGTTTTTCAATTTTGTCAATAGATCCACAGAAATAAGTATCTTTCAGAGTAGCTCAGACTTTGTACTAATTTTACAGAAGCTGTTCTAACTGTACAGAACAAACCCAAATATCTTGCAAGCTTGCCTTATAGTGAGAGACTTAAGATCCATCTATTTAGTTTATCCAAGAGAAGGTTAAGAGGTGAATTGAGCACAGACTCTAAATACCTACATTTGGAAGAGATTTCTTATAGCCGATGGTTCCTCAATTTACTCGTAAAAGGTATAAGGAGATCCAGCGTCTGAAAGCTGAAGCTAGACAAATTCACACTAGAAATAAGGCACATTTTTAATGCTGAAGATAATTCAATACTGGAGCAACTTAGCTAGGAACTTGGTGGATTCTCCACTGCTTGTCCCTACATCAAGACCGGATAGCTTTCTAAAAGGTATACTATAGTACAAACACATTTAATGAGCTAGATACAGGAATTACTGGGTGAGGGTCTATGCAGGAGGTCAGAATGGATAACCTTCTGGCCTTAAAAATCTATGACCCTAAGACCAAGATCCCCTTCTAGAGACTTCAGTGAGACTCCCTGTGAGTGAACAGGTCTTTTCGTAGTATCAGGGCCAATACTGAGAAGGGATCCCTGGTTGTGTGGAGTCCCACTGAAGTCAAAAGAACTCTATGCAGGCTTAAAGCTCTGTGCAGTAAGAACCCTTTGGAGGATCGGGACCTTAATTTTCATGATAGGATAAACAGGATGTGACACCCTGCTGGGGTACCCAGAACTGTGAGTCATGGTATTACCCCTTTCAGTCTCAGCAAGTGAGAGCTTTGCTTCTTCTAAGTTATGTGTTAGCTCCCTAACACACCAGCTTGTCTGCCTTGCCAGCAAACACCTCTGGACTCTGACAGTCCAAACTTTGCCTAGCAGGCAGCCATCAGTGAACCCCGAACTCAAGTTCCTCACTGACACCCTTCTTTGCAGTGTCCAGTCCCTCTAACTGTAGCAACTACAAAACCTTATCAAGTTTGCTGCTCATTTAAAGAGACAGTGTTGTTGTTGTTGGAGTCCATTAGTCTCGAGAGACGATGGATATGCGCCCATGGGGAATGTTTAGTTGATGGTTGTGCAGCGTCTGTTGTGGCTGTGAAGCCCCACACGAGAGTGGCAGTCTCGATTGCATTTGCTGCATTTGAAGGCGGTGTCAGCTGTGGGTTGGAGCCACTGCTTCCTTTTTCGTTGAACTCACTTTTCCTCGGCAAGCTGCCGCAGCTTGTCTTCGCCAGTTTTCAATCCAGTGGTCAGAGCGTGTCTCCATCTGCATCTGTCCTGGGCGAGCTCTTCCCAGCTGTTGATGTTGATTTGAACAGTCTTCAGGTCCCTCTTACAAACATCCCTGAAGCGAAGGTGGGGCTGTCCTGTAGCTCTGTTTCTGGAGGCAAGTTCGGCATACAACAGGTCTTTGGGGATCCGTCCATCTTCCATGCGACTTAGATGGCCAAGCCATCTGAGGCGGCGTTGACAGAGGAGAGTGAACATGCTGGAGATCTTGGCATGTTCCAGCACCTCGTTGTTCGTTATTCGATCACTCCAAGTGATCCCGAGTATGCGACGGAGGCAGCGCATGTGGAAGGTGTTCAGTCTCTTTTCTTGCGAAGCATAGAGGGTCCAAGTTTCGC